>JAYJMM010000032.1:1972500-2572500 GCA_037349105.1 Limnomonas spitsbergensis
CCTGCAAAACACCCTGTGTCAAACATGCATGAAACTAGCAATCTAGCACGACCTGCAAAACACCCTGTGTCAAACATGCATGAAACTAGCAATCTAGCACGACCTGCAAAACACCCTGTGTCAAACATGCATGAAACTAGCAATCTAGCACGACCTGCAAAACACCCTGTGTCAAACATGCATGAAACTAGCAATCTAGCATGACCTGCAAAACACCCTGTGTCAAACATGCATGAAACTAGCAATCTAGCATGACCTGCAAAACACCCTGTGTCAAACATGCATGAAACTAGCAATCTAGCACAACCTGCAAAACACCCTGTGTCAAACATGCATGAAACTAGCAATCTAGCACAACCTGCAAAACACCCTGTGTCAAACATGCATGAAACTAGCAATCTAGCATGACCTGCAAAACACCCTGTGTCAAACATGCATGAAACTAGCAATCTAGCATGACCTGCAAAACACCCTGTGTCAAACATGCATGAAACTAGCAATCTAGCATGACCTGCAAAACACCCTGTGTCAAACATGCATGAAACTAGCAATCTAGCATGACCTGCAAAACACCCTGTGTCAAACATGCATGAAACCAGCAATCTAGCATGACCTGCAAAACACCCTGTGTCAAACATGCATGAAACTAGCAATCTAGCACGACCTGCAAAACACCCTGTGTCAAACATGCATGAAACTAGCAATCTAGCATGACCTGCAAAACACCCTGTGTCAAACATGCATGAAACTAGCAATCTAGCACGACCTGCAAAACACCCTGTGTCAAACATGCATGAAACTAGCAATCTAGCACGACCTGCAAAACACCCTGTGTCAAACATGCATGAAACTAGCAATCTAGCACGACCTGCAAAACACCCTGTGTCAAACATGCATGAAACTAGCAATCTAGCACGACCTGCAAAACACCCTGTGTCAAACATGCATGAAACTAGCAATCTAGCACGACCTGCAAAACACCCTGTGTCAAACATGCATGAAACTAGCAATCTAGCACGACCTGCAAAACACCCTGTGTCAAACATGCATGAAACTAGCAATCTAGCATGACATGCAAAACACCCTGTGTCAAACATGCATGAAACTAGCAATCTAGCACGACCTGCAAAACACCCTGTGTCAAACATGCATGAAACTAGCAATCTAGCATGACCTGCAAAACACCCTGTGTCAAACATGCATGAAACTAGCAATCTAGCACGACCTGCAAAACACCCTGTGTCAAACATGCATGAAACTAGCAATCTAGCACGACCTGCAAAACACCCTGTGTCAAACATGCATGAAACTAGCAATCTAGCACGACCTGCAAAACACCCTGTGTCAAACATGCATGAAACTAGCAATCTAGCACGACCTGCAAAACACCATGTGTCAAACATGCATGAAACTAGCAATCTAGCACGACCTGCAAAACACCCTGTGTCAAACATGCATGAAACTAGCAATCTAGCACGACCTGCAAAACACCCTGTGTCAAACATGCATGAAACTAGCAATCTAGCACGACCTGCAAAACACCCTGTGTCAAACATGCATGAAACTAGCAATCTAGCACGACCTGCAAAACACCCTGTGTCAAACATGCATGAAACTAGCAATCTAGCACGACCTGCAAAACACCCTGTGTCAAACATGCATGAAACTAGCAATCTAGCACGACCTGCAAAACACCCTGTGTCAAACATGCATGAAACTAGCAATCTAGCACGACCTGCAAAACACCCTGTGTCAAACATGCATGAAACTAGCAATCTAGCACGACCTGCAAAACACCCTGTGTCAAACATGCATGAAACTAGCAATCTAGCATGACTTGCAAAACACCCTGGGTCAAACATGCATGAAACTAGCAATCTAGCACGACCTGCAAAACACCCTGTGTCAAACATGCATGAAACTAGCAATCTAGCATGACCTGCAAAACACCCTGTGTCAAACATGCATGAAACTAGCAATCTAGCACGACCTGCAAAACACCCTGTGTCAAACATGCATGAAACTAGCAATCTAGCACGACCTGCAAAACACCCTGTGTCAAACATGCATGAAACTAGCAATCTAGCACGACCTGCAAAACACCCTGTGTCAAACATGCATGAAACTAGCAATCTAGCATGACCTGCAAAACACCCTGTGTCAAACATGCATGAAACTAGCAATCTAGCATGACCTGCAAAACACCCTGTGTCAAACATGCATGAAACTAGCAATCTAGCACGACCTGCAAAACACCCTGTGTCAAACATGCATGAAACTAGCAATCTAGCACGACCTGCAAAACACCATGTGTCAAACATGCATGAAACTAGCAATCTAGCACGACCTGCAAAACACCCTGTGTCAAACATGCATGAAACTAGCAATCTAGCACGACCTGCAAAACACCCTGTGTCAAACATGCATGAAACTAGCAATCTAGCACGACCTGCAAAACACCCTGTGTCAAACATGCATGAAACTAGCAATCTAGCACGACCTGCAAAACACCCTGTGTCAAACATGCATGAAACTAGCAATCTAGCACGACCTGCAAAACACCCTGTGTCAAACATGCATGAAACTAGCAATCTAGCACGACCTGCAAAACACCCTGTGTCAAACATGCATGAAACTAGCAATCTAGCACGACCTGCAAAACACCCTGTGTCAAACATGCATGAAACTAGCAATCTAGCATGACCTGCAAAACACCCTGGGTCAAACATGCATGAAACTAGCAATCTAGCACAACCTGCAAAACACCCTGTGTCAAACATGCATGAAACTAGCAATCTAGCACAACCTGCAAAACACCCTGTGTCAAACATGCATGAAACTAGCAATCTAGCACAACCTGCAAAACACCCTGTGTCAAACATGCATGAAACTAGCAATCTAGCTTGACCTGCAAAACACCCTGTGTCAAACATGCATGAAACTAGCAATCTAGCATGACCTGCAAAACACCCTGTGTCAAACATGCATGAAACTAGCAATCTAGCACGACCTGCAAAACACCCTGTGTCAAACATGCATGAAACTAGCAATCTAGCATGACCTGCAAAACACCCTGTGTCAAACATGCATGAAACTAGCAATCTAGCACGACCTGCAAAACACCCTGTGTCAAACATGCATGAAACTAGCAATCTAGCACGACCTGCAAAACACCCTGTGTCAAACATGCATGAAACTAGCAATCTAGCACGACCTGCAAAACACCCTGTGTCAAACATGCATGAAACTAGCAATCTAGCACGACCTGCAAAACACCATGTGTCAAACATGCATGAAACTAGCAATCTAGCACGACCTGCAAAACACCCTGTGTCAAACATGCATGAAACTAGCAATCTAGCACGACCTGCAAAACACCCTGTGTCAAACATGCATGAAACTAGCAATCTAGCACGACCTGCAAAACACCCTGTGTCAAACATGCATGAAACTAGCAATCTAGCACGACCTGCAAAACACCCTGTGTCAAACATGCATGAAACTAGCAATCTAGCACGACCTGCAAAACACCCTGTGTCAAACATGCATGAAACTAGCAATCTAGCACGACCTGCAAAACACCCTGTGTCAAACATGCATGAAACTAGCAATCTAGCACGACCTGCAAAACACCCTGTGTCAAACATGCATGAAACTAGCAATCTAGCACGACCTGCAAAACACCCTGTGTCAAACATGCATGAAACTAGCAATCTAGCATGACTTGCAAAACACCCTGGGTCAAACATGCATGAAACTAGCAATCTAGCACGACCTGCAAAACACCCTGTGTCAAACATGCATGAAACTAGCAATCTAGCATGACCTGCAAAACACCCTGTGTCAAACATGCATGAAACTAGCAATCTAGCACGACCTGCAAAACACCCTGTGTCAAACATGCATGAAACTAGCAATCTAGCACGACCTGCAAAACACCCTGTGTCAAACATGCATGAAACTAGCAATCTAGCACGACCTGCAAAACACCCTGTGTCAAACATGCATGAAACTAGCAATCTAGCATGACCTGCAAAACACCCTGTGTCAAACATGCATGAAACTAGCAATCTAGCATGACCTGCAAAACACCCTGTGTCAAACATGCATGAAACTAGCAATCTAGCACGACCTGCAAAACACCCTGTGTCAAACATGCATGAAACTAGCAATCTAGCACGACCTGCAAAACACCATGTGTCAAACATGCATGAAACTAGCAATCTAGCACGACCTGCAAAACACCCTGTGTCAAACATGCATGAAACTAGCAATCTAGCACGACCTGCAAAACACCCTGTGTCAAACATGCATGAAACTAGCAATCTAGCACGACCTGCAAAACACCCTGTGTCAAACATGCATGAAACTAGCAATCTAGCACGACCTGCAAAACACCCTGTGTCAAACATGCATGAAACTAGCAATCTAGCACGACCTGCAAAACACCCTGTGTCAAACATGCATGAAACTAGCAATCTAGCACGACCTGCAAAACACCCTGTGTCAAACATGCATGAAACTAGCAATCTAGCACGACCTGCAAAACACCCTGTGTCAAACATGCATGAAACTAGCAATCTAGCATGACCTGCAAAACACCCTGGGTCAAACATGCATGAAACTAGCAATCTAGCACAACCTGCAAAACACCCTGTGTCAAACATGCATGAAACTAGCAATCTAGCACAACCTGCAAAACACCCTGTGTCAAACATGCATGAAACTAGCAATCTAGCACAACCTGCAAAACACCCTGTGTCAAACATGCATGAAACTAGCAATCTAGCTTGACCTGCAAAACACCCTGTGTCAAACATGCATGAAACTAGCAATCTAGCATGACCTGCAAAACACCCTGTGTCAAACATGCATGAAACTAGCAATCTAGCATGACCTGCAAAACACCCTGTGTCAAACATGCATGAAACTAGCAATCTAGCATGACCTGCAAAACACCCTGTGTCAAACATGCATGAAACCAGCAATCTAGCATGACCTGCAAAACACCCTGTGTCAAACATGCATGAAACTAGCAATCTAGCACGACCTGCAAAACACCCTGTGTCAAACATGCATGAAACTAGCAATCTAGCATGACCTGCAAAACACCCTGTGTCAAACATGCATGAAACTAGCAATCTAGCACGACCTGCAAAACACCCTGTGTCAAACATGCATGAAACTAGCAATCTAGCACGACCTGCAAAACACCCTGTGTCAAACATGCATGAAACTAGCAATCTAGCACGACCTGCAAAACACCCTGTGTCAAACATGCATGAAACTAGCAATCTAGCACGACCTGCAAAACACCCTGTGTCAAACATGCATGAAACTAGCAATCTAGCACGACCTGCAAAACACCCTGTGTCAAACATGCATGAAACTAGCAATCTAGCACGACCTGCAAAACACCCTGTGTCAAACATGCATGAAACTAGCAATCTAGCATGACATGCAAAACACCCTGTGTCAAACATGCATGAAACTAGCAATCTAGCACGACCTGCAAAACACCCTGTGTCAAACATGCATGAAACTAGCAATCTAGCATGACCTGCAAAACACCCTGTGTCAAACATGCATGAAACTAGCAATCTAGCACGACCTGCAAAACACCCTGTGTCAAACATGCATGAAACTAGCAATCTAGCACGACCTGCAAAACACCCTGTGTCAAACATGCATGAAACTAGCAATCTAGCACGACCTGCAAAACACCCTGTGTCAAACATGCATGAAACTAGCAATCTAGCACGACCTGCAAAACACCATGTGTCAAACATGCATGAAACTAGCAATCTAGCACGACCTGCAAAACACCCTGTGTCAAACATGCATGAAACTAGCAATCTAGCACGACCTGCAAAACACCCTGTGTCAAACATGCATGAAACTAGCAATCTAGCATGACCTGCAAAACACCCTGTGTCAAACATGCATGAAACTAGCAATCTAGCATGACCTGCAAAACACCCTGTGTCAAACATGCATGAAACTAGCAATCTAGCACGACCTGCAAAACACCCTGTGTCAAACATGCATGAAACTAGCAATCTAGCACGACCTGCAAAACACCATGTGTCAAACATGCATGAAACTAGCAATCTAGCACGACCTGCAAAACACCCTGTGTCAAACATGCATGAAACTAGCAATCTAGCACGACCTGCAAAACACCCTGTGTCAAACATGCATGAAACTAGCAATCTAGCACGACCTGCAAAACACCCTGTGTCAAACATGCATGAAACTAGCAATCTAGCACGACCTGCAAAACACCCTGTGTCAAACATGCATGAAACTAGCAATCTAGCACGACCTGCAAAACACCCTGTGTCAAACATGCATGAAACTAGCAATCTAGCACGACCTGCAAAACACCCTGTGTCAAACATGCATGAAACTAGCAATCTAGCACGACCTGCAAAACACCCTGTGTCAAACATGCATGAAACTAGCAATCTAGCATGACTTGCAAAACACCCTGGGTCAAACATGCATGAAACTAGCAATCTAGCACGACCTGCAAAACACCCTGTGTCAAACATGCATGAAACTAGCAATCTAGCATGACCTGCAAAACACCCTGTGTCAAACATGCATGAAACTAGCAATCTAGCACGACCTGCAAAACACCCTGTGTCAAACATGCATGAAACTAGCAATCTAGCACGACCTGCAAAACACACTGTGTCAAACATGCATGAAACTAGCAATCTAGCATGACCTGCAAAACACCCTGTGTCAAACATGCATGAAACTAGCAATCTAGCACGACCTGCAAAACACCCTGTGTCAAACATGCATGAAACTAGCAATCTAGCACGACCTGCAAAACACCCTGTGTCAAACATGCATGAAACTAGCAATCTAGCACGACCTGCAAAACACCCTGTGTCAAACATGCATGAAACTAGCAATCTAGCACGACCTGCAAAACACCCTGTGTCAAACATGCATGAAACTAGCAATCTAGCACAACCTGCAAAACACCATGTGTCAAACATGCATGAAACTAGCAATCTAGCACGACCTGCAAAACACCCTGTGTCAAACATGCATGAAACTAGCAATCTAGCACGACCTGCAAAACACCCTGTGTCAAACATGCATGAAACTAGCAATCTAGCACGACCTGCAAAACACCCTGTGTCAAACATGCATGAAACTAGCAATCTAGCACGACCTGCAAAACACCCTGTGTCAAACATGCATGAAACTAGCAATCTAGCACGACCTGCAAAACACCCTGTGTCAAACATGCATGAAACTAGCAATCTAGCACGACCTGCAAAACACCCTGTGTCAAACATGCATGAAACTAGCAATCTAGCACGACCTGCAAAACACCCTGTGTCAAACATGCATGAAACTAGCAATCTAGCATGACTTGCAAAACACCCTGGGTCAAACATGCATGAAACTAGCAATCTAGCACGACCTGCAAAACACCCTGTGTCAAACATGCATGAAACTAGCAATCTAGCATGACCTGCAAAACACCCTGTGTCAAACATGCATGAAACTAGCAATCTAGCACGACCTGCAAAACACCCTGTGTCAAACATGCATGAAACTAGCAATCTAGCACGACCTGCAAAACACCCTGTGTCAAACATGCATGAAACTAGCAATCTAGCACGACCTGCAAAACACCCTGTGTCAAACATGCATGAAACTAGCAATCTAGCATGACCTGCAAAACACCCTGTGTCAAACATGCATGAAACTAGCAATCTAGCATGACCTGCAAAACACCCTGTGTCAAACATGCATGAAACTAGCAATCTAGCACGACCTGCAAAACACCCTGTGTCAAACATGCATGAAACTAGCAATCTAGCACGACCTGCAAAACACCATGTGTCAAACATGCATGAAACTAGCAATCTAGCACGACCTGCAAAACACCCTGTGTCAAACATGCATGAAACTAGCAATCTAGCACGACCTGCAAAACACCCTGTGTCAAACATGCATGAAACTAGCAATCTAGCACGACCTGCAAAACACCCTGTGTCAAACATGCATGAAACTAGCAATCTAGCACGACCTGCAAAACACCCTGTGTCAAACATGCATGAAACTAGCAATCTAGCACGACCTGCAAAACACCCTGTGTCAAACATGCATGAAACTAGCAATCTAGCATGACCTGCAAAACACCCTGTGTCAAACATGCATGAAACTAGCAATCTAGCATGACCTGCAAAACACCCTGTGTCAAACATGCATGAAACTAGCAATCTAGCACGACCTGCAAAACACCCTGTGTCAAACATGCATGAAACTAGCAATCTAGCACGACCTGCAAAACACCATGTGTCAAACATGCATGAAACTAGCAATCTAGCACGACCTGCAAAACACCCTGTGTCAAACATGCATGAAACTAGCAATCTAGCACGACCTGCAAAACACCCTGTGTCAAACATGCATGAAACTAGCAATCTAGCACGACCTGCAAAACACCCTGTGTCAAACATGCATGAAACTAGCAATCTAGCACGACCTGCAAAACACCCTGTGTCAAACATGCATGAAACTAGCAATCTAGCACGACCTGCAAAACACCCTGTGTCAAACATGCATGAAACTAGCAATCTAGCACGACCTGCAAAACACCCTGTGTCAAACATGCATGAAACTAGCAATCTAGCACGACCTGCAAAACACCCTGTGTCAAACATGCATGAAACTAGCAATCTAGCATGACTTGCAAAACACCCTGGGTCAAACATGCATGAAACTAGCAATCTAGCACGACCTGCAAAACACCCTGTGTCAAACATGCATGAAACTAGCAATCTAGCATGACCTGCAAAACACCCTGTGTCAAACATGCATGAAACTAGCAATCTAGCACGACCTGCAAAACACCCTGTGTCAAACATGCATGAAACTAGCAATCTAGCACGACCTGCAAAACACCCTGTGTCAAACATGCATGAAACTAGCAATCTAGCACGACCTGCAAAACACCCTGTGTCAAACATGCATGAAACTAGCAATCTAGCATGACCTGCAAAACACCCTGTGTCAAACATGCATGAAACTAGCAATCTAGCATGACCTGCAAAACACCCTGTGTCAAACATGCATGAAACTAGCAATCTAGCACGACCTGCAAAACACCCTGTGTCAAACATGCATGAAACTAGCAATCTAGCACGACCTGCAAAACACCATGTGTCAAACATGCATGAAACTAGCAATCTAGCACGACCTGCAAAACACCCTGTGTCAAACATGCATGAAACTAGCAATCTAGCACGACCTGCAAAACACCCTGTGTCAAACATGCATGAAACTAGCAATCTAGCACGACCTGCAAAACACCCTGTGTCAAACATGCATGAAACTAGCAATCTAGCACGACCTGCAAAACACCCTGTGTCAAACATGCATGAAACTAGCAATCTAGCACGACCTGCAAAACACCCTGTGTCAAACATGCATGAAACTAGCAATCTAGCACGACCTGCAAAACACCCTGTGTCAAACATGCATGAAACTAGCAATCTAGCACGACCTGCAAAACACCCTGTGTCAAACATGCATGAAACTAGCAATCTAGCATGACCTGCAAAACACCCTGTGTCAAACATGCATGAAACTAGCAATCTAGCATGACCTGCAAAACACCCTGTGTCAAACATGCATGAAACTAGCAATCTAGCACAACCTGCAAAACACCCTGTGTCAAACATGCATGAAACTAGCAATCTAGCACAACCTGCAAAACACCCTGTGTCAAACATGCATGAAACTAGCAATCTAGCATGACCTGCAAAACACCCTGTGTCAAACATGCATGAAACTAGCAATCTAGCATGACCTGCAAAACACCCTGTGTCAAACATGCATGAAACTAGCAATCTAGCATGACCTGCAAAACACCCTGTGTCAAACATGCATGAAACTAGCAATCTAGCATGACCTGCAAAACACCCTGTGTCAAACATGCATGAAACCAGCAATCTAGCATGACCTGCAAAACACCCTGTGTCAAACATGCATGAAACTAGCAATCTAGCACGACCTGCAAAACACCCTGTGTCAAACATGCATGAAACTAGCAATCTAGCATGACCTGCAAAACACCCTGTGTCAAACATGCATGAAACTAGCAATCTAGCACGACCTGCAAAACACCCTGTGTCAAACATGCATGAAACTAGCAATCTAGCACGACCTGCAAAACACCCTGTGTCAAACATGCATGAAACTAGCAATCTAGCACGACCTGCAAAACACCCTGTGTCAAACATGCATGAAACTAGCAATCTAGCACGACCTGCAAAACACCCTGTGTCAAACATGCATGAAACTAGCAATCTAGCACGACCTGCAAAACACCCTGTGTCAAACATGCATGAAACTAGCAATCTAGCACGACCTGCAAAACACCCTGTGTCAAACATGCATGAAACTAGCAATCTAGCATGACATGCAAAACACCCTGTGTCAAACATGCATGAAACTAGCAATCTAGCACGACCTGCAAAACACCCTGTGTCAAACATGCATGAAACTAGCAATCTAGCATGACCTGCAAAACACCCTGTGTCAAACATGCATGAAACTAGCAATCTAGCACGACCTGCAAAACACCCTGTGTCAAACATGCATGAAACTAGCAATCTAGCACGACCTGCAAAACACCCTGTGTCAAACATGCATGAAACTAGCAATCTAGCACGACCTGCAAAACACCCTGTGTCAAACATGCATGAAACTAGCAATCTAGCACGACCTGCAAAACACCATGTGTCAAACATGCATGAAACTAGCAATCTAGCACGACCTGCAAAACACCCTGTGTCAAACATGCATGAAACTAGCAATCTAGCACGACCTGCAAAACACCCTGTGTCAAACATGCATGAAACTAGCAATCTAGCACGACCTGCAAAACACCCTGTGTCAAACATGCATGAAACTAGCAATCTAGCACGACCTGCAAAACACCCTGTGTCAAACATGCATGAAACTAGCAATCTAGCACGACCTGCAAAACACCCTGTGTCAAACATGCATGAAACTAGCAATCTAGCACGACCTGCAAAACACCCTGTGTCAAACATGCATGAAACTAGCAATCTAGCACGACCTGCAAAACACCCTGTGTCAAACATGCATGAAACTAGCAATCTAGCACGACCTGCAAAACACCCTGTGTCAAACATGCATGAAACTAGCAATCTAGCATGACTTGCAAAACACCCTGGGTCAAACATGCATGAAACTAGCAATCTAGCACGACCTGCAAAACACCCTGTGTCAAACATGCATGAAACTAGCAATCTAGCATGACCTGCAAAACACCCTGTGTCAAACATGCATGAAACTAGCAATCTAGCACGACCTGCAAAACACCCTGTGTCAAACATGCATGAAACTAGCAATCTAGCATGACCTGCAAAACACCCTGTGTCAAACATGCATGAAACTAGCAATCTAGCACGACCTGCAAAACACCCTGTGTCAAACATGCATGAAACTAGCAATCTAGCATGACCTGCAAAACACCCTGTGTCAAACATGCATGAAACTAGCAATCTAGCATGACCTGCAAAACACCCTGTGTCAAACATGCATGAAACTAGCAATCTAGCACGACCTGCAAAACACCCTGTGTCAAACATGCATGAAACTAGCAATCTAGCACGACCTGCAAAACACCATGTGTCAAACATGCATGAAACTAGCAATCTAGCACGACCTGCAAAACACCCTGTGTCAAACATGCATGAAACTAGCAATCTAGCACGACCTGCAAAACACCCTGTGTCAAACATGCATGAAACTAGCAATCTAGCACGACCTGCAAAACACCCTGTGTCAAACATGCATGAAACTAGCAATCTAGCACGACCTGCAAAACACCCTGTGTCAAACATGCATGAAACTAGCAATCTAGCACGACCTGCAAAACACCCTGTGTCAAACATGCATGAAACTAGCAATCTAGCACGACCTGCAAAACACCCTGTGTCAAACATGCATGAAACTAGCAATCTAGCACGACCTGCAAAACACCCTGTGTCAAACATGCATGAAACTAGCAATCTAGCATGACCTGCAAAACACCCTGGGTCAAACATGCATGAAACTAGCAATCTAGCACAACCTGCAAAACACCCTGTGTCAAACATGCATGAAACTAGCAATCTAGCACAACCTGCAAAACACCCTGTGTCAAACATGCATGAAACTAGCAATCTAGCACAACCTGCAAAACACCCTGTGTCAAACATGCATGAAACTAGCAATCTAGCTTGACCTGCAAAACACCCTGTGTCAAACATGCATGAAACTAGCAATCTAGCATGACCTGCAAAACACCCTGTGTCAAACATGCATGAAACTAGCAATCTAGCATGACCTGCAAAACACCCTGTGTCAAACATGCATGAAACTAGCAATCTAGCATGACCTGCAAAACACCCTGTGTCAAACATGCATGAAACCAGCAATCTAGCATGACCTGCAAAACACCCTGTGTCAAACATGCATGAAACTAGCAATCTAGCACGACCTGCAAAACACCCTGTGTCAAACATGCATGAAACTAGCAATCTAGCATGACCTGCAAAACACCCTGTGTCAAACATGCATGAAACTAGCAATCTAGCACGACCTGCAAAACACCCTGTGTCAAACATGCATGAAACTAGCAATCTAGCACGACCTGCAAAACACCCTGTGTCAAACATGCATGAAACTAGCAATCTAGCACGACCTGCAAAACACCCTGTGTCAAACATGCATGAAACTAGCAATCTAGCACGACCTGCAAAACACCCTGTGTCAAACATGCATGAAACTAGCAATCTAGCACGACCTGCAAAACACCCTGTGTCAAACATGCATGAAACTAGCAATCTAGCACGACCTGCAAAACACCCTGTGTCAAACATGCATGAAACTAGCAATCTAGCATGACATGCAAAACACCCTGTGTCAAACATGCATGAAACTAGCAATCTAGCACGACCTGCAAAACACCCTGTGTCAAACATGCATGAAACTAGCAATCTAGCATGACCTGCAAAACACCCTGTGTCAAACATGCATGAAACTAGCAATCTAGCACGACCTGCAAAACACCCTGTGTCAAACATGCATGAAACTAGCAATCTAGCACGACCTGCAAAACACCCTGTGTCAAACATGCATGAAACTAGCAATCTAGCACGACCTGCAAAACACCCTGTGTCAAACATGCATGAAACTAGCAATCTAGCACGACCTGCAAAACACCATGTGTCAAACATGCATGAAACTAGCAATCTAGCACGACCTGCAAAACACCCTGTGTCAAACATGCATGAAACTAGCAATCTAGCACGACCTGCAAAACACCCTGTGTCAAACATGCATGAAACTAGCAATCTAGCATGACCTGCAAAACACCCTGTGTCAAACATGCATGAAACTAGCAATCTAGCATGACCTGCAAAACACCCTGTGTCAAACATGCATGAAACTAGCAATCTAGCACGACCTGCAAAACACCCTGTGTCAAACATGCATGAAACTAGCAATCTAGCACGACCTGCAAAACACCATGTGTCAAACATGCATGAAACTAGCAATCTAGCACGACCTGCAAAACACCCTGTGTCAAACATGCATGAAACTAGCAATCTAGCACGACCTGCAAAACACCCTGTGTCAAACATGCATGAAACTAGCAATCTAGCACGACCTGCAAAACACCCTGTGTCAAACATGCATGAAACTAGCAATCTAGCACGACCTGCAAAACACCCTGTGTCAAACATGCATGAAACTAGCAATCTAGCACGACCTGCAAAACACCCTGTGTCAAACATGCATGAAACTAGCAATCTAGCACGACCTGCAAAACACCCTGTGTCAAACATGCATGAAACTAGCAATCTAGCACGACCTGCAAAACACCCTGTGTCAAACATGCATGAAACTAGCAATCTAGCATGACTTGCAAAACACCCTGGGTCAAACATGCATGAAACTAGCAATCTAGCACGACCTGCAAAACACCCTGTGTCAAACATGCATGAAACTAGCAATCTAGCATGACCTGCAAAACACCCTGTGTCAAACATGCATGAAACTAGCAATCTAGCACGACCTGCAAAACACCCTGTGTCAAACATGCATGAAACTAGCAATCTAGCACGACCTGCAAAACACACTGTGTCAAACATGCATGAAACTAGCAATCTAGCATGACCTGCAAAACACCCTGTGTCAAACATGCATGAAACTAGCAATCTAGCACGACCTGCAAAACACCCTGTGTCAAACATGCATGAAACTAGCAATCTAGCACGACCTGCAAAACACCCTGTGTCAAACATGCATGAAACTAGCAATCTAGCACGACCTGCAAAACACCCTGTGTCAAACATGCATGAAACTAGCAATCTAGCACGACCTGCAAAACACCCTGTGTCAAACATGCATGAAACTAGCAATCTAGCATGACCTGCAAAACACCCTGTGTCAAACATGCATGAAACTAGCAATCTAGCATGACCTGCAAAACACCCTGTGTCAAACATGCATGAAACTAGCAATCTAGCATGACCTGCAAAACACCATGTGTCAAACATGCATGAAACTAGCAATCTAGCATGACCTGCAAAAAACCCTGTGTCAAACATGCATGAAACTAGCAATCTAGCATGACATGCAAAACACCCTGTGTCAAACATGCATGAAACTAGCAATCTAGCATGACCTGCAAAACACCCTGTGTCAAACATGCATGAAACTAGCAATCTAGCATGACCTGCAAAACACCCTGTGTCAAACATGCATGAAACTAGCAATCTAGCATGACCTGCAAAACACCCTGTGTCAAACATGCATGAAACTAGCAATCTAGCATGACCTGCAAAACACCCTGTGTCAAACATGCATGAAACTAGCAATCTAGCATGACCTGCAAAACACCCTGTGTCAAACATGCATGAAACTAGCAATCTAGCATGACATGCAAAACACCCTGTGTCAAACATGCATGAAACTAGCAATCTAGCATGACCTGCAAAACACCCTGTGTCAAACATGCATGAAACTAGCAATCTAGCACGACCTGCAAAACACCCTGTGTCAAACATGCATGAAACTAGCAATCTAGCATGACCTGCAAAACACCCTGTGTCAAACATGCATGAAACTAGCAATCTAGCATGACCTGCAAAACACCCTGTGTCAAACATGCATGAAACTAGCAATCTAGCACGACCTGCAAAACACCCTGTGTCAAACATGCATGAAACTAGCAATCTAGCATGACCTGCAAAACACCCTGTGTCAAACATGCATGAAACTAGCAATCTAGCATGACCTGCAAAACACCCTGTGTCAAACATGCATGAAACTAGCAATCTAGCATGACCTGCAAAACACCCTGTGTCAAACATGCATGAAACTAGCAATCTAGCATGACCTGCAAAACACCCTGTGTCAAACATGCATGAAACTAGCAATCTAGCACGACCTGCAAAACACCCTGTGTCAAACATGCATGAAACTAGCAATCTAGCATGACCTGCAAAACACCCTGTGTCAAACATGCATGAAACTAGCAATCTAGCATGACCTGCAAAACACCCTGTGTCAAACATGCATGAAACTAGCAATCTAGCACGACCTGCAAAACACCCTGTGTCAAACATGCATGAAACTAGCAATCTAGCACGACCTGCAAAACACCCTGTGTCAAACATGCATGAAACTAGCAATCTAGCATGACCTGCAAAACACCCTGTGTCAAACATGCATGAAACTAGCAATCTAGCATGACCTGCAAAACACCCTGTGTCAAACATGCATGAAACTAGCAATCTAGCACAACCTGCAAAACACCCTGTGTCAAACATGCATGAAACTAGCAATCTAGCATGACCTGCAAAACACCCTGTGTCAAACATGCATGAAACTAGCAATCTAGCACGACCTGCAAAACACCATGTGTCAAACATGCATGAAACTAGCAATCTAGCACGACCTGCAAAACACCCTGTGTCAAACATGCATGAAACTAGCAATCTAGCATGACCTGCAAAACACCCTGTGTCAAACATGCATGAAACTAGCAATCTAGCATGACCTGCAAAACACCCTGTGTCAAACATGCATGAAACTAGCAATCTAGCATGACCTGCAAAACACCCTGTGTCAAACATGCATGAAACTAGCAATCTAGCACGACCTGCAAAACACCCTGTGTCAAACATGCATGAAACTAGCAATCTAGCACGACCTGCAAAACACCCTGTGTCAAACATGCATGAAACTAGCAATCTAGCACGACCTGCAAAACACCCTGTGTCAAACATGCATGAAACTAGCAATCTAGCATGACCTGCAAAACACCCTGTGTCAAACATGCATGAAACTAGCAATCTAGCATGACCTGCAAAACACCCTGTGTCAAACATGCATGAAACTAGCAATCTAGCATGACCTGCAAAACACCCTGTGTCAAACATGCATGAAACTAGCAATCTAGCACAACCTGCAAAACACCCTGTGTCAAACATGCATGAAACTAGCAATCTAGCACGACCTGCAAAACACCCTGTGTCAAACATGCATGAAACCAGCAATCTAGCATGACCTGCAAAACACCCTGTGTCAAACATGCATGAAACTAGCAATCTAGCATGACCTGCAAAACACCCTGTGTCAAACATGCATGAAACTAGCAATCTAGCACGACCTGCAAAACACCCTGTGTCAAACATGCATGAAACTAGCAATCTAGCACGACCTGCAAAACACCCTGTGTCAAACATGCATGAAACTAGCAATCTAGCACGACCTGCAAAACACCCTGTGTCAAACATGCATGAAACTAGCAATCTAGCATGACATGCAAAACACCATGTGTCAAACATGCATGAAACCAGCAATCTAGCACGACCTGCAAAACACCCTGTGTCAAACATGCATGAAACTAGCAATCTAGCATGACATGCAAAACACCCTGTGTCAAACATGCATGAAACCAGCAATCTAGCATGACATGCAAAACACCCTGTGTCAAACATGCATGAAACTAGCAATCTAGCACGACCTGCAAAACACCCTGTGTCAAACATGCATGAAACTAGCAATCTAGCATGACCTGCAAAACACCCTGTGTCAAACATGCATGAAACTAGCAATCTAGCACGACCTGCAAAACACCCTGTGTCAAACATGCATGAAACTAGCAATCTAGCATGACCTGCAAAACACCCTGTGTCAAACATGCATGAAACTAGCAATCTAGCATGACCTGCAAAACACCCTGTGTCAAACATGCATGAAACTAGCAATCTAGCATGACCTGCAAAACACCCTGTGTCAAACATGCATGAAACTAGCAATCTAGCACGACCTGCAAAACACCCTGTGTCAAACATGCATGAAACTAGCAATCTAGCACGACCTGCAAAACACCCTGTGTCAAACATGCATGAAACTAGCAATCTAGCATGACCTGCAAAACACCCTGTGTCAAACATGCATGAAACTAGCAATCTAGCATGACCTGCAAAACACCCTGTGTCAAACATGCATGAAACCAGCAATCTAGCACGACCTGCAAAACACCCTGTGTCAAACATGCATGAAACTAGCAATCTAGCATGACATGCAAAACACCCTGTGTCAAACATGCATGAAACTAGCAATCTAGCATGACATGCAAAACACCCTGTGTCAAACATGCATGAAACTAGCAATCTAGCATGACATGCAAAACACCCTGTGTCAAACATGCATGAAACTAGCAATCTAGCACGACCTGCAAAACACCCTGTGTCAAACATGCATGAAACTAGCAATCTAGCACAACCTGCAAAACACCCTGTGTCAAACATGCATGAAACTAGCAATCTAGCACAACCTGCAAAACACCCTGTGTCAAACATGCATGAAACCAGCAATCTAGCACGACCTGCAAAACACCCTGTGTCAAACATGCATGAAACTAGCAATCTAGCACGACCTGCAAAACACCCTGTGTCAAACATGCATGAAACTAGCAATCTAGCACAACCTGCAAAACACCCTGTGTCAAACATGCATGAAACTAGCAATCTAGCATGACATGCAAAACACCCTGTGTCAAACATGCATGAAACTAGCAATCTAGCACGACCTGCAAAACACCCTGTGTCAAACATGCATGAAACTAGCAATCTAGCACGACCTGCAAAACACCCTGTGTCAAACATGCATGAAACTAGCAATCTAGCACGACCTGCAAAACACCCTGTGTCAAACATGCATGAAACTAGCAATCTAGCACGACCTGCAAAACACCCTGTGTCAAACATGCATGAAACTAGCAATCTAGCACGACCTGCAAAACACCCTGTGTCAAACATGCATGAAACTAGCAATCTAGCACGACCTGCAAAACACCCTGTGTCAAACATGCATGAAACTAGCAATCTAGCATGACCTGCAAAACACCCTGTGTCAAACATGCATGAAACTAGCAATCTAGCACGACCTGCAAAACACCCTGTGTCAAACATGCATGAAACTAGCAATCTAGCACGACCTGCAAAACACCCTGTGTCAAACATGCATGAAACTAGCAATCTAGCACGACCTGCAAAACACCCTGTGTCAAACATGCATGAAACTAGCAATCTAGCACGACCTGCAAAACACCCTGTGTCAAACATGCATGAAACTAGCAATCTAGCATGACCTGCAAAACACCCTGTGTCAAACATGCATGAAACTAGCAATCTAGCATGACCTGCAAAACACCCTGTGTCAAACATGCATGAAACTAGCAATCTAGCACAACCTGCAAAACACCCTGTGTCAAACATGCATGAAACTAGCAATCTAGCATGACCTGCAAAACACCCTGTGTCAAACATGCATGAAACTAGCAATCTAGCACGACCTGCAAAACACCCTGTGTCAAACATGCATGAAACTAGCAATCTAGCACGACCTGCAAAACACCCTGTGTCAAACATGCATGAAACTAGCAATCTAGCATGACCTGCAAAACACCCTGTGTCAAACATGCATGAAACTAGCAATCTAGCATGACCTGCAAAACACCCTGTGTCAAACATGCATGAAACTAGCAATCTAGCATGACCTGCAAAACACCCTGTGTCAAACATGCATGAAACTAGCAATCTAGCACGACCTGCAAAACACCCTGTGTCAAACATGCATGAAACTAGCAATCTAGCACGACCTGCAAAACACCCTGTGTCAAACATGCATGAAACTAGCAATCTAGCACGACCTGCAAAACACCCTATGTCAAACATGCATGAAACTAGCAATCTAGCATGACCTGCAAAACACCCTGTGTCAAACATGCATGAAACTAGCAATCTAGCATGACCTGCAAAACACCCTGTGTCAAACATGCATGAAACTAGCAATCTAGCATGACCTGCAAAACACCCTGTGTCAAACATGCATGAAACTAGCAATCTAGCACAACCTGCAAAACACCCTGTGTCAAACATGCATGAAACTAGCAATCTAGCACGACCTGCAAAACACCCTGTGTCAAACATGCATGAAACCAGCAATCTAGCATGACCTGCAAAACACCCTGTGTCAAACATGCATGAAACTAGCAATCTAGCATGACCTGCAAAACACCCTGTGTCAAACATGCATGAAACTAGCAATCTAGCACGACCTGCAAAACACCCTGTGTCAAACATGCATGAAACTAGCAATCTAGCACGACCTGCAAAACACCCTGTGTCAAACATGCATGAAACTAGCAATCTAGCACGACCTGCAAAACACCCTGTGTCAAACATGCATGAAACTAGCAATCTAGCATGACATGCAAAACACCATGTGTCAAACATGCATGAAACCAGCAATCTAGCACGACCTGCAAAACACCCTGTGTCAAACATGCATGAAACTAGCAATCTAGCATGACATGCAAAACACCCTGTGTCAAACATGCATGACACCAGCAATCTAGCATGACATGCAAAACACCCTGTGTCAAACATGCATGAAACTAGCAATCTAGCACGACCTGCAAAACACCCTGTGTCAAACATGCATGAAACTAGCAATCTAGCATGACCTGCAAAACACCCTGTGTCAAACATGCATGAAACTAGCAATCTAGCACGACCTGCAAAACACCCTGTGTCAAACATGCATGAAACTAGCAATCTAGCATGACCTGCAAAACACCATGTGTCAAACATGCATGAAACTAGCAATCTAGCATGACCTGCAAAACACCCTGTGTCAAACATGCATGAAACTAGCAATCTAGCATGACCTGCAAAACACCCTGTGTCAAACATGCATGAAACTAGCAATCTAGCACGACCTGCAAAACACCCTGTGTCAAACATGCATGAAACTAGCAATCTAGCACGACCTGCAAAACACCCTGTGTCAAACATGCATGAAACTAGCAATCTAGCATGACCTGCAAAACACCCTGTGTCAAACATGCATGAAACTAGCAATCTAGCATGACATGCAAAACACCCTGTGTCAAACATGCATGAAACCAGCAATCTAGCATGACCTGCAAAACACCCTGTGTCAAACATGCATGAAACTAGCAATCTAGCATGACATGCAAAACACCCTGTGTCAAACATGCATGAAACTAGCAATCTAGCATGACATGCAAAACACCCTGTGTCAAACATGCATGAAACTAGCAATCTAGCATGACATGCAAAACACCCTGTGTCAAACATGCATGAAACTAGCAATCTAGCACGACCTGCAAAACACCCTGTGTCAAACATGCATGAAACTAGCAATCTAGCATGACCTGCAAAACACCCTGTGTCAAACATGCATGAAACTAGCAATCTAGCATGACCTGCAAAACACCCTGTGTCAAACATGCATGAAACTAGCAATCTAGCATGACCTGCAAAACACCATGTGTCAAACATGCATGAAACTAGCAATCTAGCACGACCTGCAAAACACCATGTGTCAAACATGCATGAAACTAGCAATCTAGCACGACCTGCAAAACACCCTGTGTCAAACATGCATGAAACTAGCAATCTAGCACGACCTGCAAAACACCCTGTGTCAAACATGCATGAAACTAGCAATCTAGCATGACCTGCAAAACACCCTGTGTCAAACATGCATGAAACTAGCAATCTAGCATGACCTGCAAAACACCCTGTGTCAAACATGCATGAAACTAGCAATCTAGCATGACCTGCAAAACACCCTGTGTCAAACATGCATGAAACTAGCAATCTAGCACAACCTGCAAAACACCCTGTGTCAAACATGCATGAAACTAGCAATCTAGCACGACCTGCAAAACACCCTGTGTCAAACATGCATGAAACCAGCAATCTAGCATGACCTGCAAAACACCCTGTGTCAAACATGCATGAAACTAGCAATCTAGCATGACCTGCAAAACACCCTGTGTCAAACATGCATGAAACTAGCAATCTAGCACGACCTGCAAAACACCCTGTGTCAAACATGCATGAAACTAGCAATCTAGCACGACCTGCAAAACACCCTGTGTCAAACATGCATGAAACTAGCAATCTAGCACGACCTGCAAAACACCCTGTGTCAAACATGCATGAAACTAGCAATCTAGCATGACATGCAAAACACCCTGTGTCAAACATGCATGAAACCAGCAATCTAGCACGACCTGCAAAACACCCTGTGTCAAACATGCATGAAACTAGCAATCTAGCATGACATGCAAAACACCCTGTGTCAAACATGCATGAAACCAGCAATCTAGCATGACATGCAAAACACCCTGTGTCAAACATGCATGAAACTAGCAATCTAGCACGACCTTCAAAACACCCTGTGTCAAACATGCATGAAACTAGCAATCTAGCATGACCTGCAAAACACCCTGTGTCAAACATGCATGAAACTAGCAATCTAGCACGACCTGCAAAACACCCTGTGTCAAACATGCATGAAACTAGCAATCTAGCATGACCTGCAAAACACCATGTGTCAAACATGCATGAAACTAGCAATCTAGCATGACCTGCAAAACACCCTGTGTCAAACATGCATGAAACTAGCAATCTAGCATGACCTGCAAAACACCCTGTGTCAAACATGCATGAAACTAGCAATCTAGCACGACCTGCAAAACACCCTGTGTCAAACATGCATGAAACTAGCAATCTAGCACGACCTGCAAAACACCCTGTGTCAAACATGCATGAAACTAGCAATCTAGCACGACCTGCAAAACACCCTGTGTCAAACATGCATGAAACTAGCAATCTAGCATGACCTGCAAAACACCCTGTGTCAAACATGCATGAAACTAGCAATCTAGCATGACCTGCAAAACACCCTGTGTCAAACATGCATGAAACTAGCAATCTAGCATGACCTGCAAAACACCCTGTGTCAAACATGCATGAAACTAGCAATCTAGCACAACCTGCAAAACACCCTGTGTCAAACATGCATGAAACTAGCAATCTAGCACGACCTGCAAAACACCCTGTGTCAAACATGCATGAAACCAGCAATCTAGCATGACCTGCAAAACACCCTGTGTCAAACATGCATGAAACTAGCAATCTAGCATGACCTGCAAAACACCCTGTGTCAAACATGCATGAAACTAGCAATCTAGCATGACCTGCAAAACACCCTGTGTCAAACATGCATGAAACTAGCAATCTAGCACGACCTGCAAAACACCCTGTGTCAAACATGCATGAAACTAGCAATCTAGCATGACCTGCAAAACACCCTGTGTCAAACATGCATGAAACTAGCAATCTAGCATGACCTGCAAAACACCCTGTGTCAAACATGCATGAAACTAGCAATCTAGCATGACCTGCAAAACACCCTGTGTCAAACATGCATGAAACTAGCAATCTAGCATGACCTGCAAAACACCCTGTGTCAAACATGCATGAAACTAGCAATCTAGCACGACCTGCAAAACACCCTGTGTCAAACATGCATGAAACTAGCAATCTAGCATGACCTGCAAAACACCCTGTGTCAAACATGCATGAAACTAGCAATCTAGCATGACCTGCAAAACACCCTGTGTCAAACATGCATGAAACTAGCAATCTAGCACGACCTGCAAAACACCCTGTGTCAAACATGCATGAAACTAGCAATCTAGCACGACCTGCAAAACACCCTGTGTCAAACATGCATGAAACTAGCAATCTAGCATGACCTGCAAAACACCCTGTGTCAAACATGCATGAAACTAGCAATCTAGCATGACCTGCAAAACACCCTGTGTCAAACATGCATGAAACTAGCAATCTAGCACAACCTGCAAAACACCCTGTGTCAAACATGCATGAAACTAGCAATCTAGCATGACCTGCAAAACACCCTGTGTCAAACATGCATGAAACTAGCAATCTAGCACGACCTGCAAAACACCCTTTGTCAAACATGCATGAAACTAGCAATCTAGCACGACCTGCAAAACACCCTGTGTCAAACATGCATGAAACTAGCAATCTAGCATGACCTGCAAAACACCCTGTGTCAAACATGCATGAAACTAGCAATCTAGCATGACCTGCAAAACACCCTGTGTCAAACATGCATGAAACTAGCAATCTAGCACGACCTGCAAAACACCCTGTGTCAAACATGCATGAAACTAGCAATCTAGCATGACCTGCAAAACACCCTGTGTCAAACATGCATGAAACTAGCAATCTAGCACGACCTGCAAAACACCCTGTGTCAAACATGCATGAAACTAGCAATCTAGCACGACCTGCAAAACACCCTGTGTCAAACATGCATGAAACTAGCAATCTAGCATGACCTGCAAAACACCCTGTGTCAAACATGCATGAAACTAGCAATCTAGCATGACCTGCAAAACACCCTGTGTCAAACATGCATGAAACTAGCAATCTAGCACGACCTGCAAAACACCCTGTGTCAAACATGCATGAAACTAGCAATCTAGCACAACCTGCAAAACACCCTGTGTCAAACATGCATGAAACTAGCAATCTAGCACGACCTGCAAAACACCCTGTGTCAAACATGCATGAAACCAGCAATCTAGCATGACCTGCAAAACACCCTGTGTCAAACATGCATGAAACTAGCAATCTAGCATGACCTGCAAAACACCCTGTGTCAAACATGCATGAAACTAGCAATCTAGCACGACCTGCAAAACACCCTGTGTCAAACATGCATGAAACTAGCAATCTAGCACGACCTGCAAAACACCCTGTGTCAAACATGCATGAAACTAGCAATCTAGCACGACCTGCAAAACACCCTGTGTCAAACATGCATGAAACTAGCAATCTAGCATGACATGCAAAACACCATGTGTCAAACATGCATGAAACCAGCAATCTAGCACGACCTGCAAAACACCCTGTGTCAAACATGCATGAAACTAGCAATCTAGCATGACATGCAAAACACCCTGTGTCAAACATGCATGAAACCAGCAATCTAGCATGACATGCAAAACACCCTGTGTCAAACATGCATGAAACTAGCAATCTAGCACGACCTGCAAAACACCCTGTGTCAAACATGCATGAAACTAGCAATCTAGCATGACCTGCAAAACACCCTGTGTCAAACATGCATGAAACTAGCAATCTAGCACGACCTGCAAAACACCCTGTGTCAAACATGCATGAAACTAGCAATCTAGCATGACCTGCAAAACACCCTGTGTCAAACATGCATGAAACTAGCAATCTAGCATGACCTGCAAAACACCCTGTGTCAAACATGCATGAAACTAGCAATCTAGCATGACCTGCAAAACACCCTGTGTCAAACATGCATGAAACTAGCAATCTAGCACGACCTGCAAAACACCCTGTGTCAAACATGCATGAAACTAGCAATCTAGCACGACCTGCAAAACACCCTGTGTCAAACATGCATGAAACTAGCAATCTAGCATGACCTGCAAAACACCCTGTGTCAAACATGCATGAAACTAGCAATCTAGCATGACCTGCAAAACACCCTGTGTCAAACATGCATGAAACCAGCAATCTAGCACGACCTGCAAAACACCCTGTGTCAAACATGCATGAAACTAGCAATCTAGCATGACATGCAAAACACCCTGTGTCAAACATGCATGAAACTAGCAATCTAGCATGACATGCAAAACACCCTGTGTCAAACATGCATGAAACTAGCAATCTAGCATGACATGCAAAACACCCTGTGTCAAACATGCATGAAACTAGCAATCTAGCACGACCTGCAAAACACCCTGTGTCAAACATGCATGAAACTAGCAATCTAGCACAACCTGCAAAACACCCTGTGTCAAACATGCATGAAACTAGCAATCTAGCACAACCTGCAAAACACCCTGTGTCAAACATGCATGAAACCAGCAATCTAGCACGACCTGCAAAACACCCTGTGTCAAACATGCATGAAACTAGCAATCTAGCACGACCTGCAAAACACCCTGTGTCAAACATGCATGAAACTAGCAATCTAGCACAACCTGCAAAACACCCTGTGTCAAACATGCATGAAACTAGCAATCTAGCATGACATGCAAAACACCCTGTGTCAAACATGCATGAAACCAGCAATCTAGCACGACCTGCAAAACACCCTGTGTCAAACATGCATGAAACTAGCAATCTAGCACGACCTGCAAAACACCCTGTGTCAAACATGCATGAAACTAGCAATCTAGCACGACCTGCAAAACACCCTGTGTCAAACATGCATGAAACTAGCAATCTAGCACGACCTGCAAAACACCCTGTGTCAAACATGCATGAAACTAGCAATCTAGCACGACCTGCAAAACACCCTGTGTCAAACATGCATGAAACTAGCAATCTAGCACGACCTGCAAAACACCCTGTGTCAAACATGCATGAAACTAGCAATCTAGCATGACCTGCAAAACACCCTGTGTCAAACATGCATGAAACTAGCAATCTAGCACGACCTGCAAAACACCCTGTGTCAAACATGCATGAAACTAGCAATCTAGCACGACCTGCAAAACACCCTGTGTCAAACATGCATGAAACTAGCAATCTAGCACGACCTGCAAAACACCCTGTGTCAAACATGCATGAAACTAGCAATCTAGCACGACCTGCAAAACACCCTGTGTCAAACATGCATGAAACTAGCAATCTAGCATGACCTGCAAAACACCCTGTGTCAAACATGCATGAAACTAGCAATCTAGCATGACCTGCAAAACACCCTGTGTCAAACATGCATGAAACTAGCAATCTAGCACAACCTGCAAAACACCCTGTGTCAAACATGCATGAAACTAGCAATCTAGCATGACCTGCAAAACACCCTGTGTCAAACATGCATGAAACTAGCAATCTAGCACGACCTGCAAAACACCCTGTGTCAAACATGCATGAAACTAGCAATCTAGCACGACCTGCAAAACACCCTGTGTCAAACATGTATGAAACTAGCAATCTAGCATGACCTGCAAAACACCCTGTGTCAAACATGCATGAAACTAGCAATCTAGCATGACCTGCAAAACACCCTGTGTCAAACATGCATGAAACTAGCAATCTAGCATGACCTGCAAAACACCCTGTGTCAAACATGCATGAAACTAGCAATCTAGCACGACCTGCAAAACACCCTGTGTCAAACATGCATGAAACTAGCAATCTAGCACGACCTGCAAAACACCCTGTGTCAAACATGCATGAAACTAGCAATCTAGCACGACCTGCAAAACACCCTATGTCAAACATGCATGAAACTAGCAATCTAGCATGACCTGCAAAACACCCTGTGTCAAACATGCATGAAACTAGCAATCTAGCATGACCTGCAAAACACCCTGTGTCAAACATGCATGAAACTAGCAATCTAGCATGACCTGCAAAACACCCTGTGTCAAACATGCATGAAACTAGCAATCTAGCACAACCTGCAAAACACCCTGTGTCAAACATGCATGAAACTAGCAATCTAGCACGACCTGCAAAACACCCTGTGTCAAACATGCATGAAACCAGCAATCTAGCATGACCTGCAAAACACCCTGTGTCAAACATGCATGAAACTAGCAATCTAGCATGACCTGCAAAACACCCTGTGTCAAACATGCATGAAACTAGCAATCTAGCACGACCTGCAAAACACCCTGTGTCAAACATGCATGAAACTAGCAATCTAGCACGACCTGCAAAACACCCTGTGTCAAACATGCATGAAACTAGCAATCTAGCACGACCTGCAAAACACCCTGTGTCAAACATGCATGAAACTAGCAATCTAGCATGACATGCAAAACACCATGTGTCAAACATGCATGAAACCAGCAATCTAGCACGACCTGCAAAACACCCTGTGTCAAACATGCATGAAACTAGCAATCTAGCATGACATGCAAAACACCCTGTGTCAAACATGCATGACACCAGCAATCTAGCATGACATGCAAAACACCCTGTGTCAAACATGCATGAAACTAGCAATCTAGCACGACCTGCAAAACACCCTGTGTCAAACATGCATGAAACTAGCAATCTAGCATGACCTGCAAAACACCCTGTGTCAAACATGCATGAAACTAGCAATCTAGCACGACCTGCAAAACACCCTGTGTCAAACATGCATGAAACTAGCAATCTAGCATGACCTGCAAAACACCATGTGTCAAACATGCATGAAACTAGCAATCTAGCATGACCTGCAAAACACCCTGTGTCAAACATGCATGAAACTAGCAATCTAGCATGACCTGCAAAACACCCTGTGTCAAACATGCATGAAACTAGCAATCTAGCACGACCTGCAAAACACCCTGTGTCAAACATGCATGAAACTAGCAATCTAGCACGACCTGCAAAACACCCTGTGTCAAACATGCATGAAACTAGCAATCTAGCATGACCTGCAAAACACCCTGTGTCAAACATGCATGAAACTAGCAATCTAGCATGACATGCAAAACACCCTGTGTCAAACATGCATGAAACCAGCAATCTAGCATGACCTGCAAAACACCCTGTGTCAAACATGCATGAAACTAGCAATCTAGCATGACATGCAAAACACCCTGTGTCAAACATGCATGAAACTAGCAATCTAGCATGACATGCAAAACACCCTGTGTCAAACATGCATGAAACTAGCAATCTAGCATGACATGCAAAACACCCTGTGTCAAACATGCATGAAACTAGCAATCTAGCACGACCTGCAAAACACCCTGTGTCAAACATGCATGAAACTAGCAATCTAGCATGACCTGCAAAACACCCTGTGTCAAACATGCATGAAACTAGCAATCTAGCATGACCTGCAAAACACCCTGTGTCAAACATGCATGAAACTAGCAATCTAGCATGACCTGCAAAACACCCTGTGTCAAACATGCATGAAACTAGCAATCTAGCACGACCTGCAAAACACCCTGTGTCAAACATGCATGAAACTAGCAATCTAGCACGACCTGCAAAACACCCTGTGTCAAACATGCATGAAACTAGCAATCTAGCACGACCTGCAAAACACCCTGTGTCAAACATGCATGAAACTAGCAATCTAGCATGACCTGCAAAACACCCTGTGTCAAACATGCATGAAACTAGCAATCTAGCATGACCTGCAAAACACCCTGTGTCAAACATGCATGAAACTAGCAATCTAGCATGACCTGCAAAACACCCTGTGTCAAACATGCATGAAACTAGCAATCTAGCACAACCTGCAAAACACCCTGTGTCAAACATGCATGAAACTAGCAATCTAGCACGACCTGCAAAACACCCTGTGTCAAACATGCATGAAACCAGCAATCTAGCATGACCTGCAAAACACCCTGTGTCAAACATGCATGAAACTAGCAATCTAGCATGACCTGCAAAACACCCTGTGTCAAACATGCATGAAACTAGCAATCTAGCACGACCTGCAAAACACCCTGTGTCAAACATGCATGAAACTAGCAATCTAGCACGACCTGCAAAACACCCTGTGTCAAACATGCATGAAACTAGCAATCTAGCACGACCTGCAAAACACCCTGTGTCAAACATGCATGAAACTAGCAATCTAGCATGACATGCAAAACACCATGTGTCAAACATGCATGAAACCAGCAATCTAGCACGACCTGCAAAACACCCTGTGTCAAACATGCATGAAACTAGCAATCTAGCATGACATGCAAAACACCCTGTGTCAAACATGCATGAAACCAGCAATCTAGCATGACATGCAAAACACCCTGTGTCAAACATGCATGAAACTAGCAATCTAGCACGACCTTCAAAACACCCTGTGTCAAACATGCATGAAACTAGCAATCTAGCATGACCTGCAAAACACCCTGTGTCAAACATGCATGAAACTAGCAATCTAGCACGACCTGCAAAACACCCTGTGTCAAACATGCATGAAACTAGCAATCTAGCATGACCTGCAAAACACCATGTGTCAAACATGCATGAAACTAGCAATCTAGCATGACCTGCAAAACACCCTGTGTCAAACATGCATGAAACTAGCAATCTAGCATGACCTGCAAAACACCCTGTGTCAAACATGCATGAAACTAGCAATCTAGCACGACCTGCAAAACACCCTGTGTCAAACATGCATGAAACTAGCAATCTAGCACGACCTGCAAAACACCCTGTGTCAAACATGCATGAAACTAGCAATCTAGCACGACCTGCAAAACACCCTGTGTCAAACATGCATGAAACTAGCAATCTAGCATGACCTGCAAAACACCCTGTGTCAAACATGCATGAAACTAGCAATCTAGCATGACCTGCAAAACACCCTGTGTCAAACATGCATGAAACTAGCAATCTAGCATGACCTGCAAAACACCCTGTGTCAAACATGCATGAAACTAGCAATCTAGCACAACCTGCAAAACACCCTGTGTCAAACATGCATGAAACTAGCAATCTAGCACGACCTGCAAAACACCCTGTGTCAAACATGCATGAAACCAGCAATCTAGCATGACCTGCAAAACACCCTGTGTCAAACATGCATGAAACTAGCAATCTAGCATGACCTGCAAAACACCCTGTGTCAAACATGCATGAAACTAGCAATCTAGCACGACCTGCAAAACACCCTGTGTCAAACATGCATGAAACTAGCAATCTAGCACGACCTGCAAAACACCATGTGTCAAACATGCATGAAACTAGCAATCTAGCACGACCTGCAAAACACCCTGTGTCAAACATGCATGAAACTAGCAATCTAGCACGACCTGCAAAACACCCTGTGTCAAACATGCATGAAACTAGCAATCTAGCATGACCTGCAAAACACCCTGTGTCAAACATGCATGAAACTAGCAATCTAGCATGACATGCAAAACACCCTGTGTCAAACATGCATGAAACCAGCAATCTAGCACGACCTGCAAAACACCCTGTGTCAAACATGCATGAAACTAGCAATCTAGCATGACATGCAAAACACCCTGTGTCAAACATGCATGAAACTAGCAATCTAGCATGACATGCAAAACACCCTGTGTCAAACATGCATGAAACTAGCAATCTAGCATGACATGCAAAACACCCTGTGTCAAACATGCATGAAACTAGCAATCTAGCACGACCTGCAAAACACCCTGTGTCAAACATGCATGAAACTAGCAATCTAGCACAACCTGCAAAACACCCTGTGTCAAACATGCATGAAACTAGCAATCTAGCACAACCTGCAAAACACCCTGTGTCAAACATGCATGAAACCAGCAATCTAGCACGACCTGCAAAACACCCTGTGTCAAACATGCATGAAACTAGCAATCTAGCACGACCTGCAAAACACCCTGTGTCAAACATGCATGAAACTAGCAATCTAGCACAACCTGCAAAACACCCTGTGTCAAACATGCATGAAACTAGCAATCTAGCATGACATGCAAAACACCCTGTGTCAAACATGCATGAAACCAGCAATCTAGCACGACCTGCAAAACACCATGTGTCAAACATGCATGAAACTAGCAATCTAGCATGACCTGCAAAACACCCTGTGTCAAACATGCATGAAACTAGCAATCTAGCACGACCTGCAAAACACCCTGTGTCAAACATGCATGAAACTAGCAATCTAGCACGACCTGCAAAACACCCTGTGTCAAACATGCATGAAACTAGCAATCTAGCACGACCTGCAAAACACCCTGTGTCAAACATGCATGAAACTAGCAATCTAGCACGACCTGCAAAACACCCTGTGTCAAACATGCATGAAACTAGCAATCTAGCACGACCTGCAAAACACCCTGTGTCAAACATGCATGAAACTAGCAATCTAGCATGACCTGCAAAACACCCTGTGTCAAACATGCATGAAACTAGCAATCTAGCACGACCTGCAAAACACCCTGTGTCAAACATGCATGAAACTAGCAATCTAGCACGACCTGCAAAACACCCTGTGTCAAACATGCATGAAACTAGCAATCTAGCACGACCTGCAAAACACCCTGTGTCAAACATGCATGAAACTAGCAATCTAGCATGACCTGCAAAACACCCTGTGTCAAACATGCATGAAACTAGCAATCTAGCATGACCTGCAAAACACCCTGTGTCAAACATGCATGAAACTAGCAATCTAGCATGACCTGCAAAACACCCTGTGTCAAACATGCATGAAACTAGCAATCTAGCATGACCTGCAAAACACCCTGTGTCAAACATGCATGAAACTAGCAATCTAGCACGACCTGCAAAACACCCTATGTCAAACATGCATGAAACTAGCAATCTAGCATGACCTGCAAAACACCCTGTGTCAAACATGCATGAAACTAGCAATCTAGCATGACCTGCAAAACACCCTGTGTCAAACATGCATGAAACTAGCAATCTAGCATGACCTGCAAAACACCCTGTGTCAAACATGCATGAAACTAGCAATCTAGCACAACCTGCAAAACACCCTGTGTCAAACATGCATGAAACTAGCAATCTAGCACGACCTGCAAAACACCCTGTGTCAAACATGCATGAAACCAGCAATCTAGCATGACCTGCAAAACACCCTGTGTCAAACATGCATGAAACTAGCAATCTAGCATGACCTGCAAAACACCCTGTGTCAAACATGCATGAAACTAGCAATCTAGCACGACCTGCAAAACACCCTGTGTCAAACATGCATGAAACTAGCAATCTAGCACGACCTGCAAAACACCCTGTGTCAAACATGCATGAAACTAGCAATCTAGCACGACCTGCAAAACACCCTTTGTCAAACATGCATGAAACTAGCAATCTAGCATGACATGCAAAACACCATGTGTCAAACATGCATGAAACCAGCAATCTAGCACGACCTGCAAAACACCCTGTGTCAAACATGCATGAAACTAGCAATCTAGCATGACATGCAAAACACCCTGTGTCAAACATGCATGACACCAGCAATCTAGCATGACATGCAAAACACCCTGTGTCAAACATGCATGAAACTAGCAATCTAGCACGACCTGCAAAACACCCTGTGTCAAACATGCATGAAACTAGCAATCTAGCATGACCTGCAAAACACCCTGTGTCAAACATGCATGAAACTAGCAATCTAGCACGACCTGCAAAACACCCTGTGTCAAACATGCATGAAACTAGCAATCTAGCATGACCTGCAAAACACCATGTGTCAAACATGCATGAAACTAGCAATCTAGCATGACCTGCAAAACACCCTGTGTCAAACATGCATGAAACTAGCAATCTAGCATGACCTGCAAAACACCCTGTGTCAAACATGCATGAAACTAGCAATCTAGCACGACCTGCAAAACACCCTGTGTCAAACATGCATGAAACTAGCAATCTAGCACGACCTGCAAAACACCCTGTGTCAAACATGCATGAAACTAGCAATCTAGCACGACCTGCAAAACACCCTGTGTCAAACATGCATGAAACTAGCAATCTAGCATGACCTGCAAAACACCTTGTGTCAAACATGCATGAAACTAGCAATCTAGCACGACCTGCAAAACACCCTGTGTCAAACATGCATGAAACTAGCAATCTAGCACGACCTGCAAAACACCCTGTGTCAAACATGCATGAAACTAGCAATCTAGCATGACCTGCAAAACACCCTGTGTCAAACATGCATGAAACTAGCAATCTAGCATGACATGCAAAACACCCTGTGTCAAACATGCATGAAACCAGCAATCTAGCATGACCTGCAAAACACCCTGTGTCAAACATGCATGAAACTAGCAATCTAGCATGACATGCAAAACACCCTGTGTCAAACATGCATGAAACTAGCAATCTAGCATGACATGCAAAACACCCTGTGTCAAACATGCATGAAACTAGCAATCTAGCATGACATGCAAAACACCCTGTGTCAAACATGCATGAAACTAGCAATCTAGCACGACCTGCAAAACACCCTGTGTCAAACATGCATGAAACTAGCAATCTAGCACAACCTGCAAAACACCCTGTGTCAAACATGCATGAAACTAGCAATCTAGCACAACCTGCAAAACACCCTGTGTCAAACATGCATGAAACCAGCAATCTAGCACGACCTGCAAAACACCCTGTGTCAAACATGCATGAAACTAGCAATCTAGCACGACCTGCAAAACACCCTGTGTCAAACATGCATGAAACTAGCAATCTAGCATGACCTGCAAAACACCCTGTGTCAAACATGCATGAAACTAGCAATCTAGCATGACATGCAAAACACCCTGTGTCAAACATGCATGAAACCAGCAATCTAGCACGACCTGCAAAACACCATGTGTCAAACATGCATGAAACTAGCAATCTAGCACGACCTGCAAAACACCATGTGTCAAACATGCATGAAACTAGCAATCTAGCATGACCTGCAAAACACCCTGTGTCAAACATGCATGAAACTAGCAATCTAGCACGACCTGCAAAACACCCTGTGTCAAACATGCATGAAACTAGCAATCTAGCACGACCTGCAAAACACCCTGTGTCAAACATGCATGAAACCAGCAATCTAGCATGACCTGCAAAACACCCTGTGTCAAACATGCATGAAACTAGCAATCTAGCATGACCTGCAAAACACCCTGTGTCAAACATGCATGAAACTAGCAATCTAGCACGACCTGCAAAACACCCTGTGTCAAACATGCATGAAACTAGCAATCTAGCACGACCTGCAAAACACCCTGTGTCAAACATGCATGAAACTAGCAATCTAGCACGACCTGCAAAACACCCTTTGTCAAACATGCATGAAACTAGCAATCTAGCATGACATGCAAAACACCATGTGTCAAACATGCATGAAACCAGCAATCTAGCACGACCTGCAAAACACCCTGTGTCAAACATGCATGAAACTAGCAATCTAGCATGACATGCAAAACACCCTGTGTCAAACATGCATGACACCAGCAATCTAGCATGACATGCAAAACACCCTGTGTCAAACATGCATGAAACTAGCAATCTAGCACGACCTGCAAAACACCCTGTGTCAAACATGCATGAAACTAGCAATCTAGCATGACCTGCAAAACACCCTGTGTCAAACATGCATGAAACTAGCAATCTAGCACGACCTGCAAAACACCCTGTGTCAAACATGCATGAAACTAGCAATCTAGCATGACCTGCAAAACACCATGTGTCAAACATGCATGAAACTAGCAATCTAGCATGACCTGCAAAACACCCTGTGTCAAACATGCATGAAACTAGCAATCTAGCATGACCTGCAAAACACCCTGTGTCAAACATGCATGAAACTAGCAATCTAGCACGACCTGCAAAACACCCTGTGTCAAACATGCATGAAACTAGCAATCTAGCACGACCTGCAAAACACCCTGTGTCAAACATGCATGAAACTAGCAATCTAGCATGACCTGCAAAACACCCTGTGTCAAACATGCATGAAACTAGCAATCTAGCATGACATGCAAAACACCCTGTGTCAAACATGCATGAAACCAGCAATCTAGCATGACCTGCAAAACACCCTGTGTCAAACATGCATGAAACTAGCAATCTAGCATGACATGCAAAACACCCTGTGTCAAACATGCATGAAACTAGCAATCTAGCATGACATGCAAAACACCCTGTGTCAAACATGCATGAAACTAGCAATCTAGCATGACATGCAAAACACCCTGTGTCAAACATGCATGAAACTAGCAATCTAGCACGACCTGCAAAACACCCTGTGTCAAACATGCATGAAACTAGCAATCTAGCACAACCTGCAAAACACCCTGTGTCAAACATGCATGAAACTAGCAATCTAGCACAACCTGCAAAACACCCTGTGTCAAACATGCATGAAACCAGCAATCTAGCACGACCTGCAAAACACCCTGTGTCAAACATGCATGAAACTAGCAATCTAGCACGACCTGCAAAACACCCTGTGTCAAACATGCATGAAACTAGCAATCTAGCACAACCTGCAAAACACCCTGTGTCAAACATGCATGAAACTAGCAATCTAGCATGACATGCAAAACACCCTGTGTCAAACATGCATGAAACCAGCAATCTAGCACGACCTGCAAAACACCATGTGTCAAACATGCATGAAACTAGCAATCTAGCACGACCTGCAAAACACCATGTGTCAAACATGCATGAAACTAGCAATCTAGCATGACCTGCAAAACACCCTGTGTCAAACATGCATGAAACTAGCAATCTAGCACGACCTGCAAAACACCCTGTGTCAAACATGCATGAAACTAGCAATCTAGCACGACCTGCAAAACACCCTGTGTCAAACATGCATGAAACTAGCAATCTAGCACGACCTGCAAAACACCCTGTGTCAAACATGCATGAAACTAGCAATCTAGCACGACCTGCAAAACACCCTGTGTCAAACATGCATGAAACTAGCAATCTAGCACGACCTGCAAAACACCCTGTGTCAAACATGCATGAAACTAGCAATCTAGCATGACCTGCAAAACACCCTGTGTCAAACATGCATGAAACTAGCAATCTAGCACGACCTGCAAAACACCCTGTGTCAAACATGCATGAAACTAGCAATCTAGCACGACCTGCAAAACACCCTGTGTCAAACATGCATGAAACTAGCAATCTAGCACGACCTGCAAAACACCCTGTGTCAAACATGCATGAAACTAGCAATCTAGCATGACCTGCAAAACACCCTGTGTCAAACATGCATGAAACTAGCAATCTAGCATGACCTGCAAAACACCCTGTGTCAAACATGCATGAAACTAGCAATCTAGCATGACCTGCAAAACACCCTGTGTCAAACATGCATGAAACTAGCAATCTAGCACGACCTGCAAAACACCCTGTGTCAAACATGCATGAAACTAGCAATCTAGCATGACCTGCAAAACACCCTGTGTCAAACATGCATGAAACTAGCAATCTAGCACGACCTGCAAAACACCCTGTGTCAAACATGCATGAAACTAGCAATCTAGCATGACCTGCAAAACACCCTGTGTCAAACATGCATGAAACTAGCAATCTAGCACGACCTGCAAAACACCCTGTGTCAAACATGCATGAAACTAGCAATCTAGCATGACCTGCAAAACACCCTGTGTCAAACATGCATGAAACTAGCAATCTAGCATGACCTGCAAAACACCCTGTGTCAAACATGCATGAAACTAGCAATCTAGCACGACCTGCAAAACACCCTGTGTCAAACATGCATGAAACTAGCAATCTAGCACGACCTGCAAAACACCCTGTGTCAAACATGCATGAAACTAGCAATCTAGCATGACCTGCAAAACACCCTGTGTCAAACATGCATGAAACTAGCAATCTAGCACGACCTGCAAAACACCCTGTGTCCAACATGCATGAAACTAGCAATCTAGCATGACATGCAAAACACCCTGTGTCAAACATGCATGAAACTAGCAATCTAGCACGACCTGCAAAACACCCTGTGTCAAACATGCATGAAACTAGCAATCTAGCACGACATGCAAAACACCCTGTGTCCAACATGCATGAAACTAGCAATCTAGCATGACCTGCAAAACACCCTGTGTCAAACATGCATGAAACTAGCAATCTAGCATGACCTGCAAAACACCATGTGTCAAACATGCATGAAACTAGCAATCTAGCACGACCTGCAAAACACCCTGTGTCAAACATGCATGAAACTAGCAATCTAGCATGACCTGCAAAACACCCTGTGTCAAACATGCATGAAACTAGCAATCTAGCACGACCTGCAAAACACCCTGTGTCAAACATGCATGAAACTAGCAATCTAGCATGACCTGCAAAACACCCTGTGTCAAACATGCATGAAACTAGCAATCTAGCACGACCTGCAAAACACCCTGTGTCAAACATGCATGAAACTAGCAATCTAGCATGACATGCAAAACACCCTGTGTCAAACATGCATGAAACTAGCAATCTAGCACGACCTGCAAAACACCCTGTGTCAAACATGCATGAAACTAGCAATCTAGCACGACCTGCAAAACACCCTGTGTCCAACATGCATGAAACTAGCAATCTAGCATGACCTGCAAAACACCATGTGTCAAACATGCATGAAACTAGCAATCTAGCATGACCTGCAAAACACCATGTGTCAAACATGCATGAAACTAGCAATCTAGCACGACCTGCAAAACACCCTGTGTCAAACATGCATGAAACTAGCAATCTAGCATGACATGCAAAACACCCTGTGTCAAACATGCATGAAACTAGCAATCTAGCACGACCTGCAAAACACCCTGTGTCAAACATGCATGAAACTAGCAATCTAGCATGACATGCAAAACACCCTGTGTCAAACATGCATGAAACTAGCAATCTAGCACGACCTGCAAAACACCCTGTGTCAAACATGCATGAAACTAGCAATCTAGCACGACCTGCAAAACACCCTGTGTCCAACATGCATGAAACTAGCAATCTAGCATGACCTGCAAAACACCATGTGTCAAACATGCATGAAACTAGCAATCTAGCATGACCTGCAAAACACCCTGTGTCAAACATGCATGAAACTAGCAATCTAGCACGACCTGCAAAACACCCTGTGTCAAACATGCATGAAACTAGCAATCTAGCATGACCTGCAAAACACCCTGTGTCAAACATGCATGAAACTAGCAATCTAGCACGACCTGCAAAACACCCTGTGTCAAACATGCATGAAACTAGCAATCTAGCATGACCTGCAAAACACCCTGTGTCAAACATGCATGAAACTAGCAATCTAGCACGACCTGCAAAACACCCTGTGTCAAACATGCATGAAACTAGCAATCTAGCATGACCTGCAAAACACCCTGTGTCAAACATGCATGAAACTAGCAATCTAGCACGACCTGCAAAACACCCTGTGTCAAACATGCATGAAACTAGCAATCTAGCATGACCTGCAAAACACCCTGTGTCAAACATGCATGAAACTAGCAATCTAGCACGACCTGCAAAACACCCTGTGTCAAACATGCATGAAACTAGCAATCTAGCATGACCTGCAAAACACCCTGTGTCAAACATGCATGAAACTAGCAATCTAGCATGACCTGCAAAACACCCTGTGTCAAACATGCATGAAACTAGCAATCTAGCATGACCTGCAAAACACCCTGTGTCAAACATGTACGAAACCAGCAATCTAGCATGACATGCAAAACACCCTGTGTCAAACATGCATGAAACTAGCAATCTAGCATGACCTGCAAAACACCCTGTGTCAAACATGCATGAAACTAGCAATCTAGCATGACCTGCAAAACACCCTGTGTCAAACATGTACGAAACTAGCAATCTAGCATGACCTGCAAAACACCCTGTGTCAAACATGCATGAAACTAGCAATCTAGCACGACCTGCAAAACACCCTGTGTCAAACATGCATGAAACTAGCAATCTAGCACGACCTGCAAAACACCCTGTGTCAAACATGCATGAAACTAGCAATCTAGCATGACCTGCAAAACACCCTGTGTCAAACATGCATGAAACTAGCAATCTAGCATGACCTGCAAAACACCCTGTGTCAAACATGCATGAAACTAGCAATCTAGCACAACCTGCAAAACACCCTGTGTCAAACATGCATGAAACTAGCAATCTAGCATGACCTGCAAAACACCCTGTGTCAAACATGCATGAAACTAGCAATCTAGCACGACCTGCAAAACACCCTGTGTCAAACATGCATGAAACTAGCAATCTAGCACGACCTGCAAAACACCCTGTGTCAAACATGCATGAAACTAGCAATCTAGCATGACCTGCAAAACACCCTGTGTCAAACATGCATGAAACTAGCAATCTAGCATGACCTGCAAAACACCCTGTGTCAAACATGCATGAAACTAGCAATCTAGCATGACCTGCAAAACACCCTGTGTCAAACATGCATGAAACTAGCAATCTAGCACGACCTGCAAAACACCCTGTGTCAAACATGCATGAAACTAGCAATCTAGCACGACCTGCAAAACACCCTGTGTCAAACATGCATGAAACTAGCAATCTAGCACGACCTGCAAAACACCCTGTGTCAAACATGCATGAAACTAGCAATCTAGCATGACCTGCAAAACACCCTGTGTCAAACATGCATGAAACTAGCAATCTAGCATGACCTGCAAAACACCCTGTGTCAAACATGCATGAAACTAGCAATCTAGCATGACCTGCAAAACACCCTGTGTCAAACATGCATGAAACTAGCAATCTAGCACAACCTGCAAAACACCCTGTGTCAAACATGCATGAAACTAGCAATCTAGCACGACCTGCAAAACACCCTGTGTCAAACATGCATGAAACCAGCAATCTAGCATGACCTGCAAAACACCCTGTGTCAAACATGCATGAAACTAGCAATCTAGCATGACCTGCAAAACACCCTGTGTCAAACATGCATGAAACTAGCAATCTAGCACGACCTGCAAAACACCCTGTGTCAAACATGCATGAAACTAGCAATCTAGCACGACCTGCAAAACACCCTGTGTCAAACATGCATGAAACTAGCAATCTAGCACGACCTGCAAAACACCCTGTGTCAAACATGCATGAAACTAGCAATCTAGCATGACATGCAAAACACCATGTGTCAAACATGCATGAAACCAGCAATCTAGCACGACCTGCAAAACACCCTGTGTCAAACATGCATGAAACTAGCAATCTAGCATGACATGCAAAACACCCTGTGTCAAACATGCATGAAACTAGCAATCTAGCATGACATGCAAAACACCCTGTGTCAAACATGCATGAAACTAGCAATCTAGCACGACCTGCAAAACACCCTGTGTCAAACATGCATGAAACTAGCAATCTAGCATGACCTGCAAAACACCCTGTGTCAAACATGCATGAAACTAGCAATCTAGCACGACCTGCAAAACACCCTGTGTCAAACATGCATGAAACTAGCAATCTAGCACAACCTGCAAAACACCCTGTGTCAAACATGCATGAAACTAGCAATCTAGCACGACCTGCAAAACACCCTGTGTCAAACATGCATGAAACCAGCAATCTAGCATGACCTGCAAAACACCCTGTGTCAAACATGCATGAAACTAGCAATCTAGCATGACCTGCAAAACACCCTGTGTCAAACATGCATGAAACTAGCAATCTAGCACGACCTGCAAAACACCCTGTGTCAAACATGCATGAAACTAGCAATCTAGCACGACCTGCAAAACACCCTGTGTCAAACATGCATGAAACTAGCAATCTAGCACGACCTGCAAAACACCCTGTGTCAAACATGCATGAAACTAGCAATCTAGCATGACATGCAAAACACCATGTGTCAAACATGCATGAAACCAGCAATCTAGCACGACCTGCAAAACACCCTGTGTCAAACATGCATGAAACTAGCAATCTAGCACGACCTGCAAAACACCCTGTGTCCAACATGCATGAAACTAGCAATCTGGCATGACCTGCAAAACACCCTGTGTCAAACATGCATGAAACTAGCAATCTAGCATGACCTGCAAAACACCCTGTGTCAAACATGCATGAAACCAGCAATCTAGCATGACATGCAAAACACCCTGTGTCAAACATGCATGAAACTAGCAATCTAGCACGACCTGCAAAACACCCTGTGTCAAACATGCATGAAACTAGCAATCTAGCATGACCTGCAAAACACCCTGTGTCAAACATGCATGAAACTAGCAATCTAGCACGACCTGCAAAACACCCTGTGTCAAACATGCATGAAACTAGCAATCTAGCATGACCTGCAAAACACCCTGTGTCAAACATGCATGAAACTAGCAATCTAGCATGACCTGCAAAACACCCTGTGTCAAACATGCATGAAACTAGCAATCTAGCATGACCTGCAAAACACCATGTGTCAAACATGCATGAAACTAGCAATCTAGCACGACCTGCAAAACACCCTGTGTCAAACATGCATGAAACTAGCAATCTAGCACGACCTGCAAAACACCCTGTGTCAAACATGCATGAAACTAGCAATCTAGCATGACCTGCAAAACACCCTGTGTCAAACATGCATGAAACTAGCAATCTAGCATGACATGCAAAACACCCTGTGTCAAACATGCATGAAACCAGCAATCTAGCATGACCTGCAAAACACCCTGTGTCAAACATGCATGAAACTAGCAATCTAGCATGACATGCAAAACACCCTGTGTCAAACATGCATGAAACTAGCAATCTAGCATGACATGCAAAACACCCTGTGTCAAACATGCATGAAACTAGCAATCTAGCATGACATGCAAAACACCCTGTGTCAAACATGCATGAAACTAGCAATCTAGCACGACCTGCAAAACACCCTGTGTCAAACATGCATGAAACTAGCAATCTAGCACAACCTGCAAAACACCCTGTGTCAAACATGCATGAAACTAGCAATCTAGCACAACCTGCAAAACACCCTGTGTCAAACATGCATGAAACCAGCAATCTAGCACGACCTGCAAAACACCCTGTGTCAAACATGCATGAAACTAGCAATCTAGCACGACCTGCAAAACACCCTGTGTCAAACATGCATGAAACTAGCAATCTAGCACAACCTGCAAAACACCCTGTGTCAAACATGCATGAAACTAGCAATCTAGCATGACATGCAAAACACCCTGTGTCAAACATGCATGAAACCAGCAATCTAGCACGACCTGCAAAACACCATGTGTCAAACATGCATGAAACTAGCAATCTAGCACGACCTGCAAAACACCCTGTGTCAAACATGCATGAAACTAGCAATCTAGCATGACCTGCAAAACACCCTGTGTCAAACATGCATGAAACTAGCAATCTAGCACGACCTGCAAAACACCCTGTGTCAAACATGCATGAAACTAGCAATCTAGCACGACCTGCAAAACACCCTGTGTCAAACATGCATGAAACTAGCAATCTAGCACGACCTGCAAAACACCCTGTGTCAAACATGCATGAAACTAGCAATCTAGCACGACCTGCAAAACACCCTGTGTCAAACATGCATGAAACTAGCAATCTAGCACGACCTGCAAAACACCCTGTGTCAAACATGCATGAAACTAGCAATCTAGCATGACCTGCAAAACACCCTGTGTCAAACATGCATGAAACTAGCAATCTAGCACGACCTGCAAAACACCCTGTGTCAAACATGCATGAAACTAGCAATCTAGCATGACCTGCAAAACACCTTGTGTCAAACATGCATGAAACTAGCAATCTAGCACGACCTGCAAAACACCCTGTGTCAAACATGCATGAAACTAGCAATCTAGCATGACCTGCAAAACACCCTGTGTCAAACATGCATGAAACTAGCAATCTAGCATGACCTGCAAAACACCCTGTGTCAAACATGCATGAAACTAGCAATCTAGCATGACCTGCAAAACACCCTGTGTCAAACATGCATGAAACTAGCAATCTAGCACGACCTGCAAAACACCCTGTGTCAAACATGCATGAAACTAGCAATCTAGCATGACCTGCAAAACACCCTGTGTCAAACATGCATGAAACTAGCAATCTAGCACAACCTGCAAAACACCCTGTGTCAAACATGCATGAAACTAGCAATCTAGCACAACCTGCAAAACACCCTGTGTCAAACATGCATGAAACTAGCAATCTAGCATGACCTGCAAAACACCCTGTGTCAAACATGCATGAAACTAGCAATCTAGCACGACCTGCAAAACACCCTGTGTCAAACATGCATGAAACTAGCAATCTAGCACGACCTGCAAAACACCCTGTGTCAAACATGCATGAAACTAGCAATCTAGCATGACCTGCAAAACACCCTGTGTCAAACATGCATGAAACTAGCAATCTAGCACGACCTGCAAAACACCCTGTGTCCAACATGCATGAAACTAGCAATCTAGCATGACATGCAAAACACCCTGTGTCAAACATGCATGAAACTAGCAATCTAGCACGACCTGCAAAACACCCTGTGTCAAACATGCATGAAACTAGCAATCTAGCACGACCTGCAAAACACCCTGTGTCAAACATGCATGAAACTAGCAATCTAGCATGACCTGCAAAACACCCTGTGTCAAACATGCATGAAACTAGCAATCTAGCATGACCTGCAAAACACCCTGTGTCAAACATGCATGAAACTAGCAATCTAGCACGACCTGCAAAACACCCTGTGTCAAACATGCATGAAACTAGCAATCTAGCATGACCTGCAAAACACCCTGTGTCAAACATGCATGAAACTAGCAATCTAGCACGACCTGCAAAACACCCTGTGTCAAACATGCATGAAACTAGCAATCTAGCATGACCTGCAAAACACCCTGTGTCAAACATGCATGAAACTAGCAATCTAGCACGACCTGCAAAACACCCTGTGTCAAACATGCATGAAACTAGCAATCTAGCATGACATGCAAAACACCCTGTGTCAAACATGCATGAAACTAGCAATCTAGCACGACCTGCAAAACACCCTGTGTCAAACATGCATGAAACTAGCAATCTAGCACGACCTGCAAAACACCCTGTGTCCAACATGCATGAAACTAGCAATCTAGCATGACCTGCAAAACACCCTGTGTCAAACATGCATGAAACTAGCAATCTAGCATGACCTGCAAAACACCATGTGTCAAACATGCATGAAACTAGCAATCTAGCACGACCTGCAAAACACCCTGTGTCAAACATGCATGAAACTGGCAATCTAGCATGACATGCAAAACACCCTGTGTCAAACATGCATGAAACTAGCAATCTAGCACGACCTGCAAAACACCCTGTGTCAAACATGCATGAAACTAGCAATCTAGCATGACATGCAAAACACCCTGTGTCAAACATGCATGAAACTAGCAATCTAGCACGACCTGCAAAACACCCTGTGTCAAACATGCATGAAACTAGCAATCTAGCACGACCTGCAAAACACCCTGTGTCCAACATGCATGAAACTAGCAATCTGGCATGACCTGCAAAACACCCTGTGTCAAACATGCATGAAACTAGCAATCTAGCATGACCTGCAAAACACCCTGTGTCAAACATGCATGAAACTAGCAATCTAGCACGACCTGCAAAACACCCTGTGTCAAACATGCATGAAACTAGCAATCTAGCATGACCTGCAAAACACCTTGTGTCAAACATGCATGAAACTAGCAATCTAGCACGACCTGCAAAACACCCTGTGTCAAACATGCATGAAACTAGCAATCTAGCATGACCTGCAAAACACCCTGTGTCAAACATGCATGAAACTAGCAATCTAGCATGACCTGCAAAACACCCTGTGTCAAACATGCATGAAACTAGCAATCTAGCATGACATGCAAAACACCCTGTGTCAAACATGCATGAAACTAGCAATCTAGCACGACCTGCAAAACACCCTGTGTCAAACATGCATGAAACTAGCAATCTAGCATGACCTGCAAAACACCCTGTGTCAAACATGCATGAAACTAGCAATCTAGCACAACCTGCAAAACACCCTGTGTCAAACATGCATGAAACTAGCAATCTAGCACAACCTGCAAAACACCCTGTGTCAAACATGCATGAAACTAGCAATCTAGCATGACCTGCAAAACACCCTGTGTCAAACATGCATGAAACTAGCAATCTAGCACGACCTGCAAAACACCATGTGTCAAACATGCATGAAACTAGCAATCTAGCACGACCTGCAAAACACCCTGTGTCAAACATGCATGAAACTAGCAATCTAGCATGACCTGCAAAACACCCTGTGTCAAACATGCATGAAACTAGCAATCTAGCACGACCTGCAAAACACCCTGTGTCCAACATGCATGAAACTAGCAATCTAGCATGACATGCAAAACACCCTGTGTCAAACATGCATGAAACTAGCAATCTAGCACGACCTGCAAAACACCCTGTGTCAAACATGCATGAAACTAGCAATCTAGCACGACCTGCAAAACACCCTGTGTCCAACATGCATGAAACTAGCAATCTAGCATGACCTGCAAAACACCCTGTGTCAAACATGCATGAAACTAGCAATCTAGCATGACCTGCAAAACACCCTGTGTCAAACATGCATGAAACTAGCAATCTAGCACGACCTGCAAAACACCCTGTGTCAAACATGCATGAAACTAGCAATCTAGCATGACCTGCAAAACACCCTGTGTCAAACATGCATGAAACTAGCAATCTAGCACGACCTGCAAAACACCCTGTGTCAAACATGCATGAAACTAGCAATCTAGCATGACCTGCAAAACACCCTGTGTCAAACATGCATGAAACTAGCAATCTAGCACGACCTGCAAAACACCCTGTGTCAAACATGCATGAAACTAGCAATCTAGCATGACATGCAAAACACCCTGTGTCAAACATGCATGAAACTAGCAATCTAGCACGACCTGCAAAACACCCTGTGTCAAACATGCATGAAACTAGCAATCTAGCACGACCTGCAAAACACCCTGTGTCCAACATGCATGAAACTAGCAATCTAGCATGACCTGCAAAACACCCTGTGTCAAACATGCATGAAACTAGCAATCTAGCATGACCTGCAAAACACCATGTGTCAAACATGCATGAAACTAGCAATCTAGCACGACCTGCAAAACACCCTGTGTCAAACATGCATGAAACTGGCAATCTAGCATGACATGCAAAACACCATGTGTCAAACATGCATGAAACTAGCAATCTAGCACGACCTGCAAAACACCCTGTGTCAAACATGCATGAAACTAGCAATCTAGCATGACATGCAAAACACCCTGTGTCAAACATGCATGAAACTAGCAATCTAGCACGACCTGCAAAACACCCTGTGTCAAACATGCATGAAACTAGCAATCTAGCACGACCTGCAAAACACCCTGTGTCCAACATGCATGAAACTAGCAATCTGGCATGACCTGCAAAACACCCTGTGTCAAACATGCATGAAACTAGCAATCTAGCATGACCTGCAAAACACCCTGTGTCAAACATGCATGAAACTAGCAATCTAGCACGACCTGCAAAACACCCTGTGTCAAACATGCATGAAACTAGCAATCTAGCATGACCTGCAAAACACCCTGTGTCAAACATGCATGAAACTAGCAATCTAGCACGACCTGCAAAACACCCTGTGTCAAACATGCATGAAACTAGCAATCTAGCATGACCTGCAAAACACCCTGTGTCAAACATGCATGAAACTAGCAATCTAGCACGACCTGCAAAACACCCTGTGTCAAACATGCATGAAACTAGCAATCTAGCATGACCTGCAAAACACCCTGTGTCAAACATGCATGAAACTAGCAATCTAGCACGACCTGCAAAACACCCTGTGTCAAACATGCATGAAACTAGCAATCTAGCATGACCTGCAAAACACCCTGTGTCAAACATGCATGAAACTAGCAATCTAGCACGACCTGCAAAACACCCTGTGTCAAACATGCATGAAACTAGCAATCTAGCATGACCTGCAAAACACCCTGTGTCAAACATGCATGAAACTAGCAATCTAGCATGACCTGCAAAACACCCTGTGTCAAACATGCATGAAACTAGCAATCTAGCATGACCTGCAAAACACCCTGTGTCAAACATGTACGAAACCAGCAATCTAGCATGACATGCAAAACACCCTGTGTCAAACATGCATGAAACTAGCAATCTAGCATGACCTGCAAAACACCCTGTGTCAAACATGCATGAAACTAGCAATCTAGCATGACCTGCAAAACACCCTGTGTCAAACATGTACGAAACTAGCAATCTAGCATGACCTGCAAAACACCCTGTGTCAAACATGCATGAAACTAGCAATCTAGCACGACCTGCAAAACACCCTGTGTCAAACATGCATGAAACTAGCAATCTAGCACGACCTGCAAAACACCCTGTGTCAAACATGTACGAAACCAGCAATCTAGCATGACATGCAAAACACCCTGTGTCAAACATGCATGAAACTAGCAATCTAGCATGACCTGCAAAACACCCTGTGTCAAACATGCATGAAACTAGCAATCTAGCACGACCTGCAAAACACCCTGTGTCAAACATGCATGAAACTAGCAATCTAGCATGACCTGCAAAACACCCTGTGTCAAACATGCATGAAACTAGCAATCTAGCACAACCTGCAAAACACCCTGTGTCAAACATGCATGAAACTAGCAATCTAGCACGACCTGCAAAACACCCTGTGTCCAACATGCATGAAACTAGCAATCTAGCATGACCTGCAAAACACCCTGTGTCAAACATGCATGAAACTAGCAATCTAGCACGACCTGCAAAACACCCTGTGTCAAACATGCATGAAACTAGCAATCTAGCACGACCTGCAAAACACCCTGTGTCAAACATGCATGAAACTAGCAATCTAGCATGACCTGCAAAACACCCTGTGTCAAACATGCATGAAACTAGCAATCTAGCACGACCTGCAAAACACCCTGTGTCAAACATGCATGAAACTAGCAATCTAGCACGACCTGCAAAACACCCTGTGTCAAACATGCATGAAACTAGCAATCTAGCACGACCTGCAAAACACCATGTGTCAAACATGCATGAAACTAGCAATCTAGCATGACATGCAAAACACCCTGTGTCAAACATGCATGAAACTAGCAATCAGCACGACCTGCAAAACACCCTGTGTCAAACATGCATGAAACTAGCAATCTAGCACGACCTGCAAAACACCATGTGTCAAACATGCATGAAACTAGCAATCTAGCACGACCTGCAAAACACCCTGTGTCAAACATGCATGAAACTAGCAATCTAGCACGACCTGCAAAACACCCTGTGTCAAACATGCATGAAACTAGCAATCTAGCATGACCTGCAAAACACCCTGTGTCAAACATGCATGAAACTAGCAATCTAGCACGACCTGCAAAACACCCTGTGTCAAACATGCATGAAACTAGCAATCTAGCATGACCTGCAAAACACCCTGTGTCAAACATGCATGAAACTAGCAATCTAGCATGACCTGCAAAACACCCTGTGTCAAACATGCATGAAACTAGCAATCTAGCATGACCTGCAAAACACCCTGTGTTAAACATGCATGAAACTAGCAATCTTGCATGACCTGCAAAACACCCTGTGTCAAACATGCATGAAACTAGCAATCTAGCACGACCTGCAAAACACCCTGTGTCAAACATGCATGAAACTAGCAATCTAGCATGACATGCAAAACACCCTGTGTCAAACATGCATGAAACTAGCAATCTAGCATGACCTGCAAAACACCCTGTGTCAAACATGCATGAAACTAGCAATCTAGCATGACCTGCAAAACACCCTGTGTCAAACATGCATGAAACTAGCAATCTAGCACGACCTGCAAAACACCCTGTGTCAAACATGCATGAAACTAGCAATCTAGCATGACCTGCAAAACACCCTGTGTCAAACATGCATGAAACTAGCAATCTAGCATGACCTGCAAAACACCCTGTGTCAAACATGCATGAAACTAGCAATCTAGCATGACCTGCAAAACACCCTGTGTCAAACATGCATGAAACTAGCAATCTAGCATGACCTGCAAAACACCCTGTGTCAAACATGCATGAAACTAGCAATCTAGCATGACCTGCAAAACACCCTGTGTCAAACATGCATGAAACTAGCAATCTAGCACGACCTGCAAAACACCCTGTGTCAAACATGCATGAAACTAGCAATCTAGCACGACCTGCAAAACACCCTGTGTCAAACATGCATGAAACTAGCAATCTAGCATGACCTGCAAAACACCATGTGTCAAACATGCATGAAACTAGCAATCTAGCATGACCTGCAAAACACCCTGTGTCAAACATGCATGAAACTAGCAATCTAGCATGACATGCAAAACACCCTGTGTCAAACATGCATGAAACTAGCAATCTAGCACGACCTGCAAAACACCCTGTGTCAAACATGCATGAAACTAGCAATCTAGCACGACCTGCAAAACACCCTGTGTCAAACATGCATGAAACCAGCAATCTAGCATGACCTGCAAAACACCCTGTGTCAAACATGCATGAAACTAGCAATCTAGCACGACCTGCAAAACACCCTGTGTCAAACATGCATGAAACTAGCAATCTAGCATGACCTGGAAAACACCCTGTGTCAAACATGCATGAAACTAGCAATCTAGCATGACCTGCAAAACACCCTGTGTTAAACATGCATGAAACTAGCAATCTTGCATGACCTGCAAAACACCCTGTGTCAAACATGCATGAAACTAGCAATCTAGCACGACCTGCAAAACACCCTGTGTCAAACATGCATGAAACTAGCAATCTAGCATGACCTGCAAAACACCCTGTGTCAAACATGCATGAAACTAGCAATCTAGCATGACCTGCAAAACACCCTGTGTCAAACATGCATGAAACTAGCAATCTAGCATGACCTGCAAAACACCCTGTGTCAAACATGCATGAAACTAGCAATCTAGCACGACCTGCAAAACACCCTGTGTCAAACATGCATGAAACTAGCAATCTAGCATGACCTGCAAAACACCCTGTGTCAAACATGCATGAAACTAGCAATCTAGCATGACCTGCAAAACACCCTGTGTCAAACATGCATGAAACTAGCAATCTAGCATGACCTGCAAAACACCCTGTGTCAAACATGCATGAAACTAGCAATCTAGCATGACCTGCAAAACACCCTGTGTCAAACATGCATGAAACTAGCAATCTAGCATGACCTGCAAAACACCCTGTGTCAAACATGCATGAAACTAGCAATCTAGCACGACCTGCAAAACACCCTGTGTCAAACATGCATGAAACTAGCAATCTAGCACGACCTGCAAAACACCATGTGTCAAACATGCATGAAACTAGCAATCTAGCATGACCTGCAAAACACCCTGTGTCAAACATGCATGAAACTAGCAATCTAGCATGACCTGCAAAACACCCTGTGTCAAACATGCATGAAACTAGCAATCTAGCATGACATGCAAAACACCCTGTGTCAAACATGCATGAAACTAGCAATCTAGCACGACATGCAAAACACCCTGTGTCAAACATGCATGAAACTAGCAATCTAGCATGACCTGCAAAACACCCTGTGTCAAACATGCATGAAACTAGCAATCTAGCATGACCTGCAAAACACCCTGTGTCAAACATGCATGAAACTAGCAATCTAGCATGACCTGCAAAACACCCTGTGTCAAACATGCATGAAACTAGCAATCTAGCATGACCTGCAAAACACCCTGTGTCAAACATGCATGAAACTAGCAATCTAGCATGACCTGCAAAACACCCTGTGTCAAACATGCATGAAACTAGCAATCTAGCATGACCTGCAAAACACCCTGTGTCAAACATGCATGAAACTAGCAATCTAGCATGACCTGCAAAACACCATGTGTCAAACATGCATGAAACTAGCAATCTTGCATGACCTGCAAAACACCCTGTGTCAAACATGCATGAAACTAGCAATCTAGCATGACATGCAAAACACCCTGTGTCAAACATGTACGAAACCAGCAATCTAGCATGACATGCAAAACACCCCGTGTCAAACATGCATGAAACCTGTGCACCTGCAAAAAACCCTGTGGCAAACCTGCACGAAACCTGTGCACCTGCATGTAGGTAGGGCCGTGGGTGCACTAGAACAGTCGTCTAACTGGCATCAAGCAGCCATGCCCCTCCTTGATGTAGTGTGAATATGCCGATGAGTCCATACCTCACACAGCACGCCGTACAACAGCTTAACTTCTCACTTTCAAACCCTGCTTTCAAACGTGAGGACGAGCAGGGAGCGTAAGCAGGGAAGGCGCACGCGAGGGCGAACTAGAAGTGGCATCACACAGAGTACTATTTGCCTGATCTAGCCTCTGACATCAGCTATGGAGTCCGATGACGACGAGGACTTCGCCCAACCTCCTGTCCAGCCCCATGCGCCTGCAGCCACACACGTTGCCGCATTAATCAACAAAAGCAGCAACAACAAGAATAAACGCAAGACTGCCGTGCCAACCAACCCCTCCCAGCGCAGAAAACAACAATCGACCCCGGGAAGCGGAGGCGGAAAGAAGGCACCGGGGGGCAGTCGTTCATCCAAGCCAGATACGGCACGCAACAGCAGGCCTGCATCAGGCGCCCTCAGCAACAGAAGCAGCATGCAGCCCCTGCAACTGCTGTCCTCCCCCCGCCTCACCTTCGGCAGCAATGGCAAACAACAGCAGCAGAAGCAGGCTGGTGAGATCTGGGGAGCCCATGCATAGCTCAATGGGCCATGACCGTGTTTCTGTACACAGCCTCGCATCTATCCTGCCTCAAAGACTGCTGGAACTGATTTGCATACTCGTTCAAGCATATGGGTATGTTTGTCCAACGACACTGACCCTGTTCCCTTTTGGTCTTGGCCCTCACTAGCTCCGACCCTCTGTAGCCCTGGCCCTGTTCCCCACCAGGCCTGAATCTCATTGGCAAGGTTCTTTCTAGTGGCATTTGGAATTAACCATGGTTGTACCAGAAGCAGACGCTTTCGTAGTAAATAGATTGCCTCAGGCACTTAATTTCCCCCGATTTCAATTGATTTCGGCATTTTTCGTTACCGTGCTGAACATCGGCTCCGCCAAATTTATCGCTTGGTTAGGACTTGTAAGCTTTAACCCCCTAAAGAATCCCTGCTCATCGGCACTGACGCCATCCCTCAGTTTTCCCCTGTTGGGCCGTCCTGTCAGGAAGAGCGTATGGGTTTATGTGTCCCGTGGCCCGAGTCTTGTCTGTTCCCTTGCGAACACAGTATCCAACAGGCCCAGGCGTCAGACAGATGAACAAAATAATGCAGGCTCAACTGACCGTAGGAAAATCCATTGATGGGGTGGGAAAAGGGGCATATAGCACCTGTGGCTACCGGTATGAACAGGCGTGAACATTCTGACAGGAAATAGCCGTGTCTGCTCCACACCGCCTGGCCCTGATGTCAAATGCTTTCACAAGGAAAGGTTATTCTGTGGTAAGGCATTCTGTGTGGAGAGGTGCTTGTACGGAAAGGCCCTTTTCTGTGGATGCTTTGACCCTGCCGCCAAAATCTGTGGGAGGAAGCTCCCACAGTGGCGCTCACCATCAGCGGGATTGGCCTCCCACATGCAGCCTCGGCTTCACCATGTGCCCCTTAACTGCAGCCTTGCCACCGGTAGGAGACAGCGTGCACGCAAGTTGGAATAGGGAAGGCATCTCACTTCCTGCCCCATCCAGGCAATCATCGCCCCTGCAAGGGCAACGTTTACTCATTTACTTATTGACCAGTATATTTCTACCCTACCCCCTTACGCAGCCTCAGCTTGTGACACCCGTCAGCTTGACAGCGATGGAATAGAGGATGATGATCTTGAGGTGGAGGAGGCAGGTGTGAGAAGATGTCCTGTTTGCGATGCTTTGCTATCTGCACTGTCCTCAACAGACATGGGCCAGGTGGCCCATGTGAACGCATGCATGGACTTGGCCGCCACGACGTCTCAGCAACAGCCGCAGCAGCCGCAGCAGCAACAACCTTTTCGACAGCAGCAGGAAGAGGACCGGGATATGGCCGGAAGCACAGGCATTGGCAGTAACGAGGATTGGGATGCGTTGTATGCCTGTGGCACAAAAGGCACCCTTGTCCCGGCGGTTCCTGTCACCGGGAACAGGGATACGTTTGATGGTGATGCGTTCGACGTCTACGGCGGTGTTGACGATTTGGATGCTTGTGGCGGCAGTGAAGCTGGTGATGACGCGTGCGAGATCGTGGACCTCACGTTTGACGATGATGATGACCATGAGGACCATGATGGCCTGCTGGAAGGGCAGCAGGCAGCCGCAGTGGCAGCGGAGGAGGAAGAAGAGAGGCAACAGGCAGCTGCGGCCTCGGTAGCGGCAGCGGAGGAGGAGGAAGAGAGGCAACAGGCTGCTTCGGCCTCGGCAGCCGCGGCGGCAGCGGAGGAGGAGGAAGAGAGGCAACAGGCTGCTGTGGCCTCGGTAGCGGCAGTGGAGAAGGAGGTAGGGAGGCAGCAAGCTGCTACAGCGACAGCAGACGGGGCGGAGGGTGAGGAGCAGGTAGCAGAGGAGGAGGAGGAGGAGGAAAAGGAAAAGGCGTGGGGAATTATAGAGGAGCGGGAGCAGCCGCTGCAATGGTTTACACCTGTCTGGGGGAAGGAGCAAACAGGTGCAAGGGCAGGAGAGCTGGAGCTGGCTACCGAAGAGCCTCATGAGCGGGAGGGAGCAGGAGAAGCTATGGGGGAAGCAGCGCGTGAAGGAGCTGCTGTTGCTGCTGATGTGGAGGTAGCTGAGGGAGCGGGGTCTGCTGGCCTGCTGCGGCCTGTGTCGCCCAGGGGGCCTACCAGCAGCCTTGAACATTGGTGAGGATGACAGGCATGCTGGCTGGGCAAACTACTGGTGGGCCCTCTCGGGGGATAGCTGCTTTATGATGGAAGATGGTTGTACCTTGCGAAGGTTGCGGGTGTTTGTGTTCTTGTGACAGTGTACCCCGGGGTCTCGTTTGCCCAACCCACATGGTTGCGGAAGGGCTGCGTGTCTGCGCAGGTAGGGAGGGGCAAAGAAAGCGGGAGCTAGCTACAGTGGCAGGGCGAGGTGGAAACGCTGGTTGGCATGTGTAGGCTCGTTCACAACAATACAACATCACCATCAACGAGAACAACAGCAGCAACAACACGCACAGCTACAACAACAGGAGACCGTAGATTTAATTTGCCTTCCATCATAATTAACGTTGTTTGGGGTTGAGGGATCCATTAATTTACTACTTATCAATTGTCAACGCCAGTTTTTAGTCAGAAATCTTAAGTATGGGTCATTTGTCCTGAGGGCAGCATTGAATGAATTCGTGTTTTCATACCCGAGGGAAGGCAAATTAAATCTACAGTAAATAATAGCAACTTATTGTTTCCGACCTGCAGCCCCGTTAATGCTCAACTCCCATGTTCATTTGTATTGCGTCGGCGCAACATCATTGCTTTGCTCCATTTGGATTGTGTGTGCACCGTGCAGGCTGAGGAGCACCAGCATGCTCCATCCTGATAGCATGATCAATATGCAGGCTCAGGAGCATATGCTTGCTTCATTGAGCCCTGTCAATGGTGCATACTGATTTGAAGGATATTTCGTGCAGGCTCAGCAGCATGGACATGCTTCATCCTGATAGCATGAGCAATATAAAGGCTCAGCAGTTTCATCAAGCCTTGCCAATTTGGCATACTCATGTCAATGGTTGTCTCATCTGGGAGCTCAAAAAAGGCGCAGAGACTTTAAATGATGCTTTGCTTAAAGGCCCACCTTGCTTTGTCATTAATCCTGGGAGATGTGCCGGATGTATTAACTGTAGCAGGAACTGTAGCATCCCCACGTGCAGAAATCGGATTTGTCTTTTTCTTGGATTTTCAATGTCGTGTATGTACGCTCTCGGCACTGCCCTTGTATCCCTCATAGCATGCTGCATCCCTCCGATGTGGAAGAATGTATCATGCAGGCCCAGCAGCATCAGCAAGCTGAGTCTTGCCCTGCTAGCGCCGCGTACTGATGTGGAATGATGCCGCATGCAGGCTCGACAGTATCGGCATGTTGCACCACGCCCAGCTCTTCAACACTGCTGAAGTGGACGAAGAGGTCCTGCCTCACTTGGTAGAGAGTGATCTCAAGGTGGGAAGAGTGACCCGCATGTGATTAAGTGTGACCGCATCCCTTAACCCTAAGACCTGTCTCGCAAGTATAATACCGGCTGCAACAACAGGCAGAGACCCGATTTAATCTCTGGAAAACACCGTTTGATACTTGTACCAAACTTGCAGTGAAGATAAGCCCGTGGCCCTGACCCTTACCCATTCTTTGAGGGTAAATAAAGCAGTACCCCTGAACCTTACCCTTTATTCCCAACCCTACCTCTCGCCCTGCTGATTGGGAACGCAGGAGCTCGGCATTGGATCACCCACCGACCGGTTGAGCATCCTCCGGTCCATCTCGCGCACCTCTGCCGCTGCCGCTGTTTCCACAGCGACGCCCCCCGCGGCTAGACCTGGGAGCCAGGAGGCTCGACAGCAGCAGCGGCGCCCGCAGAGCGCATCGCAGGCGTCGCCCAGCGGCGCAGCCGGCGCACGGCCGCGGCGGCCGTTGGACGGCCGGTCGCCGGTTGCTATCAGTGTACCGCTGGCGACGGCTCTGGCGGGCAGAGCAGGCCGCGGCAGAAAAGTGTCCTCTTCTGCTGGGGTAGAGGCAGCTTCGCCCGCATCTGGCTCCGCCCCGGCGTCCAACCCTTTTAGTTCTTCCATGTACAATCAGAGGCCTGGGGACCCCAGCAAAAAGCGCATCACGTCGTACTTCCAGTCCGTGGCGGGGCCGCTGTGGCTGAAACAACCGCAACAACTGCCACCTCAGCAGCAACAGCTGCCACAACAGCAACAGGCTTGGGAACTGCCGCCGCGGCAGCCGGAGCTACAACAGCAACAAACGAAGCAACATCTCGAACAAGGGAGCCCGCAGCTTGTTGCGCCGGTAACCTCGGCGGTTGCTTCTGTTGCAGTCTCGGTTGCGGCTGTTGCAGCAACAGCTTCTTGCAGCAGCCTGCGCCAGCAACACCTCGTAGCAGGGGACTCAGCCAAGGATGAGCACCGGAGGTCCCAAGTGCCTGCAATGGCTGCTTTGGACACAAGGCCTGGCCCGGCAACCACGCGCGGCGGATCATACATGGACCCTCCTGCCCAAAATTCAAATTTGAATTCAAAGGGGATTCGCCCGATAGGGCTGCGGAGCCTGCGGGCGCCCCGGGGCCCTCGGCTGTCTATCGCGGCGATCGAGGCAGAGATGACGGCTGCTGGGAGCAGCGCCGAAGCCGCCGGCCCAAGCGCCGGCCCTGCTGCCGCGCTGCTTGCTGCGGCGGCAGCAGCAGGGGCCCCGGTGGGCACTGCGCTTTCCCGCAAAGTCCAGCGTTGGCACACTCTTCCCGGGACAAGGTAGGTGCCCCACTAACTGCAGCTCAAATTATAGACCTGTAAGATCCGTTGCATTTTATAGGTAGGTTCATGATGGTGCATACCATAAGATTGTCTTGACCCTGCGTTGATAAGAGTTGATGTTTGTGCGCACCAGACAACCTTGGCTGATACCCTGCCGGGCGGCCAGCAGGCCACCACTGGGATAGTTGGGACCAAACCTTTCAACACTTAACAGCGGGTGGCCCAAGCAACAAGGCCTGCTGCACCAAACCCTGCCTGGCTTGTAGCTGAAATGTGGCTTGATTGTAGCTTAAATGTAGCTGAAGAGCGCTAACACAAACGCTGTTTTTGCTGTGTCCCCCCACTCCCCCGTCTGTTCTGGGTAGAAGTCTTCAGCCCGTCAGCTGAGGGTTTGTTGTATTAGGAGGGAAAATAAGTCAAAGAAATTCAGCTTTGAAGGCCCTGTTCTTTTCCTCCTGCTTGTCCTAGGTTCCTCGTTGACCACTTCAGCCCTGCCACCCGAGACATTGAGGGGTGCACCTACTGGTTCCTCACGCACTTCCATGCAGATCACTACATGGTGCGAATCAGGGGGGGTGGGGGGCTGTGCGTCATTGATTGGGTATAAAGTGCTAGGTCCGAATAATGGGGAAGGGGGGGCAACTTTGCGTCATTCAGTGGGTATATGATGTGCTGGGTGCGGATACCGCCAGGTGGGCCGATGCATGTGCAAAAAACGGACTGGAGAATTGTTTTGTCACCCACTTACCATTCACCATCCACTCATCACCATTGGCCCACCACGCAGGGCACCACTCACCATTCAGATTACACTCACCACCCTTGGCCCACCACCCAGCGCACCACCCACTCACCATTCACCATACACTCATCACCCTTCACTCACCACCTAGTCAGCACCTTCCAAGAGCGCACTACACACCAACCACTCACTGCTCACACATCCTCCATGTATAGGGCCTTACCCGGTGAGGGGGTCCCGGCAGGAGGTTCCAGACAGAGTAACAGGGGGTCCCGGCAGGAGGTCCAGACAGAGTAACAGGGGGTCCCGGCAGGAGGTCCAGACAGAGTAACAGGGGGTCCCGGCAGGAGGTCAAGACAGAGTAACAGGGGGTCCCGGCATGAGGTCCAGACAGAGCAACAGGGGGTCCCGGCAGGAGGTCCAGACAGAGTAACAGGGGGTCCCGGCAGGAGGTCCAGACAGAGTAACAGGGGGTCCCGGCAGGAGGTCCAGACAGAGCAACAGGGGGTCCCGGCAGGAGGTCCAGACAGAGGAACAGGGGGTCCCGGCAGGAGGTCAAGACAGAGTAACAGGGGGTCCCGGCAGGAGGTCCAGACAGAGCAACAGGGGGTCCCGGCAGGAGGTCCAGACAGAGTAACAGGGGGTCCCGGCAGGAGGTCCAGACAGAGGAACAGGGGGTCCCGGCAGGAGGTCCAGACAGAGTAACAGGGGGTCCCGGCAGGAGGTCCAGACAGAGCAACAGGGGGTCCCGGCAGGAGGTCAAGACAGAGGAACAGGTGGTCCTGGCAGGAGGTCCAGACAGAGCAACAGGGGGTCCCGGCAGGAGGTCCAGACAGAGTAACAGGGGGTCCCGGCAGGAGGTCCAGACAGAGCAACAGGGGGTCCCGGCAGGAGGTCCAGACAGAGTAACAGGGGGTCCCGGCAGGAGGTCCAGACAGAGTAACAGGGGGTCCAGGGCCTGTACCCCCTGCCTGTACCCAAGAGCCTTTATGAAGGGTCCAGACAGAGCGACAGGAACAAAACATGACCACTGAATTGAGCCTGATCCATGATTGAATGATCCCATTGTCGCACCGGTCCACTGGTCTCATGGTTATCGCATCCGCAGCAGTACCATTGGACGCTGCCAGGAAACATGGCCACCTGCCAGCCCCACTGGGAACATGTACCGTTCACAGCAGCGGAGGATTCCTCTGCTCAACAGAAATGTCGGCGGCGGCCCACCCAGCACCTCGCCCCTCTCCCCTGTTCAGGTGCCCTGGTCACGCCTCATGGTGCTACCCCTGGACACGCCTACCTTGGTGGAGGGCACGCTGGTGACCTTCGTGGAGGCCAACCATTGCCCGGGCGCGATCATGATTGTGGCTGTGACACCCGGTGGGGTGCCCGTCCTACACACTGGGGACTGCAGGTGAGAGCGGAGGAGAAATAAAGGAGGCGGAGTGTTGGTACAGTATGTGTACCTCCCTCTTCCCCGTGCGATCCTAAGGTTTGATCCTTCCCTCTACACCCTGCTACACACATGGGGTAAAGAAAACATCCGTACCGGTATACTAACAAATGTGGGCATGGATTTCTCCCTCTTAAAGTCATAAAGAACAATTTTGAATTTGAACCTGTGCAGGTTGATCCCGGACATGCAATGCCACCCCGCGCTCCAGCAGCTTGTGGGCCGAGCCATCCTGGTGCTGGACACCACGTACTGCAACCCGCAGTACACCTTCCCGTCCCAGCAGGAAATTTTGAAGTACACATTGGGTGGGTCTGCCGCCCGCCTTTTGAATTTTTTGATAGGCTGTGGTTTTGGTTCCTTTGTTGAACCCTGCATTCGTGTGAAACGGCCTTCCTCAGGCCCATCCTAAACAATTTATCATTTGGGGTCGAGGACAAGGTGAAAAAGCTGTTCGTACTGATGTGCAACGGTACTATGTGTGAATCCTTACCAATGTGTGTGAACTCTGACCAAATGTATGAACTCATTTTGATATGTGTGAACAAAGGCTGATCTGTGTGAGATTGTGAGCCCCCCATGCCGGATCTCCTGATGTACATACAGAGGCTGTCCACACTGAGAAGTTCAACCCGCGCGTGCTCTACCTGTTTGGCACTTACACCATTGGCAAGGAGCGCCTGTTCATGGAGGTTGCCAAAGTCATGGGGAAGCAGGTGTACGTCAGCAAGGAGAAGATGCAGGTGGGTGGACAGGGGGCACATGGGGGGGGGGGGGGGGGGGGGTGGACGTGGGCATGCATGGGGCAGATGGGCATGCGGGTGGGAGGTGGGCATGGGGCTACAAATGGGGCAATTGGCTTTAGGGATGCGTGTGGTCGTTTGACGTAGTCAAGTTTTGCATGGTCCAGGTTTGCATGGGCACACATGGGGAGGATGTGCATGGACAGACACAAGGATGCGGATTTGAATCTGTGTGCAGGTATTCAAATTTGGAAATCAGTACCGGAAGTCCGCAATTGGAAATACCTGGCGGCGAGGCTGCTTGTTTAATCTGTAACTGACTAATCACTGGAATCGATTGATAATTGACGATGAAGACATTTTCCAGTTTCACTGGTTCCTCCCTCCACCCCTGCAGATTCTTCAGTGCTGTAACCTGGCCCCAGACTATGCCAACATGCTGACCACAAACCACCTGGACACCAATATCCACGCAGTGAGTATGAATAGTATGAAAATAGTGTGGGTGTGGAGTGTGGAACTGTACCCAGATCCCTCCTTGGGGAGGGATGGTTGTGTAGCTCAGGTTTTGGCCTGCTGTTAAAGCTTGTCACCTATGCAACTGCTTCTGAGGGTTTATGAACTGTTTTTGTAAAGATGCATTAAGTAATCATATCGATTTTTGTGATTTTTAGGGTTGAAGGAGTGAAAGGTAGTGAGATGGGATTTGGGGAAGGAATGGGACCACTTGGGCTGTGCCGTCACAATACCCCTAGGCAATTGACGTTTCACCGAATGGCTCGGCTTTCCCTGCTGGCTTGCCTGCCAGGTGCCCCTCTTCAAGATTAACGTCAAGGCGATGCTGGAAATTCTTGACCAATAGTGAGTGGTCGTGAGGGCCCAGATGCGACCACAAATCCTTGACCAACCGTCGTAAAAACGGCCAACTGCTGTAAAAACGACCAACAGTTGTAACAGTAACCAAAAGTGGGCGGTGCCTAGGGGCGAGGGCAAAGGCCTTGTGCGGGACTCAATGGTATTCTGGAGATGACCTCAGCCGGGGGCTGATTTCTGTTTGCTCCCAACTGGCTCTGTAGTGGCATTCCAAAGGGCTGCCACTCAGCAGAGGAGCTCTTCCTGTACACCGGGGTTTTATTCTAATTATAAACTGTCCCCAACTCCCTGAATTGTGATCCCTTATATTGAAACCCAGGTCTCTGAGGCTGATCCTCTGGTGCACATCACAACGTTTTCTTCACCCTGAACCCCTCCCTTTCTGGGGCCTGAACCCTCCTTCCATAAACCCTGAACCCTCCTTCCCTGGACATGCCTTCCGCCACCCTGAACCCTCCTTCCCTGGACATGCCTTCCCCCACCCTAAACCCTGGGATCCGAACTTTCTTCCCGTGACCCCTGGACCTGCCTCCCTCCCTGAACCCTGAAACCTCCTTGCCAGAACCTTGGACCTTCCTTCCCCAACCTGGCCCCTATACCCTGAAATCCAAACCCTCCCTTCCTGACCCCTGTACCTGCCTCCTCCCCCTGAACCCTTCTGTCCTGAACCCTGGAATCCAAATCCTCCTCTCCTGAACCCTGTTCCCCCCTTCCCCCAACCCTGTACCCTGATCACTCCCGCAGCAAAGGGCGGTACAACGCGGTTGTGGGTTTCTCACCCACCGGATGGTCTCTTGGCAAGGAGCAGGTCAAGGGCAAGATGGGACGCAGAGTGCAGCGCGGCACCGTGATCTTGTATCAGGCAGGTGGTGCGGTGTGGGGCAGGTGCAGGGAGGACATGCCACACGATGAACTCTGAAGCCCTCAACACTCCCTTTTAGCGTGGCACCATGATCGTGTTTTAGGCTGCTGGTCCGAGGTGGAGTAGGTGGGGACTCGACTGCTCCCCGCAGTCAGAGAAGAGTTCCTTTTTACCACAGAAGAGCTCCTTTTTACCTCCCACATCGGAAGCCTGTGTGCATGCCACTTTCAAGTCAATTATGTCCAACTCTGTGAGCAGGTGCCCTATTCAGAGCACTCTTCGTACAACGAGTTGGTGGACTTTGTCGACTGGCTCAAGTAAGTGCAATACAGTACAGTAAGTGCAGGCGGTGTGCTTCCACCCCCCTGCTTCTACTGAGCATTCCTTGCGGTGAATGGGACATATCACAGATGCTGTAGGACTTGCTTGCCTTCATGGCCTCTCCTTTTGTTCCTTTATTTTGTGTTCCCTCTTCCTTTTAGTTTCTGGTTTTTCCCATCTGAACAGTTGGGCGCCCACGCGGCTTAGCCTTCTCGTGTATATGGCCCAGAGGTGTCATGTCATTGACATATGCCCCTGGCACAGCTCCTTGACCGACCTTGCATTTATTGTATGTTGGTTATTTTTATTTTGTGCATGCCTTTTTTTGCCGCAGGCCTGTTGAGATTGTGCCGAGTGTGGGGAACGATAACAACGGCCCCAAGGCCAGGCGCCAACTGGAGCTGCTTCGCAAGCCGGCCCCGGGAGCCAAGGGAGGGCTCACGCAGACCACGATTCAGAGTATGTTCTCAAAGGTCGAGGCCTATCAGTCTCAGCAGCCTACTTGAGGAGCAGCAACATTTTAGTTTTCTTTCTTTCTTCAGCAGCCTACTTGAGGAGCAGCAGCAGCATCGGCAGCCAGCAGGGCCGCCTTGAAGGTTACTAGTAGTAATTGCTACCTGATTGTGTGCAGGGGAAAGTCTGGTTTGACCATGTCTGTCTGTCTATATCTGTTGTCTTTGCCTTCCCGGCCGCCAATGACTGAAGTAACTGAATTGTGAAATTATAAATGTGGCACGCACTGAAGGGGAGCCACAGCGGAAAACCGATGACACTGTTGTCACAGCATGGGAAAAATGGGAGTCCTCCACAATGAACGCCGCCCATGTTACCGATAAACCACATTGATTTTGCCATCGATTAAGAGCATTGAGCGTTCTGCATGACTGTCATGTCTGCAGCAAGTCTCCGGCCATGCGATGTGAAAAACACAACTCAGGGGGGCGTTTATCATATATTTGTTTGTGACGAGAGGGGTGTCTTCAAGATGCAGCACGATTGACTGGTGATGCATCGGTGATGCATGTACTTCGCTTGTCACCCCCCTCCAGCGCCCAGTCACTGCCACTGTATGAGAATTTGATTCCTGGAAGGTGGCAGCTGCATTGCATCGGCATCATTGATGTTGCAAGAAAGAAAGAAAACGCCTGAGCGTGGCTAGAGGAATACGGGATTGTAAATGCCGTACATGCACAGAGGGACAGGGGCTCGCTGTTCCCTGATCTTCCACGTGTGACGCGGCCTACTTAGTTCCGTTCCCGGGGGGGCGATGAGATAGCAAGGCAAAGTGATGGCATGATGAAGGGAATGGCCAGAAAATAGATAACGTTGCCTACGGCGTCTCCCTATTTCAGCGCGGGGGTGCGCGTGACCGGGGGGTGAGAGATTCCTCGCCCAACGCGCCCCTCCGGACCCTGAAACCCTCTAACTCGTTAGAATCTAACGCTGTCGCTTACGACACTCACCATTCTTTCTTCTTTCTTTCTTCTTTGTTTTTTTAGGGATCTCCTTTATGGGAGACCGTAAAAAAAGTGTGCCTAGAAAAAAAGTGACTAAAAAAAAAAAAAAACGCGCAACAGAACCTTATATTCCGGCCTGGACGGCTCACGACGCTCAGCAGGCACCGGGCAGGCGATGAAAAGATGCGCATTGACAATTTGATTCCAATGCACTCAACGTCGGGTGTAGGCGATATGTATTCCAAAAGTTATTGCAGTCGCTGCGAATTGGGGGCCGATGACATCTCTCGCCGGCCAACCACCCATGTTACATACCGAAACGAGTGGCGACGCTCGGCATGCACGGCCTTTGTTGCAACGCAGTGTTCCGCCGCAAGTGCGCCCTCGATTGAAAGCAGCGCATTAGCAATGTGGTTATATTTTACTGAACGTCGGGTGTAGGCGATATGTATTCGAAAAGTAATCGCACATTATGCGCTGCGCGGCGATGACGTCGCTCAGTTGTCACACGACAAACTAACTGCCCATGAGTAATGCCGTACAGGTGTCAGCCGCTTACAGCTTCGCACAGACGAGACTGTTCAAGCGAAGGTCGCGAGTTCGATACTTGCTGGTTGCAGAAATAATTATTGCAGACCGTGCGTTATTACACTGACACGTCGATGGATGTTCAACCCGTAAAAATGCGAAGGGTTCAAGAAAAAGAAAATACACAAAAAGAAACCCGGGGAAGGTGGCAAAGATCCCCACCCTGGTTGTTTCTTCACCATTCTTCTTCTTCTTCTGTATTGTATTGTACTATTATTCTGGTACTCGTCGAGATGGGCTGGGGGCGCTCAAAATGCTCTCTGACAGGTTTGAACTGCCGACCTGCACCTTACTAAAGTACCGCTCTACCAACTGAGCTAAGAGAGCTGATCATGAGAGTGGTCAACCTAGTTTTATAAACATACTAAGCATCTTGATCGTCCTAAATTGGAGGCTTTCGCGGGTACCTCTGTCGACCCTGCCCCTGTCCCATCCGCCATGGAGGCAGTCCTCACAGCTGTCAGCAAGCACACCATCCATATCGCAGAGAAAATTTCCGCAGCTGCAAGATCTGACACTGTCACAGCCGACGAGGTCCAAAATGCTGCCCGCCTTACCTAGCCTGGCACAGCGCTTGATCCTCTGATGGCTTGCCCCCTCAGATCTGGCGCCGGGTCGTGGAAGTGCTGCACCCTACTACCCTCTGCTTGCGAAAATCTTCACAGACATGGGTCACCTAGGAGACATTGTTCAGGAGCTGCTGTCTGGAATTGTCAGCCCCATCCTCAAGGCTGGCGATGCTGCAGTTATGAGCAACCCATCACCACCCCATCACACTCCTGAACACAGGCTAACGGCTACTCGCCAAGATCGTATGTGCCCGGCTGCCGCCTGTGCTTGGCCTCTTCCTAGGACCAGAGCACCTGCTCCCTATCTTTTTGTAGCAGCAACCCTGAACTCCTGGCTACGAGAGTGCCCCTCAGTTGGAGTGGTGGTCACCCCGAGCCACATCGTGCATGCCACTCAGTACGGTACGCTGACGACACCCAGCCCCTCATAAATCTTTCAACCAGCCGGTGGTTCAGGCTTTCTTGGATCAAATAGAGATGTTCAAGCAAGCCTCTGGCCAGGGCCTGAACCTGGCCAAAACCCGGCTTCTCATCATTGGTCATGCCCCAGCTGTGGAGCTCTGCAGCCCAAATATCTGTGGCGTCTAGATAGTGCAGCAAGCTGTCTCGCTTGGGATTCCTTTCAGCAACGAATCAGTCAATTAGCCCAGCGGCATGGGAGTAGCTCCTGGCACGGCTGAAGGCCTCCTATGAGCGCACCTCACGCCTGGGCCCTAGGCCTCTCCGGTTTTGGTCTTGTTCATGCGGCAGCTTCCTACCGAGTCAGCCGCATCGTGTACCATACTACCATCTGGAGCATCTCGGCATGCCAGAGGCGGTGCAAGATGAGGAGGTGCAACGCCTTACCACTTGCCTGGTGGATAAGGGCTAGGTGGCATTACCTGCCAAGGCACGGCGCCCACGCGGCCGAGCCTTTTAGAGCGGGGCCCAGTGGTGTTATGTCATTGAGCTGCTGGGCAGCCGCGCTGGCCCATGCCGGGGATCCCCTCAGCGCTGCTGGTGGGCCGCGTTCAGGAGGTCGGCTTCCGTGCTCTAGCATGGCGCGATAACTACTTGGCCCGCTCTGCCATGTGGATCAGGCGCCTTGTCAAGGCGCTACTGCCTGAGGCCCCAGCCGAGCGGCAGCTCACACTGTCACAGGATCACGGTTTGCGTGACCTTTTTTGTCGTTCTTCTTTTTGTTTGGAAGGTGAACTTGCTTTCCTTTCTTTTCCCTTTTTCCTTCTCCCTTGACTTGCCTAGCTGACTTTATGTTTGTCGACGCGGCCGAGCTTTATTTGAGCAAGGTCCAGAGGTGGAACGTCATTAACCGTTAGAGGATGCCCTTGCCTCGCCAGCCCAACCCAACCGCATCCCTGTCTGGGTACCATCAGCAGGGGACACCATCGCCCGCCTCTGCCCAGCAGTCGACCCGATCTATGCTATTTTGGCAATGGCCTCGTGGCAACCACAGCGGGATCCCTGCCTACTCAGCTGGCTGGGCACACGCTGACAGGTCCCTTTCTGCTTAAGGGCCCCTGACAGCCCGATCTGGTGAGCCACAGAGACCCGATGAGCACACTGAGGTGGAGCTGAGGGTATGCACTGTTCTTAACTCAGGTGGAGCGAATGATTAATGGCATGGGGAAGTCAGTGTATGATGCCACAGTGCCATATCATTGCCGTTGACCCCCTTCACCCTGGTGCCCAACCCTGATGACTGGAATGCCTACGAGGCAGCGGCAGTGCGCATTATCGCCAGACGGCCTGGATGGGGCCAGGGCAACCATACTATGGTGCTATTTGTGGGTCATATTGGCAGCAGCGGAGGCGGGTGGATCCGGAGGTGACTTCGCCGTACCCCGCCCTCTCGCCTCCATGCTCCTTGCGCCAGCCCACAAACAGCGCAGAAAGGGTCAGCTTCGTGGCTTGGGCCTTGTTCATGGAAGGTGCAGCTGTGGCCGTTGCCCAGGTCAATGACGTTACACCTCTGAGCCTTGCATAAAAAAGCTCGGCCGCATGGGCGCCTAACTAAAGGGTTGCCCAAGTACCGTAGATGCATGTATGCAGCTACGTCTCAAAGCCTCCGTGCAATCCCACTGAAGGCTGCCATGGTAAACGAGCACATAGAGACCTCCTGGCGGCCTATGGTCAACGGCGTTACAGCAGCTGGAGGGCATGGCTTTGCACATTACGGCAGTGTCCCTGTCCCTGCGGCTGGAAGGGCTCACTTTCCGAAGATGAGCACTCGCACCGGGCTAAGCAATGGCAGTGTCTTCTGGTCGTGCCTTTGGCATGCTCAATCCAATCAGATCAGCCCTGCCCCCCTGCGACACATTTACCTTGTTCAGCAATGTGTCCTGTTGCAGTCACCGTTGGACATCCACAGTATGGGCGGCAGCTGTGGAAACTGGGGCGCCGCTATATCCGGATGCTGGATCATGACAGCAAAGAGGGAGGTCAGGCTTTTGCACTTCAGGCCTCGTTTGCGCTGCCTTTTGCACTTCTGGTCTCTTTTGCAATTTCTCCTTCCTTTGTCCACAGTGGCAGAAGGTAACCCCTTCTTACCTCTAATCTACCAGTAATTGGTGTTAACAGTGTTAACAGAGCGTGTAAGCAGGCTTCCGTACAGCTCAATCTGCCGCCTGAGGTGACTTATTATTTCTTCTGTAGCCAGCTCCTAGATTCAGCTGTTGGTCAGTTTAATTTGCTCTTTTAGTTCCTACTTTCCAGCTGCTGCAGGATGCGCTTGGCGCTTTAGTTCTTAGTAGCTTCTGCAGCTATGCTAATGCTCTGATAGTCCGCCCCCCATTTATAATTGACTTCAGGACTGCCACGACATAAGGGTCTTGGCAGGGTCATTATGTACCTTTAGCGCACCATGCCCGGTAACAGACTAAATCTTTAGAAAATTATTTAAACAAAACGTACAATCGATACCCACTGTCAAGACCGAAACGCGAAGAATCATCACAGCGCTGCATCCCATGCTACATATCGTGTAACAGCTGGCAGGCCAGATGCCTGAACAAAGGCGTGTATTGGCCGCGGCCTCATCCACACAGTCGTGTTTGATTTTATGGTCATCACTCATTGAGCCATACCATTGGAACTTCTGTATAAGTCCCTAACCCCCAATTGGTTTGATTTGGCCCTATTAGGGCCTCGACTCCTGCTTGGGGTCCAGAAGCTCCCTTGCATACCCTAACTCACGCCATGCTGGCGGCGGCTCGGTTAAACTGCTCTTCCCCCGTCTCCATCCTCTTGCACACAGGGTGGCTCGGTGCGGCCATCTTCAGTTGTCTGTACACACACAAACACACGCAGGTAAACAACAATTGGACCATTGAATAATGCTCAGGCTCATGTCGATTCAGGTTGCATGATGCCTGCGCATGCAGGTGGCTCCATGCAGCATTCATTTTATACCACTGGAGTCATGCACTCATGCGGTCAGGGTTTGCATGTCATGGTTCTCAGGTCCTGGCTGGAGAATCAGAAAGAGGAAGCCCTGCCGATTCCAATCCCACGTGCCTTGGCAAAATCTGAGCATTATGATTTATGATTCATCCCCCCAGACCATGTCCCCAAGGCATCCAGGCCCCCAAGGCAATCTCCAATCCACGTGGAAGGCGCCTACGTGACGCATGTGCACAAGTCTTCCCCCTAAACCATGGCCAGAGCCACGAACCCTTGACACCACGACCCGTGACTCACGTGATGTATCGTTGCACATTCTTGCCCAGGTGCAGCCCACACGTGATGAGGTTGGCCAGTGTGTCGGCGTTCTTGGCGTCCTTGTTGAAGGCCTCGAGCAAGTCCCGTTCAGCCTCCTCGTAGTCCCCGGCCTGCGTGCGTGCGCGTGGTGGGTGGGATAGGGTTCAAGGCCTCGGCCTGCTCATGTGGCGCGTGCAACACTTCATCAATGCCATTCCATTCCTCAGGGCCTCTAGGGCGTGTCCGGTTGTACTTTGGGGGGCCTGGGGGGTCCATCAGCTGTAAGGTTGGAAGCCCTGGAGTCCTCGACGGAAGCAAAAATGCGCAACAACCTTCATCCAGCTTGTGAGAGCACGGTAAAGTGTTATCCTTCCGTACGCTGAAAAGGTCCTGGAGAACAAGCGAGATAAGGCCCACCTAGCCTCCAAGCCAAGGCGCAGAATCCAGCTCAAAAGGCAGGGTACCGGTATATGCTTGATCTATTTTTAACTTTTGAATTTAAATTGCCTGGCACCGCACCTTCATGTAGCACACAGCGCGTCCGTTGTAAATCGCGGCCTGCACGGACAGAGTTCAGCATTAGGGTCGATACCGCATCACTTTCCGCACTTGCTTGCTAGGCATTCAAATTCAACACCCCAAGCGAGACCGACCGTGTAGTTGTACTTATCACCGAGCTCCTGGAAGATGTACTGGGCCTCTTGAACCTTAGCGCCACCCTGTCGCACAAAAAAAAGGGAAAGGCTTTAGGGCTCTGCCTCAAAATGTGGTAGTTTCCTTCTGCTACGTTTACGGGAGAGATCAGGCTTCACGTTTTAAGGGCTTCAGGGTAAAAAGACTCATCCGAAACAAGGCCTCTGGCATTCAGGGCCACACAGCTTGAGGCTCCTCTTCCCTCGTCTTAATACCTGGACCCTGTAAAATAGGTTTTGGACGGGTGCGTGGATGCTGGACAATGAATCCGGGATTGTCCCATCGTCCATGCTGGACGCTCAGAAGGAATTCGCTGAAGACTGGTGAGACCGTGCCGGTGAGGCGTGAACCTGCCCTCTCTGACACATGGGACAGCCGATCCTACTGTTATGCACATCGCCTCTTAGGACCATACCCCCCATGCAGGCTTGGGCCAGCTTATACTGGCGGCCAACTTCAGCCACTCAGCACCATTCCAGCTTCTCACACATTTTAATAGCTAAACAAGTGCAATTGACATTCCGAGCCACACTTACCCTGGCCATGCCCACCCACGCAGTGGCTAGTTGCACACTTCACCTTTAGACACATGAAAATGAGTCATATTTATCTCCCGAGGTGCACTCACCACGGCCGTGCCCACCCAAGCGGTAGCTAGCTGCGTGATGGTCGCGTCATCATCAACAGTTGTCATGGCCTGCATATGGATAGCAGTGGGGGGGCTTGGGGCCTTCAACGAATTGACGCCCACGAAGTAGCTAGCTCAGAGTCTCTGACCCACCCATGGGAGGTGCATGTTTGATTTACATAATACCGGGCTATAGCTGGGAGTTCAGAGCCTATGGCGCTTAAGCTCAGGGATTACACAGGTGTGGGTTGGATAAGGGTTTACGGTTTAGTGGCTGGATAAGGGTTTACGACGGGGTAAGACGGGTAGGGGTGAGACTGGGTGAGACGAGGTAAGTCAGGGTGTGGGTGAATCTGCTGCGGCAGGGCGCAGAGCCCCTGGATAGTGAAGTCCAAAGACTTGGTGAGAAATGGAAGGTATGAGGACCAGGTCTACACCCTATACCTTGAGTTGCTGTTCCGCCTTGTCCGTACGGTCCATCTTGATGTACGCCTGGATGCAGAGGGCCATCCTGCACGCAGCGAACAGGTGCGCGTGATGTCCCATTGCACAACGAACAAGAGCGCGTGATGCCCCCTCTCAAGCTCGACACTGCATGCTGATAGGGACCCTGATACCCCAGCCAGCACGTTTGGTAGCAAAACATGCCACATTCAAGGTTGCAGTTTCGTTCAATTGTTTTCTGAAGACCCCGCTGGCTCTTCCACACTGCAATTGACGGAGCCAAGGTCTGACGGTCGCAGCTTCAAACCGACCTTTCATCCCATGTTGCACATGAAGGCCTTCCCAGGGCTCTAACACTTCTCGTGTATATCGAAGGCGGACTTGTTTCGCGCATCTCCTGCAGCCTCTAAAGGTGGAAGCCTAGAGACTGGATTATAAATTCAATCCTGACTCTTGGCTGAAACCTTAGATCATCACGGCAAGCCTCCAGGGCCCAATCGCCCATGAATCGAGGATCCAGGGTGTACCTTCATTTGCTCACCCTCATCCCCTCACTCACAACTCTAAGCTGATTCCACTGTGGCATGCCCTCACTCACAACTCTAAGCTGATTCCACTGTGGCATGCCTTGAGCGCCTCGTCGTACATGGCCTCCTGGCAGTACACCATCCCCGCCACGAGCAGAACGGTAGGGTTCCGGTTGCACGCGGCATCAGCCAGCCACTCCGACAGCGTTGAGAGAACCATGTCCTGCAAAGAGGAAGGGGAGGGGCATGCAGGGTGCAGCTTTTATTTCAGGATATAAGAAAAGGAAGAGGAGGCCTACGCACAGTGCTGCTTGTATTTGAATTTGACAGCCACTTGATTTCCATCCGATTATCACTAGGATTTCACGTTTGATTTCCACTTGAATCTTAATTCAATGCAATAAATTATTGGGACTTACAGGTTCTGTCCTGCTCACGACAGGTGCAATAAAGGGCTCTGCTTGCAGATGACAGGATTTTGGGAACGCAGGCAGGTAATAAGAGCATGGTGGAATATATGTTGATTAAAAAGTGGGTGTATTAAGGAGCCCTTAATATAGTAAGCATGTAAGGCTAGTTTGCCAGGGAGATAAGAGATTACACCATGTTGTAGTAAGCTTGAAAGCTATGCTGATAGGAAAAAATACTCTCGGTTGAAGATGAATCGAGGTGTCCGCATGGGAACAGGCGCATGGCAAAGCGAGGTAGAGCATGTGCGAATCGAATCCAGAGCCACGCGGCTGTGTCAATAATGTTAAGGCAGACCACTTGACATGTGGAAGGCCGTGCAAGTAGGACTGAATCATGCCTCTCCTACCAATGCCCCTGGGTTTGCCCACCTTGGCCTTCTTGCCCGACAGGTACTGCGCCAACAGCTTGACTGCTTGCAGTGCTGTAGCAGCGGAGTCCTTGATCTCGCTGATCACGAGCTGTGTCCAGGCAGAAACAAGAAGATGCACAAAGCAATATTGAACGTCGAGCAAGGCAACCCGGCCAGCGTTGCGGATACAGAGTTCCATGCTTGTATCCTCATTTGTATGATCATGTTATTTTTTAATTTGTAGCGAACAGCCTGCAACTCTGGCATTGTTGATGTTGGACGTCAACGGGATGTAGAGGGATCGTGCAACCCATGAGTGCCCGATACGCACCTCATAGCTTCCAAGCGCAATATACGATCTATATATGAAAGTGTCGCGCTCAATCTGCTCCGCCTCGGAAATATTCTCGATGTCAGCTGCTTCATTTAGAACTGTGTTGTAAGCTCCTAGGAAGAAGTTGTTGCGAACGGCAAACAGCTGATCGCCCATTTTTAAAACGAGTAGGATTAGCGCTTGTGAGTCTCGCTTGGCCCTCAGATCTGATCTCCTTCTTCCCTCACGAATCACGATGCAACTTGAATAGTGTGAACGCGACACACTTTGACCCCCTGTCCCCGGCCTGAGGGCGCAGCCTACACAGTACACACGCATCTATCTTAAAAGGATCACATCATTTCAACTACCCACACAAACTTGAAGTTGACACTGTAATCCGAAGGAACCAGCCAGTTCCACCTTGGGCACTCAACGGCTGTCTGCAGCCCTTGCATGGCCCAACCTGCTTCAACATCCTCATCCAGCAGGTTACACGGAACTAGCTGAATAGGATTCTTCCCCACAGGCGCACATGCATGCCTGTGGTGCCGTTTCCCTCTGGCCCTCGGCTGCTGGCAGGGTGTGCTGGGGCATGCGGGGCCCTGGCCGCGGTCTGTGGCAAGGCGGCGGGCGGGGCGGGGCGCTGGCCTGGCGTGCCTGGCATGCTGCTGCGCCTCGCCTTGTGGGCGCTGCTCATCACGGTAAGTTTTGCCACTGTTTTCTCACCTATTCCTTTTCGCAGGACTGGGGTATTTTTAAAAACAGACTGGGTGGATGCGCAGGTTACGCTGCAACAGCAACAAATTGCAGGCTCAATCGCATGGAGGTATCTCTTAAATGATACCATCTAAAGCGTATGAATCACCGGGTCCCAAGGCATTGCGACCTGATGTCAGTTTTGATTAAGCCTTTCACCGCGCCTGTGTTCATTGCCAGCATCTTATTGCGTGCCTTGCACCCATCTTTCCATGGCAACTTCTCTTCGTCTCTACGGGGATCATAGCTAGTTTCACGCAAACAGACGCTAATTGGAATCCTTTCCAGGAGAAAAGATTCAAGCACTATTGGAGTAGTAATCCAGTGTTTATTTTAATGGGTACCGGACCACCTTTGCTGGGCCGCCCCGTGGCCACCCCTGGGCCGATTCCCACCAAACCTGGACTGGCCCCGGCCGGTGGCCCAAGCAGCAGGGCTGGCTGCATCGTGGGCTTGTGGCAGGGGGTCAGAATGTAGCTGAACTGTAGCCGATAGCGGTATACCACTCACTGAAACCAACAATAATTGGACGTGGTGGTGTGGCTTCAATGGATGCCATACACCGTTCCACCCTTGAAGACCATCAGGCCTCAGCCTAGTGCAAAAATCGTGAAGGCCTTGACGCCAATTTAGTGCTAGATCTGACATCTGAATGATAAGGCGTGCACTCAGTGCCTCATTGGTGGTCAGAGTCAAGGGCCATGACTCCCTGAGGGATGCCTTGGACTGGATGTGTAGATGTGTGGATGTGTCTTTCGGATATGCTTAACAGTACCTAGAGTAATGAACAGGTACCAGCCCGAGCGGCTTCTTGACTCGATATGGCCCCTTTCACACCCCTCCACCTTAATAGTTCACACCCTGGGCAGGTCGACGTCATGAACAAAACTGTTATGCTATGCCACATGTAACATGTTCCACACGTGTTGCACCTCTCCCATCATTTTCTGGCTTTCCCTCCAGACCCCGCCACACTCCCACATCCGGCCTTGGCCACTCTCCACACCCTCCTCTGCAGTGGAACGGCTTCATGACGACCTTTTACATCCGGAGCCTTCAGCAGCTCCCTTCCCTCCAGGCAACAGTGCTCAGCCTCTCTGCCAATATTCTGGTCACGGTGAGTCTAACAGAAAGCAGGAAGGAATATATACGGTCTAGCACTTTCGAAAATAGAAAAAACATCAAATTCATCAAGTGAAATTGCTTGACTTGGAGGCACAGAAAATATAAGCATTGTTGAGGAGGCCTTCAATAAACGCACGGAAAATATACCAGTTCATGACATGAGATTGCTTGACTTGGGGGCTCACGAATCCATGAGTCCCTGGTGCCTGTCCTCCGCTCCTTTCCTCTTTACCTTCAGGGCCTCACTGGCTGGCTCCTGTTCCACGAGGCAGTCTCCGCATGGTGGCTGCTGGGCGCCGCCTGCATCATCTGCGGAGTGGCGCTGGTGAACAGAGCCGCAGAAGGACAGTCACCAGGTCGGTGGTGTGGCCTGGAGACCATGCAGGCCATGCACACGCACCGTGCATGCCACACACAACATCAGCGCCATGCATGTCATGCACACTGCTGATTCGAAACATACCATGTGCACCATGCCCGGCCGGAAAAAAACTGGATTTCATGTCTGAGTGAGGACCGACCTCTGGCAGTGACTCTGGAAGTATCTTATTGACCCAGACCATACTACCATAGCCCTGCAACCCTCCAAAGTTAACCTGCTAGCTTCTCATAAACGATGTTTAAACTTCAAATCCACCTAGTCCCAACACATTAATGTAAGCTTGCTTAGTGACCGTAGTTATGTGTCCCCTTGCCTTCCCACAGGTGTCAGCGCCAGCAGTCCAGCACCACCGCTAACCGCAGCCTCAAAGAAGCAGACGTGATCCCTCAACGGGCCTGCCACACAGCAATCAGATCCGTAGATCTGGAATCTGCACAATCGGTATCTGTGGATCTCCCTGGATCTGAACAACCTAGGTCCATGGACCCGGAGCATGCTCGCACAGCTTCCATGGATCCAGCTGCCAAAGTATCTGGATCTGGTGATCCGATTCCATCTTTGGGATCTACTGAAGCATCTGGATCTACAGATCCAAGATCTGGATCAATTTCTAGCCTCGTAGCTGTACATTATCATGGACCGGTCAGACAAGCCGACCCGGCGCTCGGACCAGGTGTGGACTGAGTGTGGATTGTATATTTGTATGTCGTGCAAAGGTCCAAGCACTGCACACCCTGACCTCATGCCCTGACCAGCAGCCCTCCTGTTGGTTCCTCTGCTCAGGTCATAGCACTGCACACCTTGGCTTCACGTCCTGACCAGCAGCCCTCCTGTTGTTTCTTCTGCTCAGGTTACCTGGCCAACCTTGGGTCATACTCGTACCGCATTGTGATCAGTTACGAAGGCACTCACTACAGCGGCTGGCAGCTACAGCCTGACCGCCCCAGCATTCAGGTAAGCGGGTGGGAGGGACTATTGCAAGTTGACCGGCCCAGCATTCAGGTAGAGAGGAGGGGGGGCATAGCCGCGAGCCTCTGCTTCGTTTATGCATTGGGCGCTGGTGCTGAGCAACATCTGGACAGCCCCTGAAAACTTGATACAAATGTGTCCGAGTAATTTCTTGTCGTGGTAACAAGAACTCAAGTCAAAGTTTGACCGCCAAGGTAAAATATCCGAATCTTGAAAATCTGAAGACGCCAAAAGTCTTTAAATTGTACCAGGATCACGTATAGCAATTTTCAGAAAGTCAACAAAGTCAACGAACGTGAAGATTTGACCAAAAGTCCTAAACTACGCTTTAATAATTTCTTTAAAAACATACGGCCTTATAATGGTACCCCAACAAGAAATCAATTTTGTCCATTGGCTTCATTGAATATGACCGTGGTCGTCATCCAGGCAGTCACCCCTCCCCTCTGACATCCTGTCCCTCCCCTCTGAAGACCCTGATGGTCTGGAACCCTGCTTCACATGACTTCCCTCATCCAGACGATTCGTACTCATTCAGAAGATCCAAATACCCAATTTCTGGATTTTAAATTGTTCAACCGACAGCCGTCTCTTTGGTCGTCTTCCACACTTTGATGAGAGTTTGAACATCCTCAAAGTTCTAATGAACCCCGTCACCTCCTTATTATTTGCAGAGGGCCTGACACCTCGAAAATTTACATCTTCCTTCCCCCGCCATCACCTACCATTTGGCCAGGCTGTCAAAGACGCTGCCCTTTTCACCGCTGCTCACGAACCTTTCCCTGATCCCCTCCACCTTTACCTCTTGGCAGGCTGTTATGGAGGCTGCCCTTAACACCGTTGCACATTCACTATCCTCTCCCTACTGCCCCCCTTCCTCCACTTCACCCTCTTGCCAGGCTGGAATAGACGCTGCCCTATGCATCGCTCTGCAGGAATCAATTTGTGTGTTTGACCCCTCCTTTCCCCCCCTCCTCGTTGTGTGTGTTTGACCCCTCCTTTCCCCCCCTCCTCGTTGTGTGTGTTTGACCCCTCCTTTCCCCCCCTCCTCGTTGTGTGTGTTTGACCCCTCCTTTCCGCCCCTCCTCGCTGTGTGTGTTTGACCTTTCCTTCCCCCCCTCCTCCACCTCGTCGTCTTGCCAGGCTGTTATGGAGGCTGCCCTGTGCATCGCTCTGCGGGAGTCTCGAGAGCGGTTGCGGATGGTAGCCGCGGGAAGGACAGACAGCGGGGTGCATGCGCAGGGACAGGTGTGCTGCCTGTTCTTTTTTGATTGTTGTTTATTGTTGTTGTTGTTGTTCTTCTTCTTCTTCTTTATTATTGTTGTAGTTGTTGTTGTTGCGGCATCCAGGCAATGCAGGCATCCAGCCAAAAGTTTTTACAAAAGGGCCAGGCGGGAAGGCAGGCCTTGAAAACCGAAGAAATAAAGACAGTTGACCCCCCAGTTGCCTGGTTACATGGTTAGTGGCTTGTCATAAATTTATCCCTGTCCAGACCATTTTCTCCGTGATTGATGTCCACACTTCCCCCACTCTTCCTGTTCACACCACATAGGTCGTACAGTTCTACTCTGACCGGGTAGACCTGGAACAGCCGGGCATGACGTACAGGTAGCATGACCCCACAGGTAGCATGTCCCCATACAGTTAGTATGACCCCATATGATGTTTTTTCCATCTGAACCCTGAAGTGAATACCCTTCAGCAGGCTGGCCGGGTATTCCTGGAGGGTTCCATGGTGCCCAAGACTTGTTTTTTACCCTTGAACCCTCAACCCCGGTCTGTTAGGCAGGCGCCAAAATTACAACAGTCCATGCATTATGAACATGTGGTTAATCTCTGGTTCCTAAATCAATTCTTCTAGAACCTAAAGAAAGCTGTGGAGAGCGAAGACGGATATATTTCTGCTGAATCCAGTGCTGACAGGCGACAAAACACACGTGTTTCTGGGGGCCACATGGCTTATCAGTCTGAACACGATATGCTGCAGCGCCTCAGAGTTGCCCTCTACCCTCTACCCCGCAATTTCCGTTTCAGACTCCCAGACCTGCCTGGCTCTGACCTTATTAGTTGCTGCATCGGAGAAGTATGGGGGCTCGGTACAACAACAGATTTATTGCTCATGGCTCAGGTTTAACTAGACGTTTCTCTGGGTTCTCCGATCTCTCTGTTCCTATGCCCCCCCCCCCAGGATCAACCGTCTGCTGCCTCAGGACGTGAGGGTGGCGTCCCTGCACCGCACGGCACCCGACTTCAATGTCACGATCAGCGCTATCTCCAAGGTGACTGGTTTAGGGTTTATGGTTCATCAGGGCTTTGTCCAAGGTGACTGGTTTAGGGTTAGGGTTTAGGGTTCATCAACACGCTCTCCAAGGTGACCCGCCAATACCCATATAGACTCGTTCAGAGGAGGATCGTAAAATCGTGCCGCCCTTTTTGAAAGAAATCACGAAAATAATGTGTCCACCATCTCCAACAGCCTGAAACCTTAACCCCCGAATTTAAGACTTGAAGTCCTCGGAACCTGGTAGGTGGGCGTAAAACCTGAAACCTTGTAGAGCCCAAAAGACCTAACATGAAACCTTGTTACCTTAAGCAAGAATCGCAATTATTGTTGCGTTGAAGGTTTGAGATCGAACTCTTCAGACGTCAATACTCTGAAACATGTACGCCTAAAACCTGTACGCCTAAAACCTGTACGCCTAAAACCTGTACGCCTAAAACCTGTACGCCTAAAACCTGTACGCCTAAAACCTGTACGCCTAAAACCTGTACGCCTAAAACCTGTACGCCTAAAACCTGTACGCCTAAAACCTGTACACCTAAAACCTGTACGCCTAAAACCTGTACGCCTAAAACCTGTACGCCTAAAACCGGTAGGCCTGAAACCGGTAGGCCTGAAACCTGTAGGCCTGAAACCGGTAGGCCTGAAACCTGTAGGCCTGAAACCGGTAGGCCTGAAACCTGTAGGCCTGAAACCGGTAGGCCTGAAACCGGTAGGCCTGAAACCGGTAGGCCTGAAACCGGTAGGCCTGAAACCGGTAGGCCTGAAACCGGTAGGCCTGAAACCGGTAGGCCTGAAACCTGTAGGCCTGAAACCGGTAGGCCAGAAACCGGTAGGCCTGAAACCGGTAGGCCTGAAACCGGTAGGCCTGAAACCGGTAGGCCTGAAACCTGTAGGCTTGAAACCGGTAGGCCTGACACCGGTAGGCCTGAAACCGGTAGGCCTGAAACCGGTAGGCCTGAAACCGGTAGGCCTGAAACCTGTAGGCCTGAAACCGGTAGGCCTGAAACCGGTAGGCCTGAAACCGGTAGGCCTGAAACCGGTAGGCCTGAAACCTGTAGGCCTGAAACCGGTAGGCCTGAAACCGGTAGGCCTGAAACCGGTAGGCCTGTAACTGGTAGGCCTGAAACCGGTAGGCCTGAAACCGGTAGGCCTGAAACCGGTAGGCCTGAAACCGGTAGGCCTGAAACCGGTAGGCCTGAAACCGGTAGGCCTGAAACCGGTAGGCCTGAAACCGGTAGGCCTGAAACCGGTAGGCCTGAAACCGGTAGGCCTGAAACCGGTAGGCCTGAAACCGGTAGGCCTAAAACCTGTAGGCCTGAAACCGGATGGCCTAAAACCTGTAGGCCTGAAACCGGTAGGCCTGAAACCGGTAGGCCTAAAACCGGTAGGCCTGAACACGCTTAACCTGTAGGCCTGAAACCTGTAGGCCTGAACACGCTACCCCTGTAGGCTGGAGGGGAGGGGCTGAATATGTGTGCGTGGTTGCAACTTAAACCAGGGCATAAATGGAATACCATACAAGCAGATGAAGACAAATGATATGTAATTGGCAAACAAATGGAATACAAATGGCCAGAATACACCTTTCACCACGTGCTCTCCCCCCTTACTTCTCCCTGCTGCCCATACAGACCTATCACTTCTACATGGACACTGCGCCTGGACAGGTATTTTTGCCTAATACACCTTTCACCACGTGCGTCCCCCCTTACTTCTCCCTGCTGCCCATACAGACATATCACTTCTACATGGACACTGCGCCCGAACACGACCCCATGACGCGGCGCTTCCGCATGCACGTTCCACGGCGGCTGGACATGGCGGCCACGCGGCAGGCGCTTGCTTTCATGCAGGTGAGGTGTCATCCAAGTTTCAGGATTCTGCAAAGTTTATACCATGTTGACAGCTGGACGCCAAAAGCTGCATTGACGTTCTGTGAAGCCTATCCATGACAGCAGCATCGCACTCTGTCACCCTTTTGGACGTGGACGGCTTGACGCCGTAAGCAGCATTGAGTCAGCATTGACGTCCTGTGAAGGATGTCCACATCTCTCCACCAGCATCTCTCTATCAGCATCGCTCTATCAGCATCGCTCTATCAGCATCACTCTATCAGCATCGCTCTATCAGCATGCCTGTGCCACTTTAGCAACCCTAACTTGACGCCCTTAAAGTATTCAAAATCGACCCCACTTGCTCTGACAATCGACCCCACTTGCTCTGACAATCGACCCCACTTGCTCTGACAATCGACCCCACTTGCTCTGACAATCGACCCCACTTGCTCTGACAATCGACCCCACTTGCTCTGACAATCGACCCCACTTGCTCTGACAATCGACCCCACTTGCTCTGACAATCGACCCCACTTGCTCTGACAATCGACCCCACTTGCTCTGACAATCGACCCCACTTGCTCTGACAATCGACCCCACTTGCTCTGACAATCGACCCCACTTGCTCTGACAATCGACCCCACTTGCTCTGACAATCGACCCCACTTGCTCTGACAATCGACCCACTTGCTCTGACAATCGACCCCACTTGCTCTGAACATCCGACATGCTTTGTCCTACCATCAAGAAAGGAGTTTTGCATCCGTCAGTTGAGACTCGGCCTGTTGTTACTCAATAATTACTTACATTCGTTTTTATCCCTAGGAAAATCTCCCAATATACCGTACCGTAATGTAAGGCGGTTCCAGCAGAACTTGTCCCTCCCCTTCACAGATCCCCTGTGTGTGTGTGTGTGTGTGTGCTGCTGCTGTCAGGAACTGATAATGATTTCACACTGCAGTTCACACCACCCGTTAAATTGCATTCGTGACACATGACTCACCCGGTACATCTTTACCTCCTGGTTGATGTGTGTGCTCAGGGGACCCACGACTTCACGCAATTCAGCAACACCTCTGATGGCCGGAAGCGCAACCCCGTCAAGACCCTTCACAAGGTGGAGCTGAAGGAGCTGCCGGAAGGCGGACTAAGGCTGGAGGTCAGTGAGCGGGCATGCCTAGTGCAAGTAATCGTGTTTTCACCCCGTGCGTCCCGCCTCCCAAATTCACATCGAGATCGCAGTGGATGAATCAGGGGTTTGGTGACCCTACAAAATGAACCCTTGACCATAGCTGTGGACACTGAGAGATGTGGCTCTTAACCCTTAACCCTAAACCCTCAAAACAGTAAACCCTTGTGAGCAGTTATCATACAGGCTGTCCTGGGTGAGCCCTTTGGAACGGAAGTGCCACGGTGTAACTCCTATGTTTGTTGCACTTCTGAATGTGATCCCTGCAGCTTGTGGGCAGCGGCTTTTTGTACAAGATGGTGCGCCACCTGACGGGCGTCATGCTGGCAGTTGGGCACGGCAGCCTGCGCCCCGAGTATGTACGGGATCAGCTGGCCATCGGAAACAGCCTCCCGGCAGGCAAGTGCTTGTCCTTGTAGAGTAACCGACATGACCATCCAGCAGCTGTAAGTATCCACAGAACCAACCCCACCACCCTTTTAACCACCCAACCCCCAAAATAACCGTCCAACCACCCAAAGAACCGTCCAACCACCTAAAAAACCGTCCAACCACCAAAATAACCGTCCAACCACCAAAATAACCGCCCAACCACCCAAATGACCGTCCAACCACCCAAATAACCGCCCAACCACCACAATAGCCATATAACCATACAACCAACTGACACACATATAACCATCCACCCAAACACTCATCCAACCACAACTCTAATAGCCACCCAGCCACCCAACATACAAATAACCACCCAATGATCCAACAGGTCAAAACGAAACGAGTAACCCCCCAACTGCCATGTTGGAACTAAACCACCACTGAAACATGATCGGTGCGTTGCAGGTGCCGGTGGGCGGTACAGAGGGTACAAGGTGGCGGCAGGGAAGGGGTTGTTTCTGGTTGGTGTGGAATACCCGCCAGGAGTGGACGATCCAACCAGGTGCGGGGCAGTGGAGAGGCATTTAAACATTTTAGGGTTTAGGCTTTAGGGTTTAGGGGTGTGTCAGGAGTGTGTTTTGAGTGCGTGGGTTGGAGGGGTGAGAGCGTGTGGCGGGTAAAGGAAACGCATCTGACACCCTGGCAGCTGGGATTGCTGCACCAGGCCCCCCTGGCCATGATGTAGCTGAATTGTAGCTTAAGCACGCTGAATTAACAGCAACATCTGACACCCTGGCAGCAGGGATTGCTGCACCAGGCCCCCCTGGCCGCAGGCCATGATGTAGCTGAATTGTAGCTGAAGCACGCTGAATTAACAGCAACATCTGACACCCTGGCAGCTGGGATTGCTGCACCAGGCCCCCCTGGCTGCAGGCCATGATGTAGCTGAATTGTAGCTGAAGCACGCTGAATAACAGCAACACCTGCACATATCCCCCACCTGTCAATGACGTTACATCTCTGGGCCCTGCTCAAAAAGGCTCGGCCGAACGAATTCCTCACCTGTGCCTTTTCATTCATTGATTGAATGTGATGTTTTTGATGTGCCTTCTTAACCTAGAGGAGTCAGTCAAAATTCGGTCGATTTCGAAATCTGAAGTTTGGTACTCCCCATTTTTTTCCTCAGGCTCCTGTACCCGGATATGGCGCATGACGAGCTCGGCCGCTTGCTGAATCTCCTCCCAGGAGAGAGCGATGACGGCTAGAGGGCAACAGTGCCTGTACCGGTTTACGGGCATATTTCCTATGCATCAAATGTGATGCTCTGTTGGACTGAAAAAACGTTACAAACCACACAGCCCGATTCGCGGTTAAGTGGGCGACAGCTCGATTGCAGCTAGGAAGGAGGAGCATGAGTGCCCATACCAGTGTGTGAAGCTTCGGCTCGCTCAATCATTGGTGTTTGGAAGTAAAACGATCGCAGCTTCGGGGGGACAGCACGTTAGCCTTGCGAAGTTTCTCTGAACAACAGCCGGAGCTAAAAGTTCAAAATTCAAACATGCTCGAATGATGAGTCAAGGCCAATGAATTGTAGTAATATTCTTAAATGTATGAACTCGCCAGTAGAACAGTCGTGTGCTCTTCCTAGGTGACCTCCCCTGCATGCACAGGAAAATGTTTGATCACAGTTCCAAGCTGGGTTGATAAAGCAACATGTCATCATGACTCGACAAGTCAAATGGACGTGCCCTAAATATTGTACCACTAATTGTATAAAGCAGGCAAGGGCAACTCAAGTAGTTAACAGGCTGAGGGAAGATGAATGGTTAGATGATCACCAGGTTACCCTCATGCGGTAAACTGTTGTAATATTTAATCATGAATGCCGTAAGACCAACTATGGGCCGTCCTGAAAAAAGCTCAGCCGCAACAACGTTCAGCTGTCTAGTTGCAAAGTAAAGTGAAGATGATATTTTGTAACCCCGCCGTATTGCAGCAACTGTCATAACATGATGTAAACAAACACCATGGCACTGGCATACACTAGTGAACACATCCACAAACAAAGAGAGATTCATTCATTGCATACTTGCACAATTGCGACAGAGAGAGATTCATCCATTGCACAATTGCGTCAAACTGGTAAATACATATTCGCACATGAAACCGGAAGGCAGGAATGAGGATCAGAGTGGCAGCAGCCAGCAACGCCATGCAGGCAGATCAGCCTTCCATTGCATGAGTGCAATTTCCCCCATGCGATTGCGATTTGGCAGCCGGTCTGCCCTGATAAAGCTGCTTCACAAGCTTCTGCAGCTATTTCAGCAGTGGCCCCGGGCTCCTCCGCACGATGCTTTTCATTAGGCGCCCGATGGCCAATGCCACCTCCAGGCTCCTCCGCACGATGCTTTTAATTAGGCCCCCTGCGGCCAATGCCGCCTCCAGGCCCCTCCGTGGTGTCACTCATCACACCTTCGTCCTCTGCCAGCGGAGCGACAGCCTGTCGAAAGACACAGGATGGATGCCAGATTAAGGGGAGCAGTGCTTGTGTAGGGGCAGCATTGGGGCAGCCTGGCAAAAAGACATCAGATGGTGCCCATGGTGGTAAGGAGAAATTAACAGTGTTTATTTCTTCGGCTGCGATGCCACCTTTGCCAGGCCGCCCAGGGTCCAATTGGGACCAAGCCTGGGCCGCCAGGCGGCCAGTGGCACTAGCAGCATGGCTGGCCACACCTGGGGTCTCCGACCAAAGGCCAGAGTGTAGCTGATAGGTAGCTGACCCACGAAAAAAGAAAGGTTGTAAGTTAGGTGGGTCTGTAGCTCGATTGCATGCAACATGAGGTGTTCTTGTTATTCAGGTGTGGGTGCGTGGAATTTGGGTGGGGAAATGGCTGAGGAGGGCAATGCCACATCAAAATAAAAATGCCAGCACCATGCGGCATAGGAGCAATCGACCGACAGCTTCATGTCTTCATGTGAAGTTTTGTGAAGTTTTACAGTCCAACAGAGCATCACATTTCATGCGTGGGACATGTGCCCGTAAACCGGTTCATGCACTTCATACACCTGTGACGGTTCATGATACACATGTCGGAAGGACAGCATGGCCAGTCTCCTTGTTGCAATTCGGTTGGGACAGCTGGGCAGTCGGAGGGTTTTAAATCAAACATGCCAAACGTTTGAACAATCTGAACGTACCGCATAGGGCCATCCCTCACCAGAACCAGAAGATATCATTGATGGCTAAGAACAGGCTAAGCATTTCTGGGTGCAGGCAAGTGAGATGAGACAGCACCACTGTGCAACAGTGTTGGGCAATTTACTGTTGTACATCGTCCAACACTGTGCAACAGTAAAACGTCCAACACTATCGCTCACCTTAAGCTCTTCTGCCGGTGCGGGCGCCTCAAAGTTGCTTCTCAGAGGTCCCACTGTCGCGACCACCTCATCAATGTGCTCCTGCGCCACACCCAGCTCCGTCAAGCTCGCCACTAGGTGGCCTGCCACGAGGTCGAAGTGCGACGTTCTCAGCCCTTGCTGCTCTATCAGGTGCTTGTGGGCGGCTGCGATGCCGAGGCCGGTGTACTTGCCGGGCATGCCGAAAGCCATGAAGCGGAACTACACCCAGGATTGTGACTGTACCGGAAGCTGCGATACCTGAACCAGCAGCACGGTGTCGGGAGTTTCCGACAAGAGGTCACGTCATTCTGTATTTGGCACATGCAGGGTTTGGTGCGGTGGTTTGGAGTCCTGTGTTATAAGAATTGTGTGCATGTCCTGCTTGTGCTTTTTGCTTCGTGTGGTGAGGGCCTCGGGGTAGGTTGGGCCTTATGGCCGCTACTTTCTGAGTGTGTCTTTATGGGTGGGGGGTCATGCATTTGGGTATTCATCTGTCCTTCATTAGCCCTCTCCGTGTCTAGGCAGCTCCGTTCCTGGCTTCCTGTCAGCTCTTGTCTCCTTCATCAGGCTGGGTGCCATTTATCGGTTTTGGTATCTGCATCTGGTGGAGGCGTATGTAGCCGCATTTGGGTGAGTTTCTGGTATGAGTGTGCTTAAGCTAGAGGGGTGTCGAGGCGGGGTAGCAGATTTTTTTAAGACCTTCATCGAAACTTTTTACATAAGTTATTGCGGCCGTGTGAGTGATGTTGGTCGTATGCCTTTCCTGTTCCTGCTCGCCTTTACTCAGCTGACGACGGGCGACGGAGCCCCTTGCTTGTGCACCCGTTTTTTTCTCCAGCATCTCAGATCTTCTAGGGTTGAACCGCTGGCCTCTCACTTTGTGAAGTCCAAGAAAAAAGAAGATCACTGGGATTTCGGACCAGGTTTCTTGGTTTCTGTACCGGACAGCTTCAAACCGTTTGCCCACCAAAGCTTGCCCACCAGTTCACAAGGTGTGAGGCCAGCCGCCCAACCCTAAAAGACCTAAGACGCTAACAAAAAAGGCCCGGGTGCCGCTTGCCACAAATGCTCAAACGAACGTCAAAGACCGGTCTTACGGGTGCGCACCTGGTCGTGCACTGGCCCACCCCTCTTGCTTGGGGGAAAAAGGCTCTAGTATCGAGCATGACAAAGCAAGGTCCAGTCGTCTGAATGGATGTTCACTCTTGAGCTTTTGTCCCCTCTTTTCTCCACTCTTTTTCCGACCCCGGAAGGACCAGGGATACCCCCTGCCCCCGCCCCCTTCAACCCAGGGACCCCCCCCTCCCCCCTTGAAACTACCAGTGTCCCTGGGATAGTTTCAGGCCTTCCAGTGCTTCACACGAATCGGCAAACTGAAAACATGCACAAAACACTCAGCAAATATAGGCGTTAGAGGTCCTCTCAAGTCATAGCCTTAATTATAGGGCATGTCTGCTCCAGTAAATCTACAATCCGCTGGTTCCAAAGCAATGGCGTGAAAGCAGAGGTCCCATATTGCCCACATTTAATCAAACTTGGGATTTGCCACTGGAGGAAAGCATGGGTAATGAGAACCCCTCCCAGTTTTATGCTCGCAAGATTGGAACAAAAAGTACAAAATCACCACATTCCATCTTCACAAGCAGCAACAATCTTTAGTGGTGTATATATTCGATGACAACTGTCCTTATAGAGTGTAGCAGAAATCAAGTGTCAGTCTGTAACACCTGGGGGTGTAATGTCGGTTGCATGTCGAATTTCCATCATTTCCCCCTGGTTTGCCACCTGCAATCCAGCAGCTACATCCAGGCCATATCAGTGCCCCGAGACAAGTGCTGGCCAGGGCTGACACCCATGTTGTGACACCCCACGCTCTACTGATTTGAGCGTGAAAGCTACTTCAACCTGCCTGGCGCTGAAGAAGAAACGACAAAAAGTAAAATGTAACTGCCGAAAGTGGCCAACGGGCGTTAGCCAGAGCATATGAACATGGGCTTACCAGTATGCCCATTCAAACAGGGGGACATTATATATCCCCTTAGGCAATTACCAGAGCACACCCCGTCAGGCCTCATGGGCCAAAAGGTACGGCAAAGCCAACCCCTCTAAATGGGCAGTTCTTCTCTTATGAGTCAATATACCTTTACTGTTGGAGCCCTCTAGCGTTTAGGCGAACGCATGGAGCATTAATGCTGCATCATGTTAGGCCCCATGGGGGGGAGATAGGGAGGAGGCGTGTTGTGCACTAACAAACCTAGGCAAGCACGGGGGCGTAGCAGAACAAGGCCCAGGGGTGACACACTCATCATGAGGGGTACCTCTAAAGCCGTGATGGGTCTCATCGGCACTTGTCATGAAAGTGCTGCACCCTGGCCCAAGCTGGAATCGAGCTTGGTCATTCCCTACCAGCCCCACGCGGTTCATCCACAGCCATTCTAGCCATCCATTCAGCCATTCAGCAGGGCCCAGCGGGTATGCACCGTTCGAAACTTATCATTTAAGTGATACAAGCTCTCACATAATTTCCAAAAGTCGCCAATTTTTGTTCCAGTCCGTAAATAAAGCCTCTTCGTCTGAGACATTTTTTAGGGATTGATGCAAACCGGAGAGGTCACATGCCATGAACTCCTCCAAGGTGTAAAGCCACGACACCAAGAGGTAGCACGATACTGACAGGAGACTACGCTTCAACTACGTTCCGTGCATCCTTACACAGGGCCATACATGAAGCAGGGCCTCAGGGTTTGGGCCATGTTTAGAAGACCTCCAAAGACACTGCCATATTCATGGCAATGCAAGCGACCCCTCCCACGCTTATCACACCAACCACCCCCAGCCAGCATGTAGCCTGGCTGCGTCCACCGCTCGCCCGCCTCTTCATCACAAGTAATGGTCAACCAAAGAGACCCTTGAACTCCGACTTGACAAACGACAGGTACCCGCCCTTCTCCCGATTATTCGCCATGCACGCCTCGTCCTCCTCCTCACAGGGCATGCAGTTCTTGCAAGACTTCCGGCACACACCATGGCCGGAGTCACCTCCCAGCTACACGTGGCAAAGGGAGCAGGCAGCGCACGGTCAATTGTAGGAAAGCGACGCTGAAGTACTGTACTGTGAGGCTATCAGCCCCAACTTCACGTGGCAAAGGGAGCAGGAAGCGCAAGGTCAAGGGGGTTATAAGTTAAAGCAAAGCGACACTGAAGTACTATCCCGTGTGGCTATCAGCCCCAACTATCTTCCTAAAGAGTTTAGGGTAAACCCTCACACCCCAAAACTCTTCCCATCGAGGTATCTGTCACATGGTACACGATTCACGGAGTGGATGACATAACAGAGGCGTAACGTCATCAACGGTTCAAGGAGTGTTCAATGCCCCAGTGCCTTCTTCTAAATCGCTAACTTGGGGGTCACTGTTTTTTGCTTACTGTCGTAGTGTATCAAGTGCCTGTACTGGTTTACGGGCACATGTCCCATGCATTAAATGTGATGCTCTGCTGGACTGTAAACACTTAGCCCACAACTTCACCTCTACAACGAGCACAGCGCTCTCTTACCATGTAGGCGGCGTTTTTCGTGCACTCGCCCATACGCGTCCACTCATCACACATCTCGTGCAAGTTGGCGCACAAGCCCGGGTCAGGCAGAGGCTTATGCTGGGTCACCAGGCTTTTTGCAAATTCGTCACCTGCAGAGTGCAGGGTGGGGGGAGACTGTCAGGGTTTGGGTTCACTGGTGATGAGGGCTCATCAGGGGAGCCGCATGATTTGTGTGGGATCTGTTTGTGTGGGATCTGTTTGTGTGGGATCTGTTTGTGTGGGATCTGTTTGTGTGGGATCTGTTTGAGTGGGATATGTTTGTGTGGGATCTGTTTGTGTGGGATCTGTTTGTGTGGGATATGTTTGTGTGGGATATGTTTGTGTGGGATATGTTTGTGTGGGATATGTTTGTGTGGGATCTGTTTGTGTGGGATCTGTTTGTGTGGGATCTGTTTGTGGACATGCGCAATATGTTTTGGGGAAGACAAACAAACGTAGTCGTCGAGCAGTCTCCATGAAGGGTCTCAGGGACAGGGCTAGGGGGGACAGGGAGGTGGTATGGGGGATTGGGGGGCGGGGCGTCGTCGTGTTAAGACCGAAGTGTTGGGGAGAGGGAGGTGGCATGGGTGTGTGTGTGTCGTGATAAGACAAGTGTTGGGGACAGACGTGACGCTGACGAGCTCTCTGTCGTGTGCCGATCTGGTATAACGCGCTATGACGGTCAAAGGCACCGTTATTCCTCCATGGCCTGCGCCAAAAGGCATTCGATCAAAATCGATCTTCCCATCCCTCGGTAGTGCGTGTGGGTGGGGAGCAGGTGGGGGGCTTCCTCCCACTACCAGGAGAAAAACGATAATGTACTGGATTCCTTTTGGGACGGTCGAACAGATTGGCGCAGCCTGCCACGTTTTGGCGTGTGACATCGCCCACACTGTTTAGAACAGCGCATGCCCGCTGGGCCCTGCTGAACGCTCGACCGCGAGGGGCTGGTAGGGAATGATTCAGCTCAATTCCAGCTTCCATGTACAGCCACACTGTGTCCCCTGTCACCTCTGAACGGTATCCCGTGGATCCACTTGACGGCGTTCCACTTGACCCCGTCGACCACAGGGCAGCCGGTGTGCGTGCTGAATCCATCTGCTTGCTTGTAGTCAGGCTTGAGGTCGTAGAACAAGAGCGCGTCACCCTGCGTGGGGGAATGGCACGACAAGGGTTTAAGGTTTAGGGCTTAAGGCCTAAATAAACCCGAAACCCTTGAGGTCGTAGGAGAAGAGCGCATCACCCTGCAGGGGGATGGAAGAAAACATGTTTAGGGTTTAGGCCTAAAGAAACCCTTGACCCTTGAGGTCATAGAACAAGAGCGCGTCACCCTACTTGGGAAATGGACGAAAATGGTTTAGGGTTTAGGCCTAAATAAACTCTAAACCCTTGTGGTGATAGAACAAGAGCGCGTCACCCTGCAGGGGGAATGGACGAAAACGGTTTAGGGTTTAGGCCTAAATAAACCCTAAACCCTCGTGGTCGTAGAACAAGAGCGCGCCACCCTGCGTGGGGGAATGGACAAAAGGGTTTAGGGCTTAAGGCCTAAATAAAACCTTAACCCTTGTGGTCATAGAACAAGAGCGCGTCACCCTGCAGGGGAAATGGACGAAAATTGTTTAGGGTTTAGGCCTAAATAAAACCTTAACCCTTGTTGTCATAGAACAAGAGCGCGTCACCCTACAGGGGGAATGGACGAAAATTGTTGAGGGTTTAGGCCTAAATAAACCCTAAACCCTTGTGGTCATAGAACAAGAGCGCGTCACCCTGCTTGGGGAATGGACGAAAATGATTGAGGGTTTAGGCCTAAATTAACCCTGAACCCTTGAGGTCATAGAACAAGAGCGCGTCACCCTGCTTGGGGAATGGACGAAAATGGTTTAGGGTTTAGGCCTAAATTAACCCTGAACCCTTGAGGTCATAGAACAAGAGCGCGTCACCCTGTGTGGGGAATGGATGAAAAGGGTTAAGGGTTAAGGCCTAAGTAAACCCTAAACCTTGAGGTCGCAGAACAATAGCGTCACCCTGCAGGGGGAATGGACGAAAATTGTTTAGGGTTTAGGCCTAAATAAACCCCAAACCCCTGTGGTCATGAGACAAGAGCGCGCCACCCTGCTTGGGGAATGGACGAAAAGGGTTTAGGGTTTAGGCCTAAATAAACCCTAAACCCTTGAGGTCATAGAACAAGAGCGCGTCACCCGCTTGGGGATTGGATGAAAAAGGTTTAGGGTTTAGGCCTAAGTAAATCCTAAACCTTGAGGTCGTAGAACAAGAGCGCGTCACCCTGCAGGGGGAATGGACGAAATGGTTGAGGGTTTAGGCCTAAGTAAACCCTTAACCCTTGTGGTCATAGAACAAGAGCGCGTCACCCTGCAGGGGGAATGGGCGGAAATGGTTAAGGGTTAAAGCCTAAATAAACCCTTGACCCTTGTGGTCATAGAACAAGAGCGCGTCACCCTGCAGGGGGAATGGACGAAAAGGGTTTAGGGTTAAAGCCTAAATAAACCCTAAACCCTTGTGGGCATAGAACAAGAGCGCGTCACCCTGCTTGGGGAATGGACGAAAATTGTTTAGGGTTTAGGCCTAAATAAACCCTAAACCCTTGAGGTCATAGAACAAGAGCGCGCCACCCTGCTTGGGGAATGGATGAAAGGGTTTAGGGTTTAGGCCTAAGTAAACCCTAAACCTTGAGGTCGTAGAACAAGAGCGTCACCCTGCAGGGGGAATGGGACAACGAGCTAAGATTGACTGATTTAGTTTACGGTATGCTGTGATTGTGTCCCTTCAGAGGGCAGTGTTCTATGGAAGCCACGGGTCTTTCACGAAAAGGCCAATCGTTTCCTCTTGACTCGAGTCTCAGTCTATTTTTATAAAACGCTCCAGCACTCACCTCCCTTTCGTTTGTTTGATGGCTGCTCAGCGGTCGGCCCCCTGTTGCAATCAAAATCTACCCTACAGGGACCCCTCTATACCTGCTTAGGCTTGTATGCAACATGGCCCTTGGCACAGTCAGAGAAGGGGCCTTGAGCCGGCTCGCCCATCTCCGGGTGTAGCCATCCGTTGCTGTTGGGGAAGGCCGTCTCGCCACCAGATTCAGGGGCTGCGTGAGACAGCGGAAACGAGTTAGGGCCGGATGTTTAGCTCGATGATACTCTAATTACGTTTTATGGACAGGTAAGATCCCTGGGGACAAAAATATCTTTTTCGAAATGCAAATTTAGGCTATTTTGTTAAGTAATCACGCATACCGTGGATTTGCTTTGCCTTCCCTCGTGATTATCGTTGTTTGGGTTAAGATGTCCATAATTTTACTAAATAATTTTTGTCGACGCCACAGCTTTCAGTCGGTTATTATGAGTTTCTGTCGACAGTTTGCCCTGAGGGAAGCATTGATATAAATAATTTCTTAATGCCCGTGGGAAGGCAAATCAAATCTTAGGTATTGAGGAACCAAATTGCGCTCAGACCAGTGTTTATTTTAATGGGTACCGGACCACCTTTGCTGGGCCACCTTGCGGCCACCACTTGGGCCGAATCCCACCAAACCTGGACAGGCCTCCGGCCGGTGGCCCAAGCAGCAGGGCTGGCCGCAGTGTAGCTGAACTGTAGCTGATAGTAGTGTACCACTCACTAAAAAAATGCGCTCAGACTTTTAGAATTTAGCAAACCTATATAATGTACAGAGTAAGTATGAACCGGTATAAAGTACAGAGTAAGTATGAACCGGTATAAAGTACAGAGAACTGTAAGTACAAACCGGTATACAAATATGGCACATTAGTAAATATTTAAAGCTCATGCTCGTTAGGATGAGGGGCAAGCCCACAACCAATCAAAATGGAGGGCAAGCTAGTGGCTGATGTGTGTCAAGGACCTACCCAACAGATATATGAGCACTGACATGACACGCCCCAAGCCATCCATGTGTGGGCCGTACTTGTTGGCCTTCCCGTATCGCAGCACCTGCAGGAGCAAGCGACAAGCATGGGACTCATCTACAGCCTGCACAACAGCGGGACAAACACTCAGGACCAAATGCTTGCTCCAGGACCCCCCCCCCCTCCCCAGCTCCATGCAACTACTTTTAGCAAGGGTGCCTCAGCCACAGTTCTGCTACAGTTCAGCTACATCTCGGCCTACACCCTGGGGGGTGGGGGTTGTTGCGAGAAAATGCTCAAGCATTTGAACGACCCAGCATCGAAACCACGATCTTGCCCCACGGCAGGCCCTGATTCCACACTTGAGCCCATGTGTGTGAACGCCGTACAGCAGAACCCTGCACCTCAATCGGAACGTCCGCCAGAAGCCCAAGGTGACAGATCTCCTTTCAAGCCTTCATAGCCCCACCCAGTCTCCCACCCACCTGCATATCCTCCTGGTGTGAGGCAGGCAGCTGGGACCACACCGACAGGCGCTCCTCCACGGCTGTGATCACCGAGTCCTGATTACGCCTGGAATCGCATGAGGGGGGGACAGGGTCACAAGAGGGGGTTGCTAGGGATTGCAATGGACGCAAATGGTGGTGCCTGTTGATAGCATGGGGTAACAAGAGGGGGTTGCTAGGGATTGCAATGGATGCAAATGGTGGTGCCTGTTGATAGCATGGGGTCACAAGAGGGGGTTGCTAGGGATTGCAATGGACGCAAATGGTGGTGCCTGTTGATAGCATGGGGTCACAAGAGGGGGTTGCTAGGGATTGCAATGGACGCAAACGGTGGTGCCTGTTGATAGCATGGGGTCACAAGAGGGGGTTGCTAGGGATTGCAATGGACGCAAATGGTGGTGCCTGTTGATAGCATGGGGTCACAAGAGTGGGTTGCTAGGGATTACAATGGACGCAAATGGTGGTGCATGTTGATAGCATGGGGTCACAAGAGGGGGTTGCTAGGGATTGCAATGGACGCAAATGGTGGTGCCTGTTGATAGCATGGGGTCACAAGAGGGGGTTGCTAGGGATTGCAATGGACGCAAATGGTGGTGCCTGTTGATAGCATGGGGTCACAAGAGGGGGTTGCTAGGGATTGCAATGGACGCAAATGGTGGTGCCTGTTGATAGCATGGGGTCACAAGAGGGGGTTGCTAGGGATTGCAATGGACGCAAATGGTGGTGCCTGTTGATAGCATGGGGTCACAAGAGTGGGTTGCTAGGGATTACAATGGACGCAAATGGTGGTGCCTTTTGATAGCATGGGGTCACAAGAGGGGGTTGCTAGGGATTGCAATGGACGCAAATGGTGGTGCCTGTTGATAGCATGGGGTCACAAGAGGGGGTTGCTAGGGATTGCAATGGATGCAAATGGTGGTGCCTGTTGATAGCATGGGGTCACAAGAGGGGGTTGCTAGGGATTGCAATGGACGCAAATGGTGGTGCCTGTTGATAGCATGGGGTCACAAGAGTGGGTTGCTAGGGATTACAATGGACGCAAATGGTGGTGCATGTTGATAGCATGGGGTCACAAGAGGGGGTTGCTAGGGATTGCAATGGACGCAAATGGTGGTGCCTGTTGATAGCATGGGGTCACAAGAGGGGGTTGCTAGGGATTGCAATGGACGCAAATGGTGGTGCCTGTTGATAGCATGGGGTCACAAGAGGGGGTTGCTAGGGATTGCAATGGACGCAAATGGTGGTGCCTGTTGATAGCATGGGGTCACAAGAGGGGGTTGCTAGGGATTGCAATGGACGCAAATGGTGGTGCCTGTTGATAGCATGGGGTCACAAGAGTAGGTTGCTAGGGATTACAATGGACGCAAATGGTGGTGCCTTTTGATAGCATGGGGTCACAAGAGGGGGTTGCTAGGGATTGCAATGGACGCAAATGGTGGTGCCTGTTGATAGCATGGGGTCACAAGAGGGGGTTGCTAGGGATTGCAATGGACGCAAATGGTGGTGCCTGTTGATAGCATGGGGTCACAAGAGGGGGTTGCTAGGGATTGCAATGGACGCAAATGGTGGTGCCTGTTGATAGCATGGGGTCACAAGAGTGGGTTGCTAGGGATTACAATGGACGCAAATGGTGGTGCATGTTGATAGCATGGGGTCACAAGAGGGGGTTGCTAGGGATTGCAATGGACGCAAATGGTGGTGCCTGTTGATAGCATGGGGTAACAAGAGGGGGTTGCTAGGGATTGCAATGGACGCAAATGGTGGTGCTTGTTGATAGCATGGGGTCACAAGAGGGGGTTGCTAGGGATTGCAATGGATGCAAATGGTGGTGCATGTTGATAGCATGGGGTCACAAGAGGGGGTTGCTAGGGATTGCAATGGATGCAAATGGTGGTGCCTGTTGATAGCATGGGGTCACAAGAGGGGGTTGCTAGGGATTGCAATGGACGCAAATGGTGGTGCCTGTTGATAGCATGGGGTCACAAGAGGGGGTTGCTAGGGATTGCAATGGACGCAAATGGTGGTGCCTTTTGATAGCATGGGGTCACAAGAGGGGGTTGCTAGGGATTGCAATGGACGCAAATGGTGGTGCTTGTTGATAGCATGGGGTCACAAGAGGGGGTTGCTAGGGATTACAATGGACGCAAATGGTGGTGCCTTTTGATAGCATGGGGTCACAAGAGGGGGTTGCTAGGGATTGCAATGGACGCAAATGGTGGTGCCTGTTGATAGCATGGGGTCACAAGAGGGGGTTGCTAGGGATTACAATGGACGCAAATGGTGGTGCCTGTTGATAGCATGGGGTCACAAGAGGGGGTTGCTAGGGATTACAATGGACGCAAATGGTGTTGCCTGTTGATAGCATGGGGTCACAAGAGGGGGTTGCTAGGGATTGCAATGGACGCAAATGGTGGTGCCTGTTGATAGCATGGGGTCACAAGAGGGGGTTGCTAGGGATTGCAATGGACGCAAATGGTGGTGCATGTTGATAGCATGGGGTAACAAGAGGGGGTTGCTAGGGATTGCAATGGACGCAAATGGTGGTGCCTGTTGATAGCATGGGGTCACAAGAGGGGGTTGCTAGGGATTACAATGGACGCAAATGGTGGTGCCTGTTGATAGCATGGGGTCACAAGAGGGGGTTGCTAGGGATTACAATGGACGCAAATGGTGTTGCCTGTTGATAGCATGGGGTCACAAGAGGGGGTTGCTAGGGATTGCAATGGACGCAAATGGTGGTGCCTGTTGATAGCATGGGGTCACAAGAGGGGGTTGCTAGGGATTGCAATGGACGCAAATGGTGGTGCCTGTTGATAGCATGGGGTCACAAGAGGGGGTTGCTAGGGATTGCAATGGACGCAAATGGTGGTGCCTGTTGATAGCATGGGGTCACAAGAGTGGGTTGCTAGGGATTACAATGGACGCAAATGGTGGTGCCTGTTGATAGCATGGGGTCACAAGAGGGGGTTGCTAGGGATTGCAATGGACGCAAATGGTGGTGCCTGTTGATAGCATGGGGTAACAAGAGAGGGTTGCTAGGGATTGCAATGGACGCAAATGGTGGTGCTTGTTGATAGCATGGGGTCACAAGAGGGGGTTGCTAGGGATTGCAATGGATGCAAATGGTGGTGCCTGTTGATAGCATGGGGTCACAAGAGGGGGTTGCTAGGGATTGCAATGGATGCAAATGGTGGTGCCTGTTGATAGCATGGGGTCACAAGAGGGGGTTGCTAGGGATTGCAATGGACGCAAATGGTGGTGCCTGTTGATAGCATGGGGTCACAAGAGGGGGTTGCTAGGGATTGCAATGGACGCAAATGGTGGTGCCTTTTGATAGCATGGGGTCACAAGAGGGGGTTGCTAGGGATTGCAATGGACGCAAATGGTGGTGCTTGTTGATAGCATGGGGTCACAAGAGGGGGTTGCTAGGGATTACAATGGACGCAAATGGTGGTGCCTTTTGATAGCATGGGGTCACAAGAGGGGGTTGCTAGGGATTGCAATGGACGCAAATGGTGGTGCATGTTGATAGCATGGGGTCACAAGAGGGGGTTGCTAGGGATTACAATGGACGCAAATGGTGGTGCCTGTTGATAGCATGGGGTCACAAGAGGGGGTTGCTAGGGATTACAATGGACGCAAATGGTGTTGCCTGTTGATAGCATGGGGTCACAAGAGGGGGTTGCTAGGGATTGCAATGGACGCAAATGGTGGTGCCTGTTGATAGCATGGGGTCACAAGAGGGGGTTGCTAGGGATTGCAATGGACGCAAATGGTGGTGCTTGTTGATAGCATGGGGTCACAAGAGGGGGTTGCTAGGGATTGCAATGGACGCAAATGGTGATGCCTGTTGATAGCATGGGGTCACAAGAGGGGGTTGCTAGGGATTGCAATGGACGCAAATGGTGGTGCTTGTTGATAGCATGGGGTCACAAGAGGGGGTTGCTAGGGATTACAATGGACGCAAATGGTGGTGCCTTTTGATAGCATGGGGTCACAAGAGGGGGTTGCTAGGGATTGCAATGGACGCAAATGGTGGTGCCTGTTGATAGCATGGGGTCACAAGAGGGGGTTGCTAGGGATTACAATGGACGCAAATGGTGGTGCCTTTTGATAGCATGGGGTCACAAGAGGGGGTTGCTAGGGATTACAATGGACGCAAATGGTGTTGCCTGTTGATAGCATGGGGTCACAAGAGGGGGTTGCTAGGGATTGCAATGGACGCAAATGGTGGTGCCTGTTGATAGCATGGGGTCACAAGAGGGGGTTGCTAGGGATTGCAATGGACGCAAATGGTGGTGCTTGTTGATAGCATGGGGTCACAAGAGGGGGTTGCTAGGGATTGCAATGGACGCAAATGGTGGTGCTTGTTGATAGCATGGGGTCACAAGAGGGGGTTGCTAGGGATTGCAATGGACGCAAATGGTGGTGCTTGTTGATAGCATGGGGTCACAAGAGGGGGTTGCTAGGGATTGCAATGGACGCAAATGGTGGTGCTTGTTGATAGCATGGGGTCACAAAAGGGGGTTGCTAGGGATTGCAATGGACGCAAATGGTGGTGCTTGTTGATAGCAATTGGGTCACAAGAGGGGGTTGCTAGGGATTGCAATGGACGCAAATGGTGGTGCATGTTGATAGCATGGGGTCACAAGAGGGGGTTGCTAGGGATTGCAATGGACGCAAATGGTGGTGCTTGTTGATAGCATGGGGTCACAAGAGGGGGTTGCTAGGGATTGCAATGGACGCAAATGGTGGTGCATGTTGATAGCATGGGGTAACAAGAGGGGGTTGCTAGGGATTGCAATGGATGCAAATGGTGGTGCTTGTTGATAGCATGGGGTCACAAGAGGGGGTTGCTAGGGATTGCAATGGACGCAAATGGTGGTGCCTGTTGATAGCATGGGGTCACAAGAGGGGGTTGCTAGGGATTGCAATGGACGCAAATGGTGGTGCCTGTTGATAGCATGGGGTCACAAGAGGGGGTTGCTAGGGATTGCAATGGACGCAAATGGTGGTGCCTGTTGATAGCATGGGGTCACAAGAGGGGGTTGCTAGGGATTGCAATGGACGCAAATGGTGGTGCCTGTTGATAGCATGGGGTCACAAGAGTGGGTTGCTAGGGATTACAATGGACGCAAATGGTGGTGCCTGTTGATAGCATGGGGTCACAAGAGGGGGTTGCTAGGGATTGCAATGGACGCAAATGGTGGTGCCTGTTGATAGCATGGGGTAACAAGAGAGGGTTGCTAGGGATTGCAATGGACGCAAATGGTGGTGCTTGTTGATAGCATGGGGTCACAAGAGGGGGTTGCTAGGGATTGCAATGGACTGCAAATGGTGGTGCCTGTTGATAGCATGGGGTCACAAGAGGGGGTTGCTAGGGATTGCAATGGATGCAAATGGTGGTGCCTGTTGATAGCATGGGGTCACAAGAGGGGGTTGCTAGGGATTGCAATGGACGCAAATGGTGGTGCCTGTTGATAGCATGGGGTCACAAGAGGGGGTTGCTAGGGATTGCAATGGACGCAAATGGTGGTGCCTTTTGATAGCATGGGGTCACAAGAGGGGGTTGCTAGGGATTGCAATGGACGCAAATGGTGGTGCTTGTTGATAGCATGGGGTCACAAGAGGGGGTTGCTAGGGATTGCAATGGACGCAAATGGTGGTGCCTTTTGATAGCATGGGGTCACAAGAGGGGGTTGCTAGGGATTGCAATGGACGCAAATGGTGGTGCATGTTGATAGCATGGGGTCACAAGAGGGGGTTGCTAGGGATTACAATGGACGCAAATGGTGGTGCCTGTTGATAGCATGGGGTCACAAGAGGGGGTTGCTAGGGATTACAATGGACGCAAATGGTGGTGCCTGTTGATAGCATGGGGTCACAAGAGGGGGTTGCTAGGGATTGCAATGGACGCAAATGGTGGTGCCTGTTGATAGCATGGGGTCACAAGAGGGGGTTGCTAGGGATTGCAATGGACGCAAATGGTGGTGCTTGTTGATAGCATGGGGTCACAAGAGGGGGTTGCTAGGGATTGCAATGGACGCAAATGGTGATGCCTGTTGATAGCATGGGGTCACAAGAGGGGGTTGCTAGGGATTGCAATGGACGCAAATGGTGGTGCTTGTTGATAGCATGGGGTCACAAGAGGGGGTTGCTAGGGATTACAATGGACGCAAATGGTGGTGCCTTTGATAGCATGGGGTCACAAGAGGGGGTTGCTAGGGATTGCAATGGACGCAAATGGTGGTGCCTGTTGATAGCATGGGGTCACAAGAGGGGGTTGCTAGGGATTGCAATGGACGCAAATGGTGGTGCCTGTTGATAGCATGGGGTCACAAGAGGGGGTTGCTAGGGATTACAATGGACGCAAATGGTGGTGCCTGTTGATAGCATGGGGTCACAAGAGGGGGTTGCTAGGGATTGCAATGGACGCAAATGGTGGTGCCTGTTGATAGCATGGGGTCACAAGAGGGGGTTGCTAGGGATTGCAATGGACGCAAATGGTGGTGCCTGTTGATAGCATGGGGTCACAAGAGGGGGTTGCTAGGGATTGCAATGGACGCAAATGGTGGTGCTTGTTGATAGCATGGGGTCACAAGAGGGGGTTGCTAGGGATTGCAATGGACGCAAATGGTGGTGCTTGTTGATAGCATGGGGTCACAAGAGGGGGTTGCTAGGGATTGCAATGGACGCAAATGGTGGTGCTTGTTGATAGCATGGGGTCACAAGAGGGGGTTGCTAGGGATTGCAATGGACGCAAATGGTGGTGCCTTGTTGATAGCATGGGGTCACAAGAGGGGGTTGCTAGGGATTGCAATGGACGCAAATGGTGGTGCATGTTGATAGCATGGGGTCACAAGAGGGGGTTGCTAGGGATTGCAATGGACGCAAATGGTGGTGCTTGTTGATAGCATGGGGTCACAAGAGGGGGTTGCTAGGGATTGCAATGGACGCAAATGGTGGTGCCTTGTTGATAGCATGGGGTCACAAGAGGGGGTTGCTAGGGATTGCAATGGACGCAAATGGTGGTGCCTGTTGATAGCATGGGGTCACAAGAGGGGGTTGCTAGGGATTGCAATGGACGCAAATGGTGGTGCCTGTTGATAGCATGGGGTCACAAGAGGGGGTTGCTAGGGATTACAATGGACGCAAATGGTGGTGCCTGTTGATAGCATGGGGTCACAAGAGGGGGTTGCTAGGGATTGCAATGGACGCAAATGGTGGTGCCTGTTGATAGCATGGGGTCACAAGAGGGGGTTGCTAGGGATTGCAATGGACGCAAATGGTGGTGCATGTTGATAGCATGGGGTCACAAGAGGGGGTTGCTAGGGATTGCAATGGACGCAAATGGTGGTGCTTGTTGATAGCATGGGGTCACAAGAGGGGGTTGCTAGGGATTGCAATGGACGCAAATGGTGGTGCCTGTTGATAGCATGGGGTCACAAGAGGGGGTTGCTAGGGATTGCAATGGACGCAAATGGTGGTGCCTTGTTGATAGCATGGGGTCACAAGAGGGGGTTGCTAGGGATTGCAATGGACGCAAATGGTGGTGCCTGTTGATAGCATGGGGTCACAAGAGGGGGTTGCTAGGGATTGCAATGGACGCAAATGGTGGTGCCTGTTGATAGCATGGGGTCACAAGAGGGGGTTGCTAGGGATTGCAATGGACGCAAATGGTGGTGCATGTTGATAGCATGGGGTCACAAGAGGGGGTTGCTAGGGATTGCAATGGACGCAAATGGTGGTGCCTTGTTGATAGCATGGGGTCACAAGAGGGGGTTGCTAGGGATTGCAATGGACGCAAATGGTGGTGCTTGTTGATAGCATGGGGTCACAAGAGGGGGTTGCTAGGGATTGCAATGGACGCAAATGGTGGTGCCTGTTGATAGCATGGGGTCACAAGAGGGGGTTGCTAGGGATTGCAATGGACGCAAATGGTGGTGCCTGTTGATAGCATGGGTCACAAGAGGGGGTTGCTAGGGATTGCAATGGACGCAAATGGTGGTGCTTGTTGATAGCATGGGGTCACAAGAGGGGGTTGCTAGGGATTGCAATGGACGCAAATGGTGGTGCATGTTGATAGCATGGGGTCACAAGAGGGGGTTGCTAGGGATTGCAATGGACGCAAATGGTGGTGCCTGTTGATAGCATGGGGTCACAAGAGGGGGTTGCTAGGGATTGCAATGGACGCAAATGGTGGTGCCTGTTGATAGCATGGGGTCACAAGAGGGGGTTGCTAGGGATTGCAATGGACGCAAATGGTGGTGCCTGTTGATAGCATGGGGTCACAAGAGGGGGTTGCTAGGGATTGCAATGGACGCAAATGGTGGTGCCTGTTGATAGCATGGGGTCACAAGAGGGGGTTGCTAGGGATTGCAATGGACGCAAATGGTGGTGCCTGTTGATAGCATGGGGTCACAAGAGGGGGTTGCTAGGGATTGCAATGGACGCAAATGGTGGTGCCTGTTGATAGCATGGGGTCACAAGAGGGGGTTGCTAGGGATTGCAATGGACGCAAATGGTGGTGCTTGTTGATAGCATGGGGTCACAAGAGGGGGTTGCTAGGGATTGCAATGGACGCAAATGGTGGTGCCTGTTGATAGCATGGGGTCACAAGAGGGGGTTGCTAGGGATTGCAATGGACGCAAATGGTGGTGCCTGTTGATAGCATGGGGGTCACAAGAGGGGGTTGCTAGGGATTGCAATGGACGCAAATGGTGGTGCCTGTTGATAGCATGGGGTCACAAGAGGGGGTTGCTAGGGATTGCAATGGACGCAAATGGTGGTGCCTTGTTGATAGCATGGGGTCACAAGAGGGGGTTGCTAGGGATTGCAATGGACGCAAATGGTGGTGCCTGTTGATAGCATGGGGTCACAAGAGGGGGTTGCTAGGGATTGCAATGGACGCAAATGGTGGTGCTTGTTGATAGCATGGGGTCACAAGAGGGGGTTGCTAGGGATTGCAATGGACGCAAATGGTGGTGCCTGTTGATAGCATGGGGTCACAAGAGGGGGTTGCTAGGGATTGCAATGGACGCAAATGGTGGTGCTTGTTGATAGCATGGGGTCACAAGAGGGGGTTGCTAGGGATTGCAATGGACGCAAATGGTGGTGCCTGTTGATAGCATGGGGTCACAAGAGGGGGTTGCTAGGGATTGCAATGGACGCAAATGGTGGTGCATGTTGATAGCATGGGGTCACAAGAGGGGGTTGCTAGGGATTGCAATGGACGCAAATGGTGGTGCTGTTGATAGCATGGGGTCACAAGAGGGGGTTGCTAGGGATTAGCAATGGACGCAAATGGTGTTGCCTGTTGATAGCATGGGGTCACAAGAGGGGGTTGCTAGGGATTGCAATGGACGCAAATGGTGGTGCTGTTGATAGCATGGGGTCACAAGAGGGGGTTGCTAGGGATTACAATGGACGCAAATGGTGGTGCCTTGTTGATAGCATGGGGTCACAAGAGGGGGTTGCTAGGGATTGCAATGGACGCAAATGGTGGTAGCATGTTGATAGCATGGGGTCACAAGAGGGGGTTGCTAGGGATTACAATGGACGCAAATGGTGGTGCCTTGTTGATAGCATGGGGTCACAAGAGGGGGTTGCTAGGGATTACAATGGACGCAAATGGTGGTGCCTGTTGATAGCATGGGGTCACAAGAGGGGGTTGCTAGGGATTGCAATGGACGCAAATGGTGGTGCCTGTTGATAGCATGGGTCACAAGAGGGGTTGCTAGGGATTGCAATGGACGCAAATGGTGGTGCTTGTTGATAGCATGGGTCACAAGAGGGGGTTGCTAGGGATTGCAATGGACGCAAATGGTGGTGCCTGTTGATAGCATGGGGTCACAAGAGGGGGTTGCTAGGGATTGCAATGGACGCAAATGGTGGTGCTTGTTGATAGCATGGGGTCACAAGAGGGGGTTGCTAGGGATTGCAATGGACGCAAATGGTGGTGCCTGTTGATAGCATGGGGTCACAAGAGGGGGTTGCTAGGGATTGCAATGGACGCAAATGGTGGTGCCTGTTGATAGCATGGGGTCACAAGAGGGGGTTGCTAGGGATTGCAATGGACGCAAATGGTGGTGCTTGTTGATAGCATGGGGTCACAAGAGGGGGTTGCTAGGGATTGCAATGGACGCAAATGGTGGTGCCTTTTGATAGCATGGGGTCACAAGAGGGGGTTGCTAGGGATTGCAATGGACGCAAATGGTGGTGCCTGTTGATAGCATGGGGTCACAAGAGGGGGTTGCTAGGGATTGCAATGGACGCAAATGGTGGTGCCTGTTGATAGCATGGGGTCACAAGAGGGGGTTGCTAGGGATTGCAATGGACGCAAATGGTGGTGCTTGTTGATAGCATGGGGTCACAAGAGGGGGTTGCTAGGGATTGCAATGGACGCAAATGGTGGTGCTTGTTGATAGCATGGGGTCACAAGAGGGGGTTGCTAGGGATTGCAATGGACGCAAATGGTGGTGCTTGTTGATAGCATGGGGTCACAAGAGGGGGTTGCTAGGGATTGCAATGGACGCAAATGGTGGTGCCTGTTGATAGCATGGGGTCACAAGAGGGGGTTGCTAGGGATTGCAATGGACGCAAATGGTGGTGCCTTGTTGATAGCATGGGGTCACAAGAGGGGGTTGCTAGGGATTGCAATGGACGCAAATGGTGGTGCATGTTGATAGCATGGGGTCACAAGAGGGGGTTGCTAGGGATTGCAATGGACGCAAATGGTGGTGCATGTTGATAGCATGGGGTCACAAGAGGGGGTTGCTAGGGATTGCAATGGACGCAAATGGTGGTGCATGTTGATAGCATGGGGTCACAAGAGGGGGTTGCTAGGGATTGCAATGGACGCAAATGGTGGTGCCTTTTGATAGCATGGGGTCACAAGAGGGGGTTGCCAGGGATTGCAATGCTCGCAAATGGTGGTGCCTGTTGATAGCACGGGGTCACAAGAGGGGGTTGCTAGGGATTGCAATGGACGCAAATGGTGGTGCCTGTTGATAGCATGGGGTCACAAGAGGGGGTTGCTAGGGATTGCAATGGACGCAAATGGTGGTGCTTGTTGATAGCATGGGGTCACAAGAGGGGGTTGCTAGGGATTGCAATGGACGCAAATGGTGGTGCCTGTTGATAGCATGGGGTCACAAGAGGGGGTTGCTAGGGGTTGCAATGGACGCAAATGGTGGTGCATGTTGATAGCATGGGGTCACAAGAGGGGGTTGCTAGGGATTGCAATGGACGCAAATGGTGGTGCTTGTTGATAGCATGGGGTCACAAGAGGGGGTTGCTAGGGGTTGCAATGGACGCAAATGGTGGTGCGTGTTGATAGCATGGGGTCACAAGAGGGGGTTGCTAGGGATTGCAATGGACGCAAATGTTGGTGCCTGTTGATAGCATGGGGTCACAAGAGGGGGTTGCTAGGGATTGCAATGGACGCAAATGGTGGTGCCTGTTGATAGCATGGGGTCACAAGAGGGGGTTGCTAGGGATTGCAATGGACGCAAATGGTGGTGCTTGTTGATAGCATGGGGTCACAAGAGGGGGTTGCTAGGGATTACAATGGACGCAAATGGTGGTGCTTGTTGATAGCATGGGGTCACAAGAGGGGGTTGCTAGAAATTGCAATGGACGCAAATGGTGTGCATATTGATAGCATGGGGTCACAAGAGGGGTTGCTAGGGATTGCAATGGACGCAAATGGTGGTGCATGTTGATAGCATGGGGTCACAAGAGGGGGTTGCTAGGGATTGCAATGGACGCAAATGGTGGTGCTTGTTGATAGCATGGGGTCACAAGAGGGGGTTGCTAGGGATTACAATGGACGCAAATGGTGGTGCTTGTTGATAGCATGGGGTCACAAGAGGGGGTTGCTAGAAATTGCAATGGACGCAAATGGTGGTGCATATTGATAGCATGGGGTCACAAGAGGGGGTTGCTAGGGATTGCAATGGACGCAAATGGTGGTGCATGTTGATAGCATGGGGTCACAAGAGGGGGTTGCTAGGGATTGCAATGGACGCAAATGGTGGTGCTTGTTGATAGCATGGGGTCACAAGAGGGGGTTGCTAGAAATTGCAATGGACGCAAATGGTGGTGCTTGTTGATAGCATGGGGTCACAAGAGGGGGTTGCTAGGGATTGCAATGGACGCAAATGGTGGTGCATGTTGATAGCATGGGGTCACAAGAGGGGGTTGCTAGGGATTGACAATGGACGCAAATGGTGGTGCTTGTTGATAGCATGGGGTCACAAGAGGGGGTTGCTAGGGAATTGCAATGGACGCAAATGGTGGTGCTATGTTGATAGCATGGGGTCACAAGAGGGGGTTGCTAGGGATTGCAATGGACGCAAATGGTGGTGCATGTTGATAGCATGGGGTCACAAGAGGGGGTTGCTAGGGATTGCAATGGACGCAAATGGTGGTGCTTGTTGATAGCATGGGGTCACAAGAGGGGGTTGCTAGGGATTGCAATGGACGCAAATGGTGGTGCCTTTTGATAGCATGGGGTCACAAGAGGGGGTTGCTAGGGATTGCAATGGACGCAAATGGTGGTGCATGTTGATAGCAAGGGGTCACAAGAGGGGGTTGCTAGGGATTGCAATGGACGCAAATGGTGGTGCTTGTTGATAGCATGGGGTCACAAGAGGGGGTTGCTAGGGATTGCAATGGACGCAAATGGTGGTGCATGTTGATAGCATGGGGTCACAAGAGGGGGTTGCTAGGGGATTGCAATGGACGCAAATGGTGGTGCTTGTTGATAGCATGGGGTCACAAGAGGGGGTTGCTAGGGATTGCAATGGACGCAAATGGTGGTGCATGTTGATAGCATGGGGTCACAAGAGGGGGTTGCTAGGGGATTGCAATGGACGCAAATGGTGGTGCATGTTGATAGCATGGGGTCACAAGAGGGGGTTGCTAGGGATTACAATGGACGCAAATGGTGGTGCTTGTTGATAGCATGGGTTCACAAGAGGGGGTTGCTAGGGATTGCAATGGACGCAAATGGTGGTGCATGTTGATAGCATGGGGTCACAAGAGGGGGTTGCTAGGGATTGCAATGGACGCAAATGGTGGTGCTTGTTGATAGCATGGGGTCGCAAGAGGGGGTTGCTAGGGATTGCAATGGACGCAAATGGTGGTGCATGTTGATAGCATGGGGTCACAAGAGGGGGTTGCTAGGGATTGCAATGGACGCAAATGGTGGTGCTTGTTGATAGCATGGGGTCACAAGAGGGGGTTGCTAGGGATTGCAATGGACGCAAATGGTGGTGCTTGTTGATAGCATGGGGTCACAAGAGGGGGTTGCTAGGGATTGCAATGGACGCAAATGGTGGTGCATGTTGATAGCATGGGGTCACAAGAGGGGGTTGCTAGGGATTGCAATGGACGCAAATGGTGGTGCCTGTCAGCAGCATAGGATTCTAATGGCTTGACTTGATGGTGCCAGCTAGCCAAGAGCGAAGGATCATAATGGCCAGAGTGCCAGACTTGGTGGTACCACATAAAAAGCAAAGGATTATAATGACCACACACATGAGATAATGGTGCGGGACAATTGCAAAGAGTTACACGAGACCAGACATGGCCAGGCTGTGGCACAGGATTAAAAGAGGTTGGACATGGCCAGGCGGTGGCACAGGGTAAAAAGTGGTCAGGCAAGGCCGATCTGCCGCCAGGACCCTGGTTGCTAGTGGACGTCTAAGGGCAAGCCCACCCCTTCACCGGTGCATTGTTCCCAGCTGTGAAGAGCAGGAAAGGCAGGTTGCCACATTCATTGTCGTTTTATCACCATGGGAAATGCATGGCGCTAGTGCCATGCATTTTGTTTTGTTGAGAGCATGGAGATGGGTGATAACTGAAGAGGAGGATTGGGGTCTTGGGTGGGGTCCTCAGGGCACTTCCCCAACCAGCCCGCCCGTTAGTTTTGAAAGCACATTGACGGGTGTGATCATCGACCTGTGGGTTTAGGGATTGGGTCTTGGGTGCAGTCCTAAGTGCGCTCCCCCAACCAGCCCGCCTGTTGGGATTGAAAGCATATTGACGGGTGTGATCACTGACATGTGAGTTTAGGGTTTAGGTCTTGGGTGCAGTCCTAAGTGCGCTCCCCCAACCAGCCCGCCTGTTGGGATTGAAAGCATATTGACGGGTGTGATCACTGACATGTGAGTTTAGGGTTTAGGTCTTGGGTGGGGTCCTAAGTGCGCTCCCCCAACCAGCCCGCCTGTTGGGATTGAAAGCATATTGACGGGTGTGATCACCGACATGTGAGTTTAGGGTTTAGGTCTTGGGTGGGGTCCTAAGTGCGCTCCCCCAACCAGCCCGTCTGCTGGTTTTGAAAGCATATTGACGGGTGTGATCACTGACAAGGGGGTTGAGGGGTTTGGGACTTTCGGTGGGGTCCTCAGGGCGCTCCCCCCACCAGCCCGCCTGTCGGTTTTGAAAGCAGATTGACGGGTGTGATAACCGATAATGGGGGTTGGGGCTTGAGACTTAAAGTGGGGTCCCGATGGCATCCCCACCACCCGCTCGCCCGGTTGTTCTGACAGCAGACCGACGGGTGAGATGGGGATTTTCATTTATTTTAGTGGGTCTACCCTATGGCCCAAACCACAAGCACACATGAGGAAGGTTCCTGAACCTGAGCGGAGGCTTCACCAGTTTTATTTCAGTGCGTGCCATAGCACCTGAAGGGGGCTGCCTGGCGGCCATTACCGGGCCTATTGGGGCCAAACCTTGACCGACCTACGCCTTACGGTGGCCCTAGCAGTAGGGCTTGCTGCACCCGGCACCCAGCACCTACGGCCGTGATGTGCATGAAGTGTAGCTGAAGCACGCTAAAAGAACCAGTGCTATCCACCCCTCCTCTGGGTGTGGTTCCATGCTCCCCCCCCCCGTCCTACGTAAGGAAAGTTCCCGCACTCGTACGGATGTTGTCCACCACACCGGCGTTGTTTGCCCCAACCACAGTCGAGCGCTTCATCTGGAAAGTAGTTGGGTGCACAATTCAGCCAGAGGTGTGCAAAACAACTACAGCTGTGTAGGACTTTCCAGTCAGAACGCCATGATCACCAACATGGCCGGTCACACCAATTGGGTGACAGATATTTGCAAGCCCATCACACGGCCCAAAAGTAGTCACCACCAATGCGCTCACCAGAGTTTGTCTTGTGTCTTTAACTGGTATCGGTATATTTACCTGCAGCATCATCCTTTAGGGGCCAAGTGCCACCTACTCCTTCTCCCTCCTCCCCCTCTCGCATCACAACCAGTGAACCAGCCATGCACCAAGCACCATGCACAATTTGCTTTTTGCACGATGCACCCTACACCATCCGCCATGCAACATTTCCGCCATGCACCCTACACCATCCGCAATGCAACATTTGCACCACGCACCCTACGCCATGCATCATGCGCTGCATATGAGGAGCTCGTCACAGCATGTCCACGGCAGGAATGTCAAAGCCCATCAGAGAGCAAAGCCCTGGAGGGCAGCCAGCCACGGGCCAAGTTGCTGAAGGCCAGCCAGTCATAGGCCTGCCAGCCAGACATCAGACAGGCACAAGAAACCCACCTGGACGGCAGCCAGCTTGAGGATGTGGCGCACCTCGTCCTGGCTGAGGAAGTTGTGGTACACAAATGCCTGCAGGGGAGAGCCTGGGCGTTCAGGACAGCGCACAAGAGGCACATCCGAAATTTTTCTACACCAAATTTGAATTGAGTTGCATGCAAAAAAACGTGATGCTGTGGCCTGTGGGCATGCGGAAAGAGGCGATATTCTCGCTCTGAGTATTGTGAGCGGTGACGAAGTTGTTGGCGGAGCCCCCCCGGGCAGCCGTAGGCTCTGCCCCCAGCGTGCTCCGAGATGCAGTATGCTTGAAGGCTGATGGGCCCATCCTACTGCTTGAATCCAATTGACGCTCAAGACGCACACACCCGTGGCGACCAGGACAGCACTTGGACCCTGGAGGGGGCAGCGAATCAGGGCGGTTAGTTGATCGGTACACAACATTTATGAGCACAACTTGTTACCCCTGGAGATCGTAGGTGCTTGTAGGTGCTTGTGAGTGCGGCAACACGTGGGGATCTTACTCTTGGAAATAACAACCCGGGTTGGGGGTCATTGATTGATTAAGGGTTTCGAGGCTTGCATTAAGATGGAAAGCTCCAAAACCCTTAATCAATCACGACCAGCCTACAGATCCATTGGTTTGTAACGAGGCGGGCGCGGACAGGTATGTTCGAGGATGCCGTCCCCATTATCATATCCAAAAAAGTGTGATGATAATGCTAGCCAGACCTCTTACACTGTCATGACAGATGCTTGGTCAGCAAATGTTAATTGCATGCGTTCCTGGCTCATGCAGCTGATCATTCCAGCGAATGGAAATTCAACCCTGTTGTCGATGTCATAGCGGTCCCCATTTGTGTTCAAATGAGGGAATGGCTAGTCCTGCTCTGATGGGACGCTGCGTTATATACTTATATGGGGCTGCACTTGGGTACAAGATCGCATGCGTAGACCCAGCGCACCAAGAGGATTCGTTTTTGCTCTTGCGTTCGTCTGGAACGAGGCCTAAGACCGATTCTGCCGCTTGGTCTTGCTCATTGCCCTGCACCCGGTTCACATGGTAGTCTTCATCTGGCACTGTCGCAGCTTCTGAATCAGATCCATGTGAAGCCTACATCTTTGGGTTTGTATGTTTCCCCCTGCCACCCAATGAGCCGCTCTTCTTGCTCCGACTGGCCTGGGAACAGGTGGTTGCATTTGAAGTGGTCAAGGTACATTATAGCACAGCCATAAACATTCATGTAAAGGATGTACCTCGTGCATGGTTTGCGAGGGTGATCAGGACAATGGCAGCTGACCAGAACAGGGGTATCTGCTTTAATGTTGCCATCATGCAAGTGATGGCTCGTTTCCCCCAGTATAATGGCTACTTTTAATTAGTAATGGAAACAACAGAAGGATACGCCGCAGCTGAGCTAGGAAGAATGAAAGAAGACGCTGTATCGTGGCTCATGCCAGGCTTGGAGAGTACGGCATTTGTGGGACCGTACACAAAGATTACAGTTAAGATCAACTTTCTCCTCTCTTGCTAGCTGCATCATTTTATCAACTTGCGTAACTTCTGCTGCTCTCTTTTCTACGTCAAACTTTGGCTCAGCCAAGCCCGGCCCCAACCAACCTTCCGCATCGCGCTTTTGCTCCCCTCCCCCCCTCCTTCCCTCCACCCCATCTCAACCTTTTAAAATGGGGCGAGGCCAGCGACACTCCAAGAATGCGGGCGTCATGGGAGCCGAGGGCCTCTCGTACTCGGAGCGCCGAGCGCTCGGCTTCGGAACAGTCAAGGAGAGGCTTGGCAAGGTAAGAATGTCTCGCTGAGAAATTCTCATACCGAAGTTGGCCCTGGTTGGCTGAGTAAGCGCGCAATGAATGGGGACAGAGGGGAAACGAACGGAGCGACTCCACCCAGAGGAACCCCACCTCCACGCTGGCCGCATCAACTTGTCCCGTCTCTTAATCCCAGAAGATGAGGAAGGAGCAGAATAAGAGGCAGCAGGAACAGCAGGAGCTCCATGGAGTGACTTGAAGGCAGCAGAGGCAGAATGGGAGGGTGAAGCTGAAACAGAAGCCCTGAGCAGAAGGAGAAAGACCGCATGGTGCACAATCTAATGATCGTAGGAGGCGCACCTTCCTTGCATGTGGATCTCTCGACATATCTTCATGTAACGGAAACATGCCACCATGCAGCCATGCTCTCATGCGGCCATTCGGGCTTATGGCCATGGAAAGCATTATCGCTTTTTCCTGCACATCCGTGCATCGCCCTGCTGAGGGCTATGCACCCAGCTGGGCGATATTGGTCCACTATCGTGGAGGACAGCCAGCAGGCCGGCAGGGCAATATTGGTCCAATATCAAGGGGGGGGCAGCTAGCAGGGCGACATTGGTCCAATGTCAAGGGGGGAGCAGCCTACCGAAACTCCTGCCTCAATAGGGATTGATCTGTCAGAATTAATGGGGTGGGATCACGTGAGCTGCTGCCTCCTGCGTCGCCTCTGCGCCGACGAGGGGTCCCTGTACTTCCTGCTACAACTGCCCATCAAGTGGGACTCTTTTCAGGTCACATCTCCTGACAGTCCATTCCTGGCCGCACCGCTGCAGAGCTTCCTTGCCCGCACTGTTTTAGAAACAGGCGTGCCCTTTTGACCCCAACCCTGCCGTCCTGTATGGCAACCAAAGATCTTGCCTGCTTCCTCCTTGGCCATAGCACATACCGGGATCAGTGTGTGACTGTTTGATTCCATGTAGCCATGTCCATCATCATTCGCTTGGCAATCTGGCCCGCCAAGAGCAATCCAAGTCCCAGCGAGCACTTGCGTAAGCGGAGAGAGCTCAGCCGGTATTAATATTGAAGCTTGGGGACATCGGCTACCCGCATCTTCCCGTTCTTTGGTTCGACATATCTTAATTTCTGATCCAACCTTAGTTCTGGCCCCTTGTTGTCCCTTGACCCGCTGCAGGACTCCATGGGCAACTTCTACGACTGCAGCCTCACCCTGCAGGCAGCTGTGGTGAGGCTGATGGAGATGAAGGGCGCACAAGCAAGCCATGGGGGGAGGGGATCCATGCAAAGCAGCATGCACGATGCCATGCAATGCAGCATGCATGGCACCATGGGAAGTAGCATGCACGACGCCATGCGAAACAGCATGCACGATGCCATGCGGAGCAGCATGCACAATACCATGCGATACAGCATGTAAGCCGCAATGGGAACCAGCATGCACGACGCCATGCAAAACAGCATGCACGATGCCATGCAATGCAGCAGCATGCACGACGCTTTACGCCTCTTCCCCTCACCGCGGGGCTTCAAAGCCTCTCTTATTTCCGTTTGTAAGCTGTGTAATGTTGTTGCAATGAACAGTGAGACAGTCATCACACCTGACAATCTCACTGCTTAAAAGTGATGTGATGTGTGATGTTGTTTTCAGGACCCAGTCATCACACCGGATGGTAACACTTATTAAAAAGTGGGATAATGTGTGATGTTGTTTTCAGGACCCAGTCATCACACCGGATGGTAACACTTATTAAAAAGTGGGATAATGTGTGATGTTGTTTCAGGACCCAGTCCTCACACCCGATGGTTACCTGTTCTGCAAGGAGGCCATCCTGGAGAACCTTTTGGCACAGGTGAGCACAGCTAGGGTGACAACTCCACACTTCCAGGTCACACTTTCAGCTGGGTTCGTGGCAGTGGCCACCGATACTTTATTTCTGCTGACAGAATTATGATTGTTTCTGGGTTGCGTGGTGGGAGGAAAGTGGATTGTGGCTTTGGTTGCAGAGGGCCTCAAAATCCTGTTGCACCAGCTCCTCATTTCCCCCCTCTAGCCCTGACCGACCCACCTCCTCAGACTGCCCTCCTCGAGCGCCCAGCTCTCTAGCTAGTGGCAGTCATCCGGGGCCGGCTTATTCAAATGCAAAGCAGTCTCAAACTGGTACCAGCATTCTTTGCTGAGGCAAGGACACGAAAATAGCATGTGCTGGTATTTCCTGACTGGGCCTTGGTCAGACGTTGTCTTGTCTGATTAGCCTGTGAAACAGGAGAGCACCTTAGGGGTACCTTTTTCAGCATAAAGGGCAAACTGAAGCCTTGAAATCCTCGAGATACACTTACGGTTTACTCTGCATTCCTGGGACCCGCCTCACTCCCCGAGTTATCCTGGCCTGCTGTCATAAGATGATAAGAGGCTGAGGCTGCTGGAGGATGTGCACCGATTGGCGATTGGCCGGAGCAAAGGAGGTCTATACTCTACAGCTTTCCTGTCCCGAGGGGGGCTTAACTTTTCTCCTTCCTTCTTGTTTTGACCCGCAAATGTTGAGCGCCCCCCCCGCTGTGCATTATGACCCCGACAGAAAAAGGCGATCAAGCGCAAGATGGCGGCGTGGGAGGCATCGCAGCTGGCCGAGGGTAAAAAGGTGCAACCTTGGGTTATTGCTGTGTGATCCTGGGTCAAAAGCGTGACCTTGGACGAGCGGGGTGTGCCCTTCAGCCAGGCAGGTATGACCCTTGGCCGACCAAAGAGGTTTGAACCAGACCCTACTCAGCAGGAGCTAGAGGCCGGTACATCACCGCGGGTGTCCAGAAGGGGAATCGTCGGGATGGAAAATTTATCAATAATTGATTGAAGGGGGATGGTAACGTAACGGTGCGGATGTGGCTTGAAGTTTTCTTTCTTAATGAATGAATGCAGGGTAGCACCAGACTTTTCTGAGCCTGGCTACATGCATGCGTGCACCGCATCTATTTGTGGATGCCTTATATTTCATAAACGTGGAGGTGCTTCTATATTTCTATACAAGCCACAATTGAGCTAAATCCTGGTCTACATCCTTGCCTAAATTCTCCTCGGCGATAAGACTTGTAATGGCCATCCAAAATTTATGACAGAAGTAAATGTAGGCGATGCAGCAGAGGGACCACTTCTTCAGAGCAAAGGCAGTGGCCTGGTTCACACTCAACCTCGTCTGGTTCACACTTGACCTGGCCTGGTTCACACTGAACCTGGACTGATTCACACTCAGCTTAGTCCGGTTCACACTTAACCTGGGTTAGTTCACACTTAACGTGGTCCGGTTCACACTTAACCTATGCTAGTTCACACACCACCTGGGCTGGTTCACACTTAGCAAGGCCTGGTTCACTCTGAACCTGGTCTGGTTCACACTTAATCTGATCTGGTTCATTCTAAACCATTTGTAATTCACACTGAACCTGGTGTGGTTCACACTTCACCTGGCCTGGTTGACACTAAACCTTAGTTTGTAAGTTAATATGTTATGGTGCACAATTTCACACTTAACCTGGTGTGCTTCACACTAACCCTGACAGCCCCGTCATGCCCGAGCAGGTTGTCGAGAAGGCCGCCATTGAGCAGCACGCTGAGCTGATTGCGTTTGACCGCCTCAACCATATGGGCATCTCACAGCGGACTGTGGACAACATCAAGACGGCGATCGAGGAGGAGGCGAGCGTGCCGGACGGGCCAGGGATGGTTATGTCGGTCATCAACATCAAGGAGAATGAGGAGAGGGTCAAACAACTCAAGGTGTGTAGTTTATGCTTTTGAGGGGAGGTGAGGGGAGGGGATGAGAGGGGATGAGAGGGGAAGGGGAGGGGAAGGGGAGGGGAAGGGGAGGGGAGAGGAGGGGGAGGGGAAGGGGAGGGGGAGGGGAAGGGGAGGGGGAGGGCGAGGGGGAGGGGAGGGGAAGGGATGAGAGGGGATGAGAGGGGAAGGGGAGGGGAAGGGGAAGCGGAGGGGAGAGGAAGGGGAGGGGAAGGGGAGGGGAAGGGGAAGCGGAGGGGAGAGGAAGGGGAGGGGAAGGGGAGGGGGAGGGGGAGGGGGAGGGGGAGGGGAGGGGAGGGGGAGGGGGAGGGGGAGGGGAAGGAGAAGGGGAAGGGGAAGGGGAGGGGAAGGGGAGGGGAAGGGGAGGGCCATGTCGGTGATCAACAAGGAGAATGAGCAGAGGGTCATAAAGCTCAAGGTGTGAAGCTGGTGCTGAGGATGGCATAGGATGGGATGGGATGCCTTGTGCCTCAATGGCTGGGCTGGCGATGGAGGGCCTGCAGATGGGATGTAATGTTCCGCAGCTGTTGTTTTCTAGGAGATGGGAAGGAGAGGAGAGACTTGGGGCAGATAAGGGGACGTCCTTGACCCTCGTTTTGTGAACGCTGTGACCTTTATTTACACACACACCCACACACCCATGTCTGTGGACTTTTGAGTCTGTGTTTGCATCCTCCCAAACCCTTGTTTGTGAACTATGAGATCTGTGATTGCCCCCCCCTCCCATTCCAACTTTACTTGTAAATTGTTTGATATTTGTTTGCATCCGCCCAAACCCTCATTTGTGAACCCTGAACCCCACTGTGTGTGTGAAACCTGAATCCCACAGTGTGTGAACCCTGAACCTCTCTGTGTGTGTGAAACCTGAACCCCACTGTGTGTGTGAACCCTGAACCCCACTGTGTGTGTGAACCCTGAAGCACACTGTGTGTGTGAACCCTGAACCCCACTGTGTGTGTGAACCCTGAACCACACTGTTGTTGAGCCTCCTCACCCACGCTCGTTTCCTCAGGCGTTCTGGATGCCTTCGCAAGGGCCCTCTGCGAAGGTGACCGTGGACAAGCCAGACACCGACACGTACTGTCCGGCTAGCGGGAAGAAGCTCAAGATGAAAGATCTCATCCCGGTGAGTTATGCTGTCTGGTCCAGGAAGTGATGTCGTGAAAAATGAAGGATCTCATCCCGGTGAGCGCCGCTGCCTGGTCAAGTAGTTGGGAGTGGCGCAAGCTGTATCGGCAAGCGATTGGTGTCGTGAAAAACAAAGGATCCTATCTCGGCGAGCGTCGCTGCCTGGGCCACCAACGGTGAGCGCCGCTGCCTGGGCCACCAATGGTGAGTGCGCTGCCTGGGCCACCAATGGTGAGCGCCGCTGCCTGGGCCACCAATGGTGAGTGCGCTGCCTGGGCCACCAATGGTGAGCGCCGCTGCCTGGGCCACCAATGGTGAGTGCGCTGCCTGGGCCATCAATGGTGAGCGCCGCTGCCTGGGTCACCAATGGTGAGCGCCGCTGCCTGGGCCACCAATGGTGAGCGCCGCTGCCTGGGCCACCAATGGTGAGTGCACTGCCTGGGCCACCAATGGTGAGCGCCGCTGCCTGGGCCACCAATGGTGAGCGCCACTGCCTGGGCCACCAATGGTGAGCGCCGCTGCCTGGGCCACCAATGGTGAGCGCCACTGCCTGGGCCACCAATGGCGAGCGCAAGGAACTTGGGGCGAGCAATTTTCAAGCAATTGGGAGTGCAGCACCTTGGGGCGAGCAATTAGTCAAGCAATTGGGAGTGCAGCACCTTGGGGCGAGCAATTAGTCAAGCAATTGGGAGCAAGCAACTGGGGGCGAACAATATGCCAAGCGATCAGGAGTGAAGCAAGCTGTGTAGTCCAGCAATTGATGGAATGAAATTTGGGGGATCTGATGCCCGTTAGACGCTCTGCCTGGTCAACAAAACTGTGCTACGAGTGAAACTGTGCAGCCAGCCAGCCAGCCAGCCAGCCAGCCAGCCAGCCAGCCAGTGCCACTGTGTGGTGCTAGATGAAGGAAACGTAACCAACCCTTGACCGGCCTGTTGCTAGAATTCCAAGCCGCACGGCATGCTGAACGGACACTTTTGGGCCGCAGGCCGGGACCCCAACGCCTGCGCCCCGAACGAAAATGAATCAACCCTGACCCTCTGAACCCCAACGCTTGCATGCAAGGACACAACTCTGGACCCTGACCATATTAATCCCATACCCCAAATCCTTGGCATCAGGTCAAGTTCACGCCTGTTCCCGAGGGCGAGTCCAGCCTGTACCAGGACCCCCTCACCCAAGACACCTTCACCAACGCCACCAAGCTGGTGGTCATCAAGACGACGGGCGACGTCATGATGAAGGACACGTACACTAAGCTGGTGAAACCCGAGGGGGTGTACAACGGTGGGTGGGGCGTGCAGTGTGAGCAGGGTAAGCAAGAGTGTGGAAGTGTGACTAGTTCGTACAAAACAGAGTGACGCAGGCTGGAAATGTGACTATTTGCTACCCAGGAGGAGAATAACTATCTGATGTTTTTGGATCAGAGGAGTTGGGACATTGAGACGGCTGAGGCTACGTGGCCTACCCGGAGCCTAATTGGGCCGAAAGGGAGCGGGGTACAGAGGTAGGAGAAGGAACTTCTGGTGAAGAGTGAATCTGGAGTGGGAACATTGGGGCTGAACAGAAAAGGAGCCAACAAAAACCTAGCTTTACGACTCTCACCTCCCACTCCCCCCCACCCATACACACCTCTCCTTCCCCCACATCCCTCCTGCCTCCTCCCCTTCCCCTCCCATTCGGCACTTCGCCCTCTCATGCACCCTCCTACCCCCCATCTCCACCTCCTGCCCTCCCTCCCCCCCCCCCCCCCCCCCCCTTCCCCTCTCCCCTCCCCTTCCCATCTCCTGTCTTCCCCTTCCCCACCTCTCCTTCTCATCCCCCCCTCCCCTACTCCCCCCCATATGCATCAAATATCCAACCTTCTCCCCCAAACGCATGCACATCTCCCCTTCCCCATCTCCCGTCTCCTCCCTCCCCTACTCCCCCCCACATACACATCCCACATCTCACCTCCCCCCCCCTCCACTCACACCCACCCCCATCTCCCTTCCCCTGTCCTCCCTCCCACACACACGCCTCTCCTCCCCCCTCTCCCATCTCCCCCCTCCCACTTCCTCCTCCCCCCTGGCAGGTAAGAGAGTAAAGGAAAGCGATGTGATTGAGTTGCAGACAGGAGGCACAGGCTTCTCCTCGCGGGATGGGGAGAAGGTGCAGGCCTCAAAGTATGCCCAGGTGAGAATAGGGTCGGGAGGGTTGAGGGGAGGGCTGGAGGTAGTGGAGTCTGCCGCCTCATTTAGTGTGACACTCTTCTGCCACCTTGTGCATGGTGACACTCTTCGGTCACCTCGTTTAGTCACTTATTGTGTCACTCTTCTACCACCTCATTTTTGCCACTCTTCTGTCATCTCATGCGTGGTGTCACTCATCTGCCACGTCTTTGTGGTGTCACTCTTATGTCACCACAGTATGGTGTCACTCTTCTATCACCTCGTTTGTGGTGCCACTCTTGTGTCACCACGTTCATGGTGACACTCTTCTGCCACCTCGTTTATGGTGGCACTGTCCTGCCTCCTCGTTTATGTAGTGACTCTTCTGCCATTTCGTTTGTAGTTTCGCTCTTCTGCCACCTCGCTCCATGACGGTTGTTCTTCTGCCTTGTTCAACCGCAGATTGGTCTCGGCAGCGGTCGGCAAGACGCACGAGGGCAGAACCCGGGGCAGAAGTCTATGGGCGGCCTTCAATTCTGGAACTAAGCAGGGGCGAAGGGGGCAAAGGCTCGCGTAGGTGGCGAGCTGTAATTCCTTCTTTATCACAGCCCAGTATGGGCGGCCTTCACTTCTGGATCCAAGCAGAGGCGATGTTTTATCGGTGGCATGCTGTTATTCCACCTTTTTTGGTCCATTTTGCGCAAAGAAGGTGGACTCTCAACTGACCTTTCTGGACCTGGACCTTGGGGGGCATGCAGACCTTTCTGATGCTGACCCGGTCCTGTAGGGCCTGTACATTATTCAATGGTACTATGGTAGGTACGGCACCCCGTACAACACCCTTTTTAGGGGGTGGAAATTCAGGATTTTCACCTGTCTAGGAGGTTGCTCCCCCAGCCCTGAAAGAGACAAACTGGCACAGTAGGTGGGTCCCCCAGCCCTGAAAGAGACAAACTGGCACAGTAGGTGGGTCCCCCAGCCCTGAAAGAGACAAACTGGCACAGGAGGTGGGTCCCCTAGCCCTGCCTTCACCAGGTGTGGTCATTGTGTGGAATAACAGCAGTGTCACTCCGCTATGCAGGTTTCTCTTTTGCCTGCCGATCATGCAGTCACTCCAAAAATCAATGGCGAAGGGCTGGCCTGCTGGCCTGCTGCGCGTTCACTAGGTATGGTCTAGTAAATAGTGTAGCATGCGGTTGTTCAGGTCTGGCTTGCGTACTGATAGTTGGTTTTGTCACGGATGTGATAGGCATCACGCACTTCAGGGATTCCATGGCCCTACCGCGAAGGGAAACCAAGGGAGCCAAGGGGGGGGCGGGACAGGCCCTAGGGACAGCGTCTCGGAATTTCACCTGTTGTAACAGGGTATCTAAGCAGGGCCCAGAGGTGTGACGTTATTAATCTGTTGCACCAGGGCAGGCATGGGTACGAGGCTCGGACTGTTGTGGAAGATGCGGTCGACTTTTTTCCAGGGCTGGACTCTGGAGGGGCTGGGTATTCCGGCCTCTTTTCCATTCCCTTTGGGGTTGTTCTCTCTCTGCTTCTCCTGTGATTTCCTCCACCCCTGGACAAGGACTAGGACAGCCCGAAGGCAGGAGTGGGAGGCCCTGGTTTGTGTCTAACTTTTAGTTGAGGTTTTGAAGGCTTATCTCTTCAGGGGCAGGGGATACGGCTTGCCCGACCTTTTCGATGTTTTTCTTATTGTTTGGAAGGTGAACGTGCTTACCTTTCTTCCCTCTTGTGCCTTCTCCCACGCGTTTCCTAGCTGACTTATGTTCGCCGACGCGGCCGAGCTTTATTTAAGCAGGGCCCAGAGGTGTAACGTCAATAACCGAAGACATAACCTGGTCAGGGGCTTCTGCACCATACGGCTTGCCGATTTCCAAGTTGAAATGTGCAACACTACAGTTGTGGTATTCATACACACCAGCTCGTTTTTCAGAGCCGCACGGGTATTTTTATCTCTGCTATCATGACCCAAAGCTGCAGTGCAAAAAGAGCTCCGCCTCAGACTAGATGAATACCGGTATCAGAATCAACGGTTCAACGGCAAGGTTGTGCGAACAAGCCACTCAATAAAAAACTAGAGAAGAGGTATAAAGAACAAAACAAGAGGGCATCGTCAGGAGCCGGCCATCTCTTCATAAGGGACAGGGCCACGAGCCTGCCCTTTAACCCAATTTAAGACCTCATGCATGGTTAACTCCCACGGAGCAAAGAAACTCCACAACCGCAATTACTCGCTCTAGAGCGGTGCTTAGAAAGGAGGTCATCCCCCTGAACACCCCCATGCAAACCAATTGCTATACTCTCTCACCCCTCCTGGATATGTCAGGACTCAGGAAGCAGTTGAAGTCGATCAGCAACCTGTCGTCGGTCCAGCAGTAGCAGGCCACGAAAAAGGGGCCATAGCTACAAAATCAAGCTACTAGTCCTGAGTCGAAGGCCAGGTGGTGGGTCAATTGTCCAAAGCCGTAGGTCCAGTAAGGTCTCAGTGCGCTGTCAGCAGCCTCTGGCTGTCAGCCGACATATTGCAGCTTTCATTAAGGAAGAGCTGAACAAAAACAAGGCAGCAGCGGCAGCCGTGCCTTCAAATCTTGATGTTACATGAAATCCCGCACACCTTCAAAAAGATGCCTTCCGCCAACTTCAAGGTGGCTGCATTAACAGAGGTTAATGGAAGATCCAGCTCCCAACGCGTGTGATGCCAGCTCTACAGGCATGCCAGTGCCCAGCGTCCACTCCATTTGCAGAGCCAGCGCACAAGTCGTGTGATAACAGTCTGCCAGACATGCCAGTGCTCACTCAATGTGTGATGTCAGCACCCACTTAGTGTGATACCAGATTGCCAGCAACCACTTAGTGTGATGCCAGCACCCAATCAATGTGTGATGCCAGCACCCGTTTAGTGTGATGCCAGATTGCCAGCACCCACTTAGTGTGATGCCAGCACCCACTTCAAATGATGTCAACGCCTACTTAGCGTGATACCAGCGCCCACTTAGTGTGATGCCAGGACATCAGACGTGTCGGCGCCCACCCAATTTCGGAAACCAGGTCGCCTGAAAGGCCAGCTCCCGGTCCATGTGAGATGCCAGGTTGCCAGACGTGGTTGGCTAAGGGAGTCGGACGAAGCCATTGCGTGGCGGAGGGGAATTGAGGGGCTGCAGGGGGTGGGCAGTGCCAAGGGGAGAGTTCAGAAACAAGGAAAGTTACGCCCTGTTAGAGATGTGTGGGGGGCCTAGTGGCGAGGGGGGTTACGTACCACGCACGCAAAGGCAAATACACATGTTGGGCATGTTGGGCATGGTGTTGGGCATGGTGTCGGCCATGGTGTAGGGCCTGGTGTAGGGCCTGGTGTAGGGATTGGTGTAGGGCCTGGTGTAGGGCCTGGTGTAGGGCCTTGGGGAGTTGGGACTGGTGTAGGGCCTGGTGTAGGAACTGGTGTAGGGACTGGTGTAGGGCCTTGGGGAGTTGGGAGAGGCACACAGGTTTTATAATGCGGCACATTCGTCATCATTTGTACCCCGTTTCTTAGTCATCTCCCCGGTGACGACGATGGTACATCCTGGGCTGCACACGACCAGCTTCACACACACGTGCACACCTGAGGTGATAAGTGTGGATCTTTTACATCCAAAATTGCCACCTCAGCTTCATGATCCACACTTCTGACCTCATCTCCGGGATCCACACTTCTCACACCATCCCCAGGATCCCCAATTCCCACACCATCCCCAGGATCCACACTACCAGGGAGCAGTGCTGAGCTACAGCAGCACCTCCCCTCCTGGATTCAAACTAACAGTGACGAGAAATAGTCACACCTGCACTCCTGGATCCAAACTAACAGTGACGAGGAATAGTCACACCTGCACTCCTGGATCCAGACTGCCGGGGTCCCCTCCCGTAAAATATCTCCGGAGCTCCGCTGAGGCCACTGATGGCGTGACAGATGAGGCAGCGGAGCAGCACATGGACGGAATCTGCGGGGAGGGGGGAGGGGAGGTGACAGGGTCGAGATACAACTATTAACTATTAACTATTAACTAAAAACTATTAGAAAGCGCGTGTGCATGTACTGCAGTACGAAAATAAAAATAACAGGACGTACGTAGTTTAAAGCAAGGACCGCATGTGGTGGGCTGATTCTACATGGGGGAGGGGGGAAGTTCAAAAAAGTAGAACTGTGTCCAGCAGAGGGTGTCCAGCCCTGTTCATAATGTCTTCACACATTTCCAGTTTGATCCCTGCTTCTTTGTCATGACCCCCCCTTCATCTCTGCCTGGACAGGAAAGCCGACCGGAGTCAAATATAAAACCCCTCAGCAAACGAACGTGCAGCTGCAGTAGTCCACCTATACAACCGCCAACCTTGTGACCCACACAGCGCCACGACCACCAACCCTTTTGATTGTTTAAGTGGCATCCAGTTTTATTTTGATTGTTAGATTGATATCCTGGGTTATCATCTTGGTACAGATACCGTTGAAGCCTGCCACAGGCGTACAAATAATTGCTGATCATCAGTTTCTTGGCATGCTCTACATGTCTTCCGACATCAGTGCACCGCGTTACATTGGAAAGCTCGATTTTCTAGGGAGCACTGTTAACCATATTAGTCTTACCATATGTTAACCATATTAGTCTTACCATGCACCGTCTTAAGGAATCACTGGAGGCCCGTGTGACTCAATGCAAACATGCTCAGTCAGTGGAGACCAGTTTGATTGAATGGGGGCTGATTCCTTCTTCACTTACCTACACATGTTTGCATTTTATTTATATATTTCCTGTTGGCACGTCTGATGTGCACTTACAGGGTACCACTTGAGTAACTCCTTGTTCTCGTTAACCCATTTATACTTGTATTCACCACAGTGCTTCACCTCCCATCCTATTTTACCACGTTCAGGGGTCAGGGATGAATACAAATGCTCATGATCGATTGTCAACGCCAGTTTTCAATAAGATTCGATACTTCTCCCCCATGATTTGACCCTCAAATGGAACAGCATTACAACACACAAACAAGTCCTACCTGGGGGCATGCAGGCGATCCCTACTTCCAGGTTGATCTGTGCACCCTTCACACCTGGGGTATGCCCCTGCACCCCACCGAGCAAACAAATCTTTCAACCCACTATTTGATGGATCTGCAAGGAGGCAACAACAGCCGCCTCAGCGTCCCTCCAGACATCTTGAGCAGCCCGCGCAATCAACAACAGGATATGTTTCATTCGTGAAAAAAGGGAAGTGTCTAAAGAACCGACTAAGCGAGCACACGGTCGTAATATCACTGGCTAATTAGCAATAAAACCGGAACATACCGGTAGGACTCACCGCAGAGCTCTTCCTGCTTGTGTCTTACATGGGTGCACACAGTTGCAATCTGCATTTGCACCCAAACCGTGGGGAAAGGACTTACCGTGGAACACGTGACGGTTGTCTGAGGGCCGTTCATGATGTTGTAGAAAAAGCTGGACTGGCACGGAAGCTGTGGATGGGTCAGTTGAAAGAGGGGTTAGAAAGAAGGTAAGGGCGATGAAAAAGGGGGCTGGAGACTGGCTTGAGGTACTTATGTTGGTTGGAGGTAGATGCGGTGGTTGCAAGATGCTGGAAAGACGGCACACAAACATAAAAAAGGCGTTAGAAAAAAAAATTGATAGGTACCGGTAGTCAACGACTGTCAGCTACCCCTCATTAACAATTGAAATGCCCTCAAAGCTTCAGCAACAAACAATGAAGATAAAACCCCGATCCCGGAGCCTGCCACCAACTGCAGTGCCAAACTCTTGGGCATAAATAAACCCCCAAACCTGCATGGCTTGCCCACAGTTCAATACCCTGAATATGAGACCCTGGAACCTAGACCCTGGACAGGGCAAGCTACAGAAAAATGCTCCTAAGCCATGCTTAGCCTGTATCAGAGGCATGCATACACGTTGCCCTTTCAGGTCGATAATTAAAGAGTTAGCTTGACCAAAAATCACAACCCTGAACCACCCTACCTGGAACAGTGACAGGTCCCTGTTGTCGTTTCATGAGTAGGATTTAAGCAGCTCGAAACCCTTAACGGGCAACCCTGATTCGCTTTTGTAGCATCAGGGGCATGCGTGTCCGTCGCAGTTTCCTGCCAAGGGTGTACACAGCTCAAAAGCCCGAACGCCAAACTCTCGACCCTGAGGCCGAAATACTTTACCCTCCAACCACCCTACCTGCATCAGAGACAGGTACACATTGCCGTTGGCCGCGAGGCTTGACGCTAACGTCGAGGCACATTCCGTCGTCGCAAAGGCTCCGTTCATCTGCACGGACACCGCGCCGCTCGGAACGCAGGTCGGGGTTGAGTAGGGACAGTTGCCTGCGATGTTCTGCAGCCCCAGAGCCACCATGAAGCCTGGGAGGATGTTGGCGCACTTGTCGTTCACCTGGGGACAAACGCACCACGGGGCAGGGCGGGGATCAGGGATCTAGGGACAGTAGGGATCTAGGGATCTCAGATCTTCAACCTGCAGGACATTTGTCAGATCCTTTTTCAGGGTTTAGGGCTCAAGGTTTGTGGTGTAACACTGTAACAAGACCCTTAACCTTGAATCCGAACCTGCCCCCCCCCCCCCAGCGCAACCTAGGAGAAACCCTGTCACTGCTGCACTTTGACGGCACTGGCACCCGTACTGGCACAGTACTGGCACCTGTCGGTACTGGCACCCGTACTGGCACAGTACTGGCACCTGTCGGTACTGGCACCCGTACTGGCACAGTACTGGCACCTGTCGGTACTGGCACCCGTACTGGCACAGTACTGGCACCTGTCGGTAATGGCAGCCGTACTGGCACAGTACTGGCACCTGTCGGTACTGGCACCCGTACTGGCACAGTACTGGCACCTGTCGGTAATGGCACCCGTACTTGCACAGTACTTGCACCTGTCGGCACTGGCCCGCGTGCAAAGGTTTAACGTGGTTTAAACCACGATTGATAAAACTGATTCTCTGAGATGAGGCCTTTCTGGTCCTGTGGTGCATCACATTGGATAAATGGGACACCTGCATGATCCAAATACCAAATACGGGACGCTCATTCGATCCAAATACCAAATACGGGACGCCCATTCGTTCAAAAGGCACTCACTGGGTAAATGATTGCCGATGAGATGACGGTGAGCGTGAATCCAACATCCAGCGGGGGCGGGGGGGGTGGGGGAGAGGGACGTGGCGGGGGCGGGGAGGGTGGGGCCTGCGGCGCGGGCGGCGGCGAGGGAGATGGCTGCGGCGCCGGCGGCGGTGACGGAGGGAAGGGAGGCCTGGGAGGCGGCGGCGGAGGCGGCGGAGGGCTGGGTGGCGGTGGCGGAGGCAGGGGGCAAGTAAGGATTGTGGGAAGCGTCGTCTTGTCCCACGTGAATGGCTGCAGCACGTCCCCGCAACCGCCGATGCTCATTTGGTAGGTGGCGCCGCACGCCGGCTGGGCGCTGTTCGGCGCTCTCATGTATCCTTGAGCAATGATCGTGGCGTATAAAGCTCCCGGGTTTGAGCTATTGAACGCTGACAGCACTTTGGACGCGATGTCTGCATTCAATACCTGGACGATCAGGGTTAAGGGATCAGGGTTGAGGGATCAGGGTTGAGGGATTAGGGTTAAGGGATCAGGGTTGAGGGATCAGGGTTAAGGGATCAGGGTTGAGGGATCAGGGTTAAGGGATCAGGGTTAAGGGATCAGGGTTGAGGGATCAGGGTTAAGGGATCAGGGTTGAGGGATCAGGGTTACGGGATCAGGGTTACGGGATCAGGGTTACGGGATCAGGGTTACGGGATCAGGGTTACGGGATCAGGGTTACGGGATCAGGGTTACGGGATCAGGGTTACAGGATCAGGGTTAAGGGATCAGGGTAAAGTGATCAGGGTTAAGGGATCAGGGTTACAGGATCAGGGTTAAGGGATCAGGGTTACAGGATCAGGGTTAAGGGATCAGGGTAAAGTGATCAGGGTTAAGGGATCAGGGTAAAGGGATCAGGGTTAAGGGATCAGGGTTAAGGGATCAGGGTTGAGGGATCAGGGTTAAGGGATCAGAGTTAAGGGATCAGGGTTAATCAGGGTTAACGGATCAGGGTTAAGGGTTCAGGGTTGTGAGGGTTAAAGTTTCATGGTTTTAGTCGAGGTTGAAGCGAGGGGTGTAGGGTGTAGGGTTTAGGAGGGTAGAGAGAGGGAGGTGGGCACGAGAAGCAACGCCTGCTGTTGTGGCATGGTAGCACCATACGGCATGTTACGGCGCAATACGGCACATGTTCAACCGGATTGCACTACCAAAGTTCCAAGATACGGCACGATACGGCTCGATACGGCACATGTTCAGCCGGATTGTGCTACCATGTGTTGTGGGCGATGGTAGGGCACCAGCCACACGGGCTGTCCAGGCAAAGCATAAGAGCTAGGTGCGTGAGAGGCAATGCATGATGGTGCATGACATGAAATGACATATGGTGGTTCAAGGTTGAGATTCAGGGTCGGGGTTCAGGGGGGTTAGGGTTTCTGACTGCTGTAGAACACTCCATTTTTAAATCTGATGAAGGAGCACCGTAAGCGACAAGAATATATCCAGGCTCCATGGAGTTAAGGGATTTGAAAACAGCCTTCTAATCCAGATTTGCGAACAACACGCTAAACCCTAACCCCTAACAACCAGATCTTCCTTTTTGCAGCAGTTTCTTGCTCCTCCTCAGCAGCATGTCCCCCTATGAGTGTCCAGGGGGCAGCGCTTCCACTGGCCTCCCACCTGGGCGATAAAATTGAGCGAGTTGGTTCCGAAACCGGAGCATTGGAAGCTGAAGACGAAGGGGATGGGCGGGATGACCGAGGAGAGGTAGAACTGGTTCAGGAGCGTGGTCAGGGTGGCGCAGTCCGTCTCGTAGAAGATGCTGGTGGGTTTGAACAAGGTGACAATCGGGTTGCACAGCGGCGGCGGAGACGGGCTCGGCGGCGGCGGCGGCGGGCTGGGGGGAAGCGGCGGCGAGGGACCCGGTGGGGAGGGGCTTGGTGGCGGCGACGGCGGCGGGCTGGGTGGCGACGGTGGCGACGGCGGAGGAGGGCTCGGGGGCATCGGTGGGGACGCGCAGACGTAGGCCATCGGGAGCCAGATGCGGCAGCTGCTGCCCAAGCCGGCCCCGCTGACGCAGTACACCGTGTTGTTCTGCTTGGGTTGGGTTCCGAGGTTGCTGGCTTCGTCGTGGTAGAGCCCCACGGACCCGCAGCCGGCGCTCAGCGCCATGGTTGTGTCCACCCACCAGCTGGGGTTGTTCAGAGAGATGGAGATGTACTGCAGGCCATTGCCGTTGGTTTGGTTGAAGGTGGTCATGATGACGCTTATGAGTCCTGCGGGACCGGGTGGGAGAGGAGATCAGAATCTGTTTTTTTCCTTCCGGTTTTGAGGTCACCTTTGGCCTTTGGTGGCCACCCCGCGGCCGCCAAAGGTGACGTGGCCAGGAGGTGTCTGGAATATAGCTTGTACCTCAAAATGGATGGATCACTGGAGTAGCTTGAGCCTCATTGTCGGACTGCTTGCATTCCGTCCAGGAGGCATCAACAATGAATGCCAGAAGACAAAAAAATAGATTCCGCCGGAAACAAAAAATAATTAAGCCCGCTGTAAACCAAAAATGAAAAATTAAAGTACCCGCAAACAAATCAATCCAAGCGGCACCTGTCAACAAAGGAAATAAAGGAATACCCGCACACACACAAAAAACGTAACGCACATGGACTGGCCGGGGGGTGGTTTCACCTGTCTCCATACGGAAGCAAAGTCAATTGCTTTGAAAACAAATTCAATCTGCAGACCAGCATTAGTGGATTTGTCAAGACAAATCGTCTAGCAAGTTAGTTAGTTAGTTAGTTAGTTAGTACTAGCTAACAAATTAGTAAGTACCGTACCAGGGCTCATAATTAAGCAAACGGTACCAAGTTGTCTCTCAGTATTGGCAGCGCAGGCTATACGGATACCAGTCTCACCGCTAAAAACAATTAAATAGGAAACCGTATAAATCAACCCTGGTTCACCCTGCCTGCGATGTGATTTACATGGCCCTCTACTTTGGACAAGCTGAGGGATCCAGCCCATCTACTTCTCACCGTTGAACTCCCCCAATTTATTGAAAGCTCCCGTGGAGCACTGGGTGGTAGCGCGGCCGGCCGTGAAGGGCAACAACTGCTTAAACAGGATGTCGCAGTCCGTGACCTGTGTGTGCGGGGGGGCAGAATTTAGGGTTTAGGTCAATTATTGAATAGTTACATGAGGAAGATAGTCGCATTAGGGTTTCCAGGCTTTGTACATTCCGCAGTCCGTTTAGCACAAGGGGGTCCTACCGTCCTACCAGTAAGGTGTGAATGGTTCACACATATGGTGTGAAGGAGTTCACACATATAAGCCGTGAGGGGTCCACACATGTCAGGCGCTGCAAGCTGGTGTTGAGGTAAGGCTCAGCCGGGACAGGGTTTGGCATTCAGGGCTGGGAATCCAGAATATCATTTTGCAAAAAGTCCTACAATGTGTGTCAAGAGGAGTGTCAGTGTCTATAGGTTAAACATGGATCTTTTGACAAGGGCAAGAAAACGAGTGAGGATGTCACACTGGAAACCAGGCTGGTAACAAGAGTGACATTGTGTGTCAAGTCTACACAGCGCAGTGTGCTTGAGTCTATATGAGTTGTCAGGACTTCAGGACTTTGGAACTTTTCAGGACTTTGTGTTGGAATCCTATTGCAGCAGAGGCCTCTGTTTTGGCCAAGCAAAAATAAGATTCCGAGATTCCGCTGCCTGATGTTTTATTCATTATTTTGTTCTTTTGCACTTTAGAAAATAATCCCATGAAGATTATGCTCTGTCAGTTCATACAGCCTGTGCATCCTCCCATCCAATTGGACCGGTAAATATTAAAATATATGAAGCAGGGAGAGCATCATGGGGCTAAGTCGTAACCGGGTTCCACTAGAAAAAAACATATATAAAAACACATCTAAAAATACCGGTAACCACCCTAACTGCAACAGCTTGTCTGTTTTGAGTGATGGCAGTCACCCTCCTTTCTTGGGCTCTCATCTTTTCCGGTATGTATTCACGCAGCCCAGCCATTTCTGTAAATATACAGCCCAAGGCAGATGCCTTGGACAAGCCGTGACAGCCGCAGTGGGTGTTTCATGCATGCCCCCCAGCTCGCTCTGCTCTTCAGCCACGCGGACGCGAGGGCCTCAAGCCACCTTCCACACCTGATCAAACGTCTTGCTCGGGTGAGGGTAAGGGTTGAGGGCTCAGGGTTTTATACCCAAACCCTTAACCCTTCCGCACCTGATCAAACGTCTTGCTCGGGTGAGGGTTAAGGGTTAAGGGTTAAGGGTTAAGGGTTAAGGGTTTTATACCCAAACCCCTAAAATCTTCCACACCTGATCAAACGTCTTGCTCAGGTGAGGGTTAAGGGTTAAGGGTTTATACCCAAACCCCGAAACCCTTAGACACCTGCAGGGAACTGGGAGCCGATCGGGTTCCGAGCCCAGAACTGCCGTGGCAAAAAAAACCGGGCTCAGTAAAACCATGGTCTCGGCGCAAGCCAAGGCCAGACGACCCTTTTCAGACACGTGGCTCGGCATAGCCGAGTAGATTTTAATGGCAGCTCGGCAACTCGGCTTGTCAGCTTTAGCGACAATGTCGATATAGCTCGTGCACTCTGAAAGAATGTGGAAAGTTTCAATAAAGGGAAGTAATGTGGGTAACAAGGAAAAGAAAACAAAGAAATATAGGGAAGAAAATCTACCGTATAGGATGCCTCGCCTGGCGGTTAAGGAGGGTCGTCACGGGGTACCGGACAATAATGTGCAGGGGAGTTTTCCAGATGCGTGTTTTGGATCCATTTCAAGCGGTATGCCAGCTCAGCTCGGGTTTCTCCCTCGTCGCTGGACGGATGTCATGTCCGCATGGCATCCGTCCCGACATAGCAACTCGGTTATATGCGAGTTGCTATGTCGGGACATGTTGCATCCATGTGTATCGGCAGCTAGCTTTCTTTCTTTGCCATCGACAGGTACGGTATTCAGGGTCGTTTTGTAAAAATAACGAAATCAGCGTCCCGCACTTTTTCATACTTTCCAGTCCCGAAAAAACCCGAGCTCAGATTAACGTCGGGTCGGCTTAAGCCGACGAAAACAAACTAGGGGTTCGGCTGAACCCGAGCAAAATGAAAAGGTCCCCCAAGACCCTGGACACCTGATGAAACGTCTTGCTCGGGTGAGGGTTCAGGGTTTTACCCAAACCTCTAAACCCTTCCGCACCTAGTCAAACGTTATGCTCGGGTGAGGGTTCAGGGTTCAGGGTTTTTACCCAAACCCCTAAACCCTTCCGCACCTAGTCAAACATTATGCTCGGGTTAGGGTTCAGGGTTCAGGGTTTATACCCAAACCCCGAAACCCTTACACACCTAGTCAAACGTTATGCTCGGGTTAGGGTTCAGGGTTCAGGGTTTATACCCAAACCCCAAAACCCTTACACACCTGGTCAAACGTCTTGCTCGGGGACGTGAAAGAAATCTCGTTCGTGAGGCCGACGATGGGGCTTGGAGGGGGAGATGAGGGAAGTGCGGGCGGCGGGTTGACGGCTAGAGGTACCCCCTCGGGTGGCGTGGGCGGGGCCGGCGGCAGTGGCGGTCCAGGTGGCGGTGGCGGCCCTGGGTTGGGAGGGGGCAGTGATGGCAGCACAGAGGCGATGGATGTGTTGACGCACCCGGAGGGGCTGAGGTACCTGTTCACACCCATAGCCAGCTTGAAACCGGTGGTGTCAAAGGCGGGGGCGAGCGGGCCGCAGGTGCCGTCAGCCGGCATGTAGGCGGCGGCGTTGGCGGTGATGGAGTAGTAGATTCCAACGCCTTCTCCAGACAGGTCCATTGTCGGGCAGCTGTTGGGTATGTTATTGAGGCAGCGACAGCCGGACGGCCATATTTCCGAGGGGATGATGTTTCTGCGCACAAGTGGAAGAGTGAGGGAAAGGTGAAGGAAGAGGGGGGGGGTGACGATCCTACACACAAGCGGAAGAGTGGGGCGAGAGTGGGGAAAGAGTGGGGGGACGATGTCCTTTGTGAAGGGCGTGTGTTTGGGGGGGGGAGGAGGAGCAGTGCACACGCGAGGAAGATTGGTGTACAAGCAATAGTTTAAAGTTCATAATGTGTGTGTGTATGGGGGGGGGGGGGTGCATGTGTGTGTGCATGTGCACATGTGTGTCTGTTTGTATGTGCACAGATGACACAAGAGTGTGGATAATGGGGGGCAGTGGGAGGAAGGTAAAGGGTAGGTGCATGTTTATGGTGCCCATGTGGCTTATGCCCAATCTGCGATTTCCCCTCCCTCTCATGCCCTTTGGAGGAAAAGCAACATTTGTTTCTTTCAAACCGGGTAATTACAAGGCATTCTGCACCTTTGGTTCGATACCAAGATAAGCGGGCATGCCGAACTCAACAGGAGAATTGTTCTGGGTTGGTTTCAGACCAACAGACACGATTGATGCCAGACCCCTAGATCCAAGGCAGAAGTCAATTGGGGCCAGACCCCAAGAACCAAGGCATGGGTCAAATCAGATATGAACCCAAGATCCAAGGCAAGAGTCAATTCAGATTTAAGCCTAGATCCAAGGCTGGCTTCAATTCAGGCTTACAAGTTTTAGGGAAAAAGCCAATTCACATTAAAACCCTAAATCAAGGCAGGAGTAAATCCAGCCCTGAACCCTAGATCCAAGGCAGAAGTCAATTAAGGCCGAAAACCTACATCCAAAGCAGGAGTCAATTCAGCCATGCATGACCTATATGTTGCATTGTCATACCTAAACGTCGCATGATCATAACTAGATGCTGCAGCACCGTACCTAGATGTTGCAGGGTTGCAGACCTTTGCCAGGTTGATCGCCACAGTGATGCAGGAATAGATTCTAGTGTTGAGTGGGTTTAGCCGACCATCTGCGGTACAAGGGTTTGCAGGTTAGTACAAGAGTCTGCGGGCTAGTACAAGGGTCTGCAGCTTAGTACACGAGTTTTCGGGTTAGTACAAGGGTTTGCAGGTCAAGGCTTCAATGCCTAGGTTCAGAGGAGTATACCGTTAGGGGCTAGGTGCTTGGAGTGTTAAGCTGAATGAACAGCCTGTTTTCCAGAGGACATAGAGCACATTTAAAACATCCCAACATCGGCCGTGGGGGCCGTGGGCGCAGCAAAGGCCCTACAGCTTGAGTCACCGGCAATGGGCGGGTTCATATTCATACCCCATCCGCCTTATTCTGACCCTATCCGCACAGTGGTGGCTGCCATGCGGCCTCCCAAATGATGTCAGGACTAGGGTTTGGGGTTAAGAGCCAGAGCCACTGAAACGAAGTACTGGTGGTCAAGCATGTGGGGAGACTGGAGAGCAGTGCTGCTCCCTTACTAATGCGCAGATGCCATACATTGAAGTTTAATTAAAATCAGCAGTATTTCGCACCCAAACCTAATAAGGAACTGAACAGAGCATGGAATTCAAACATGCTAGATTCAATGCTCTGAAGGCACTGCCTCGCCGTTCGAAAAAGGCAGTTCCTTGGATGACTAAATTGCACAGTCACAACCCTAATGAACGCTTATGCCAAACAACCCAGAGTAGACCCCTGCCTAGATCCCTGCCTAGGTCTGTGTTAGGCCCTTGAGTAGATCCCTGAATAGATCCCCGAGTAGATCCCTACAGTGATTCCTGGATAGATCCCTGAGGAGATCCCTGAATAGATCCTTTAACAGATCCCTGATTAGAAACCTTCACACATCTTTGAATATACAAGCAAGTAGGTCCCTTCGTATATCTGTGAGTTTGAACCCACCTGCATCTGAGGCGTATGGGAAGTACGTGTAGGCTGCCGAGATGTTTGATGAGTAATTTGTGGAGAGCCCGATGTTGATCATGTTGGTGATGTTAGGCTGCAGGTAAGGCTGGACTGTCAGGCCTGTCAACGTAAGTGTGAACCACAAGAGGTTGTCGTAGCCTCGCCACACTTGGTACGTGCCTGAGAAGCAAGGGCCGGGGTCAGGGGGGTCAGATGAAGGGGTGTGTCTAGAAAGTCAATTACTTGTTTCAGTCATTTGATGGAATTCGAAGGATTGAGAGTGGGTACACGGATTTTGAATCAGATTTAATTATAGATTGGTCATTGGTAGCTTAGACCTGAATAGCACAACAGCACAAAAACTCGATAATCATCCCCACACCCTCCAACCCGTAGATTTGAATTGACTCCCCTACTCCCAATTGCTTGTCTCTTTCCATGCCACCCAAAGAGAAAATAAAGGCACAAGCCCCGCCCAAATCATTCATATTGAAGAAAAGAAAGAATTTATAAAGAAAACCACATGCCCCTGATCACACATCGTAATGCACAAAACCATCCTCGTGCAAACCCCATGCATCATGCACCACACACCCTCATGTACCACACCCTCCACCCTCATGCACCACACCCTCCACCCTCATGCACCACACCCTCCACCCTCATGCACCACACCCTCCACCCCCATGCACCACACCAGCCACCCTCATGCACCACACCCTCCACCCTCATGTACTACACCCCACCCTCATGCACCATGCACCCCACCCTCATGCACCACACCCTCCACCCTCATGCATGACTCCCTCCACCCTCATGTACTACACCCCACCCTCATGCACCACACCCTCCACCCTCATGCACCACACACTCCACCCTCATGCACCACACCCTCCACCCGCATGCACCACACCATGCATCCTCATGTACCACACCCTCCACCCTCATGTACTACACCCCACCCTCATGCACCACACCCTCCACCCTCATGCACCACACCCTCCACCCTCATGTACTACACCCCACCCTCATGCACCATGCACCCCACCCTCATGCACCACACCCTCCACCCTCATGCACCACACCCTCCACCCTTATGTACTACACCCCACCCTCATGCACCACACCCTCCACCCTCATGCACCACACCCTCCAACCTCATGCATGACACACCCAACCATCATGCACCATACACCCCACCCTCATGCACCACACACCCAACTATCATGCACCACACACCCCACCCTCATGCACCACATACCCCCTCCCCTCATGCACCACACACCCAACCCTCATGCACCATGCACCCCACCCATATGCATCACCTACCCCACCCTCATGCACCACACACCCTATCATCATACATGACACACCCCACCCTCATGCACCACACACCCCTACCTCATGCACCACACCACACCCTCATGCACCACACCCTCCACCCGCATGCACCACACCCTCCACCCTCATGCACCACACCCTCCACCCTCATGTACTACACCCCACCCTCATGCACCACACCCTCAACCCTCATGCACCACACCCTCCACCCTCATGTACTACGCCCCACCCTCATGCACCACACCCTCCATCCTCATGCACCACACCCTCCACCCTCATGTACTACACCCCACCCTCATGCACCACACCCTCCAACCTCATGCATGACACACCCAACCATCATGCACCATGCACCCCACCCTCATGCACCACACGCCCAACTATCATGCACCACACACCCTAACCTCATGCACCACATACCCCCTCCCCTCATGCACCACACACCCAACCCTCATGCACCATGCACCCCACCCATATGCATCACCTACCCCACCCTCATGCACCACACACCCTATCATCATACATGACACACCCCACCCTCATGCACCACACACCCCTACCTCATGCACCACACCACACCCTCATGCACCACTCACCGTATCTTTGCGTAGTTCCCTGCAGGATGAGACCACCAAACTGAGAGAAGCTGTTGGTGGTTCCCGAATATGCATTGCAAGCTACCCGCCATGCTGCGGTGTTGAACGGGTAATTCAATGTGCCAGTCCCTGGGATGATGCAGTAGTTCGAATTATCCCACCAGTAGTCCACAGTCTGTTAAACAATGGAGCGAAGGTGGAAGGGTGGAGTAATGCAGTGAGTGAAGTAAGGCTAGGGTGCAAGGACAGGGGAAGGGGAAGGGGCAAGGGCAAGGCCGAGGCCGGGGTGGGAATAATCGTGGGCTTGATGGTCATGGGAAATTTCATGTATTACCCTCCCAATGCATGCTCCTCTCCAGAAGGGTGCAATGTCTCATCTTGATGTCCTAGGCGTGGATTTTAGCAATGTCCAGGATACGAAAAACGGGATTGCTTTCCCACGAATGGCAGGATATCCACCAGAGGGTCAGCAAGCCGTGTTGGCCTGGTAGTTCGAACCCGACGAATCCGTGGGCCCTTGGGCCCATGGCACGAGGAACCCTTATATAGGCTAGCAGCTGCTACGGCAGCGAGCAGTTTAAAACCGTCATAACAACGGATCGCTTGCGTAAGAGAGACAAAGAGATGCATGCGTCAGGCGTACCAGTGCCGTCCGACAGCGTCAATCCTCGCTGCACATGCCCCGCCTCATACAGATCTGCACGATAACGCATGCCGTGCCCGGGCCCCTTTGCCTCTGAGCTGGACAGCACATTTTCGATGAACCGCTGCCAACATCTTTCGATGCATTCAAAGGAATGGGATACATGCGGAGCATGGATACGGGAGGTGCACGGCTGGTGCGCTAGTAGTTAACAATCGCTCATGTGCGTGTTTGCCTCGTTGTCTTGTCGATGGTGCCACTCGTCCAGCGCGATCATGTGATCACTACAAAGTTCAGTTTTTTCTAAACCCATGCCATCGCCCTCCTGTGTTATGCCGCCTCGGCATGCACGTGCTGACGTTTTGCAGCGAGCAGCAGTGGCTGCATCAGTCCTGATTTCCAGCAACATCTCATCTACCCCTAGAAGCCGAGCTGTGCTCGCGAGCAATCACACATATGCCTCATTTTCATGAACTGGCTTGCGCGTAGTAGGTATGAAGGGGGGTGCATGACACCTCTATTTCCATACCCAGAACAGAAGTATACGGGGGGGGAGCCGACCCCCTCGTGTCCTGGCTCCCCACCTGCCTCACTGCCCCCTCACCCTCTCCCCTGGACACGCACCGGGCAGGAGTTAATGCCACCAGTGACGTTGCAAATCGTTGCGTTGGGACTGTACGTGCACCATGTGGAGTTGGAGGCAACGTCGCCGATGAGCAACGCTGTCATGAGCATCAGAAGCGACAGCAGGGCATCTCCTCTCAGTCGCAAATGCGCTTCTTGCCTCATGGATCTCCCCATAGCCTCCGTTATGTGATGAAACGCAACCGTGCGACGCAAGGTGTTCCTTATTGCGTATTAGAACGAGGTTACTCTACTGTGTCGTCCTCCTAAAGCGTGTTGCAACTCATCGGCCCCAAATTCTGCAACAGTATCGTGTGGCCAGAAACTTGAAAGCGATGCAGTCTTGCCAAGGGGCACGAACCAATGGTAAAAGGTTGGTGCGGGGTGTTGGCAGTGCAGCTGCTTGGAAGTGAGACAGATGTACTACTGGACCATGAATGGCAGCGAGTCGAACCGCCGGGACAGCAACAATAATGTGTGAACGCATCAAGAAATGTACGACTGAGGTTGGGGCGAACCGGTGTTGCTGCCACAAGACGACTGATGCATCAAAGAGGGGCTGCGGCGACACTAATCTGATATCGTGATTCCTTGTGGTGTTGTTGTTCGCAATCCTTTGTTTGTTTCAGGATGCTTTCAGAGGCCGGGTCTGTCTGCAGGCTGTTGCAGCACTCAGTACAATGAACCAGGCTGGTCGCATGAGTCACTTTGGTCAAGACACTCCTTCACCAACTTAGAGGGGACCCGCTTCTTCATTATAGTTGTCTTTTCCAATTGTGAGGGAGTTGTAGTAGGGCATATACTAAAACAGGGTACCGGTAAACCAGCCCAACTTCCGTACGCCAGTAACATCGAAGCAACATCCACAGCAATTACGAGTATCGCTAGCAGCGGCGACGTAGTGCCCTCGGTGTGCTTACCCCTGTGATGCGAGATCGAATGTTTCAGGCGCCATTCTCTTTCATTCGCCAATGACCAAATACTATGAAACCGTACCAGTGTTTATTTTAGTGTGCACCACGCACAGCACCAGCGGCGACAACATCAGCAGACACAAAAACACAGAGCGGCAAGCAGCAGCCCCGGCGGCTGCACCATCATGCGGTGCTGGCAACAGCGTGGGTACCAGCGGCACTGCGCTGCCCGCCATGCAGGACAGCAGGGATTCCAGTTTTGTCATATCCGGCCTACCAGAGGGTGGTTTGGGGGAGGACTGTGCGGTTCAGGTCTGTGAGACAGTAGTGTGCAAGCTCATGGGCATCACTATCAATGTCAGGAGTGCCGACCGCATGGGCAAGCCGGATCCCAACGGCAAGTTATTGCGGAAGATCAAGGTCCGCGTGGACAATCGCAGCGAGGCCGAGAGCATAGTGTACATGAGGATTCAGTTGGCAGGCAAGGGTGTCCCCATCTGGGATGATATGTCCCCTGCAGAGCTGTCAGCACGGCATGAGCTCTGGCTGAGGAGATGAAGTCCAGGGCGTTTTTCACACGTGCTCGGCTCTTTGTCGATGGGGTGGAGGTGGCCGCATGAGTTTTGCTCTCATTTGTCAGTTTAAGGGGGAGATTTGCGGGAGAGTTGACTAACAGTCCTTGATGGGAAGACTGTCCCCTTGATTAGCACCATTCCTTTCTCTGGTCTCCATATGTTTGTATCATTGTTTCTAGATTACTTATGCAACATTGAAATCGCTCACTTACAGAAGTTTCACACCCGGTACAGCGGTACTCATCTCAATGATTTATACTACTCAGTTCAAACTGTTTAAACACTTTACTCAGTTTAGTTACGCATCACATAGTGCCTCACCCAGTTCACAATTTTTTAAAAACACTTAATCTCATTGAAGTGTCGCTCTCGCATCACACAGTTTTTACACAGACTTATACAATTTCGCTTAGATCTTCTTCTTTCCTTCTTAATTTTCCTAGGAGGCGTCCAACAGAACTCTTTTGCACCCACGTCATGTTCTATGGCTGGGGCTGATCTTCTGCACTATGGGGTTCATTCCCACGCTACTGCTCAGTGGTTGTAAAAACTTCACAATACTTCACTTCACCTGAAGCAGAAAGCCGGGTGGCCACAAGTGGGCGAACCACTGGGCCCCGGGGGAACACACTTTTTTCAAAAAACGTGTTTGGTTGTCGTGTGGCCGGAGGCCCGAGCAGCAGCCAGCAAGGCTTGTTGCACCTGCCCCTACTTCCGTAAGCCGCTCACCACACATGGTGTAGCTGAATTATATCTGAAGCGCGCTCAAATAAGCATTGCACAGTCCAGCAAGTCATGGCCTGCTGAGCCAAGGCTCAATTGCTCAATGGATATGTACCGGAACTAGCCATAACTTCAAGCAGCCATGCCACTGCTACGAGTTTCGGAATTTATGGAAGTCAGTGGGAAAGGTGCTGGGCAGATCTGGTAGCTCACTGACTTCCAGAACCTCTAAAAGTCGTGGCGCAAGTTGTTGCATATCCAGTACCGGCGTGTACCATCCATTTAGCGGCTGGTGCCCGGTACCAGATTACCGGTACCTATGATATAAGAGGGACTAGGAGGGGCAAAGACACTTTGGGCTGCCTTTTCCTTTTTGGGGGGGGGAGGGGGGTATTTCTTTCTCCTTTTTGTTCTTCTCCATTCCCTCTTACCTTACTCAGTCCCTTTTCTTTTCTCCCAACGGGATAGTTGGCGCCCACGCGGCCGAGCCCTTTTGAGCAGGGCCCAGAGACGTAATGTCATGCTATACGTAACATACAGTACATCAAGCTGCCTTTCAGCTTCATCTCGGCCAGTGGCCGTGGGCCTTAAAAGGCAGCAAGCCCCGCAACTTGGGCCACCAGCAAATCGGCCTGGCAGCTGTAGGCTGATTAAAGTTTGGTTTCAATCGGCCAGGGCATGGCTGCCCGCCCCAATGACAACATCAGCGACTCATTCCAGACCTTCCCGGGTTACGTATTAATGCAGCTATTTGCTGAGCTTGCGAGGTTCAGGAAAGTTAGGCAAGGGAAAATCTACCCTCCGATCTATTTTTAGAGTTTACCGGGTACCTGTAAGTCTAGCCCACCTCTCATCTTCCCTCAAATACGACATTGACATCGGAGTTGTACTAGTATTAGCCCGCCAGCCCCTTGCAGTTCGACCAGGCCGCCAGGGGGACAAGGGCCGTTGCAAAGTCTTGGCACAAAAATACAAAACAGACGACAGCGGCACTGAAATCAGCCAAACAGCTTACCAGTACATGTACCGCGCTGTGGGGTTCTATGCGGTTCCACTGGTGCCCCCAAGAGGTCTGACACACGTCTGTTGCCATGCATCGGACGCTTCTACGTTTCCGTCTCGGCATTCCATTTTTTGTGTGTCCCTTCCTCTTTCCTTCAGTTTCCCTTTTCTCCCTACCAGAAAAATGGGCGCCCAGTCCGCCTACATAGCCCAGCCTTTTGAGCAAGGCCCGGAGGAGTAACGTCATGAACAGAGGATGCACGCCCTATATGCACACGCATGCCCTCCACAAGTTGGTACCGACTTAGGAGCGCCACAGGACGTAAGGGACTTCCGCCCTCGTACCGGTATTCGAATTTATAGGATGCCCGTGCCATCCGCAGAAATTTCATGGCCTCCTGGACCGCGGCAGCTCGTCAAGGTTGTTGTTGCAAATTCATATTGGGCCTACCAGGCGGATGCGTGGCAAAGGTGCAAGGTCGTTTGGTGAGGGGGCGAAATTCAGTTTTTTCAAATGTCCACAGGGGCTAGGGGGGGGGGGGGCTGGACATGGGCCTTGAAAGAGAGGAACTGACATATCACCGAGGAAGGAAATAGGTCGGGAAGAGACAGAGCCACTATAACACTCAGGCCAACCACCAGCCCCCCCTGCAACTGTACCAGTTTGGGCTACTCTGCGGTACATGACTGCCGTACCAAAGTCGCTGCCCAAGGAAAGCATGGCTAAGGCACCCATTTCCCTGATTTCCATAATTGTAAATAATTATGGTTTCATGCACTGCCAAACCACGAACCATGGTAGTAGACAAGATTAAAAATACCAGTTCTTCTTCGCGCTGTTTTGCCGATTTGTCTAAATCCTCAACCCTAGGGAGAAAAAGCCAGTCAAAGATGTGAACACTACATTTCGTTGCTCACCAGAAATATAACATAACATAAAGAGTGGTCCACGATCACGGTACGAGCCAGCTGTTGTCAGAGGTGTCATGCTTTTCTATCCCGACCCATTAGGTGGCGGTGCCTTGTACCGCAGCTCCATGGTCTGGAAGGCCCGCTTGATGTCCGATGGAATTCGCACGGGCTGGTAACGCGGATCTAGAAATACCACCACGGCTTCAGCCGCGAGAACAGGAACCTGATGCATGTACAGGGTTCACACACATTCACACAAATTCAGGTTGCCTGATACGTAAAAAAACAAGACAGTTACTCCTCACTCTCATTTCGCTCCGCACTCTCTTTCGTTATCCCATCGTTTTTATGGGCTGCATTAAATATTGCCAAACGAACTGCGCGCTAGAGCGCAACAGACTGTCCTGTTCAGTCTCTGCCTCCTCCTCTTCAGACTCTTCCTCCTCCAGCTGCTAAATCCCGACGATCGTTCTGAACTTGGCACAGGCTGCAGACGTGTGACAGATCGTACTTTGAAGGGCAAGGCGGGGACCTGTGCTTAACAAATCGCGTAGGTGATGAATAGTGCTCTCGTTCAGAGCCGGAAACGGCAGCGGTCTGCGTTGCATCAGGGTGTCCGTGATTATTGGGAGCTCTGTCGCTGGCAAGTAGCGAGCACGCTGAGCAGACATTGGCTTGGGCCATTGTAGATCTGTATTTTACAAGTGGGTTTCAGTTACCGTATAACGGTTTTCACTCTGCTATTAAATAATTGTTGTTGGGGTACACGGAGTTGATGCGCGATAGAATAATAATTAACAACTACCTTGTTGGGTGCACGGAGTCGTGTTTCCGGCACCAAATATCAAAAATAAAACTGCACGTGCGCAAAGTAGGGTACTTTTTGCCTGCGCGATTTTGATGTATAAGTTCTCAATAGGGGTGCGCGGACCCTATCCGGTTTTACGGTACGGTAAAAGGAAACAAACGGCAGGTAATTACCTGTGGCCGGAACTAACTCGAGCTCGTACCTAACAACCCCATAACTCTTGCATCCGCATCGCTTCATTCGAGGAATCTGAGGGGGGAGAGGCCTGCCAAGATGAGCCGCGCATGCCTGGCACTCAGGCGTCGAACACACAGCAGAAACACAGCGGTTGTGGTGGCTGATTCTGACTGTCGTTTCAATCGAAGATTGGCTTATTTTATTACATACTTATTTAGGATACGAAACTGACTATGAGCAAATGAACTGAATACAAATTTATTTTGGGATTTTAAAGGTTTATGGATACAGTAAAAGAAAACGAATTGGTCTGCATCGTAATTATGTCATGTTTAAGCCCTAAAGAACTTTAAAGGTACTGAAATGACAGCCAGTGTGACTGCGGTGGATCAGATTCAGAAAACTAATTCTGCCAGAAAGGCTATACAACACCCTCAAAGCACCAGTCAGGACAGACACACCTTGGCCATTTCACCATTTCATTACCATGCCAATTATCTGGCCAAATGGGCGGCTTTCTCATCAAATACACATCAATCCACATCAAATACAGTTCAGAGGGGTCCCAAATGGCCAGGCGCAGTTTGCTACCTTCCGGTATCGTACTGAACTGCATTGTACTGCACTGTACAAGATGGTGCAGTATTAAAAAATAGGATGCTGTAGGGGTAAGTGTGGTCCAGGAGGGTATGGCACAGTATGCTTCTTAGCTAGCTAACTAAGCTAAACATGGTGAAGTCAGGTATGGTTCATTTACAAGGTAAGGGCAACAACATATAATTATATTACAATCGCCATACGTAAGTGTCGCGTTACATAAATTATTGTACGGCTAAGCTGCCAATCCCTCAGCATAGTGCTGAGCCCCCCCGCCTCTTGTCCCTGGGCCATCATGCGCTGCGCATCCATTCATATCAAAGACTAAAAAAATAGGAATCTCAGGGTCCAGATTTTATTCAGATTTTTTAGTCAAATTTCAGGGTTCAGATTTCATTCAGTTCAGTTAGCAGTGCTAGCGTTAAACTTCACCCCAAACTCGTCATTACCGTTCACTCCAGCTAAATCCTGATGAAGTGATGTCACATAGCCCCCCCCCTCATCCCACCTTGCTAGTAGCGTTGTTGCCTGACCCAGAGGTGCCCCCCCTCCTCCCACCTTGCTAGTAGCATTGCTGCCTGATCCAGGAATGGGCAGCAACGTGATGCTCTGCCCTATGAACAGCCGCGCACCCGTCACACGCTGCACCCAGACGGACACCTCAAACCTGTCACGCGACCTGCACGTGTGCGCAACAAGCGGGAAGAAGATTGCCAAAGAAGCAAGGGGAACCATTACGCACCTCGGCCTTGGGTAAAGATGACTCAGCAAACAGCACAGGTCTACGCCGAATCTCAGAGCCACACAAGTATTACTGACATGAAGAGGCTTCAACACTCAGCATACGGTACACAGGTTAATGACACATCCCCAGGAAACACATAAACCCTCACGACGAACCCTAAATCGTATCCCCAGTAAAAGCAGGAATTACGAAGCTCTATCAGGTAGGAGAAGTGGATCGGATACCGACATCGGGATGTACCTGATCTCAGCCAGGCTGGTAGGGACCAAGATGGACAACAGCTCATTATTTCAGTCTGGCTCGAGATTGCAACCTCCAGGAAATGGATTGCAACCTCCAGCTATGGATGCACCGCTCCCCCAAGCAGGTCTTGACCATAGCCCCGCAACACGGTGCCAGGGACTGTAGCCCCAAGTACTGTTCAAAAACACCTAAACCCTGAACCCGGACCCCCTAAACTATGGTGCCAAGGACTCCGGTTCCAAGTACTGTTCAAAAACACCTAAACCCTGAACCCGGACCCCCTAAACTATGGTGCCAAGGACTCCGGTTCCAAGTACTGTTTAAAAATCCACTTTGAGTGCAACCTTCAACATGACACTATAAACCCTAACCTCAAATATCACACTACAAGTGTAACCCACCAAATCCCAATATGAACAAAAATTAAGCTCCACAGCCCTTTGGGGCAATCAAATCATGCTTGGAGCTGAACCCCCGAAATCCCGCTTGTAGCTGACCCTCCCACTACCTCCAACATCCTCTCATAAACCACACCAGAAACGACATCCACCGCAACAAATGCATTCCCTGCAACACCTGCACTCCCCGCAACACCTGCCTGAGAGGCGCCTGGAACGTGAGTGACAGACTGGCCAAGGCCAGGGCGCCTCCCTGTGAAGTGAGGCCCTCCATGGTGAAGCCTAGGGCAGAAAAGGCTTCGTGGCGGGCGTGCTGAATGTAGGACGAGAAGACGGCATTGTTCACCACACCTGGACACCGTGCGTGTGAATGTGCGTGTGAGAGTGCGTGCATTTCTGCAATTTTTGTCATGTTTTTGAAGGTACGGTTCTTGTTTTTGCACGTACGGTACATGGGATCTTTCTGTCATTGAACTTCTGAACATTTTGGCCCTTGTTCTTGAGGAGTTGCAGATGCATCTAATGGCTTGCGCCGTGGACCCAGCAGGACAGCTTAGTGGCACCCAACAAAATTAAATAAACAACATTCATGCGCATCGTGCTGATAGAAAATATCAAAAAAAATGCCGGGTGAAGCACTCCCTGAATTCATTTAAGAGAGAGCTCGGCCCTCTCACTGAGCCCTTGCCTCCCCCAGGCCACCCACGCATACAAAACCAAAAGGTCAAGTCCCCCCACAGACCCACACTCTTATCATGGCATACTGGCATCACGCGGAACATTGGTTAACGACTCAGGTGCCCACCCGCTCGTCCGCAGCATTCGGTGGGCGTATCAACGGCCGCCCACCAGATGCTGTGGACGCAAGGATAAAAACTCAGTCCATGCCCTGGGGCGTATTTTCAGCGTTGTAAGTAATGCGCCCCTAAACCCTAAACAGGGGAGAAACTCACCGAATTGGTCCATTTCGTAGTCCCGCACATCCATCCGTATGGTATAAACTCCGCGCTCGTCAAACTTCCCATACACTGTGGAACCATCCCTTAGGCCAGGCTAGGGACCGGGGAGAGGGAGGGAGGGGAGGGGAGTAAATGGGTATGGGGAAGCATTCAGGGGGGAATAGAAAGAGGGAGGGAGGGGAGGGGGGGGGGGGGGTTGGCTGGGGGAGAGGGATAACAGGGGAATGGAAAGAGGGAGGGAGGGAGGGAGGAGGGGGAATTGGGTGGGGGAGAGGCATTCCAGGGGAAATGGAAAGAGGGAGGGAGGGAGGGGGCGGAGGGAGGGGATTGGTTGGGGAAGAGGCATTCCAGGGGGAATGGAAAGAGGGAGAGAGGGAGGGGGGGAGAAGGGAGGAAGAATTGGGTGGAGGAGAGGCATTCAAAGGGAATGGAAGAGGAAGGTGGGAGGGAGGGGGGGAATGGGTGAGTGGGACGCATTCCAGGGAAGAGAGTCTGACCAGGAGACATCCAAGGTTTTGATCTCAGGATCTTCACGGGGAGAGAGAAGGGTGGAGAGTCGGGGGACCAGGGAAAGGAGGAGGCGGGGTCAGGGAAAGGGGTCAAGGAGGGTACAAGAAAGGAGGAGGCAGGGTCAGGGGGAAAAGGGTCCACAGTTGAGCAAGTCGCCTTACTGATAATGATCAGGGAAGGGACACATAGGGAGATATTAGGGTGAAGCTCAGGAATCACGAGGGGGTTCTGGGGGAGCTTATATAAAGAGGGGAGGTCAGGGAGGCCTGCGGTACTCCTGGCTCCTCAAGAGGGCCAGGACATGTCCCCAGCCATGGCCACCGCCAGAGAGGACCCTCCACTCAGCCAATGAACAACCCAACAGTGAACAAATTAAGGGTCATTCACCAGCGGCCAGCAAATCTAGGAAACAAAAACATGCGGATGGTTGCATACAGGGGTCGCATGCAGGGGTCGCATGCATATTCACCTGATGCAACGCAGGTGCTTCAGGCGACGGCGATGCAGCGCAGGCCACACCCGTCGGGCGCCTGGACCAGCAGGGCCCAAGAGGCATCAGAGGCCTGACGTGTGGGGCAGGGTACAGAACTCAGGCGGCTGAAAGTCTGTTGTGGAACTCTAGAACTCCGGCTTAACAGCAGTTCAGCCAGTGCTGGCTCAGTGGAGTGCACAGTGTACAGCATGTTTTCAACCAACTGCAAGGCAGCAGAGGACACAAATGGATGCCAGACGAGAAGCCCCCTGGAAACCTTAGCATGCCTGCGCTATGCTGAATAGCGGCAGCACGGCACAAGGGACTTCTTCACACTTCAAGCTGTAAACGAGAAGCAACCACCCAAGGTGCAACGACAACTTCAAACTAAAACACAAACACCTGAGGCACCACCAGCGAAGGTACAATACTACAAAGCCAACTCGTTTTCTTTATAAAATGGGAGGCCTCAGGTCCTCCATGTTCATTCCAAGGTAACATCCAAGCGCAATCGTTTATACATCTGCCATCTCATACCTTTGATGCAGCCTCTCCCTGTCTGAGCGCAGCCGGCCAGGCCATCCTGGGCTGCAGGTGCCACGGCTGCCCCGGCAAACACTCAGCTTAGGTCCAACGGCAGGCCGCATGAGATGCACCCGTCCTGCTGTCGCCACCTGCGCTCGGGCGTATGCCTGACAGGAAGGCCTGCAAAGGATGGACATAACAGGAAGAATATAAACAGAAGAACAGAGAGGCATGAGTCACAAAAGGTAGGTCGACCTACAATATTGAGTCCATTGACACAGCCAAGGAGCTAGGCGCCAAGAAGGCAATTATGATTGTAGTCTGCTTCAACAGCCTACAGCAATAACAGGCGCTAGATGGGAGATGCAGGTGGCAGCCCGCCGGCTCTGACTCCCCCCTCCTCAATACATGTATAGAGGAGGAGGAGGAGGAGGAGGAGGAAGGCTGTGACAAATGCTTTTGGTATCTTGTCTGCCTCCGATCCAGGAGGTGGATCGCCCAGGTATGACAAATCATGGATATTTAAATATGTGACAGGCTTAATGCCCGTACATATTTGAATATTTGAGGGCTTCGTGAGGAAGCGGTTGTCTTCGATGCCAGGCGCCATGGACTTGTGGCGAAGACCACATATCCAGAAGGCAATATGAATGAGGATGGCAAACGACAACTAACATTCGCTAGGAAATATCGATGTCCTGGGGCATGCGTATGGTAAGCAGGCCCTTGGCCCCAAAACAGGATTCCTATTGAACTGGTATCACTCGTGGGTCAATTTCATCTGCTGTATGTAAGCACAGGAGGTCTCACGCGCCACGCGCACAATGACGACGTTGCGCCTACATGTTCGTGCGCGTCATTTCAGCAGGACAAGAATGTTTGTGCATGTATGCATGGGGCGATTTTTTCGCCGCATGGGTGCATGGGCGTATGGGTCACCCACCGGCTTTCTTGCATGGAAGTGGTATGAGTTCAGTACAGAGGTAGTACAGAAGCGATGCGCCCAGGGACAGCCAGGAGTCAGAGGGGGCCGACTCGGTTGCGGCTGAGCGTTGACAGCCACTATTGCAAACTGCGATCTTCTTGCGCTGGTGCTTCTTCTGAATCAGATATCAATCGTTGTGCTTCTTATCAGGCTAAAGGGGATGAAGAAGCGACAGGCCGAGGGCCCCCTGCTCCGAAAGGTAACGCACGACCGACCGACCACCCAGCGTAATCAATCGCTTGGTTATCAGCAGTAACCGTTCTAAATGAATGCGAAGGTCTGCCAAGAGGGGCGAGGATGAGGGGAAGGAGGCCGTTCGCCCGGTCGACCGGTTTGGCTGATGGCGGGTGCGGTTTGGTTACGGAGCTGTCGATGTCCGCGTCAGCTCTGCGTCAGCTGGAGCGCTTAAGCCCTTGACTCGGCGCCCCTGTGCCAAAACGAAGCGATCCGGGCTCCAAGAATCGAGCATCTTCAGCTCATCATCTCCCACTCATCAAAAGGTAACCAAGGCGGAGGTGCCACGCCTTTCCAGCCCGAGCACATACGCACAGAGCGCGCACGAGAGCGTTTCAACTTTCAAACCCTACCTGGCTACCTCCCCTCGCTCTGGTCCCCACGCCCCCCTATTTTTGAAACGCAAGCGTACCACCTTACACGTTCATAATGGAAGCGCCTAGCTTCCTGTTGTCTCGGGCGCTAGGCGTTCTACTGCGGGTCTGTCAACGAGGCCCAGCCTCTGCCCCGGATCTCCCCCCGCCAATGAAACAACCCTTGTTGCAAGCCCTCGCCCCTTGGATGGTCATGCCCAAGCACCAGCAGCAACAGCACCGTCCGCATTACCACCACCAGCAACAACGACACCGTCAGCAACATCAGCAGCCTCAGCGCCGCCAATTTCACGCCGCGCGGACCTTCTCCATGTCCAGCACTGCCAGGGCAGCGCAGGAGGCAGGCACACCACCGTCAAAGCAAGGTGACAGCAGCAGCGGCGGCAGTGGCTCCGGCATGAGCAGCAGCTCCATGGCCTCGCCCGATGCTGCCACAGCCGGAGGAAGCGGTGTAGAAGACAGCGGGAGTACAGCGGGCGACGGCGGCGGCAAGCAGTACATTGACCTGCCCGGCGGGAAAGTACCGCTGACAGGGCAGCTCACGTTCATGGGTGGGCCGTTGACAGGAAGCTCCGAATCCGCAGCGGCTGCGGCCCGAGTGGCGACATATCGCACCATTGACATGGCGGGGCGAGGCGTTGAGGAAGCTCAGGTGCCTCATCCTCTCAGGAGGGAGCTGGCCGTCAAGATCTACTCCACAATGGCCATGCTGCAGGCGCGTGAGAGGCAGCGTGTTGGAGTATGCGTGTTTGCATGGTAGATCTAATGTGTGCGTGTTTGAGTGTGCGTGTTTGCATGGTAGATCTAATGTGTGCGTGTTTGAGTGTGCGTGTTTGTATGGTATATTTAATGTGTGCGTGTTTCGCTGTTTGAGTGTGTGCATACATGGTAGCGGCTGGGGGGGTTCTGAGTGTGGGCTGTGCATGAAACATCAGAGTGACGGTTGATGCCAACTCAATCCAGCCTTTAAACTTGGTTCATACATTTGTGTCCCATTTCCCTCTTCCTTCATCCTCATTCGCCTCTCCCTCCCATCACACCGTGTGACATGTGTGTGGTGTCATATTTTGTGCCCACCTCACAAAAAACATTCAAACCCGCATGTGTTGCGTGGGTGTGTCGGGGGGGGTGGGGGGAGGTAAGTGAGTCTTGGTGACTTCTGCTCTGTAAACGAACATCTTCACGGCTGTGGTTTCCGGTTGCAAACCCCATGCATGCCTTTGGGGTGCAATGCACACTCCCAGCCATCAAGAATCAGCTCCGCTCCAACGGCAATGTCACCTCACCTCCTGGAATCAGCTACGTTCCAACACTCTTGACGCCCCACCCCCCCTACCTGCAGAGTATGGACACCCTGTTCTACGAGGCACAGAGACAGGCAAGGAGACAAGGTTTGGGGGTTGAGCTTCTCACGCTATGGTCATGTGCCATGTCAGTTGCCCGCCTCTGGAGGGGCAGGTGTGGGTGCTAGAATCAATGCGTGGGGGCTCCTTTGGTTCTTTGGAACGGCTTGGGAAATTCTAAAACCTTTAGCCCTGAACTCACACCAGGGTGCCTGGGAGTCAAGTCTTGGTCTTCATGTGCTTGGGTGGGGGCGTTGAAATTGTGGCTGTAGCTTCAAACTCAATGGCTTTGGAGCCGCCCAGCCATAATAATAATTTTTTAAGACCTATTATTATAACGAATGCCACCGTTAGCATGTAAGGCTGCTGTCGACCTTCACCTGTCGTCCTCATTCCCATTTTTTTGCGGGTGACCGGTCAGGACCCCCATGTCACATGCTTCTTCTTACCGACCATAAAAGCCTTGGCCCTTTCAGCTGCCAGGCTGACGTTCAGGGTGAAGAATTTCCCCGACCCTATACCCTAAACCATGAGAGCCTCAACCCTTTCAGTCGCCAGGCAGACCTATGGACATATGGTTCCACAGGGTTGCCTCTCATTGAAATAAACCAAGCCTTTGTCTGTGCCACACTGCTGTAGGGTTAAGGGTTTATCGTTGGGGACACCCCAAGGGTTACCCACACTCCACCGGGGTCTTTTCTCTTGAAAACTTGATTCGACCCTAAACCCTAAATTAACTCGACCCTTAACCCTCAACTTAATTCGACCCTAAACCCTGGGGTGCATCAGATGCCCAACATCCACAAATTAGCTGAAACGCTTCTCCTGCAAACTAAACTGGACCCTGAACCCTTGTGCTGAAAGCCGCACTGCCACCACGTTCCAAAGGGCCACCTCTCCACAGACACTGGACACAAATCACTCGTTTTCTCCCGCTTGGCCACCACCTTTCACCGGGCCGCTTCTCCTGCAAAATAGGATTGGACCCTAAACCCTCATGGATGCCGCATGACCACCACCTTTCACCGGGCCGCTTCTCCTGCAAACAGGATTGGACCCTAAACCCTCATGGATGCCGCATGACCACCACCTTTGACCGGGCCGCTTCTCCTGCAAACAGGATTGGACCCTAAACCCTCATGGATGCCGCATGGCCACCATGTTCCAAAAGGCCACCTCTCCTCTCTACTGACATTGGACCCTAAACCCTCATGAATGTTGCATGGCCACCATGCCCCTCAGGACTGCATCTCCTAGACAACATGATCTGAACCCTTCCAGCCCCCCGCACCCCCCCCCCCCATGCCCCTCAGGACTGCATCTCCTAGACAACATGATCTGAACCCTTCCAGCCCCCCGCCCCCCCCCCCCATGCCCCTCAGGACTGCATCTCCTAGACAACATGATCTGAACCCTTCCAGCCCCCCGCCCCCCCCCCCCCATGCCCCTCAGGACTGCATCTCCTAGACAACATGATCTGAACCCTTCCAGCCCCCCGCACCCCCCCCACCATGCCCCTCAGGACTGCATCTCCTAGACAACATGATCTGAACCCTTCCGGCCCCCCGCCCCCCCCCCCCCATGCCCCTCAGGGCCGCTTTTCCTTCTATCTCACGTCTCAAGGAGAGGAGGCCACCACGGTCGGGAGCGCTGCAGCCCTGCAGACCAGTGACATGGTGAGAGAGGCAATCCAGGGTTCAAATTCAGGGTTTTGTCTTGTTTTTGAATAGCAATCCCCAGCGTGCATGATGCTTTTTCGGCATGTCCCCCGGGCCCTGGCACAGGAGCTCAGCTTTGAATTTGAATTCCCAGGTGTTTGCACAGTACCGGGAGCAGGGCGTGCTGCTTTGGCGGGGCTACACGCTCACGCAGTTCTCAAACCAGGTGAGGCGTTGTTGTTGTTTTTTGTCGGTAAAGCGCAACCTACCTGCCCTTTTCAAAGGGGGCAGGCAAGCGCAAACCTTCTTATCTTTCCTTCAAAACTCCAATGAGCTGCCAAGAGGCCCTAGCGGCCCAACATTCCCTCGAAAATTAGAACAAACAAATAATGGAATACAGCATACTGTACCTTATAATATTTAGCTCCATGATTATAGAAAAAATACCTCACCAATCCTGGAGGGAAAAATTAGGCGCACGCATGGCCAAACAGCCTTCTCCTTTCTTTTAAAACCCTGCGGGCTGCCTCCAGACGCATGCGGGTCTGGCAGCCCTCCATCAACCTCCACCCTGAACCTGACCTGTTCAAAGCTTTTTTATCATGAAATAAGCCAAACTTGGTTAACAAATATCGCATCCCGTTGTGCAGTTGTTTAGCAACATGCACGAGCCTGGCAAGGGCAGGCAGATGCCCATCCACTACGGGGACAAGGCCCTGAGTTATCAGACCATCTCATCGCCACTGGCCACCCAGATGCCCCACGCTGTCGGGGCCGCGTATGCACTCAAGGTAGGGGCACCCAAACCTAAATCCACGCTGTTGGGGCCGCGTATGCACTTAAGGTAGGGGCACCACTCCGTGCAATGAGCGAGAGGGAACAGATTATGGCATTTTGTTGGAAGGGGGGGGTGAAAGGAACGCTTCGGTTTCGATCGAAGCAGCGGGTCGTGGTGTCCCTGACCTCACGAATACCACGCCAAAGGATCCTCCCATTTCGACCGGAACCCATCCTTTCCTTTCAGTGCATACAAGCTCGAATCCAAATTTGTACAGAGTGCTTAGCTTCGAAATTTCGAATTCGAATATCAATTTCGAATCCTCACCGATGCAGCTGTCCGGGTCCAAGTCTGTCACGGTGGCGTACTTTGGCGAAGGCGCTGCCAGTGAGGGCGACGCCCACGCTGCGTTCAACTTCGCTGCCACCCTGGAGGTGCCATGCATCTTCATATGCCGCAACAATGGCTACGCAATCAGCACACCAGCATCTGAACAGTACAGAGGTAGGCGGTGGGCAGTACGGTGGTTTGTGGGGTGCACAGAGGTAGGCAGTACGGTGACCCGTGGGTACCACATATGTGGGGCAGTGGGCGGTACAGTGATGTGTGGGCAGTACAGCAGCAGGCGATACGGTGATGTGTGAGCAGTACAGAGGTATACGACGGGCGGTATGGTGATGTGTGAGCAGCACAGAGGTATACGACAGGTGGTACAGTGATGCGTGGGCGGTGCAGAGGTAGACGGTAGGTGTTCCAGTGGTGTGTGGGCAGTACAGAGGTAAGCGGTGCGGTGATGTGTGGGCAGTACAGGATAGGATGAGTGCATTGGTCAGTGGCACCAGCGAGGGAGGGCTGTCTCACCTGAGCAATACTGCGGCCTGAAACTGGAATCCCTTGTCTCTATTTTTCACCCTTTTACCACCCTTTTTGCCACCCGCTTCACACATTTCCGTGCTTGTTCACCCTTAATTCAGGCGATGGCATTGTTGCCAGGGGTCCCATGTATGGCATCTCTGCCATTCGGGTGGACGGAGGGGATGCACGCGCCGTGTACAACGCAGTGAGCGAAGCCAGGTGAGGGGATGAACACAAGGAGCTCTCACCAGTGTCTGAGCAAGGCATCTCAGCCTTCCGTGTGGATGGAGGTGACACAAATGCCATGTACTACGCTGTGAGCGAAGCCAGGTGAGGGGATGAACACAAGGAGCTCTCACCAGTGTCTGAGCAAGGCATCTCAGCCTTCCGTGTGGATGGAGGTGACACAAATGCCATGTACTACGCTGTGAGCGAAGCCAGGTGTGTGTTAGGGACATGCTGTCACCTGTCACCAGTGTCGGTGCAAGGCATCTCAGCCCTCCCGGTGGACGGAGGTGATACACGTACCACATACAACGCAGTGAGCAAAGACGGGTGAAGGGATGGAAACAAAATCACCGTTCCCTTGATCATTTTTCTCATGTCTGAGCAAGGCATCTCTGCTTACTGGTGTATCGCCCGCCCGCATTCTTGCCCACCCACCCGTCTGCATGCCCACGCACCTACCCACCCACCTGCCTGCCTGCCTGCCAGGCGCATAGCAGTGAGTTCATACCGTCCCGTCCTCATTGAGGCCATGTCTTACCGCACCCACTCATTCACACACTCATCCGCTCACCCGCCTGCCTGCCTGTCTGCCTGCCTGCCTGCCTGCCTGCCAGGCGCATAGCAGTGAGTTCATACCGTCCCGTCCTCATTGAGGCCATGTCGTACCGCACCCACTCATTCACACACTCATCCGCCCACCCGCCTGCCTGCCTGTCTGCCTGCCTGCTAGGCGCATAGCAGTGAGTTCATGCCGTCCCGTCCTCATTGAGGCCATGTCGTACCGCAGCGGCCACCACTCCACATCAGACGACTCCTCGAGGTGAGACCCAGGCCTGTACCTCAACCAGCACCCCAGACTGTACCGCAGTACCACCCCCCTGGTCGTACTGCAGTGGTGTACGATTGTATGAACGTTGAAACATCAACATGTGCGAGAACAGTACGCATGCTGCTTCAGCGTTAAGACATGGTGACTCAAAAGGCTTTGCGACATGCCTCATCCTGTTTTGAGCAAAGACTGGATTGCCGTGTTTTCCCTATCTGGGCATGCCGCAGCTGTGTGAATACTGCTCCAACCCGCTAGCTTTGAAGCCAGGACTCTTAGGATGTAGGTACTAGGTTTTAAACCCAACCTCTAAGACACGGGAGGTTTGCGTTGGCCTGTGTTCAAGTCAAAAAAATTGTGCCGGGCTGGCGGGCGCCAAATCCGTGGAATAGGTGTATCTTGAAAGGTTGACGCTCCTGACTAGCTATGGGCTAAGATGACAACTTTGATCAAGCCCGTCAGCCCCTGAGCCCTTCAGCCAGAGGCCTGATGTCAGCCCCTTTGATCAAGCCTGTCAGCCCTGAGCCCTTCAGCCAGAGGCCTGATGTCAGTCCCTTTGATCAAGCCCGTCAGCCCCTGAGCCCTTCAGCCAGAGGCCTAATGTCAGCCCCTTTGATCAAGCCCGTCAGCCCCTGAGCCCTTCAGCCAGAAGCCTGATGCCAGTCCCTTTGATCAAGCCTGTCAGCCCCTGAGCCCTTCAGCCAGAAGCCTGATGTCAGTCCCTTTGATCAAGCCCGTCAGCCCCTGAGCCCTTCAGCCAGAAGCCTGATGTCAGTCCCTTTGATCAAGCCCGTCAGCCCCTGAGCCCTTCAGCCAGAGGCCTGATGTCAGCCCCTTTGATCAAGCCTGTCAGCCCCTGAGCCCTTCAGCCAGAGGCCTGATGTCAGTCCCTTTGATCAAGCCCGTCAGCCCCTGAGCCCTTCAGCCAGAGGCCTGATGCCAGAGGCTCTGAACCTTTCCACCTATGTGCCTTGGATTTATAGATTACACAACTCAAATTATTTTCCCACACTCTGAACTTGAACTCTCGTTCTTTTTCTCAGCACCCCAACCCTGCCACCCTCGGCCCACACCTTGGGCTGGGCGTTGATCCCTGAAGTGTGAATCCTTGTGCTGGGCCTTGATCCCTGAAGTGTGAACCCTTGTGAGTGTCTAGGTACCGCACGAAGGACGAGATGAGTTCCTGGCGAGCTAGGGACCCAGTCGCCCGCTTCCGCCAGTGGTTACAGGTGCAGGGCTGGTGGAGTGACCGCGAGGAGCAGGAGGCCAGGAAGGCCGCGCGGACTCAGGTCAGGGGAGGGGGAACCCTGTTGCTTTTTCGTGACTCAGCTACATGTCAGCGACACTCCGGTTTGCGTCCAGAGGCCTTAGGTGTGGCCAGCCATGCTGCTTGCGCTGCCGGCCACAGGCCGGTCCAGGTTTGGTCCCAATCAGTTATTTGGCGGCCGCGGGGCGGCCTGCCGATGGTGGCCTCGTAGCCGAAAAAATAAACACTGAGGGCAAACCTTCACAGTTCAGTCCAAAGGGATCGCCGTTTTCTGTCAGGGTTATCTTGCTTCCCAGGTTCGTTTGCTCGGACTGAACAGAGTGTGAGGCTGGCCAACCAACCCTACAAAACCTGAGACGCACACACAGAAAAAAGCAGCCCGGTGTGCCTTGCTCTGTCCTGCAAGGTTTTGGCCTGTCTGGCCCGTGAACTAAACACTTGCAGCGTTTTTTTAGTTTTGCGGTTCTTCGTGTGACGCAGGGTGTGTGGGCCAGGGGCTGTGAGGCAGGGGGTTTGAAGCGTGTCGAAAGACGTTGCAGATGGGCATGTTGACATCGTCAGCGTGTCAACAGAGGTCGTTGAAGATGGGCTCTGTAGGCTCAGGAGATGGGCGTGTCTTCAAGGACATGACGTCGATGCCTGTACCGCGGATATTTCTATATTCCCCAAGCGAGGCCCCATCTCACTTGCATATGGAGTGGAGATACCCTATGATACCATGTGGCTCTTTCTGGGGTGCACCAGGCAGGCCTCTGGGGGCGAAGCAGAACCAAGCTGTGGCTGGCCTAAGGCCGGGGCCCACAAGCAATAGGGCTTGCAATAAGCCCCAACCCTCTGGCCGTAGACCGGGATTGAGCTTAAGTGAAGCGGAAGCCTGCAATAAACAAGACTGATGAATACAGATGTGTTCGGTAAGGGGACAGCGTTAGACATCTTAAGCGTTAGAAGGTTTCAGGGTTTGGAGAGGGTCATTACCAGTACATGTGGTAATTACCGCAGAATCTAACACCTGGCAATCACCCGGCCACCCGTGAGGTAGTCCCTATCAAATCCTACAACATTGTGTGTGCATCCTGCATGTTCGGCATATTTTTACACCGGTATTTGAATTTGAATGTGTGTGACCTTGCAGATCCTTGAGGCGATGGAAGCTGCTGCGAAGGTGCCCAAGCCTTCGCTGAGCAACATGTTCACCGATGTGTACAGCGGACCGGGCCTGCCTTGGAACTTGCAGGAGCAGTACGAGGAAACACTGGAGATGGTCGCAAAACATCCGGAGCTCAAGCCAAGCGACATGCCGCTAGTCTAGCAAGTCAATGACGTTACACCTCTGGGCCCTGCTCGAAAAGGCTCGGCCACGTGGGCGCCAGACTGAAGGGCTAGTCTAGCAAGTTTGATCCTCTGGTTTGATAAATGGAGATAGGGACAAAACTAAGCGACATGCAACTGGTCTAGCAAGGTCGGGGGAACCATTGAACAAGAGAACGCCAGAACTAAGAACGCCAGCCGACATACCTGGCCTAGCAAAGATGGTGGGGGTAAGCTACGTTTTAGTGGCCCTTCTGCAGGTCATACAGCCTCGAAAATTTGAATAGGTAACTTGACTTAACAAGGGGCAAGGGACATTGGCCTAGCGCACCCAGGCAGGCGAGTTTAAGACGATGACGTTACACCTCTGAGCCAAAGTGAATGTTTCGGGGGCTCTCTCCTCCTAGACTAACTTCATCATAGGGGATATGCAACCCCGGAAGTAGTTTTTATTTCCAGGGGCGGGAAAGCCACCCGTTGGGCCCTTGAAGCTCTTAATCAAGCAAATCTGACGGCATCTCTCTCCCTGTGTCGCTGGGTTCTATGTTCCTGCCCATCTCAAATAGGAGGGTGGCAGGGCTGCATCATGGTTCAGACTGTGCAAAGTAGCTGGAATTGAGCTCAGTCATTCCCTACCAGCCCCTCGCTGCCTAGCATTCAACAGGGCCCAGCGGGTATGCACCGTTATAAACTTGATCGAGGGGTTGAAAGGGTGAAGGCGAACAGAACATCACGGCGTCTAATGGGAAATTTATCTTTAATCAGAGTTCGTCCAGCGCCCAGATGCACCAATCACACCACCCAGCCACCAAGTCCAGCAATCCTATGAAGTGCTCAGGAGAGCGTTGTTGTTGCATTGTACTCGCTCCTGTTCAACGGTGTATGACGGTACACCTCTTGAGCCATACTTAAATAAATCAGCCGAAGCCCATCCGACCGGTTGGCAGGGAAGGCTAGGTTTGAGGGAATTGGAGGGGGGAAAGGCAAGGAGTCCTGTTGACCTTTGCACGCAGCTACATTGAGGATCCTTGGGGCCTGTTGACCTGTGCGCGGAAGCTGCACTCAGGATCCTTGATCACTGGCCTAAACGGATCCATAAATATGCAGTTCATTTCCATTCAGATCCTGCCTGTTTCGGTCTCCTGTATATCTGCGCCAGTCGGGCGCCTGCGCGGCCAAGCCTTTGTATGCATGGCCCGAAGGTGTGACGTCATTGATCTGTGCCTGAAATGGGCTTCGTGTGATCAATGGACTGCGGATAATCTGTGACCTAGAGATTACATCAGAGTGAGTCGTCTTAGCTGTTAGCATGGATTTGCCTTAACACCAGATTCTGTTAGCCAGGAGGGGATCCCCCGGCTCATAGCCAAACAGGTCCGAGTGATTTTTTGTAATCAGGGTTTTTAGGTCAGTCTATAAAAGATGAACCCTGGATGAACATACCGTCTCGGCCTTTTCAAAAAATGCTTGTGGGTGGATGGCTGGATGCGCTGACCCTATAACAACATCAACACATGCCCGATGTCGAGTCTCTGCGAAGTGCAGACTGATATCAGCCAGAGATCTGCCGGGTCTTAAAATTAACCACTTGTGCCCACAAGTTCCAGGTCACGCAAGATCGCGGAATCATTTCACTGGCTGCCTTGGAGTGATGCCAAGAAGCGTAATAAAAACGGTCCTGCTCGCTCAATCCCAACAGCGGCAGCAGACCTTCCTATCAGGTCAACACAAAATTGACGATATCTAGATGCCGGACACATTTATATCTGTCACACTCCTTGCACTCTCGTGGCGCGAGGGCGCCAAGGTTATCGCTAGGAAAGCATATAGAGATGCACCAAAAAGGAGGCACCAAGAGTGGCATGCCTCTGATGCCACTAATTCAATATCAGACATCACTCACATCAGTATGTACGTACAGCTCCCAGGGTGTCCATGACCTCAATTTTCTGCCTCAATTCCCCACGCCTCAATTCCCCACTTCAAATACCCGCCGCAAAATGATTTTGAACGGATGAGCAGGTACTGTGCCAAAAAAACTTCCGTGTTAAAATGCTTGGAAGAGCGATTCGGCTGCCGAGGTGCGCATGATGCATCTAACCGGCCAATGCGGCATCACCCAGCCTCAAATCATCACCCAAGCGGATATGGATCGGCCTCAACCCCATCCCTACGTGGATATCGACCACCTCCACCTCCCCCCTACAGGTTGAGTTCTGCATGATGAGAAGCCTATGCCCCCCTGCCTATGACGCTCTCACGTCGGAGAACAGCTGCTGGTGAGAGTGCGCCTGTGGGCCCTCCCTCAGCCCGATGATGCAAACACACTCAATTGGTGTCGCCCTATGGCCTCCAGCCGCACCGCTGAATGACAGCAAGACTGACTGGCCGCCTGCCAGAACGCTTAAGAAGCCCGCCCGGTAGGGCCTGCCAAACAGCCCTGCCAACAATGCCGTTTTCAAGGCCTTGGGAGCCTATGCAAATAAATCCCGCCAGCTCTCCGACTGCAGATCTGACAGGTTTTTGTAGGGCCAGCGGACTCCACTGCTCTCCACCGATTGAAAAAGAGCTAGGCACTACCAGGCTGCTTCAGTAGTCCTTGAGGGGCCCCACTCACGCGCCCAACGCCTTGTTCACACGAGAGCAGAGATATGCAAACTCTGGTGCTGCACAGCTGACGTCAGCGCTGTCTAGCTGGCCCTAGCGCTGCTTAGCCGGTCAGTGTCTTGTAGATCTGGGCGTACACCTTGCCAGCATGCACCTGCGCACCGTTTGAATGACAATTGCTGACACAGCACAGCCACCCATTGCTGGCTCAGCAAATGCACCCATTGCTGACACAGCACAGACACCCATTGCTGACACAGCACATACATTCATTGCTGACACAGCACAGACACCCATTGCTGACTCAGCACATGCACACATTGCTGACACAGCACAGACACCCATTGCTGACTCAGCACATGCACACATTGCTGACACAGCACAGACACCCATTGCTGACACAGCACAGACACCCATTGCTGACACAGCACGACACCCATTGCTGACACAGCACATACACCCATTGCTGACTCAGCACATGCACACATTGCTGACACAGCACAGACACCCATTGCTGACTCAGCACAGACACCCATTGCTGACTCAGCACATACACCCATTGCTGACACAGCACAGACACCCATTGCTGACACAGCACGACACCCATTGCTGACACAGCACATACACCCATTGCTGACACAGCACATACACCCATTGCTGACACAGCACAGACACCCATTGCTGACACAGCACGACACCCATTGCTGACACAGCACATACACCCATTGCTGACACAGCACAGACACCCATTGCTGACTCAGCACATACACCCATTGCTGACTAAGCACATGCACACATTGCTGACACAGCACAGACACCCATTGCTGACACAGCACAGACACCCATTGCTGACTCAGCACATACACCCATTGCTGACACAGCACAGACACCCATTGCTGACTCAGCACATGCACACATTGCTGACACAGCACAGACACCCATTGCTGACTCAGCACATACACCCATTGCTGACACAGCACAGACACCCATTGCTGACTCAGCACATGCACACATTGCTGACACAGCACATACACCCATTGCTGACACAGCACAGACACCCATTGCTGACTCGGCACATGCACACATTGCTGACACAGCACGACACCCATTGCTGACTCAGCACAGACACCCATTGCTGACACAGCACAGACACCAATTGCTGACTCAGCACAGACACCCATTGCTGATTCAGCACAGACACCCATTGCTGACTCAGCACATGCACACATTGCTGACACAGCACATACACCGATTGCTGACACAGCACAGACACCAAATTGCTGACTCAGCACAGACACCCATTGCTGATTCAGCACATACACCCATTGCTGACTCAGCACATGCACACATTGCTGACACAGCACATACACCCATTGCTGACACAGTACAGACACCCATTGCTGACTCAGCACATACATTCATTGCCGACACAGCACATACACCCATTGCTGACTCAGCACATGCACACATTGCTGACACAGCACATACACCCATTGCTGACACAGCACATACACCCATTGCTGATTCAGCACATGCACACATTGCTGACACAGCACATACACCCATTGCTGGCTCAGGAAAAGCCACATGATGACATGAGGAGTCAACAGATCAAAGGCGAAGTGGTGTTCACGGCAAAAACACAAAGCAGGCGGTTTGAACACCAACTGACTGGCAGCCTGTTTCGAATTCAAAATCGAACAGCAACTAACCAATTCCTGCAAAAGCTGAGCTGGGCTGGGCCAAAGATAGGATGCACCACATGGCAGGACCAAAGTACAACATAATACAGCTGGCGGTCTAGTACATGATTTTAAATCCAAATGTGTGTTACGTTTGAACAGCACTGACCTCCACGGGGTACACCTTGAGATCCACTGGCGCCTCGTCCTTCTTCAGGTTGGCCAGCAGGCTTCGCACAGGGCCAGTGTTGGGGCACCAGATCAAGACCTAAAGAGAAAGGGGGGGTGTCAGGAACAGGTAGGGACACCTTTATATTCCAACTTGACAGCATGCCACTTCGAAATTGGAAATTGCAACATCCTCTGTGTAACAAGGTGCATTATTGGGCAGTCACTCTGCCAAGAAAGGGGTTTGCTGGCCTTCAGGGACGGGGATCGGCTGTTAACTATTCACTGCACTATATCACTGTTGTAGCTTTGAAATGGGTCCTGGAGCTATTCAGGTGAGGGCTCCACTAAATGGCACCTCATGGTTGAATACAAAAGGCGTCGAAATCTGCGAGGCCAAACGCACACAGCACGTCCCCATCAGATGACACTGAGCTCGTTATAGCACACACTCGCTCGGATGAAGGGAGACCTAGAGTTCCAGGTTGGAACAGCATCGAGGTACATTCGATTGATTACTCGGTTGATTACAGGTTCCTGACATGAATCGTGTCAGGCGTCACCGTGTCATCAACTACAGGTCAGCCTTCGCTGCAGGCGCCTTGCACTGAAGCTGTTTCACCTACTGCTTGCCATCGAGGCCATCACAATCTGGCCTGTTCCACCCTAATTTCATCACCTCCTCGCCCGGTCCCCTCCCTGTGCCAGGCTCTCACCCTTCCCGTGGTTAGGTGGTTAGGTGGTTAGGTCCCCTCCCTGTGCCAGGCTCTCACCTTTCCCGTGGTTAGGTCATACTGAGTGCCATCCAGGGGGACCTCCGCCACAGGCTTGCCGTCAGGCCCATCAAAAACCTGTATGGCCACACAAAACACGACACAACCCGTGTTACTTTTTCCGTGACTCAGCTATATATCAGCTACACACTGGCCTCTGGCCGGAGGCCCCATTTGTGGCCAGCCATGCTGCTTGGGCCACTGGCCGTAGGCAGGTCCAGGTTTGCTCCCGATAGGGCCTCTAGCGGCCGCAGGGCGGCCTGCCGAAGGCGGACTTGTAGACGCAAAAAGAAACACGTGCCAGTGGCCAACAACAATTACACAGAGTTAGAAACACATGTTAGAAAGCAACAACTACAACCATAAACCCTTACAACCTTGGGCAAACACCACCAGTGAGTAACAGTCACAGTACGAGCCATCAAACGCAAGGAACGCTTATGTCTGGCGCAGCCTTAACCTGCAAGTTTCAAGGGCCATACCTGCAACCTCAATTAAGTGCGCGCAAACCGCGGATACCAGGCCTCTGGCCAGCCACTAATTGGCTGATGGGGATACAACCTCGACCGGCCTGTGGTCGGCGGCCCAAGTAGCTGGGCTTGCTACACCAGACCCACCAACCGAATAGCGGCTTGAGAACCCTAAAATCAACAGCGAGGGTCTCACCTTGGCATCTACGAGGGGGAACTTGAACGCTGTGCTCAAAGCGTCACTGCGAGGGCATATGGACACACGCAGTCTGCTCAGTTCTCGCAAAGAAGGAGACTGACCTTCCTGCTGGGGCTTGAGGAAAGGTCTAGGATAGAGTCCACTCAGTACTCATAATGATGGAGACTGATGCCCCTGCAGGAACTTTGCCTCCGTTCAAAGCATGGGCTCCACCCTCCCCTTGCATCAGCATTCCAGCCCACTGCTACAGCCTGACCTGCAGGAACTTCCGGATATGCATAGGATGTGTAAGATATAGTCTGCTCAGTGCTCTGCTGAACATGATTGTTTTCCAGCTAACTCGTACAAAGCAGCATAAAGGACAGTCTTTTAGACACTCAGTGCAATGCTCATTTCCAGATGCTGATGCAAACCAACAGTCGTCGGGCACCTCGGCTTGCCCATGCAGATGCCCATGCAGACGTCCATGCAGATGCTCATGCAAATGCTCGTACAGATGTCCATGCAGATGCCTATGCAGATGCCCATGCATATGCTCATGCAGATGTCCATGCAGATGCCCATGCATATGCTCATGCAGGTGCCCATATATATCTATGCTCATGCAGATGTGCATGCAGATGCTCATGCTCATGCAGATGCCCATGCTGAGACCCATGCGACGCCCATGCTTTGCTGGGTAAAGCAATTCAAGGAAATGGTGTTTCAAATGCTGCAGTTCACATATTTTTGGTATGCCCACAATCAGGAGGGCTATGCTCTTCAGCTGTTGCTGTTTCGAAATCCACATATCCACACCTTTTGGGTCTTATGAGTGTTTTGTGTCTGTGCTTAATCCAAGGCTATCCATGAAGCAAAGCGGCCCAGGCTGCGCACCGCCGACATTATACACAGTCGAAAGAAGCACTCCTGCACGAGTCACACTAACCCCATGACTGTTTAAAATTCTTGTATTTTTGCTCTAGCTCCCATGCATCCATGCGTCCATGCAGACAAAAACGCATTGTCCCTTGTCTTCAGGTCCATTATCCAAACAGAGAATTTGTTGCCCATTGTCCAAGATCCAGTCCTAACAGAAACTGTATTGCCCTTAGTCAAAGGTCCATGCACGGCTTGCCACCCCCATGAAGAAGACCACAATCTTCCCATTTTGAGGTGCCCCGTCTGAAAACCTGAAGCGCTGTATGGAGGTTGTCCATGCCACCTGAACCCTTAGCCATGCATCCAACAATCTCCTCGATGCCGCACTGGTAACTGCGTGCTGTCCCATAGTCTTACAGAGCAGTTCAAGGAAGCCGTCATCAACACATTCCCTTTTCACCGCATTGCAGCATGGGCAGGCCACATGATCGGACACTTTGCTGAGGTAGATGTTTCTACATCATACGCGCATCAACCCTACAGCTATTTTTGAAACGGCAAGGCAGTGCGGGCATGGAGAACTGAGAATTTAAACTGGCACTTCAGGTAATCTAGGAGGGATGGTCATGCCCTGACCTCCTCTGCCCCAGATCCCTCACACCCACTCAAACTTCCGGGGAAGAGGCTACTGACTCTGGTCATTGGCTGCATGGCGGGGCAGCTGCATGGTGGATGAGTCAGCGTCCCTGCCCTTCTCACCTGCAGTATACCACGTCCTTGTACCGGAACACGGCGAACGCTTTGCCCCCCGCGAGCTGCACGCCCTTGACAGACTTGGTCTCGAACAGCACCGCGGTCTCGCCCAGAGGACGCCATCCCTTGTTGGGGTCGACGGATGCTGGCAGGGGAGCTACGCCAGGGGGCTGGAAGGGCGCCTCTCTACTCGCTTTGGAGGGCGTGCCCTTCTTGGGCGTACCAAAGCCTCCTGTCGAGTTGCGGATTTGGATGACAGCGCGTGGCCTGCAGAAAAGCCTGGGGCTGGCTAAAGTGCATCGCTGGGAGGTGCATCGCTGCAGGCAGGTGGTCGGCTTTGATGCAAGCATGACAGAGGACGGGTTGGTCGTGACACGCCTAGGATGGAGGGGTGAAGGAGAGAGGGAAGAGGAGAGGGTTGCGGAGGCGATGAGGGATGGTTGGTGTCTAGGTGGAAATCAACTAGGGTCGGGGGTGTGATTGTAAGTGTGGAGATAGGAGATATGGTACGTGTGGTGGGTGTGAGCTTGTGGTCCATCGAGATTGGGCGGATTCGGGAGGTATCCCCTTATGTATTTGAAGTTGCACTTGAACATTTGGGTCGCTGTACCCCTTCTCGCCCCCTATGTGTGTTAGATGTCGGTCAGACTGCGTTACGTTTGAGGTTGCGTTTGACAGCAGCGTTTGGGCGTCTGGATTTCGCGTCTGATCTGACGCGAAACTGGTCACACTGCGTTTGGGCAAGACGGCAGGGCAAGACGACGTCAGGGCACGACATGGTACATTTTGTGCGAATTCCGACTCCCAGCGACTTGGGGTTGATATTTCCTTATATTGTAACATAGATTCTGTTCGTGTCCAGCTTAAGATCAAGCTTAAGCTGGAATTCATGAAAAATCGCAAACGCGAAACGTCAACCCCCCCCCCCTCCGCGTCTGCGTTTGGCGTTTGGACACGTTGCGTTTCGCGTTTGGGCCAGTGTGACCGGCGTCGCGTTAGCACTTTTTCCTGACGCAACCTCAGAGGTTGCGTTTGGCAGTAGCGTTTGGGTCGCGCCTGGATTTCGCGTCTGATCTGACGCGAAAATGGTCACACAGCGTTTGCTGGGCAAGACGTACGTCAGGGCAAGACGACGTCACTACGTCAGGGCACGACATGGCACTATGGCAGTACCGGTATAGCACATTTTTGTGCGCATTCCGACTCCTAGCGGCTCGGGGCTGATACCGTATTTCCTTATATTGTAACATGTGTATTGTTCATTTGCAGCTTACGATCAAGCTTGGACTGGAATCGATGAAAAAACCCAAACGCGAAGCGTCAACCCCCCCCTCCGCGTCTGCGTTTCGCGTTTGGACACGTTGCGTTTCGCTTTTGGGCCAGTGTGACCGGCGTCACGTAAGCACTTTTTCCTGACGCAACCCCAAACGTAACGCAGTGTGACCGACCTCTTAGTCCCTGGATTCGGTTGTGCTATTTTGCGGTTTTTGCTTCGTGTTGTGCGGGCATCGGGGTAGTTTGGGCCTCTTGGCTGTCTGCTGGTTATTGAGTTGTGTCTTTGTGGGTGGGGGGCCATGCCTTCAGGGATTACTTCGCCATTTGCCCTATTAGTGTCCATGAAGATCCTTTTCTGGCTTCATGTCGGCTTTTGTGTCCTTTTGTAGGTTGGGTACCGTTTTCTCGGTTTTGGTGGAGACTTGCAGCCGCTTTCGGGTGGGATTTTGGTGGTAGTGTGCTGTAGGTAGATGGGTGTCGTGACGAGGTCACAGTTTTTTTAAACCTAATTGTACCGATGATGGATTATGTTTCGGTTGGAGGTTTTGGGTTTTGGTAGTTGGTAGTTGGTAGTTTGCTACTTGGCTGCAAAACGTATGGCGAGAACACCCACGACTGCCCAAACGTACACGGCCGTTATACTTTCTCTGATAATGGCGATATGTCTCAAAAGACGGGCGTATCTGCCTATTGCAGAGCAGAACCGGAAGGCTCAAGGTCACGATACCAAAACCCAAAACCCAAAACCTCCAACCGCAACATACTGGTAATCATGAAACATTATCCATAATCGCTATAACGCGAACTTTTTACGCATGAGTTATCGCGGCCGTGTGAGTGCTTGTTGATCGTGTGCCTTTCCTGTTCCTACTCGCCTTTTATCAACTGTCGACGAGGGCCCCATGCGCACCCGGGCTGATTTTGTGTGTGTCATCAGCATCTTAGGTGTTCTAGAGTTGGGCGGCCGGCCTCACAACTCCTAAGTCAAAAAATAGAAAAAGATTCGGGATTCATGAGATAGCCGAATCGGTGCGTATCATGAGCAGTGGTGGGAGTTACCTCCCGAGTTACCTTCATAAACACAACATGTAGTGCATCGATTGTCTTGCGATGTACTTTCCCTTGTTTTCTCTCTTGCTTTCTTTCAAGAGTATACATAACACGTTTCTGGTTTGCCACGGAAATTTTCCAGGGTCCTTCTCACCCGGTTCCTTCCGGGGTGAAACACTGGACCCCGGAAATCTCCGGTGCCTTGGTGCCTTGAGAGTTTAGACCACCCGGATTCCAGTCGTACAGTTGTTTGGGGGACCTCCCCCATGCCCGGAACTTCTAAAGACCCATGAGATTTTTTACGCCCTCGAAAGACTAATGCTAATGAAGAGGAATCGCTGCACGATTCTGTCTATGGACTTATCAGGCGGTCGTCATGGGGGCGACCGCCGACCGCGCAGACAGGCCCCGTCAGGCCGCGGCCTGTGTCACTCCGGGGTGTTGCATGTGTATCTTACATTGCTAATATATTCGTCAATAAAAGACGTATTGGCAGCATTGGCAGCACAGGATTTGCAGTGAGATGTGCGTCCTGCCGAACCCCGCCCCTTGACGTGACGTATGACGCATACGCATATAGCTCCGAGACCAAAACTGTGCGTCCTGCCGAACCCCGCCCCTTGACGTGACGTAGCTCCGAGACCAAATATATACGTCATAATATGGTACAGTCAACGTCAGTTAAAGCTTCGTTTGCTTGCATACCGTAGTCGTCATTCTCCTCCTCCGCCGGTTCCTGGCCTCTAGAAATGTGTGGCTATTGGGGCCCTGGGGGCTCAGTGGCACTACGCTAATTGGCAGTCGACACTGAGGTCGGCGGTTCGAATCCTGTCAATGCTCATTTACCGCCACCCACCCAATCGTCCGTGACTAATGCCGTACTGGTGTCCGTCGCTTACAGCCTAGCACCGACGATGCTGATCAAGCGGAGGTCGCGAGTTCGATACGTGCTGGTGGCAGAAAAAGTTGTTGCATACCGAGCGTTATCGCACTGACACGCCGATGGCTGTTCGCACCCGAAAGAAAACAACCCTGAAAAAGAGCGAAGGGTTCAAGAAAAGAAAATACACCAAAAGAAACCCGGGAAAGGTGGCAAAGATCCCCACGATTTTTCGGGGTCCAATCTCGGGTCCAATCGGAAACGTGCTGTGACCCCTGGTGCTGACAGACCGGGCTTGGGCGTCTCGTCAACCTGACCTTCCTAAAATCCACGCATCGTCGTTTTCTTTATTTTCTTTTATTTCCCTCTTTGCAGTTTACAAGACTGAATTGTCGATTCTTACTGACTCTCGTGCACTGATTTATTTTTCGTCGTTGCCATGAATTTCGACGTGCGTGCCTGGACTGCGGTTCATACCTTGAGTCCTGGAGTGGATGACTTCGATGGCGGTTCGGGGGGCAATGCCTAGCGCATGGCAGCCTGTCAGAATTCAGCCCAACTACAAGAAGGGCGACCCCCCTGACCCCGGTAACTACCGGCCCATTGCCATCACTAGCGTGCTGTACCAGCTGTATGCTACTAGCATGCTAACCGCCGTCGCTGATCAGTGGGCTCGCATGCACGAGCACATCCCTCCTGAACAGTTCGGCTTCCAGCAGCGCCATAGCACGCTGGCTCCATGCTGTTTTTTTCTTGAGGCATGCCGTCCATGCACAACGGGCAGCTGCAGCACGTGGCAAACTGCATGTGGCCTTTGTAGATTTCACAAAGGCCTATGATTGTGTGCCACAGAAGCAGCTATGGCAGCACCTGTCTGAGCGGCTCCACATACCTTCAGGCCTGTTACGCGCTGTGCACTACAAAGGTGCAGTCTACACGCTAACAGGCGGCCATAAAAGCATTGACCCTGTGCCTTGCACCCGAGGTATCAAGCAAGGCTGCCCACTCAGCCCCCTCCGCTTCAGTCTCTATCAGCGATCTACCGATCTGCCGGGCAAGATCGCAGCCCAGTGCCCGGCAGAGGGCATTGGGCGGGGCGGAGTCTCAGGTGCCTCTTATATGCTGACGATCTCTCCCTACTAGCCAGCAGCCCGGCAGGGCTGCTGCACATGCTAGATGCCCTGCATGAATATGCAGCGGTCAAATAGCTCCAGGTCATCTTCAGCAAGACATAGATATTGGAGTTTGGCGGCCGCTTAGCAGCGCAGCGCTGGCAATCAGCCCATACTTGCGTGAACGGCCCCAATAGGATAGCGCTGAAGAAAGTCCAAGAATTCAAGTTCTTGGGCATCATCCAGCACCAGAGCGGCAGCATGCATGAGAAAGGCCATGTTAGGTATAGAGGGCCGGGCCTTTAGCTGCCGCGTTGCAGCGTGTCCGCCGCATGGCCGCCAAGGTGCGCCTCAGGCATCATCTGCCTACACGCATCCGGTTGGCGTTGTCTATGCGGCGCCTGCGGCCAACTACGGTGATGTGGTGTGGGCCACCGATCACCTCAGCCCTCAGGTCGCGGTATTGCCTCAAGAGCATGATGCAGTCCAGCTTCCTCCAGCATCTGCGCCATGCTGCATGGCTACCTCCGTCTGCTACCAGTTGGGGGTCATGAAGGAGCTGCAGATCCAGCCGTTACAGCTAAGTTGGTGGCAGCATGTACTTCGCTTCTACAACGCCGCGGTCGCACCAGCAGCACATCAAGACAGCCCACTCATGACCGCAACCTTGGCGGCCGACATGCAGCTCGCTGTCAGGCAGGGCACCGGAGGGTGCACTTGGTGCATGGAATTGCTAGGTGCTTTGGAGCTGGGATCAGCCGTCCCCAAACTGATTCAGACAGCGACTAACATGCAGCCGCTACCTGTCCTAATGGTGTTAGCGCTAGTTGATACAGCATACGAGCGGGCGCAGCTGGATGTAGCTGGCAGAGGGGACCCCAGAGATCTTGCCACTGAACACCGGTCTACGGTCGCCTACTGCATCTGGTTTCAGTCTACGGCGGGCGCCGTGCTGGTGCTGGCGCAGGCCAGGGGCCGCACTAGTCGAAGGGAGTGTGCTTGCGTGCGCACAAATTTAAGGCTGCGGCTCGGCACCGTCAGCCTAGCACGGCTGACACTCAAGGACGTCGCAGCGGTCAGCAGCGTGAAGGACGGTGCCGTTAACGGTGTTGGGCAAGGGGAGATGGCGAGCATGTGGAGGATGCGCTGCATGTCTGCTTCCAGTGCTCTAGCGTGAAGGAGAGGCTTAAGGAGAGAGGTTGGGCAGGGCACTCTTAAATTTAAGTTGCAATCTTAAATGTCGGGAGGATGAGCTTCACATGATTTACTGCCCGTTCTATACAGACCTTCGTTTTCAGTTTAACCTTACTTTCCATAATTTCCTAGAGGACGAGGATGAGGCCATGAAACGGTACGCAAATGGAGTGTGGGGCAAACTAAATGCAGCGGATTCTGCATATGTGTTCTGGAAGAAATTTGGTTGTTTTATCTTTCAGTGTATGATGAAAAGAGAGAATCATCTCAAAACTTTGCCAGAATTCCTGTCTCCACCCTTACTCTCTAGGCGGTGCTCAATCGAACTCTTTTGCACCCACGTCATGTTTTATGGCTGGGGCTTATCTTCTGCACTATGGGGTTCATTCCCACGCCACTGTCGTGGTTGTGTGCTAGTTGCTTGCCCATGGGGGTCACTGGTTTTCGCTTTCTGTCCTAGTGTATCAAGTGCCTGTACCGGTTTACGGGCACATGTCCCATGCATCAAGTGTGATGCTCTGTTGGACTGTAAAAAACTTCACAAAAACTTCACCACAGACTTAGCAACAATTGTACCGGGGCAGGATTGGATGGGAGGCGCTGGCTTTTGTTGAGGACGTCGTATGCTTTGTTGAGGCCTAGTTTTTATTGCTTTTCTTTGCTTTCTTGGGGAATAGGCTTGAGAGGGGCAAGGGTACTTGGGGCTGTATTCCCCTTTTTCGGGGGGGGGGTATTTCTTTCTCCTTTGTGTTTTTCTCCTTCTTTCCCTTCTTCAGTTACTTTTTATTTTCTTCCATTGGGACAGTTGGGCGCCCACGCGGCCGAGCTTTTTTGAGCAGGGCCCAGAGGAGTAATGTTATTGACCCCGGGTCCTGGCCGGGCCCGAGCAAACCCTTCAGAGAACTCTCCCAAACTACCGTTGATTGAGATAGACTTGGCTCACAATTAATTAATGATTGGCCTGCGCGGACATGGCTGCGTAATACTAATAATTCAAAAAATCGCCAAAATGCCCAAATGCCCAAACAAACACTCATTTAGGGGTGCGCGCCGAGGGGGGGGCAACAAAACAGCCAGGGACCCCATGCCCCCCCCCCCAAAGAGCACCCAACGAGCCTACCACCCACCCACCCACCCCACCCCCCGCCTCCGGAACCCATTGAAATTCAAATATCTCAGTCGCAATTCAAAATTACAGGGCATGTAAGGGGTGTTTTATGATCAGCTCGTCAAGGCGCTTCTACTTAGTATTTCATTTCGTTAGGTGATGACATGCCATAAGTCAATTTTGGTGCTGGGCTCAGCCAGGCTATTGAGTACCGACTAATGCTCGCTAGCGATCACAATTCATGCCGGCAGTCAACCTCATTCTCAGCCGGAGATGGAGAAGGAGAGGCTGGTGGGCTAGCAGGTGTTGGCTCAGCGTGGGCAGCAGCAGGGGTACTTAGGGGTGGACGGGAGCAAACCTGAGCGTTCTCTGCCGCTTCGAATCGCGTGGTATCGCAGAAGCTGCCATTCGTGCCATGCACTCCCTCATTGTGGTGGCATCTGACGTTTGGTCAGCGGATTTGAGGACCTTGCCACAACGGCCACAAGCGATCGGTTCATGCATGATCCACCAGACCAACACTATCATGTGCTGCGTATAATACAGCTCTCGCTTAGGCTGACTCAGGTGGTTTCGGAGTGTGTCCGATGGAGCCAAACCCTCAGTGTGGGGGGGCAGGGGGTCATGTGGTAATTCAAGCAACATTTTAGGATGATACTGGACTCATGTTGGCAAGAAGAGCACAGAGGTGCCGCTGTCAGCCTCAACAGACCTCCAGAAAAAAGATACACATTTGAAAAAAAATGGGTTTTATGGGAGATCCCCCCCCCCCAACTTTGCCCCCCTATATCTCCCCCCCCTGGGCCAAAAAACATTTTAAAAATAGCCATGGAACGCTCTCGTTAAGCTCTACAAAAAAAGGGGCGTGGGATCGATTTTTTGTTTTTTGCCTCACCCTTCGGTGCGCGCTATGAAATAAAAACAGCAAATAAAAAAAGCCGCGCTCTGGCTGTATCGCTGACCGTATACTGATCTAAGTACAGTGTCCTTCCTAGCATCAGACGAGGGTTCTGACTGAGTTGACCGTACTGGTTGCGCTGACGGATATCAAAATTATTGTAACTGTTGCGCGATGTAAATCTTATATCATATACAAATTTTGTCGCTGCGCGGCCGTTTTTAAATATTTGCGAAGTTGCGCGACGAAGTTTAAATGGTTTGGGGGGGGCATGGCACTACTAGATACATTATTAGTACTGAGATAGAGCATGGCATTCACATCAGTGTCGTGCAAATTCGCCGCAACTGAAAAATCGTGTGAGTACCTTGTAAATGTTGCTGAATTCGTCTTATATTGCGGCGGTGACTGAAACTCAGCTACGCAACTCAGCTGTTGTTGGGACTGTAGGCGGCGTGGCACATACCGGTATATCACTGATGCAAATAAATGTTAAGCACCACTAGGAATGGCGGAACATAAGCAACAGCACTTCGAAAGACTACCGAAACCGTTGTTCGAACAAAAGAGAGATTCTATCGACAGCGAACTACTAGCTAAAGACTGCCCCGAACAGATTGCCGCACCGTCACCGAAGTACATACCTACCCACACATTTCACCCCGTTACAGTTTTCATGTTGTTTGGTGGGTGAACTTGCTATCCTTTCCTTCCTCTTGTGCCTTCTCCCTTGACCTTCGCATCGGACTTTTTGTTCGCCGACGTTGCTGAGCTTCATTTCAGCATGGCCCAGAGGTGTAGCGTCATTAACATTTACCCCCCCCCCCCCTCATCCCTTGCGTTACTTGCGTCCTGTTTCAGTTTACACGACTGGAGAAATGAAAACAATTTTGTGGATTTGGGGATGCATGTACATGTTACTGAACGAGCTCGTCCAAAGGTTGACGAGCTTGTCAGTCTCGAGACGCCCAAGCACGGAATGTCCCTGCTGCGCACACACTCATTGTGCACATTTAAACGCCTGCTGATTTCTTCTACAGCCTTGCAAATTAGGGAACTCGGTCAATGAACGGCAATCCTGACGACCAGTCATTCACGAATGTCAATGACTGACGTTACGCCTCGCTCTGGGCCCAGTCTTTCACGAATGTCAGATTGACTAGATCGCTCATCAGATTGACAGCTCACTGATTGACAGCTAGCATGCAGATGATGATATTGTAGCTTTCGATGCCCCTTTATTAATATCTTTTAAAAATTCCTCGCCCATTCTTGCTTGTTTGCATTTGGTGCTTGCTTGCCGTCTGGGACATCTACTCAACAACATGGTATGTATTTATTCGTTTTTTCTCCCATGCTCTTCATCCTATGCCTTCATTTATGCATGTCACCGATCGTTTTAATGATACCGGCAAGTTTCATATGTCCTCCTCCTGTTTTCGCCCATTTAAGTACAAAACGTTCATGTACAATGTCCAGGCTGCTCGAGCGTCTGCCGTGTGGGCAGATGCTTCGCTGAGGCCACCAGTCTTAGGTGACGAGTCAAGCATCGAGGACATCATGGCTTTTCTAACGCAAGCTGGGGTGGCACCTGCCGACGTTTCAGGTATATTAATACCTTTATAGCCCTGTCTATGCAGTTTCCGCAGTAAATACCTTTCTTTTTCCCGCGTCGTTGCGTCCAGTAGTCTCCGGCCGTGCCTTGCTTGTTTCCGTGCCGGCACGGCATGGCACGGAGGTTCCGTCCGTGCCGTTAGTTCCGTCCAGTTTCCGTGCCTTGTGTTGCTTGTCTCCGTGGGGACATCATCGATAATGTCCAGTGCGTGTGTATATTTGTGCTAAGTAGGTCTTGTATTATCACCGTAGGTCTCTCTGATCAGAGCTAGCTGCATAAGTGGTGTACTCGAAAGGCGGCGTTATTCTGATTGATTGGTACAGCCAGCGATTGGCCTCAGTCGCGGATTGGCCTTTAGCAGATTCAATTGTTATGTCTGGTGATCATAATAAATACCCACTGGGCCGGTAAGTAACAGGTGCTTTACCGACGGAAGTTCACTGCATGCCTGGTATAGGCAAGCGCAGCTCGCGTGCAGCAGTTCGTCTGCCCGGTTAGCCCGGTGCGAAGTCTGGACCCGGAAATTGCCTGGGTGGCATGTTTGAAGTGTTAGCCAGGGGTTGCCTGTATGTCATCAGTCAATCCGTTGACTATGTTCGTGGGCCTGGTCGCTTAGATCGACCAATCTCAACGTCCTGTGACAACAGTGGTCCTATCTAGCTAGCCAGGACAAACATACGAACCAACATTTAGTTATACTATTGCAATTGATGCATGTTACCCACCTCGCTCAGGAATGGACAAGCGTGACATTCTTCAAGTTGCGTCAAAAAAATGGGAGCATGGGAGTGCCGCCGCCTGTTGGCGTGCTCGTCCCTGCCGAGGCCATTAGGCTGCTATGCTGCATTTCACAACAACCCCAAGGCTTCAGTGCAGCAGCTGTCCAAAATGCTCGGCCTGTTGGTGCATCCGGACAAAACCCCTGGCGACCTGACTGCAGCACGTGCATTTCAGTTCCTACAAGATGCAACGAAGGTGCGATTGTAGCGATGAAGGGAGCATTAAGTGCCATGCAGCTTGCCTGAATGAACATGATGCTTTACGCTATTTTTGTGTGGCATGAAATACTGAAGGGTACCAGCTTGACTTCAAGTTCTGAGCTCTCCCCTAAAGAAAAGCCAAGAGTGTTAATATATGGTTGATTACTTATTTTTCTTCTTAAGCTAGGCATGCACCTATGTTATGGATTGTTGTACATGTTGGAGATCCGCCTGGTTTGCCTGCCTAGAAGGTAAGGAGGCATAAAGCCATGAGGGACATTCTGACTGCCTGATTATCCCCTCTGAGCACTGCTACATCATACCTGACATGCAGTTCTGGTAGGATGAGGGTGGGCTCCCCACATCTGGGGAGGGAGGATGGGGCTGGTTCTGTGAAGTTTTGTGAAGTTTTGGCGACGATGGTGAGCGCGGGCGAGGTAACTTCATTTCACCTACCGGTACCGCCCAAGATACCGGTAAGCAGCTATGCCTAATGTGTAAAAACAATTAATGTGAGGCTAGCAATCTACTTAGTACTTACTGTTGGCTATGTCTGCTGCACTGTGTGCAACAGCTCGTGTTGTCGCTTCATCCTGAGGAAAAAGGGGGGCTCAAGGCGACGATATTACGTGCGATGCCATCTTTGTCAAAGCGGTCAAAGGAGGGCATGGAGAAAATGAAGATGCAGCAGGAGGCAGGGAGGCAGGGAGCAGCTGTCGTGGCAGGCTTAAGTTCTTGGCGCCAGAAGAGCGGGGCTGGCGATGATGGTTCTGACAAGGTGTCCGCCAAGAAGGGCGGCAAAAAAGGGGGTGAGTCGGTTCACCAGAATATTTGTTCCATTGGCCGTTCCCCCCTGACATTGTCACCGTCTACAGAACCATGACTGCTTCACATTGCATAAATTGCGAATTAAATCCTTAAATCCCTCAAAGTTATAGCCGAGCAGGAGTAAGGGGTAGCTAGCTCGAGGGGGATCTTGAGATGGCCCACACCGCCTGCGCTCTAGCCTGAATTGTGTATGGGCTGTAAACAGGCTAGATATTAGTCTTGCAATATCATTCAGCTCGGCAGAACCACACACATTGCATATCCCATCTCATTGAAGTGTCGCTCTCGCATCACACAGTTTTTACACAGACTTATATTTCACTTAGATCTTCTCCTTTCCTTCTTAATTTTCCTAGGAGGCGTCCAACCGAACTCTTTTGCACCCACGGCATGTTCTATGGCTGGGGCTAATCTTCTGCACTATGGGGTTCATTCCCACGCTACTGCTCAGTGGTTGTGTGTTGGTTGCTTGCCCAGGGGGGTCACTCGTTTTCGCTCGCTGTCCTAGCGTATTTAGTGCCTGTCCCGGTTTACGGGCACAAGTCCCATGCATCAAATGTGATGCCCCGTTGGACTGTAAAACCTCCACAAAAAACTTCACATATAAATCTCGTAGCTATTGCTGGGATATCCTGATGCTTACTGTAAACAGGGCTGTAGTAGGCACCCACTGGGAGCTGTTGTCCTCATCCTTCTCAACAACATTTGCCTGCCAGACAGGGCCTTAACTCTAGTATCATGCCCTCAGAGCCTTCGCTTCACAATGAATTGTACAGAAATAAGAAATATGCATCTGTCTTTGAGTGTTAATTTCTAGAGCCCAAGCAACAGGTTAAGAACGGTGCATACTGCATACCAGGCAACAGGTGTGACATGGTGAATTCCTGGACGATGCTGGGTTCCTGCTGGCCACACACATGGATATTAAATGCTGCACTAACAACATATTTGCTATCGAAATAGGTACTGTGGTGGTGACGCAAGAGCCAAGTCAGGGTGAGTTACAGCTGGGGGGTTACAGCCGTCATTTCCATGAGGCAATGCAAAAATGCGAGGCAACGAGAGAAGGGGGCGTTGGGGGCTCAGGCAGATGCACTGGCTGCCCTGTGAGGAACATCCCACTCCTGCTCCTGCTCCCGCCTCCACTGATTATTTCCCACTTCCTTTATTTCCCCTGGCTGACCTGGTGAAGGGCGTCGGTAAGTTTCCGACGCTTGAATGGGTCGTTTGAATCAAGATGGGGGAAACGGGTCGTTTGAACTGGCGATTTTGCGTGATTGAATCAAGCGTGCCCCCACCCCCTGCATTGTCGCCCCAGCATCCGTGCCGTCTTCCCGCTGGCGTCAGTGTTAGCTGTAGAATTGCGCACGCATTCCGGCACGCTTGCCTGCTTGAAAGATATCCGCTGCAGGACCAAGTCCGCTTGCTCGTCCGTCCGGCTACAGTTGCAGAAATATGTTCCCTTGCCCGTCCTTCAGTCTGTTGCATATGAGTACCGTTAATTGCGCTTCTTTGTCCGCCTGATGCAGACACACCCTGGCAATACTAATAATCATGTCTTCTATGAGTTCCCTGTTGAAGGAATTCGATCAACGAGATGTTTCCACAACGACCAGACAGGGTATGAACACGTACTTGCGTTTTAAGTAGTGCTACTGATAGCTGAGGACAAGCCAGGGTGCCCGGTGGTACTAGTTAGTCGTTTGCCTTTCCTGTCCCTGCTTGCCTTTTCTCAGCTGACAACGAGAGTTTCTTGTACACCTGGGCTGTTGTTGGGCCGACTGCATTCTCCTAAAACTTCGTGTACTCTTCCTGCTTGGCATGCGGCTTGTCTACTGCTTGATTCTTCACCTTTACTGAGTGGTCTACTAGTAGCCATCAGCCATTCTGAATCTGGAGCTGCTGGCCTGCAGCTACAGGGAGCATGCATACCAGCATCATGGAGCTGCGGGTGAGTGCTGAGCTTCCATGCCAACATATAAAATTATAGATGCTAGCCAGCTTGGTGAACAGCCTGCAACATCTGGCTAGCTTGCGCACTAGCGTGAAGCTTCTGGCCATCTTGCACACTAGCTATCAGCATGAAGTTGGTGGTCAGCTTGCGCACCGGCGTGCGTGGAGCTGAGGGACAACTTGCACACCAGCATGGAGCTGTTGACCAGCTGGCAAACGAGCATGGAGCTGATGGCCAGCTGGCCCACAATCATGTGGTTCATGGCCAGCTTGCGCACTAGCATGGGGCGGTTGGCTAGCTTGCGCACCGCTGCTGCTACCCAGTTGCTCGCTGAGGTGCGTGCTGCTTGTTAGGTGACCAGCCATAAACCGCATAATACTAGTAGCGGTGAACGGCCGCTGCTACCCTGAGCACAGGTAAGTGCCGCTTGAACAACCGACCGCATGCCTCTCTTGTTTTCCCCACTATCAAGGAGGTGCAATGATTGTACAGCTGTTGCTCACATGCACAACCATGAGCTTGTATTATATTGGCTGCATGAAACCGGTGACAGTGAGCGGCTGCTTCTCCCTAGACCTGCGCTTATCTGCCTGCATGGGCAACTGAGATTAGGCTGGTATTGTTTTCCCCCCTAAAAGGAAGGTGCATGACCGGTCCAGCTGTTGTCCACGTGCGCAACCATAAACATGCAATAAACAGGCTGCATGTAACTGGTAGCAGTGAGCGGCCCCTGCCATCCGGGTCCGCGCTTAGGTGTGTGTTGCTTAGGCGACCGTCCTTTGGCCAGTCTTGTCCTGCTCTCTGTCAAAAAAATGCCGCGACGGTTCAAGTGTTGGCCACATGCGCATCCATGAGCGTGCATTATATTGGCTGCATGAAACAGGTAGCAGTGAGCGGCCGCTGCTACACTGGTCCGCGCTTAGGTGCGTGCTACTAAGGCGACCAACTAGCAGTATGGGCCGGTCTCGTTTATGCTCCCCATCATGGGGGCGCAGTACCAGTACTGCAGTACAGCTACTGGCCGCATGCGCAACCATGAACGTGCATTATCCTGGTTGCATGATACCGGTCGTAGCTCCTTCCCCCTGTCCCAGCTCCTGCCCCCTGTCCCAGCTCCTGCCTTCAGTCCCAGCTCCTCCCCCCTGTCCCTGCTCCTGTCCCCTGTCCCTGCTCCTGTCCCCTGTCCTTGCTCCTGCCCCCTGTCCCTGCTCCTGTCCCCTGTCCCTGCTCATTTCCCTTGTCCCTGCTCCTGCCCCCTGTCCCTGCTCATGCCCCATGTCCCTGCTCATGCCCCATGTCCCTGCTCATGCCCCCTGTCCCTGCTCATGTCCCTGCCCATGCTCCTGCCCCCTGTCTCTGCTCCTGTCCCATGTCCCTGCTCCTGCCCCCTTTCCATGCTCCTGCCCCCTGTCCCTGCTCCTGCCCCCTGTCCCAGCTCCTGCCCCCTGTCTCTGCTCCTGTAGCATGCCCCTGCTCCTGCCCCCTGTCTCTGCTCCTGTCCCCTGTCCCAGCTTCTGTCCCCTGTCCCTGCTCCTATCCCTGCTCCTATCCCTGCTCCTGTCCCCTGCTCCTGTCCCCTGCTCCTGTTCCCTGCCCCTGCTTCTGTCCTCTGCTTCTGTCCCTTGCTTCTGTCCCCTGCTCCTGTCCCCTGTCCCCTGCTCTTGTCCATGCCCCTGTCCCTGCTCATGTCCCCTATCCCTGCCCATGCCCTCTGTCCCTGCTCATGTCCCCTGTCCATGTCCCTGTCCCCTGTCAATCTGTCATGCACATGTCCCCTGTCCCTCTTCCTGTCCCCTGCCCGTGCTTTCGACCCATAATCTGGGCAGGGAGTAACTCGGTTCCCCGAGCTTGAGGTGAACATCTAGTTTTCATCCGGTGGTACACTGACGCAACTCAAGGCTGGCATGAGCTTTCTGGAGAGCAAGGGATGCATCAGCTTTGAATGGGCAAAGGGGCGGCCGACTGGAGCGGCTTGGTACGATATCATTGACTTCCAAAAGCCTATCCACCGCATGCTCTACGCGGTGCCCGACTTTTTTAAGGAAGAGGCCTCCAGGTTCCTTATCAACCCATGGATACCGGTATGGGCCATGCTAGAGCCTTGCGAGAGGGGCTGGAAATCGAGGTTGGTACTGTCAATGACCTTGTGTTTGAGTGAGTCTCTGATTGACAGCAGTGCCCCTTCACTGATTTTTAATCATACCAGGATTAATTGTACAATGATACAATCTTTTGTATCTACTGACTCGTGCGCTGCTCTCGGGCGCTTCCACTCTTGCCCCTGACCGCTACGTTGCACCTAAATTCTCCGTTGCTCTGGACTGGTGTGTTTTCTGAGCACTGCTCTTTGGCCTGCCCGCTTTCTAGCTTACGTACCAGTGCTAGTTTTTTTAATCACCGCAGTACCGCACTGGCGCCTGACTGCTCTATTTATGTTAAACTAGTATATTTAAGCACCGTTCTTGCATCTGACCGGTCTGTGAAGTTTTTTGTGAAGTTGTACAATTAGTACAATCCATCAGAGCATCACATTTGATGCATGGGACATGTGCCCGAAAACCGGTACATGCACTTGATACACTAGGACATTAAGCGAAAACCAGTGACCCGCTTGGGCAAGCAACTAGCACACAACCACGACAGTGGCGTGGGAATGAACCCCATAGTGCAGAAGATAAGCCCCAGTCATAAAACTTGACGTGGGTGCAATAGAGTTCGGTTGATAACCACCTAGAGAATTAGGGGGGAGAAGGGGGATTTGGCAAAGTTTTGAGATGATTCTCTCTTTTCATCCACTGAAAGAGAACCAAATTTCTTCCATAACATAGATGCAAAAACCTCTGCATTTAGTTTGCCCCATCTTCCATTTGCGTACCGTTTCATGGCCTCATCCTCATCCTCTAGGTCATTATGGAAAGTAAGGTTAAATTGAAATCGAAGGTCTGTGTAGATCGGGAAGTAAATCATGTGAAGCTCATCCGCATGACATTTAAGATTGCTTTAGGAAAGGTGAGCGTTGTCAGCGCTCCCTTTCTATCCTTTCACAACTGTCTAGACCTTCTGCCCATTGGCCCTAGCTAGTGGGCACCATGCTGCAGTGTCCTTGGCTTTTCAGCCCCATGAACCTGAGCAAATTACGAACACATAGGCAGACCGCTTCACCGCAACGTACTACGGGCAGTGCTCCCTCTCTATTCCTTCACTTCATGTGCCCGCAGTAGGCTTGCTACCCAGTAGACCTAGCTAGTGTGCACCATGCCGCTGAGTTCTTGGCTGTTCAACCCAAACATCTCTTGAGTAAATTGATAACCCACCGGTAGGGTGCAGTTGATATGATTGGAGCGCTATAACCTTCAGTTAGGTACAGTCCATACGGACGGTAGCACTGCACCCACCGGTAGGGCACAGTCCATATGGATAGTAACGCTGCACCAAACCAGTAGGGCACAGTCGATACAGGTGGTTGCGCTGCACCCGGCGGTAGGGCAGGGTCGATACAGGCGGTTGCACTGCACCCACCAGTGACGGTCCATACAGACGGTTGCGCTGCACCCACCGGTAGGACACAATCCATACGGGCGGTTGCGCTGCACCCACTGGTAGGGCACAGGAAATGCAGGCGGTTGCGCTACACCCACCGGTAGCAAATAGGAAATGCAGACGGTTGCGCTGCACCCACCGGCAGGGCACAGGAAATGCAGGCAGTTGCGCTACACCCACCGGTAGGGCACAGCAAATGCAGGCGGTTGCGCTGCACCCACTGGTAGGGCACAGGAAGTGCAGGCGGTTGCGCTGCACCCACCATTGGGGCACTGGAAATGCAGGCGGTTGCGGCGCTGCACCACCAGTAGGGCACAGAAATGCAGGCAGTTGCGCTGCACACACTTGTAGGGCACAGGAAATGCAGGCGGTTGCGCAGCACCCACCGGTAGCGAATAGTAAATGCAGACGGTTGCGCTGCACCCACCGGTGGGGCACAGGAAATGCAGGCGGTTGCGCATCACCCACCGGTGGGGCACAGGAAATGCAGGCGGTGGCGCTGCACCCACCAGTGGGGCACAGGAAATGCAGGCGGTTGCGCTGCACCCACCGGTAGGGCACAGGAAATGCAGGCAGTTGCGCTGCACCCAGTGGTATGGTACAGGAAATGCAGGCGGTTGCGCTACACCCCCCGAAGGGCACAGGAAATGCAGGCGGTTGCGCTGCACCCACCGGTAGGGCACAGGAAATGCAGGCAGTTGCGCTACACCCACTGGTAGGGCACAGGACATGCAGGCAGTTGCGCTTCACGCACTGGTAGGGCCAGGAAATCCAGGCAGTTGCGCTGCACCCACTGGTAGGGTACATGTCATACGGGCGGTATGCTGGTGAAGCGCTGCACCCACTGGCAGGGCATATTCCATAGAGGTAGGTGCCGTGCATGCGGGTGGGCACTATACCATGGTAATACGGGCGGGTGTTGTGCACAATAAATGATGTGGGTGGGCGCTATGCCTGTGGGTGGGGAACTGAACCAATCCGCAAGACATATAAATGCGAGTGTTGTTGTGCATATGGGTGGCACTGCCCATCGGGCAAGCGCTGTGCATGCACACGAGGTTATGGGGTGCTAAGGATTCAAGTAGGGCATTGCAAACAGGCCGGCAATAGGCATACCAGGAAATGCTATTATATGTGTGGGGCACTGTTCATACTCGAGGGATATGCTCATGCAAGAAGGGCGTTGTGCATGCCGGCGGGACGTTGCGCTTGGGCCTTGTGCGTATCAGTGTATACGGTATATGGGTCAGGCGATGCCCATGCAAGACATGCTTGCTGAAATGCGAGTCCCACAGCGCTGACCCCACACTGAGGGGTGTACTACTGCCTATTTCTGGTGCTGCCTCCTCTACTCTTGTCGCAGCTGCTGCCCGTTTGCTTAGGGCGGCCAAATTCCGAGCTGCCGGATAACTCTCGCTCCTATACACATGCTAGTAGGCTTCCGTCGCTGCAGCTTAGTGACCTTGCTGCTGCTTAGAAGGCTTGGAGAGTCATGTTCTGAGGAAGAGGCAATGTCCTGACTTGTCATCAGAGTGACCGTACTGAAATAGAACAAACGCTTGAGTGTGTTATAAGGAGGGGCGTTGACGAGCGCAAGCGGACCCGTTAGCGTCAACTGCCTTGTTCTGCCACACTTGCTTCATACATCTCGTGAGTGGACAATGTCCCGTTGCGAGATGTGTGACTTGTGTGGCAGATGTGTTGCGGCAGGGGCCCTCCGTGAACACCCCAAACCCTCAAAACTCTCCAAGTTCGTTGTTTCAAATTGAAAGGTGACACTTGCGCATCCGCCGACAATATCAGCCTTTGTTTACCATGTCTGGTCGTCCATCTAGTGTTAGAGTTGTTGCTGGAAAGTCTCTCTATAGAGTTGCTAAAACAACTTGCATAGGCAAAAAGAGGGCAATTATCGCGGTCGATACAGAGGGAGAGGCAGTCAATGGTGAACGAGCTTGCTGCATTTTAATTTACCGAAATGAAGATACCTAAAGTAGTGTGTTCCGTGCAGACAACGGCGCGGCCCCCTCCACGGCTCCTCTGCCAGACGACATACACCCCTCAGCCTATCGCGCGCAAACCTGGAGGGCATTCTGTTCAGAGCGGTAAGATCTTCATCGTATAGGACACAGGACGCAACGGCCCTTGCATAATCTGCGAAATCGTTGCATGTCCTCATTGTTCTGTTTTTTTTGCATCCAGGCAATGAGCCTTCGGACACCGATCTCCTGGATCATTCCCCTCGGTACGACGGCTGGGTGGAGGAAGAAGGCACTGCGACTGATGATCTCCCCGATCCGCCCAGTATTGGCAAGGGTTCGTCACATGAAACAACGCGAAACTCCCGCGTTTCGTCCGCGGGACAGGGGCTTGAGACATTTATGACACCCGATTTCATGGCCGTCATCGCGGGTCTCGACCCGCTAGTGGCAACGAGTTACTTAGCCCTCCTCGCGAAAGCGGAAGAGGTCAAGCTGGGCATGCTCCGGGTCGAGGTAAGGAATCACATCTGCCACTACCTGATTGTCAACCGCCCTGAATGAGAAAATTTCCTCCTCGCAGCCGGAGAAGTTGATTCAGCCCGGAAGACAGGCGGACATCAGCCATGTGGACCTGACAGAAAGTAGAGCATGACTTCGCAGTGGTGGCCATGCCAACGCATGCATGCGCGCCAACAAGATGCTGTTGGTGAGGTTACCATGTTATATTGTCGCCTCCCAGGTTTGAGGCTTATAATGCATCAGTGGTACTAGTTGAATAAGATGAGCGCGTAAGATTGGCCAGGGTGGGTAGTACTACCTAGTAGGGCCGGCCGGGAGATGTAACTTGGCTTTTTGTCCTACAGTTCGCGGCACATAAATGAATAAGCGATGGCCACCTAATTCTGTACTTGTATTTACATCATGCAGGACCTTATTGGGAAGGCAGTGAGCTGTCTATTGTCCCGGACAAAAAAAGACTCCAAGTTCTTGCTGACAGGGAATGAGGCTGAGACATACCTTCTCAGCTACGAACCCATCCAGGAGTTCCAGCAGCAGTTCGACCCTGGGTTTGCCACCAACCGTGCCCACTGGAACTAGTTCTGTTTCTACAAGGTGGTCAACAACGGTGGCCTATTTCCTGGCTGTCAGGGTGGGAGAGCGGTCTGGCAGAACAAGTTTTCCAATCAAGTTGGGCAGATCTCTACGCGCGCGGTGAGTGATAGATATGCATTTCAGACGTGCTTGTAGACTATGTGCATGTCAGACTTAGAGCCACCAGAGTAACTCTCTTTGAAGTAGATGGTTTACTAATTTTTGTTATCAATGTATCATTAATTGCTGATTAATTTCTGGCTTGCAACATGGTATACCGCAGCAACTCTCAGCCTTTTGACGCCCGCGCATTCGTGTCAGCCATTGCCATCGGCATGGATAAGAGGGCCGTGCTCACGTGCGCGCGCACACCGGTTAATACTCCCGCAGTGACCATCCAATGGCTCGCTTTCTTCAGTTTCAAGGTAATTTCAATTTCAGATCTTGGCATGTCCTCTAGATTCAAGGTTCATTGACTACAAATGCTGCTATTTTTGCATCATAACATTTACTAGAGGGACACATGACTGTCCTTACTTCCACTCATCTTAAAGATACCCAGAGTATACTACTTTCAATAGTGCATGACTCATTCACCTCTCTGATAATATGATTTCGCATTCATGTGCTATAGATTAAGAACCGGCTGAGGGAGTTGGCTGGAGTGTCGGCGACTGCAAAGGGAGATGGGCACCTCGCGCTCATCCTAGCAGAGGCGGTAGAGGTAGAGAGGCTTGGCTTCGCTCACGGATGGGACAAGATCACGGGCCTCCGCATTACTTGCAAGTCGAAGTAGCAACCTTGAAATGCAGGCAACAAGGGAACGTTTCATATAGTGTTTGAAACATGTTATTACTGTTTCACCAACAGAGGTCAAGTAGTTGATTCATGCGACAATTGGCCCCCTTTAATTCAGACATGTAGCGATTGAGACTGGGTTTGATTCAGACATGCTTGAAATATGGTTTTCTGTTTGACCAGTATACTTGATTCAGAATGTTATAAACAACACATGATTCAGATAAAGGTCCGCTTGAGACTGAGTTTGATTCAAACACGATTGATTATTTTTTTACTGTTTGATTAGTACTTGATTCAGACCCTTTTCAACCCCACTCGATTCAAGCAAGTGGCCGCTTTAGACTCAGTTTGATTCAAGCATGCTTGAATTGCAGATGTAATGATTGATCGACGGTTGATTCAAGTGGTGCTCAAACATGCTTGAATATGGACGATCTCCGATTATGCTTGAGTTTGAATCAAGCGGCCCGTTCAAACGCGGTCGTTTTTTATTCAAGCGACTTTCAAACCGACGAAAGTTACCGACGGGGGCGTTGCGGGCTGAGGCAGATGCACTGGCTGCCCTGTATGCATCAGCAGCCCGGACATACAGCCAATAGGGAGCATTGCTCATCTGAACAATGCTCCCTATTAGCTGTATGCTCCTGAAATCCTGATACTGATACTCAAACCTCCAACCTCGAATCTGAATTATAACAAACCTTCTGGTTCATGCTGTGCATGCAGTGCGCATCACGAGCACGGTCTTGCTAATGGGCGAGACTGGCTGCGGCAAATCTACCCTCATCAACGGCCTGGTCAACTTCTTTGCCAAATCCTCCATGACGGATGTGCGGAACATCAAGGTCGCCATCAAGTCCAAGTACCTGGCCCAGTCTCCAGGTGAGGATATTTGGACAAAGAAAGTGCAGCATTTGACTTGAAGGCCTGTGCTGGCAAGCGTAGTGAGCGCTACCTTGGTTTGGGAACTGCGAAATAATTTTATGTCAGTGATGTACGGTAGTAGCTTGTTAGTAAGACATCTACCATTGAGGTGAGGGTGGGGTTGGTGAGGCTGGGCATGGGGGTGTGCGTGGGGGGGAGTGATTTGCTAGCTTATGTACAAAATATTAATAGTTCCTGACTTTCAATTTCTCAGATGAGTAGTATCCCAGGCTGAAAGCGACAGTAGTGAATCTCGCCTGAGATATTTGCTAGTTGACTTACAGAATTACAATCCAATTAACTGATGGCTACGGAGTGTGGAGGGATGATAGCAGTAGAGAGTTCTGGCCTTTCCTCCAACCATGCACAGGTATGATAGCAGTAGAGAGTTCTGGCCTTTCCTCCAACCATGCACAGGGATGATAGCAGTAGAGAGTTCTGGCCTTTCCTCCAACCATGCACAGGGATGATAGCAGTAGAGAGTTCTGGCCTTTCCTCCAACCATGCACAGGGATGATAGCAGTAGAGAGTTCTGGCCTTTCCTCCAACCATGCACAGGGATGATAGCAGTAGAGAGTTCTGGCCTTTCCCCCAACCATGCACAGGGATGATAGCAGTAGAGAGTTCTGGCCTTTCCCCCAACCATGCACAGGGATGATAGCAGTAAAGAGTTCTGGCCTTTCCCCCAACCATGCACAGGTATGATAGCAGTAGAGAGTTCTGGCCTTTCCTCCAACCATGCACAGGTATGATAGCAGTAGAGAGTTCTGGCCTTTCCTCCAACCATGCACAGGGATGATAGCAGTAGAGAGTTCTGGCCTTTCCCCCAACCATGCACAGGGATGATAGCAGTAGAGAGTTCTGGCCTTTCCCCCAACCATGCACAGGGATGATAGCAGTAAAGAGTTCTGGCCTTTCCCCCAACCATGCACAGGTATGATAGCAGTAGAGAGTTCTGGCCTTTCCTCCAACCATGCACAGGGATGATAGCAGTAGAGAGTTCTGGCCTTTCCTCCAACTATGCACAGGGATGATAGCAGTAGAGAGTTCTGGCCTTTCCCCCAACCATGCACAGGGATGACAGCAGTAGAGAGTTCTGGCCTTCCCCCAACCATGCACAGGGATGATAGCAGTAGAGAGTTCTGGCCTTTCCCCCAACCATGCACAGGGATGATAGCAGTAGAGAGTTCTGGCCTTTCCTCCAACCATGCACAGGGATGATAGCAGTAGAGAGTTCTGGCCTTTCCCCCAACCATGCACAGGGATGATAGCAGTAGAGAGTTCTGGCCTTTCCCCCAACCATGCACAGGGATGATAGCAGTAGAGAGTTCTGGCCTTTCCCCCAACCATGCACAGGGATGATAGCAGTAGAGAGTTCTGGCCTTTCCCCCAACCATGCACAGGGATGATAGCAGTAGAGAGTTCTGGCCTTTCCCCCAACCATGCACAGGGATGATAGCAGTAGAGAGTTCTGGCCTTTCCTCCGACCATGCACAGGGATGATAGAAGTAGAGAGTTCTGGCCTTTCCTCCAACCATGCACAGGGATGATAGCAGTAGAGAGTTCTGGCCTTTCCCCCAACCATGCACAGGGATGATAGCAGTAGAGAGTTCTGGCCTTTCCTCCAACCATGCACAGGGATGATAGCAGTAGAGAGTTCTGGCCTTTCCCCCAACCATGCACAGGGATGATAGCAGTAGAGAGTTCTGGCCTTTCCTCCAACCATGCACAGGGATGACAGCAGTAGAGAGTTCTGGCCTTTCCCCCAACCATGCACAGGGATGATAGCAGTAGAGAGTTCTGGCCTTTCCTCCAACCATGCACAGGTATGATAGCAGTAGAGAGTTCTGGCCTTTCCCCCAACCATGCACAGGGATGATAGCAGTAGAGAGTTCTGGCCTTTCCCCCAACCATGCACAGGGATGATAGCAGTAGAGAGTTCTGGCCTTTCCCCCAACCATGCACAGGGATGATAGCAGTAGAGAGTTCTGGCCTTTCCCCCAACCATGCACAGGGATGATAGCAGTAGAGAGTTCTGGCCTTTCCCCCAACCATGCACAGGGATGATAGCAGTAGAGAGTTCTGGCCTTTCCTCCAACCATGCACAGGGATGATAGCAGTAGAGAGTTCTGGCCTTTCCTCCAACCATGCACAGGGATGTAGCCTGATCTGGAATTTACTGTCGCCAGATTTCAGATATGTGGCTGCTGCATTCTCATTAGCATGGCTTTCTTGTTTAAAAGGGAAGCTGGTGTAGAGTACTGTAGACACATTTCATCCAGCACTCCACGGCCCACGCCCCCACCTGCCCTGCCTGCACGTGCCTTATAATTCCTTACCTCATGTCCCTGCCCTCCCAGCTATGCATTGGCTCCTGACCATAGTGCCCCCCCCCCCTTACCTGCGTCTACCCCTCCCCCGGCCCTGCATCACCCACCCTGCAATCCCGCATGGCCCTGCATCACTCCTCCTCCCCAGGCCCCGCATCAAACAACATCATCCACCCTACAGGCCCTTCATGACCCCCTCTCCATTCCTTGGGCCTTGCATCACCCCCCCTCCCTTGGGCCCTGCATCACCCACCCCTCCCTTGGGCCCTGCATCACCCCCCCCTCCCTTGGGCCCTGCATGCCCCCCCCTCCCTTGGGCCCTGCATGCTCCCCCCTCCCTTGGGCCCTGCATCCCCCCCCCTCCCTTGGGCCCTGCATCACCCCCCCTCCCTTGGGCCCTGCATCACCCCCCCTCACTTGGGGCCTACATCACCACCCCTTCCCTTGGGCCCTACATCACCCCCCCCCTCCCTTGGGCCCTGCATCCCCCCCCCTCCCTTGGGCCCTGCATCCCCCCCCTCCCTTGGGCCCTGCATCCCTCCCCCTCCCTTGGGCCCTGCATCACCCCCCCTCCCTTGGGCCCTGCATCACCCCCCCCTCCCTTGGGCCCTGCATCACCCCCCCCCTTCCCTTGGGCCCTGCATCACCCCCCCTTCCCTTGGGCCCTGCATCACCCCCCCTCCCTTGGGCCCTACATCACTCCCCCCTCCCTTGGGCCCTACATTACCCCCCCTACCTTGAGCCCTACATCACCCCCCCCTCCCTCGGACCCTGCATCACCCCCCCCCTCCCTTGGGCCCTGCATCACCCCCCCCTCCCTTGGGCCCTGCATCACCCCCCCCCTCCCTTGGGCCCTGCATCACCCCCCCTTCCTTGGGCCCTGCATCACCCCCCCCTCCCTTGGGCCCTGCATCACCCCCCCCCCAAGCCCTGTATCACATACACAGGGTCATGCATCACCCCCATCCACACCCCCACCCCGGCTCTGCATCACCACCACCACCCAAGTTTGCATCACCTTCCCAGACCTGCACTCCCCTCCTAGCCCTTACCCCCATCTCACCCCCCCCCACCCCCCTTCCTGTCCTTGGCCCATCCCTTACCCACCCACCCCCCTCATAAATGCTTCCTCCCAGAATTTGCGGCACTGGCTGGGTCGGAGGCGGGGGGCAGCGGAGTAGAGTCCAACACACAGAGTTGCACCACGTACCCCCTCCGAGGCAGAATCGGGGACAGCGATTGCACCTTCAACATCGTGGACTCCCCTGGACTCTGTGACACTCGTGGGACGGAGCAGGACAAGGCAAACCTGAAGGTATTGACATGGGACGCTAGCATATAATTTTGTTGAGTTGAGTTTGTGCGCTAGTTACAGTTCGATGGGAATAAAGAAAGGTCCTCCTTGCTGCAGAGTAGGGGTGGGGAGACAATGGAGATGGTGTGTCCGAAACCTGAGACCAGAGTCGTACTTGATAAATGGTTGTGTGGTTGGTGCGCACACATTCTGGCTGCGATTTCAATTAAGACAGACACTCACTTGTTTCCCGACAAGACATGATCCAACGGATGCTCAGTTCCTGACGGCCATGCGGGTGCGTCATGATGTGCATGCAGATTATCATGGACGCAGTGGTCAGCCTTCCCGCACCTGGCCTGACCGCTCTAGTCATGGTCCTCAATGGGACGGCTCAGCGGCACACCATCAACGTGAAGCACATGCTGAGCGGCCTGCGGGGCAACATGCCCGACGTCCTGCTGCACAACCTGTTTGTGGTCTGCACCTGCTGCAACAAGTTCAGCTGCAACACCGACCAGCCCGGCCTGAAGGCGGAGCTCGGCTTGCCTCCGTCGAGCAACGTGCAGTTCTTCTACGTGCAGAACAGCGCGTTCAGTACCGACCCGGCAAAGTGGGGCGAAGACGGCAGGGCCATCATCGCTTCGGAGTGGGCCCTGTGCCGCAGCGCTCTGAAAGGCCTGGTGCATGGGGTGAACACCGTCCAGCGCTCGGGGCGCGTCAAAGACGTCACATCCCAGTTCAGGAGGGTCGCTGAGGGCAGGTTCAAGCTCGTCCAGATCCTTCACAAGGCGCAGCTCGATTCCAAGAAGCTGAACGACTTGTTGATAGTGATGGACATTGCAGAGGCGAAGCTAAAGCAGCATGCCAACGACGCCGTCAAGTTCTCAAACTTCATGCAGAACGAGCAGATCTCGACCACGGAGCTTGTGGATGCGCCCTACCATTCAACTATCTGCAGGACCTGCAGTGTGGTGTGCCACGACCGTTGCGGTCTAGCTGAGATCTCCACTGATGGTGACAATGCTTTCAGGAACTGCTACGCTTTTATGCGGGGCGATAACTGCACCATTGGGAAATGCAAATGCTCCTACTCGTCTCACTACCACGGCAGGAAGACCATGAAGACCAGCTATCAGACCGTTGCCAAGGTGCAGTGTTACCATCACCACCCTTCTAGGCTCCATTGTAGAGATTGGCCACACATATCCAAGATCCAAGTCACTTAGATCTAGGTCGCATGGATCTGGGAACCTATGAAGATTCATGTCTTGAACATCTGACCCCCTTCATAAGGCCCCAAAGATCCAGACCCCATAGATCTGGCTCCAGGGATCTTGTCTCCAGAGATCATGAATCTGTTTCCCTAGGCTCAGTCCCATAGATCCATGCCTGCTGGACATGGCCCGCCCTCTGATGACCCACAGAAGAAGCCAGCAGTGATGAATAATCAGGCATCGCCACACACGGATGCATGAAGGCCTTGCTGTTTTGTTTTAAAAACTGATGGGTAGAAAACAAGTACCGGTATCTGCCTAAAATGCCTGACTACCAGTCATCCTAAGGATGAGAATTCTGCTGTTCGGAGAATGAGTCTTGTTTTGCTCCTCAGGTGCTGCATGACATGAAGGCCAAATACGACCAGGCCAACCAGCTTAAGGACCAGGCCCACGGCCAAGCTCAGTCTGCCAGCTCCTCCCGAGACCAGATCCATGCCTCCATCAAAGCCGTCGGCGCTCGTGTGATGGCAGAGTGCAGCGGCATCAAGGCGGTCTGCTCCGGCTTCAACCTGGTGACGGAGCTGTACGACCAGGTACAGATCATGAAGATGGATGCCCGGCGCACCAGCGACCCCCGCGTGCGAGACCAGATGGAGGGCGTCATCAGCACCATTGTCGGTGTCATGGACGCGGTCAAGCTTGCGCAGCAGCCGCAAGGTGGCTCCATGCCTGGCACAGCTGCTGGCAAGCAGCCAGATGGCTCGACAGGCGGCGCTCGGCTCACGCAGGGAGATGACGAGCCTGGAGAGATTGGTGAGCCTAGTCGTGGAAACTTGGGGTACTCAGTGCCATGGAAGCACATTATGACAGTACGGAATGATACGGCGGCCCAGGTTCAGCTGTATCGTTCTACCAAGGTAGCACAATGAGGCACAATATGACGCGATATGGCACAGGCTTAGGAAGATGGTGCTACCAAGCCCAGCAGAGGGGCACAGTATCTGCATGCTAGCATAACAAACCATGCTCGCTGGAGCCTCCAAACGTTCCTTTGGCGTTCAAACTTTCCATGCCCAGACCCCCCCCCATACTCTCTCATCATCTTCTTTCCTTATCGCCCCTGATTGCGTTGTAAGGGTGCGCATTCGATCAGACGTAGACGAGCATCAGCATTCTCCATAGCATCATAACTTTTAACTCATTTATCCTTCAACAATACCTGCAGCCAAGCAGTTTCAGCAGCAGCTGGTCCTTGCCATCCGCAACCATGGCGGACCCATCTCCCTAGCCGACCTAGGGTCCCAGGCCAAGAAGCCAGAGAGCATCTCGGAGAAGCTGATGGACTTCCTGCGGGCAAGCCCATCCGTGTTCCAAGTGTCTGGCAAGGGAGCCCAGAGCATGGTGGCACTGCTGCATTAAACATCCAGGTGACTTGCAGTACGTAGGAGCCCGCAACAGGCCAGCCAAGCAGCTTGCTTTAGTAATTACTTTATGGGACAGTGCTATGGCTGTGCATGTATGTGTGAATATGAATCATTATACATTTATACAGGTGTTGTAAGCGCATCACTTGGTGTAATCATCAATCATCCAGTGACATGCTGAGGGGAATGGGTCAGTTCAGAAATCATAACTACATACACTTCAGATCTCACCCCCCCCTTCTCAAACTGCCCCCCCCCCCTTCTCCAGGTTCCGAGGAGGCAACGAGGGGAAACTTTTGGTTGAGTTGTATTGGTATGCGGCTGTAGGCCTCCCACCAGGTTGAGCGCTATGCGCTGCTGATACAAATGGGAGTCCTTAGACACGCTAGGGAGGCTGTACTTTTGCTGCGAGGATGCATCTGCCATAGTTCAGGACTTCAGGCCATGGACACACCTGACAGAGACGTTTTAACAGTTCAGCAGAGCATCACATTTGACGCTTGGGACAGTGGGGATGCAGGGTCCGCGTTCTCACTTTCAGTCAGCATTCTATTTTTCAGGGCGTTGTCCACGCCGCTATTTGAGAGGGGCCGGCAAGCTAGGAGAGTTGAGACTTGTGTATCAGGTTAAGCAACCATAGGTTTTTTGCCGGTGGTTTTTAAAGTGACAGTTTGGGGTGTTGCTGGGTGCATATGGATTGGTGCCCCCAAAGCATTCTTCCTCAGGGAAGGGGCAGGGCAAATTATAACATTATGTAGGGCTCTGGGTACAAAGTTGTCATGTTCAAGCGAAAGGATTGAGTAAATGCTGGAGGTCAAGAAATCGCATGCAGCAGCGGCAGCAGGTGGATGGTGCAAACATGTTTTAGTTTGGCTTGGAGGGGGCACGGACGCCTCCGTCACGCCACATCACAGCACACAAACCTTTTAAGCAGGGCCCGGAGGGGTAACGTCATCCACACAAACCTTGGCAGGCCTCTGGGGACGCAGCCTTGCAGCCGCCGCAGCCCTTGATCGTACCGTACCTGGCAGAGGTAATTCGACTGGCTCATTTTGGGCGCCCTCCATCCCTCCACCAAGGGCTCAGCGACAGCAAGTTTGCCAGACAAAAGATCCCGTAGCATTGAATACAATAAATATTGGATTTCAGAAGCGGCTGGGCCCTCCCTGACACAAGCAAGGGAGTACGAGGAAAGCGAAGGCAGATAACCAGAGGGGGCATGGGTAGCACCAGCCCCAGAATGATTGCCAAATGATGCAGCCATACGCGGCTGTCTCTGTTGTAGCTTTCGTTGCTTTAGCTGCCTCTCCCCAAACTGCCGGTGTTGCCCTTTCTGCAGCTGCTGTGAATCTGGGTGAATTTTGAACCCAGGCCAGTTTTGGGGACTGATAACTTGCAGTGCAGGGCCAGGAGGGGGGAATGCAATGTGCTGCCTCGCAAATCAGGAGGATGGCATTCGACACAAAACGTGACTGCTCCCTAATCTGTATTCAGCGGATCAACATATTCCCCAGGAACTCCCCTGGTCAGCCCCGCCTGCGACAGGAATTGAACCACCCTCCATAGCAGTTGCCACTAGTTGCAGGGTTCTGAAGAGGTGTGACGTCATAAACTAGTTGCAGGGTGGCTCGTTGCCCTGATCTAGTATCTGAAGAAGTCGTAAAAATTGCCCCAAGTCCACGACCCGTCACAGAGGTGCTAGCGCTGGTGGACGCAGCTTACCGGCGGGCGCAGTTGGTGGTTGATCCGCGGGGGGGGACCCAGGGATCCGGCCACCGAACACGGTCGTCGGAGAGCCCGCAGGCAGGGATGGGAGGCCCTGATTTTCTGCAACTTGTAATTGAACTTTTTGAAGGCTAGCCTCTTCAGGGGCAGGGGATCCGGTTTTCTGGACCCGACAGAGTGTTTTTGTTGTTTGGTGGGCGAACAAGTCTGCGGCCGCCTACTATGCCAGGTTTCAGGCTTTCAGCCTACGGTAGGCGCTGTACTGGCACACGCTAGGGGCTGCACTAGCAGAGGGGCATGTGTTCGTGATCAGGGCCAGAGGTGGCGAGCAGAATTAGAGGGGGGGGTCCAAAAGTAAAAAATATACCCCACCATCAAGCCCACCATGCAAAGTTATAAAGCTAGATGAGAGGATTCCAAATTTGCTCTTGAAATTTTTTTTGACCCAGAGAGGGAGGTCGATATGTGTAGGCAAAGTGGGGGAGGTAGAGAGGGGGGTCTCCCCAAAAAGAAATTTTGGGGGGAAATTGATATTTTTTATTTTAGGGACCTCCTTTAGGGGAGACTGGATCAAAATTATGCCTAGACAAAGAAATTATCATTTGATGGGATTAGACCCCTTTCGTACTTGGTAATTCTGTCTTTTGACTGACAATTGAAGGTTCTACTGGGTTCCGGAGGTGTGAGGGTGGGTTGGTTGTCAGCCAGGGGTCGATTAACCCCTTTTTCATGATGGGGGTTCTGACATTTTTTGCCCCCCGTTTTTAGTACACCTCAGCAATGAAGGGTCTGCATTTTCAGAAGCCAACATGCATGTCCATTAAGTGAGGTCTCTAGCGGGCGTCCTGTGGTGTGATAACATTCGGTTTTAAAGCCACAGACCAGAGGTCCAGTCCGATGCAGGGTGGCCGAAATGTGCTTGCTACCGGGGGATACCAGGTAACACTGCACCAACTGGCTGTGAAACGGTGTTTTTCTCATGAGACTAAACCTGAACCCCAAAGACCTGAGACAGCATAACTTCCCACCCCACAGGGTACACGCCGACGAGGACGTCTTTCTCCCTGCATCCCGCAACTCCACACACCAGCCACGGCAGTGAGGCTGTCCATCGGCATCGGCTCAACAACTTTTCACCTCCCGATATATTCAACATTTAGAAGATCGACCCTCTTGGATCCAATATACAGCGTTGACGTAGGGAGGGAGGCATTACGGCTAGGGGAGCATCAGTGGCTGCATAAGCGAACAGGCTGCAGTAGCATCGCTTCACCCAGGTTTCTGATCCTGACACGATTGCGTCATTGCAACGCATCGACATACTCTCCAGTAACAGCCAGCATCATAGCGCTCGAAAGCGTCGAGGGGCTCCAGAGGGGACCAGCCAGCGTGTGTGTGCTGCGATTGCAAACATGACTTTGATCCAATCAGCATGCAAATGCGATAATACCCTCTGCTAGATAGAAGAGCTACCTCGCACCGCGCTCATCATGCAGCAACAAGGCGACGTCAGCTTCCATGCTCAGCAAGGTAGCCATCACCAGGAGATCTTAATGCGTCAGTCCCCCCAGCTGACAATGGACGCCTCCCTAGAGCCAGCATCGCCAACGAGCCTCACAGGCGCACCCAGTGGGAGCGGCATCGGCGACCGAGCCTTCCAGCTCTCTGACTGCAGCATCAGCAGCACCGACATGACCAGCATCCGGCGCTTCCCTCCCTCTCGTCGAAGAGGAGGTGTCGCTGGATCCCTTCATGACTCGCGAATAAAAGCAGCCTCGCTGCTGCTCGCCGCTGGCCCCTCTCCGTACTCCACGAAGAAGTGCTGCATCAGCGACAGCAGCGTCGGCACCAGCATGCACTTCGCGTCGCTGACCACCTCTAACTTGACAGCCTTCTGTCTACCATCAGCAGCAGGGTCAGCCACAATAGCCCCCTCCTCGACCGCATCCACGTCTGGCCTGCCTCAGCTCCCTGGCTGTGTGCCCACTGTCAGAACCTGCAAGAAACTGGCGAGCACAGCCAGTGGTCAGGGGGGGCTTGGAGATCAAGAGAGCAGAGAATCGGCATCTTCTGGGGCTGAAGGAGGAGGAAGAGGAGTCATGCGCATGAACGCACGCTCACTCCCGGGCTGCGTCCAGTCGACCCCCATCGCGTCCCTGACCTTCTCCTCCGCACCTGCCTTGGCTACGGAGGCGAAGGCCAAGGACAGAGCTGGCAGAGGCAGAGGTAGAGGCAGAGGCAGCGGGGGTGTCCCAACGCAGCTGCCTGGGCCCTTACCAGCACTCACCATCAAGCAGGCTACGAACGAAGCGAGCGATCCTACCAAGAACCCTTGGAACTGCGTCAAGCTGCTGTTCTCTGGTGAGTAATAGAGTGGCCGTGCGGCCCGCTCAGGGAATAGGCACATGCACAGAGGTATGGATGCGGCGCCATGCAAACTCCCATGCACTTTCCCTTCCATGCATCCTTCCTTGCCATTACATGCTCCCTAGCACTGTCCTCAGCCTTATGATCCCCTCATTTTTCCCATGCTCGAGCGTGTCATGCATTGCGATGTCATGCTCCCTGCATCCTTCTCTCCCAAAGCATGCTCCCATGCAGCGCTTACGGTCACACCATGCTGCCATGAATCACACATCAGTACGTCATCATGTCATTTTGCCCTGTATCCTTCTCTCCCATGGATGCATTGCTTACTGCCAGTTCATGTTGCTATGCATCGTTCCCTGCCACCCCATGTTCCCTTGCATGGCCCCCTGTCCAGCAAGGCTGAATCCCATGCTAAGCTTCTGTCTGCATACCGTACATTGAATCAGACCCAACCAAATGTGACACTTTCTCAATATTCCCTGCCATGCCATGCACTGCAGTCCAATGTCCCCCTGTACCGTGATTCTTAGACGTTTTAGTTTATTATGATTTGTATACATTTGTCAGTCCTTCTGGATTGTACAGAATCACGACCCTGCTGTATCGGGCATTGCTTGAAGTACTTGGGGCACTGTTGGTGTACAGGGCAGTGGATCCTTCCAAACCAGTTACTTCCTTTGCTCATTGAAGCCTCAAGCCTTAAACACCCATTGCAGCACCTCTGATGCTTCCGGCTGGATAACGATTGAAACAGGTGGAAGAGACCCGATACTAGCTCTGGCTCCCTGCGTCGGTCCATTTTGAAATTGTCCCTGATTTACAATGCTGTACATGTGCTTTGCCTTCCCTCACATTTACCGTTGTTTGGGGTTGAGGGTTGCACCGATATTTGAATCATCGACCGTCCCTGCCAGTTTGCGGTCAGAAATCAAGAGTTCTAATCGAAATTTTGCCCTGGGGCCCGTGAAAAGCAGAGAGTCGGTGTCTCTAGTGAAAAAATCTGTAATCTGCACTCATCAACGGGGAAGGGTAGATCAAACATACAGGATATGGAATACTCCCTAATCCCTGCATTTATCCCCTACCTCCACTGTCCCCCTGCGACCTTCAGGTGCCATGACAGCTGTGGTGTCACGTACGTGCGTAGCTCCGCTAGAGAGGGTGAAGATGGAGCTCATGGTAAGAGGCCGCTGTCCCTCCTAACACACACACACACACATACTCATGGACCGGCACTCTTGAAGCACAGACGCCGTTATGATTCCTCTGGACATCATATGGCCATATGGGTGCTGCCGTTCAGCTTGAGATGCAAGGGATGCGAGGGGTTCCCTGCTGGCAGGCAACCACATTGTATTTGTTTACGGATGATTAGGCTGGGGGGGATGTAAGGGTAGATTTTTTAGTGTCTGCTCCCGCTGTCCCACGGTATATAAATAGTTAGTGCTAGCGAGGGGGGGGGCAAATAACAACTAAAAACACCCCATCCTCGAAAAGTATGGAGCTTGACGAGAGCTTTCCATATCTGGTCTTAAAATGCTTTTGGCCCAACGGTGACTGAGGTACAGAGATCCAAACAATGAGGATTTCGTAGATTTTACAAAAAGCTTATTTTGTGAATAACATCTCAGCCACGAGAAGATATGAAGATCTCACTGCATAGAGTAGGGCCAGGGCTCTCCAACGACCCCCTATGCATGGTCAACGGCCAACGTTATGTACCCGGTCAACGTATTTTAAACTAGGAGGAGGGGGGGGTCCAAAGGCCCTAAAAATCGTTTTTTTCTTCTTGAAGCCGAGACACCCTCCCAAAAGTCCTTAGGTGCAACTCCCATGTCCAACATATGACTTTTTAACGAATTAGGGAGGATGGGGTCCTTAATTGTTTTCTGCCCCCTCTCGAGTGCTAGACTTGATTTCTCTAAAACAATTTACCGGTTCTTCCAACATCACAATTTTTAAGCAACTGTCGCATTCCAGCCATGTGACGTTTTCGAAATGGGCATGTAGCTCAAGCAGAGCATTGGCTCTGTCCTATTCACTGCCGCTCACACAAATACGCCCATGCATCCTTTCACGCATCCTCCCATGAGCATTTCCCTGCCTCCCTGCCTCCCTCTCTCGCAGCTCGAGCAGAACACTGGCCCGGCCATATCCACAGCTTCTTCCGTGCATCTTTCCATGAGCCCATCCCTGTCTTCCTGCCTCCCTCCCCCCCTCTCGCAGCTCAAGCAGAACACTGGATCAGCCCTGACCTCCACTGGTGTCATGCATGTTCCCCTTGTCCCCAGCCTCCATGCCTCCATGCCTCCTTCCCACCCCCAAGCATCTCCCATAAATACCTCCATGCCTCCATGCCTCCTTGCCTCCCTCACCCCCTCTCGCAGGTCAAGCAGAACACTGACACAAACTTGTCTACTGAAGGTGCCTGGCATGCCCCCATGCCTTTAAACTCGCTCACCCCCTCATGCTGCTCAACAATGTTTCCTTGTGCATACCCCCACGCTTCTCTCCTTCTCACCCCAATCCGCAGCTCAAGCAGAACACTGGATCAGCCTTGTCCACTGCTTCTCGTGTGCACACTCTCTTGCCTCCATACCTCCTTCCCACACTCCATTCCGCAGCCCAAGCAGATCTTCGCTTCCCCCTTGCATGGTCCCACACTTTTCTGTCTCCCACACTCATTTTAGTCATTTCCACAGCTCAAGCAGACCATGGGCTCCGCCATGTCCACTGCTTCTCTTGCCTTCATACCTCCTTCCCTCACTCCATTCCGCAGCTCAAGCAGAACACTGGCTCGGCCATATCCACCGCGTCTGAGGTCTGGAGGACTGAGGGCATCAAGGGGTTCTGGCGCGGAAACCTCGTCAACATCCTGCGCACAGCTCCATTCAAGGTCAGTCAAGTGTGAACCTCGGTGAAACAATGAGGCCAGGCATGATGTCAGGGACACAGAGGGGGACTGCAGCCTATCTATGACTTTGAAGGAGGGACTTCTTGAACATCTTGCGCACAGCTCCATTCAAGGTCAAACAAGTATGATTCCCCGGGAAAGAAGATGTGGCGAGAGATAGTGCGACCATGTCAGGGGTGCAGAGGGAGGCATCTGTACAACATGAGAGGTTTCCACCGAGCATGTTGCGACCAGCTGCTGTCAAGGATCTATGTTTTGGCTACAGTGTTGACGCCTCAACTCAGGAGCCTTTGTTTAGGGCACGTCTGTCTCTGCCCCTGTCAGCTGCATGGGGCTGTTATCCTGAGAGGGGCTGGCCTTAAGCATGGACACCTGAGGTTGATGAAAGAGGTAGCTTAGGATGACCCCTCCCCCTGGTGATGACGGGGGAAGGGTGCATCAGTCAGTGGCCATTGGCATGGACACCAGAGGTGCATTAGAGAGGAAGCATGGAGGTCATCTCCTGTGTGGGGGAAGGGATAACCCAGGAGCTGGCCAGGATCTCTGTTTCGGTCAACTGTCTGGAGGTTGGGACTTCAGACTATTCTACCTCACGCTCAAGCTTCTCTTGCACAATACGGGTAAATCGTTATTAAATCGATGATGCTTCACAAAACTGAAATCTCCTCTTCCCTCCTTAAAACATGCTTTCTGTGTTATGCTGACAAGCGTTGTACTTCTTCTCTTTTGATGTGTACTGCAAGCCTGCTGTGTAAAGCTTGCAGTCGATTAGCGTGTTTTCTCTTGGCATGTTTATACCCCCTGGTTTGATAGCCTGCCATTCACTGTATGCAGGCCATTGACGTATTTTCTTTCCTCTCACGCTTGATATCTGCAGGCGATAAACTTCTTCTCTTTCGACATGTACTACAAGCTGATGGTGCACCTCACGGGAGAGGAGTGCAACTCGGCCAGATTCACGGCAGGCGCATGTGCAGGTGAGCGCTCCTTAAGTCCTAAGCCCTTAACCTTAGACCCTGAGCCCTTAAACATGTGCTGGCGATTTAAGGGTGCTTCAGCAGTTCAGCTATGACTCAGCTGCTTGACCACCTTAGGCTGCAGGGGCCCGGTGCCGCAAGCTCTGCTGCTTGGGCTCAGGCATTAGGCCGTTCAAATTTTATAATTTCCCGGCAACTGTTACTCACTGGACGGAACAGTGCTTGTGAGGGAGGCATGTGCAGGATGTTGCACCGGGGTGTGTGTTTGCGTTAACCACGGCAAGGTTCAGGCATGCCCAGCGGGTTGGATGTTCTTGTTTCTAATCCGAGCCGCTTGGTTCAACACATACTGGGATCTACCGGTATGACTGATCCATTGCTCACTCCAATTCTCTCCTTCTGCTGCCTGACATTTGAATAACCTCACCATTGTTCTTCTCCTTATTCCTTCTTCCTGCAGGCCTGACAGCGACGCTTGCCTGCTTCCCGTTGGATGTGACGCGGACGCGGCTGCTGGCTAAGGGCGGCGGACCGCGGTACGGCGGCCCCTTCAAGACATTAGCAGGCATTGCCAGGAACGAGGGTGCCGGCGCGCTGTACGCAGGTAGGAATGAAGAAGTGTGTGAGGCAGGCAGCGGTTACGAGTAGAGATACGTGGATCGTTTGGCACCAGGTAGCAAGCGCACTGCCACTGCCCACTCAATTGTCCAAAGCTCCATCCTGCTGCCCGTCCCCCACTAATTTTCCACGCTCCTGCCTGCTGCCCGCTGCCCTGCTGCCCAAAGGCTGCTTGCCGGCGCTCATCGGTATGGCCCCGGCCGGTGCTGTCTTCTACGGCCTCTTTGACTCCCTGAAGCACAGTCACTTGAAGCGCATGGCCGCGGCACGCCTCCCCGGGGATGACACGCCGCTGCAGCTGGAGACACAGTGGACTCTGCTGTATGGCGCCATGGCAGGTGAGCTTTATCTTTAACACCCCGCACTCCCTACCCCATGTTTCCCTTCTCAGATATGAGTTCATATTCGGTATGCCGCCCCGAGGTCGCTAAAGGTCCAATCGGGACCTAACCAGGACCAGCCTAGAACTGATGCCCAAGGCAGCATGGCTGGCCGGAAACGGGGCTTCTGACCAGGGGCCAGAATGTAGCTGACATGTAGCTGAGTCATGAAAAAAGAGACCCTGTCCCTAGCCCACACTCTCTAGAAGATCCACGAACGCTTCCAGCCGATGGCTTCGGTGTTGCTCTGTATTTTGTTTGTGCTAGCTGAAGGTAAAAATGCCTGCCAATGCCTACCGTGGCGCGTGGGGTGCACAGGCAATACATGCTGGCTGTGGCTATTGGCTGGCCTTGTTCAGCCGGCAGCATTATAGCCTTGAATCCTGATCCTAGTGCCCTGAAGAAAGCTTGTCTCATCCCTCTCCCGTCTCCCCTGCAGTGGTTGCTGATGCTGATTTCGCCTGATGATTATGTTGATACCGCTGAATGTGTTGCTGTTGCTGTTGCTGCTTTGCAGGCGTATGTGCGGAAGTGATCGTATACCCCGTGAGTTCTCCTTTGCACGATGCATGTGTGGTGGTGGTGCATGTGCACGTTGTTTTCAACAGGATGCATGTGTGGTGGTGGTGCATGTGCACGTTGTTTTCAACAGGATGCATGTGTGGTGGTGGTGCATGTGCACGTTGTTTTCAACAGGATGCATGTGTGGTGGTGGTGCATGTGCACGTTGTTTTCAACAGGATGCATGTGTGGTGGTGGTGCATGTGCACGTTGTTTTCAACAGGATGCATGTGTGGTGGTGGTGCATGTGCACGTTGTTTTCAACAGGATGCATGTGTGGTGGTGGTGCATGTGCACGTTGTTTTCAACAGGATGCATGTGTGGTGGTGGTGCATGTGCACGTTGTTTTCAACAGGATGCATGTGTGGTGGTGGTGCATGTGCACGTTGTTTTCAACAGGATGCATGTGTGGTGGTGGTGCATGTGCACGTTGTTTTCAACAGGATGCATGTGTGGTGGTGGTGCATGTGCACGTTGTTTTCAACAGGATGCATGTGTGGTGGTGGTGCATGTGCACGTTGTTTTCAACAGGATGCATGTGTGGTGGTGGTGCATGTGCACGTTGTTTTCAACAGGATGCATGTGTGGTGGTGGTGCATGTGCACGTTGTTTTCAACAGGATGCATGTGTGGTGGTGGTGCATGTGCACGTTGTTTTCAACAGGATGCATGTGTGGTGGTGGTGCATGTGCACGTTGTTTTCAACAGGATGCATGTGTGGTGGTGGTGCATGTGCACGTTGTTTTCAACAGGATGCATGTGTGGTGATTCATGAGCATGTGCACCTTGTTGTTTTCAACAGGATGCATGTGTGGTGGTGGTGCATGTGCACGTTGTTTTCAACAGGATGCATGTGTGGTGATTCATGAGCATGTGCACCTTGTTGTTTTAGCAGGATGCATGTGTGGTGGTGCATGAGCATGTGCACCTTGTTGTTTTAGCAGGATGCATGTGTGGTGGTGCATGAGCATGTGCACCTTGTTGTTTTAGCAGGATGCATGTGTGGTGGTGCATGAGCATTTGCACGTTGTTGTTCTAGCAGGATGGATGGCAAGCATATTGGAGATGTTTGAGTGTGCATACTTTCATTTGCACGATTATAAGAGATACATGAAATTGTGCAGGCTGCGTCTCTTTTTCCCTCTGCACGCATGTATGTATGTATGTATGCATGTATGTATGTATGTATATATGTATGTATGTATGTATATATGTCTCCCGTGCGCCTTGCCGTATCTTTACAGACAAACCTGCGCATCCGACCTAAATGCTTTTAATATGAGGCTAAGGCAATGCAGACAGAAAGAGCAGAGAGAGCAAAGAATGCTGGAAAAGTACCGAATGCTTCGCCAACCCAGCTGTGCCGTATCAACCTCTGCTGTACTGTATGTCTTGCAGCTCGAGGTAGTGCGCCGGAATATCCAGGTTCAGAGCATGGCCATGGCCGCCACTCGGGGCACCATGCGGCACCCATCCACCATGGCGGTCGGAGCTGCCGCAGCTGTTGTGATGAATAGCGGGTCCTCTGGCGGGCTTCGTCGTATCGCGCTGACCTGCTCTGAGATCTGGAAGGCGGAGGGTGCTGCAGGCTTCTACAGCGGGATGGCGCCTAACCTGATTCAGGTGGGTTAGGAACAGGCGAAGGATACATGCAAATAGCGTATTTGTGCAAATATCCATGCAGCACCGCATGCAGCGCCCCATGCAAAATGCGTATGTAAGGACCCTTGCAATCTCCAGTGCAAGGCCACGAAGCAGTTGCTATTGCGCTACCTCATGTATCTCTGACCAACTTCATGCTACCCGTCGAACCAATGCATGCAGCCCCATGTAATCCCATGCGTAATCTCATGTGCAACCGTGCAATCCCATGCATAATCCCATGCGTAATCCCATGCGTAATCTCATGTGCAACCGTGCAATCCCATGCATAATCCCATGCGTAATCCCATGCGTAATCTCATGTGCAACCGTGCAATCCCATGCATAATCCCATGCGTAATCCCATGCGTAATCTCATGTGCAACCGTGCAATCCCATGCATAATCCCATGCGTAATCCCATGCGTAATCCCATGCGGAACCCCATGTGCAACCATGCCCTCCCATGCGCAGGTGCTCCCCTCATCGGCCCTCAGCTATTACACGTACGACAGCATGAAGCAGTTCCTACACGCTGAGGTGTAGTCTTGTCGACACCTGCCACCTTCCTAACAGCTTCCTAACCGCTAGGAAGCAGCTAGGAAGCTTCCAGGAAGCTTGCGATCATGTCCAGTCCAGGCAGCGTATGTGCTGATGTGGAGTGGGTCTTGTGTCAGACATATTAAGACGGAGATAGAGCCCCAATGCCGATACGGTACCCTCGTTATTTCTTTCTTCTCGCGTGATTTTCTGAAGCACGCTAGCGGGTTGGCTGTGTTGTTATTCATGATAATGTATGGGTTCTAGATTTGAGGGATGTTTCATTCTTCTCTCGACCCCCCGTGGCAGCCGGCCTGGCCAGCTAGCTCTGTATTGCTGCTAGTTGCTGGGAGAGGGATGCATTTTTATAGTATATCTTATTTTCAGCCCATGTTCTGCCCAGGGGCGCAGCACATGTTGTCAGTGTCCATGATGGGCGACCTGACGTCATCCACCTTTTCGCCCTGTCCTTTGCGCCCGGTAACCGTCAGGATCAGGTTTCAGAACGCAATACCTGGGAGCCATACACGCGGCCTTGTTTTCTGCTCTTTCAACCGTCTTGTTCGTTTCTTGTCTGTTTCTCGGGCTTATCCTAGGGTTGATTTGGCCTTTCGAGCCCGTTGCATACAATTGGAATATAAATGCAGCTACGGTTATTCTAGATGGGGGCTCCAATGGCTCCCCTCCTCCTGGGCCTCGTCAACCGAGCCCGAACCTATCATTCTTGCTTAGACAGGACAGGTTCTTGGTTCTCATCCGCAAAGTTGTGCAGCTTGTTTTATGTTTTTATCGGCGCCCAATGGGTTATAAATGCAAATGTGATTCGGGGTGCTACCGGCATGCCTCTTGGCCACACAAGGAGCAGGCTGGGCCAGATTCTGTCTTCTTCATATTGAACATCTGAAAATTGAATAATAAATCATATGCGTCCTAAAACATCTGCTGGCTTCTCTATTGAGTGCTGCAGTTCGTCACCTCCATCACAGGGTAAGAAATTTTTGATGACCTGTTTTTTCTAAGGGTGCCATGGTGTCTACGGGTTGTGCTCTTACGTTGGTCACGTTCGAAGGAGGAACCCTGCCCTTTTACCATTGGGCTTGTACGGTAGTTGGGCTTGTTCGGTAGTTGGGGACCTGGCCTGAGTGTCAGGGAATTCTTACACGAAATACCACCAGGTATATATCTAAAGGCACCTGTGGAACTTTGCTTCGTTCATGGAATCTTGGGGCACCAGTTAACTTGTCAATGACATGACACCTCTGGGCCCTGCTCAAAAGCTGTTAACTTGTATCTGTCAGTCCTTTTAGCTTGAAACCGGGGCTTCATTGCAGCGCAGTTCTGTCGTTGCTTGCACCCCCTTCGGCGCCAAGAAGGTGCATGGGACGCAGCCCACTAGAGAAATAAAGAATAGCAGATAAAATGGGTCAATGACGTTACACCTCTGGGCCCTACTCAAAAAGCCTCGGTTGCGTGGGCGCCCAAGGAATAAGGGCTGGAACAACAAGGAAGAGGGGGCGGCGAAAAGCAGAAGGGGCAAGGCAATAGGTAAAAGGAAAGGAGCACAAAGAAGAAGAAAACAGCAAGTCTAGGCTCTTCAGGGGCAGGGGGATACGGCTTGCCTGACTTATTTTTGTTGTTTGAGGTGAACTTGCTTTCCAGTTGTGCCCTCTCCCTTCATTTTGTTAGCTGACTTCATGTTTGGTGAAAGGGCCCAGGGTGTCATTAACAAGCAGCTGCTAGCTGGATCTGAGTGGTGATCAGACAATTAGGAATCCAGGAATTGGTAGCCTTGGCTAACAGTGCCACGGACTGTTAGCCGTCTTGACAGGAGAATGAGGTGTACTATATCTCTGTGCAGTGCTGTAACTTGAGTTTATTTTTGCCAAGCTGCTTTTAGGGGGTGTAGCGGTCACGCCACAGCGGTATCACCAGCAGCACAGCCCACTCGTGCGTGGTACCGTCACGCATGAGTGGGCTGTGCCGCTGGTGATACCGCTGTGCCACGCGGTCGAGCTTTGAGCGGGCCCAGAGGTGTAACGTTATTGACTCATGCGTGGTACCGTCATGAAGTCATGCGTGGTACTCGTGCCCGCAACCACTGCAGGGGTTTTGAAACATTACAAATATGATGAGAGTAGGATCTGTTCATATAATAGCAAAAAAGTGTGCATCAAGTTTGATAAGTCAAGAAGTGCCCCGTGGGCCTTGACCATGCCAAGCAATTTGGGCAGGCAGCGCAAAAGGCAGCAGGGTCATCAGAAACAGCCAGTACACCCATCATCATCACAGAGTCGAGGTTTGTGAAGCTGCCTCAAATAACCTTCGCAATGATGAGCATAATAACATTCATAAATAATGAGCCTTGATCAGAAAAATAAGGCACATCCAATAGCATACCATATTTTTAATAATTGAACCCGAGATTGAACTTGCAACTAAGTATGGAGGGCCTAGCGTCACCAAAGCCTCGGACGCAACAGACCCAACTTCAGCATTGCAGATTCACAAATTTTGTTTCGGCCATTACAAAATACCGTCAGTGCGAGACACATTCCCGTGTCCCAGAATCTACATATCGCCCAGAGAGCGTTGGCAAAGGCTTACGCAGCCTTGACGGATGGAGGCATCTTGGACTTGGCATCAAGCATGGCAGCCATGAAGCCAGGATCAGAGTACTGCAGGTTCTCCATAGCCCCAATGGTTCTAACCAGATCTTTCTCGCTGAATTCCGAGATGATCGATTGGCCTCGTCCACATAAAGCTGTCAGAAATTTCTCATCCTCAACCTTGAGCGTGGCCACGGTTAACAAACAGTTGGCGAGTGCTCGGGAGCCCATGACCGGAACAAGCTTCTGGGCCAGCTTCACTAGCTTGGCGAAGGTCGTCGCGGCCGGCGTTCCAGGCTCGACTGGGACCGGGATCACCTTGCGTGCTGCCGCCATGGCGGTTGATGCATGAATGTAATTGAAGCTAGGACCGAAGTCCTCAAGCAGGGAGTCCAAAATCTCTCTTTTCCGGCAGTCATTTATCTTGTGATTCAGCTTTTTGGAAGTGACGCCACTGCCCTCGCTGCCGACCAATTCCATGCCGTCACCGATCACACCACCGCCCTGGCTGCCAGCTGCTGACACAGTGACTGTGCGTCTCATCTCTCGGCAGCTCCAAGGCAGCGCCAGACTGCCAGGGCCCTGCGCTCCATCATGGGGCCGGACATAGATCAATCATATGTGACAAGAAAGTGGGCTCAATACATATCATGACTCATCTGTAATCTATCAGTGGATGTATTTCATAATGATGGTTTGGTTGCAAAGCAAACGATGAGGAAGTGTCAGGAGGGGGGAATAACATTAGAGCTTATCAAAAGCTGTGCTTCCTCTCACAATTCCTTTGTCCAATGATTCATTCATGGCCCACAAAGACAAGGGTCTATCAACCCTTTCGTCATTCGTATCTTATTGTTTGCAAAATTGCACACCTGGCTAGCATCAGTCCGTGCCAACCCATTATCCCTCATCAAGCAGGTGTATCTCCCACAGGTCATGTGCGACAGCGGGATATGTTTTAAAGAGCAAGCACTCACGAGGAGGGGTTGTTGATCTGCTGATGCTCTGAAGGCCTGTACGCTAGGGAGCGTGCGAAGCCCGCATGCTGCGGAGGTAATAAACTTGACGCTGGTAGACGTAAGTGAAGGAAGGTGACAAGGCGGTCCCGATTGCAAGAGACCCAGGAGGGTAAGGAGACGACGTTGAACCTGGGACGATGCCCTGCCGCAGATCATTGCCATGGAAACTAGCGGAGATCGAACAGATATTCCAGTCGAAATTTGAAAGCGCAAAAATTGCCCTGATCACCCTCCATGGCAGACGCCGCCTTCGTCATTATTTCTGCGCTATACCCTGCCGTACTTGTGAGGGTCCCCACCGAGTGCTGGCGTGCACGATGCACGATGATTGATTAGTAGGGATCGAGGCTTGGGTCGGGTCTCATCAACCAGCCCAACTAGATTATTATTTCCCCAGACACTAAGTGTTCATCGGCCGAGCATTCTAAAGTAACAAAAGCTGCGAGGGGGGGGGGGCAAAAAACAACTAAAAACACCCCATCCTCGAAAGTAGCTGGACGAAAGCTTTCCATATCCGGGCTTAATATGCTTTTTTGGCCCAACGGTGACTGAGGCACAGAGAGCCAAACAACGAGGATGTCGTAGATTCCACAAAAGCTGAATTTGCGAATAACATCTCAGCCCTGAGAAAACTGCATAATATGAAGCTCACTGTATAGGGTAGGGTAAGGGCTTTCCAACGACCCCTTATGCATGGTCAACGGTCAACGCTCAGTACCCGGTCAACGCATTTCAGACTAGGAGGAGGGGGGGGGGAGGTTAAGTCCCTAAAACGGTTGCTGTCTTTCTTGAAGCCGAGACACCCTCCCAAAAGTCCTTAGGTGCAACTCCCATGTCGAACGGATGAGTTTTGGAGAATTAGGGAGGATGGGGGCGAGTGGGGGGCAAAAACAAAAACAAATCGATCCCGTGCCCCTTTTTTGTAGAGCTTAATGAGAGCGTTCCATAGCTGATTTTCGAACATTTTGGCCCAGGGGGGTGAGAGATATGGGGGGGCAAAGTTGGGGTGGGTGGGTGGTCTCCAAAAAATCCCAATATTTCGAAAACTTCGTATCTTTTTTCTGGTGGTCTGTTGAGGCTGGCAGCGGCACCTCTGTGTTCTTCATGCCAGCATGAGTCCATTTACACCCAAAAAGGTTGCTTCAATTACAACATGACCCCCTGGCCCCCCACACTGAGGTTTTGGCTCCATTGTACACACCCCGAAACCAGCTGACCCAGCCTTGTAAAGTTTTGTGAAGCTTTTACAGTCCAACGGGGCATCACATTTGATGCATGGGACTTGTGCCCGTAAACCGGTACAGGCACTAAATACGCTAGGACAGCGAGCGAAAACCAGTGACCCCCCCTGGGCAAGCAACCAACACACAACCACTGAGCAGTAGCGTGGGAATGAACCCCATAGTGCAGAAGATTAGCCCCATAGAACATGACGTGGGTGCAAAAGACTTCGGTTGGACGCCTCCTAGGAAACTTAAGAAGGAAAGAAGAAGATCTAAGTGAAATTGTAAAAGTCTTTATAGAACATTATGTGATGCGTGAGCGACACTTCAATGAGTTAAGAGTTTTTTGAAAAGAGTGAACTAAATGAGGCAGTGATGCGTAACTTAAGTGAGTAAAGTGTTAACAAGTGTGAACTGTGTTGTATAATAGCCTTAGAAAGAGCTATATTGCACGCAGCATATGGTAGTGTTAGTCAGGCGGATCATAAATGAACATATCACTTGTGGTCGTTGTGGCAAGGTCCCCAAATCTGCCGACCCTGCAAACGTCAGACGCCACCAGAATGGGAGGGAGTGCATGACAGCTTCCGTGATACCACGCGGTTCGAAACGACAGAGAACGCTCGGCAGGTAGACCAGCGCCAGGATCAGCCTGGGCCATCAGCAGCCAAGGATGTGCTCGTGGTCTGCAGGGTGGCTGGGTGTGGGAAGAAGTCCAAGTTATCCGCTATGCGCTTGCACGTCGCACGCCATATCTTGTTGGGCGAATGTGGCGCAGCCTGCAGCTTGGAGCCTCATGCTGATGAAGCATGTGGCTTCTGTGGTGCCGCGTGTGGAGACCGGGACTCTGGCATGTGCAGGTCAGAGCTGGGAAAGGGCCCTAACAGCAGTACCGTGAAAGTCAGCTCCGCATGCCCAGTGCACCACAAGATGTCATGCGCCTCAGTGCACAAGGTGTCAGCCACCAATCCTTGCACCAACAGGCCAGTGCTATGCCATGTCTGCAGGAGAAGGGATTCGCCCGTTCCCCGCCCGTGGGTCTGGAGCTATCACTACCTTGATCACATGCTAACAGCAAAATGTCTCTCCAGCAAAATGCAGTTCAGCTTGCTTCAGCACCTTAGCCAGGCTGCGGGGCTACCTGCATCAGCCGCCAGTTGGGGAGTCCTGAGAGAGCTGCAGCTCCAGCCAATACAGCGAGACTGGTGGACCCATATCCTACGCTTCTACAATGCAGCGGTGGCACCGGCGGCACAGCAATACAGACCTCTCATGGCTCAAGCTATGGCAGCAGATATGCAGCTTGCAGTCAGCCAGGGCACTGGCGGCCGCACCTGGTGCTCTGATCTGCTGGGTGCATACATTAGAGGAGCTGGAGCGGGGGGCAGCCACCCCCACCTTACGCGAGGCAGCAGCTGCCCTACAGCGCCTACCCGTCACAGAGGTGTTGGCACTCGTTGACGCAGCCTATGAGCAAGCATGGCTGGACACAAGCGGCAGTGGGGACCCCAGGGACCCTACCACCGAGCACAGATCTGCGGCAACCTACCGCACCTGATTCCAGTCCACGGCGGGTGCCGTGCTGGCGCAAGCCAAGAGCCGCACTAGCCAGAGGGAGTGTGCTTGTGTGCGCATAAATTTGCGACTACGGCTCAGCGCGATCAGCACGGCTGATACCAGAGGACGGAGCAACGGCCAGCGGCGAGAGGCACGCTGCTGCCAGCGGTGTTGGGCACGGGGGGATAGCGAGCAGGTGGAGGGTGCGCTACATGTGTGCCTCCAGTGCCCTAGTGTCAGGGAGCAGTTGCGGGAGCGGGGGGGTGGGCAGGTCCTCTGGGCGCTGCCACTAACTTCCACCAGTTGTACCAGGCTGAGCAGGGGTGGGATGCACTTGCTTTTTTGCTTTTGTGGACTGTGCTGTGGGCATTGTTGAGGGTTAGTCTCTAGGGAATCTGAGGCGCCGGTGTCGTTTGCCTTCCCGGCCTTCTCTTTTGGTCATGTGTTGTTGTTGTTGTTGTTGTTGTTGTTGTTGTTGTTGTTGTTGTTTGCCCCCATTTTTAGTTTCTTCTCTTCTCCCTACTGATCAGTGGGGCGCCCTCGCGGCCAAGCAGGGGTGGGATACGGTCGCTTTTGTGGACTTTTCTTTTTTGAGAGGCTTTGTTGAGGGCTGGTCTCTAGTGGAACTCAGGTGTGGGACTTCGTCTTCTTTGCCTTCCCGGCCTCTCCTTTTGTTCCTTTCCCCCCCTCTTCCTTTTAGTTTCTTCTTTTCTCCCTTCTGAACAGTTAGGCGCCCACGCGACCGAGTTTTGAGCGGGCCCAGAGGTGTAACGTTATTGACTTATTTGTCTGCTGTCTGTATGACTGTACAGTCTGCTAGTAGAACGTCAGAGTCTCTATGTAATGGGCCTGTGTCTGCCAGTCTCTATGTACGACTGATGCATCCTTCTAGTAGTACGGATTCATCCTTTATGTTAAAAGCTATCAATCTCACGACAGGTTGGTTATATTTGTAAAAGCTGTGCCTATGGGGCAGCCCCCGAGTGACGTGTATGCCCTGAAAACTGCTAAGGTGTCCTAGGCAAGTGTCGTGTAGTGGTACGGAGGACGTTTTCCAGGTTTGGTGTCCTGTTTGATTCTGGTGGGACATGGCAACGTTGATGGGTTCGGTTTAGCTGTTGTACTTGGAAATGCAAATGTGTTCCGTGAATAGTGCAGTATGGTATGGCCTTTGCATTATACGATGATATAATATTCGTCAGAAAAGGTGAACATGCAGGATGCCCTTATTTTCATGATTGCATTGCTTGGTAAGTGCTCTGATTTTCGTCACTGCAGAATGGCAAATGTGCCGTTGCCCAAGTTAGGTGTCTGTTTTTGCAGGGCTGCTTTGGTGGAGAATGTCGCACCATAAAGCAGTAAACGTGCCAATATGGTAAACTCCGAGAGGTCACGCGATGTGCGCTTCAGGTCCGTGGCGGACTTCTTTCCTCACGGCAGTGACGGACGCCTACGGGCAGGCTCAGTGACTCTTCACTGGCTGCGAGTGCTCAGCGAGTTAAGCAGTAGAGCTGGATATTTGTATGTATAGCAATAGACGTATGGTAGCGTAGGCCTTCTGGCCGTCTGGGCGCGATCCAGCTGGGCTATGTTAAGGGCACTTACCGCGCAACACGCGGTGAGGTAGCCGGGAGATTGACTGCGTACTTCTTCTTCGGCAGGGTCTCGGTTCACTACTGAGGTACTTGTCTCCAGGTAGTTCAGCTGAGGCGGAGCTAGTCTTGACTTGATATAGGTACTGACGTTATGAACACCTCAGGCCTCATGCATTGGATGCCGGCCGGAGCTTGTTACATAAGAGGTCTGTCCTTTAGAAAGGGACGAAGTAGTTAGCCTAGGCAACTGCCGGGATACAGGGACCCGGCAGGCCCAATTCAGAATACGGTACAATCTGTCAAATCAACCGGCGTAAGCGGGTTTCTAGGTCTCAGTTCAAATCCGTAGACTCCGCAGAGAAGCTGCGGAGTCCCCGAGGCCGCTAACTGCGGTCTAAACGGTTCTGTCACGTATACGGTAATATACTGTGACAGCTGTCGCACCATAAAGCAGTAAACGTGCCAATATGGTAAACTCCGGAATCTCCGGTAAAGGCGCCTTAGAGAAGTGTCCTTCTACTCATAAACACGGTACATTACCGTACACACAGACTCCTTGTACTTCAGACAAGAGCTGTTAACTGGCTACTGTAAGGTTCGGCCCTAGCAGGAAGTCTCTCTGCCTAGGGGTAATGTCTGGGTGTCCCTGTCTTGTGGGTACCGCCCCTACTACTTCACTCGCCCCCCGCTCCTCAGCGTTAAGCCTAAAGGGCATGCGCTGGGAGCCGGAAAAAGGGGTCGGTACTGAAAGAAAGAAACTTCTGGCAATATGTACACCTCAGAAGATCAAAATATCAAAGCAAATCTGCCTGGTTCAGGCCGTCCCCCGCATCTGCCTGGTTCAGGCTATATACACACATCAGCCTGGTTCAGGCTGTTTTCAAAGCAAAATCTGTACGCCCAGAACTTGTCAGTTCCCTAACACTGAAGCCTCCTAAACATCTGACTGCAATCCAGCCAGTCGGTAAAAAAAAATCCCCTGAAGAAAATCCACTGCAGGAAATGTGCTGCAGGACATCCACACAAGGAAATTCATCAAAGAAAAAATTCACTGAAACCCGTGGCGGACCACACAGAATCCGGTACCGTCACCAGTGTCATGCTTGGTTGCAGGCAATAAAGGGTCGGAACCCATCAGAAACCCTCAGCAATCATCAGAAACCATCAGAAACCAAGTTCAGAAATCATCAGAAGTCATCAGAAGTCATGAGAAATCAGAATCTTTAAACTTCTGGAAAATATGTACGTAGAAGCTCAAATCGTCTCAGCAAATCTGCCTGGTTCAGGCCTTCTTCAATCAGAATTAAAAAAATCCACCGAGTCTCAGCTGAAGCGCAATGCGCAGAATCCTACAAATCCAGGCTGTTCAGCCCACTACTGGCTAGCAAACAGAGAAATTTTCAAAGTTATCAGGTCAAGCTAAGAACAACCGCTGCTCTCGCCCCACTGCGCCATAGCCGCCTGGTCTTCAATGGCCACAGGAAATGTGCGCCGTAGCAGCGTGATCCGCCCCCTGCTGTGTTATCATCGCCCGAGTTGACTAATTCTCCTCGCTCATCATCTTCATAACATATGTACTACCGTAGCCTTGCTGCTACGGTGTTTGAGAAACAAATTTTCACTATGTTGCTGCGATAGCTTTAACTCCAATCCTGCATCTTCCGTCTTCGGTCCGCTGGCTGCCGGCCCACTGCCTGCCGGGTACTAGGACAAGCCGCTCTGCGTCTGCATTTTCTGCTCTGTAGGCGCCTGCCCGCTCCTTGCCAGTTACGGCGTGGGTAACGTCACGTGCTCAGCGGCCTTGCCGCACTGGGCTTGGCCTCAGGTCTCGGTAAGCTCCGCAAGGGCTGACTCCTCCTCTTTGTTGGAAGCCTAGCGCCACCTTGGCCCATCTATGGACCGCTCGCTGGGTGACATTGGCTTCTCTTTATCCAAGGAATATCTTTCTCCAAAAAGTCTCTCCCTCCAAGAAGCCTCTCGCGCCTCCTCCTCCTCATCCGCCTCTTCCTCCTCTTCCATCTCATACTCCTCTTCTGCCTCTTCCATCTCATTCTCCTCTTCTGCCGTAGGCCTGTGATCTGTGACCATCAGGTCCCCCATTTCCAGGGCGAACTTCTCCCACAGCACCACCTGCTGCGTCAGCACAGTGATCTGCTCCTCATCGGTCATGCACAAGTACCCTGGCACAGTGATCACGAACTTGCTCAGCTTGACCCTGGTGGCCACTGGCAGCCCCTCATAGAACATGTGCGAGACCGAGTGCCTTCTGCCAAAGTAGTCCACTGCATCCCTCGAGATCTGCAGCAGCTCTGCTGTGGACAGTACTCTGTGCGCAAACGCCTCCACTGTCTCCTCTGGCTTGACCTCTGGATCCAAGGTTGTTTTGACTCCCAGCTTGAGGTTGGTGATCGCGGATCTCTCATCCGAGGTCGGCTTCCCCACCTCCTCCTTTACCACCCTGATCCACAGGGTAAGCAGGGAAACCGCACAGCACTGCTCCTCTGCTGGAGCGGCCCACTGCCCCCTGATCCTTTCCACCTCCTTGGTGGCCCTGTCCCCTGCATGGGGCGCTGCCCTGATGGCCACCATCAACGGCCCCACACTGGCAGGCTTGTTGTTCCACAACCTGGCCAGGGATCGCACGAGCATGGCCATGGCCGAGGGTGACTGGCAGGATCCAACAATTTCCCCTGCCACCACGGCCAGCGCCGGTGGTTCATCCGACAGCGCCAGTCTGTTGTGTGATCCCCAATAGCCACACGCTTGGCAATATTTCTTGGCTGCAACCGCGCCCGGGTGTGACATATCCAACACCGGCACGTTGCCTTGGATAGCTGGGATTTTGGTATATTTGGCCACCCCTGCCAGCTGCAGGACCATCTGCTGCAGCAGCTGCATATTCACCCTTGCCTGCTCCCTATCGAGCCTCTTCATTTCCTGGTCGCTGGACTCCCGCCTGGCCCTTGGCCCGCGCCTGTCCGCTCCACCGGACCCCGACTCGTCTAAACTGGAGTCTGATCCAGGTCCGCTACTGTCGCCCCCTGATGGGCTGCGACTGCGCTGGTACTGGCTGTTTCTGCGGCCAGCCCCATCCTGGGCTTGTCCGCCCCCGGACGACTGTCTGCCGGCCCCGCTCGCGGAGCCTCTGCTCCTCTCGGGTGGCGGCTGATCAGCCTCATCTCTGCTTTTTCTCTCCTCTGGGCCAGATTCCCGAGGCTGTGATCCTCTGCCGGATTCTGCCTGCCCCCTGGGCGGCTTCTGGCTTGGCTCGCCTGGCTGTGTCCTCATGCCGTATTCTGCCGGCCCCCTGGGCGGCTCCTGGCTCTGCCAGTTTGGCTGTTCCCTGCCGTCTGCCTGCCCCCTGGGCGGCTTCTGGCTCTGCCAGCTTGGCTGTTTCCCTCCTGTGTAATTCCTGACGTAGGAATCAGATTGCGTTTCCCCTCTGGTTTCCTGCCTTCTTGGTCCACTGCTGCGCACACTGCCTGCAGGCTCGTCCTGTTGTGTTCCTCTTGCTGCGCCCTCTTGCCTTTTCCTCAGGAACTTCTCGATGTAATCCACCTGGGTTTCCTGGCCTGTGTTCTCTTTGTCCTCGATTATGCGCAGGAGTGCATAAGACTCTTGCCTGTTTGCTCTGCGCGTTGCTACGCCTTGCTCAGCCATCCTGGCCAGCGATCGGCTAGTCAACTCCGCCCTTTCGCTGGCGGCTGGGCTACTGGCCCTGGGCTCTTCCCTGCCCCTTGGCCGCCCCCTGAGGCTTGGCTCGCTGCTGACCTCAAAAACCTCCGATCTGAGTGTTGGGGTTGGCGCGGTTCTTGCTTGCTGCTGCCACCTTTGGACTTCCCTGAGCTCCTCAGGCCGCTGCCCCGCTGTTTTAAATCCTTCCCATGCCTGGTCCTCCTCATCTTCTGGCTCGGATCCCGGTTCCACCTGATTTCCTGTTACCTCATTGCACCACTCATCTGCGAAGGCCTTAACAGCCAGGGCTGCTTCGCGTCCAGCCCTTCCCTTGGATACCTGTCCAAGGGCGCTTAACAGCGTCGCCCTGTCCTGCCATGTGTGGGGGATACCCAGCATGGCCTTTGTTGCCCATCCCCTCAGATGATGGGCCTTGAACTCCTCAATGGCTGTGACCTGGTCCTGGAAATGCAAGAACGTCCTGGAGCAAACTTGCTTCCACAGGTCTGTTGCCCACTGCAAAATTCCTGCCCAACCGATCGGTCCTTCTGACTCCTCATTGCCGCACACTACTCCCCCAGTCCCGGAGCGCTCTGGCTCTCTAGGTCTGGTATCCTGCGCCTGTGCTGTACCTTGATAAAATCCGCGCAGGATTTCCTTGTGGCCGCCGCCTGCTCGCATCTGGCTGCTAGATCCCTCCTTGGGTGTCTGCACAGGTCTGCCCACACTGGGCGTAAACTTGGACAGCGGCGTCCCGTAAACTGTGGATCCCGCCCCTCTTTGAACCGGCACCCTGCGTGGTCGCATTGGCTGCCTTGGGCGCAGCCCTGTCACTGGCTGCCGCCCCTTCTCTTCTTGTATCGGATCAGGCAGCTCTTCCTCAGATATTAGGTCAGCCCACGGCTTTCCCACCGGTACAGCTGACTTTTCCTGTGGTTCTTTGCTGCTCTGCGGGGCCTGCCTGGTCACAGCAGGCTTGATCTCAGCTCCCTCGCGCTTGATCTCTGCATCACTGGCCTCAGCCGGGTCCTCACCCGGCTCCAGCCCCCTCTGGATGTTGGCATCCATGAGGTGCTCACATGCACTGTCGCTGTGCTCGCACTCGAACCCGCAGAACATGCATACTCTTCCGGGGTAATACCTCATGGCCTGACGCATGGCATTGCGGGTGTCCATCTGCTGCTGACGGTCACCTGTTGCGCAATCCTCCCAGAGCCTGGCCAGCTCCACATCTGCAGGCACCGCAGCAGGGAATGCTACCAGGCACACATTCCTGCTGCTGCTGTTGTTCACGGGTGCTGGCACCGGAGACCTGCTGCTCCTAGCTTCATCCACGTCACTGTCAGCTGCCCTGTCTTGTGGCAACAGCGTCTGCAGTTTATTTGCCAAGCGACGCTTCATCATCCTCAGCTGCCTGGTCATTCTCATCTGCCAGGCAATCCCTGGCTGCCTGGCCATCCACAGCTGCCTGGCCATTCCTTTGAGCTTCTGCTGGTACCAGTTCACCTTTTCCCTCAGCATGGGTATGGAGATCCCCTGCTCCTCTGACCCCTCAGGATTCTCTGCCGCCTCCAGCTGTTTGCTGGCCTGCTGGGCCGCACCTGGTTCTGATATTGGCACCTGGACCCCTCCTGGAGCTGCTGGCACTGGTGGTGTGACAGGCCCATCTTCTTCTGGCTGGTGCATCTGCACCAGCACCGGCGCCTGCCTGTGCTCGTGGTCCTCAACCTCACTTGGGCCAACTGGTTCCTCAGCCACCCTTTGGGTCAGCTTCTGCTCCCACGGATGCAGTTGGTCCGGCTCGCAGCCACCGATCCCTACAGGTGTCACATGAATTGCCTCCCTCTGCACGCACCGTCGTGACGCCTGCAACTGCAGTTGGCCTGGCTCACGGCCACCGGCCACCACAGGTGTCACAGGAACGTCCTCCATCTGAAAACACAGCCGTGACGCCTGCACCTGCAGTTGGCACGGCTCGTGGCCATCGGTCACCACAGGTGTCACATGAACTGCCTCTCTCTGCAAACACAGCCGTGACGCATGCACCTGCAGTTGGCCTGGCTCACAGCCAGCGGCCGCCACAGGTGTCACATGGGCTGCCTCCCTCGGCAAAAACAGCCGTGACGCATGCACCTGCAGTTGACCTGGCTCACAGCCACCGATCCCTACAGGTGTCACAGGAACTGCCTCCATCTGCAAACACAGCCGTGACGCCTGCACCTGCAGTTGGCCTGGCTCACAGCCACCGGCCACCACAGTTTTCAGAGGAACTGCCTCCTTCTGCAAACACAGCCGTGATGCCTGCACCTGCAGTTGGTCTGGCTCACAGCCACCGATCCCTACAGGTGTCACAGGAACTGCCTTTCTCTGCAAACACAGCCGTGACGCCTGCACCTGCAGTTGGCTTGGCTCGGAGCCACCGATCCCTACAGGTGTCACAGGAACTGCCTCCTTCTGCAAACACAGCCGTGACGCCTGCACCTGCAGTTGGCGTGGCTCGCAGCCACCGGTCACTGGTTTGGGTGAAAAAGCATTCCCTATCGGAACACAGTTGATCAGGTGCAGCTGCTCGCTAGCTACCGGGCTATCCTGCCTGGGTGGGCCGGCACTCTCTGCCGTAATACAGTTGATCAGGTGCAGCTGCTCGCTAGCTACCAGGCTATCCTGCCTGGGTGGGCCGGCACTCTCTGCCGTAATACAGTTGATCAGGTGCCTGGGACTTGGCTCACTGTCACTGCTGAGGATGTCAAACATGGACCAGCCGTTGGGGGACACCTGATTACCTGGCTGCTCCATACACCTGGTTAATGCCTCCAAGGGTGCGCGCTGCTGGGGCACAGCCAGACTGCTTAACCCCGCCTGCTCTGCGTCACACACACTTTTCCACACTCCAGTGGCCCACTGCCCTAGCCTGTTCCACCCTCTTGGCTGAGCCAGATCCTCCTTCCTTTTTACTGGGGGCCATTCCGCAGTGGCGGCTTGTGCTCCACCCACCGCCTGCAGATCTGCAGGTTTCCTGATCACCTGACTTCCACCACGGGGCATCGTCCCGTTCTCCTTTTTAACGCACTGCGCAGCACTTGCCACTCTCATTAGCCTCTTCTGCGTCGCGTATTCTGGCCCACTGCCTAGGTCTCTTGCTCTTCCGCACTCTGCTGCCCCCTCTGGGGCTGCCGAGGTGCCTGCCCCTTGATCACCGTGATCGGGCTCGTTCTTGACTCGTTGCACGGCCCCTGCCCCACTGGGCAAGTCCTGCTCTGGTGCGCCTTCTGGACCACTGTCCCGATTTGCGCCACTGGTCTGCGACACCTCAACGGCCGGGTCCAATGTCAGCTCAGGGGTTCTTCCTCCCTGTCTCAACCACTGCGCATATTCCAGGCCTTGCCTTGGAATATCCAGGGTTGATTGGGGCACTCGCCCACCTCGGCTGATCCCTTTGTGCGACACTAGTGCTGAGCCGTCTGCCTGCGCCCCTGCCTCTCTGGGCGGTACGCGGCCCGGTTCTGGCACCTTGCTGTCTCCTGCGGGCGGTCCCACTGGCCCTGCCAGCTTCGCCGCCACCAACAGGGCTTCTGCAGCCAGCTCATCACTAGCTTCCATCGGGTTTACACCCGGCTCCAGCCCCCTCAGACGCCCACTTCTCCGTTGGGCGTCAGGGTGCTGGTGCCTATCGGGATTTAGATCTACGTCTGTCATTCCTACAGGCAATTTACGAACCGCACGGTCCTGCAAGCGTGCTGGCGACACCCCCTACAGGATCTGCTAACTTTAGGCTTCTGCCCCCTTGTTCCTACTGCAATCTGGTGAGGGCTTGCGAGCCAAGATCGGATGGCAGGTACAGCAATATGCAGGATAGGCCTTGCCTTCCTGCTTTTCTGCTCACTAATTTCAATCTGGCGGAATCCTCCTTCGCCTTTTCAGTTCTTCCCACCTTGCTGGCTGGGCTGCTTCTAGATGTCTCACGTCCTGCGTGGATGTCACACGCCCTGCGTGGATGTAGCCTCTTGCGTAGTGTCCGCTCAGCTCTGCGTCCCTGCGGGGATCCTTTGGTACACCCACAAGATTTCAAACTTGGATGTTCTATCCACAAGTTCACTTCTGTCAATGATGAAAGATTGGATCCACCTGATCACAATCTGCAGTCACACAGGTAATTATCTGCTGGGTGTTTAAATCCACAGCCAGATCTTCAAGCCTCTCCTGGACTCAACACTAAGCTGCCACGCTCAGCGATTCTCAGGGTTTAACTTGGCAATCTCTCTCTGGAGATTACCACAGCAAAGTGCAGTTCAAACGCTGTCCAAGGTCGTTTGCATGCAAACAAAATTCCAATTCCGCTGCACAAGCACCTTTAGCAGGAATTGGCGAATCAAGCTGATCAGGCTAAATCCACTTCGTCCCTTTCTAAAGGACACGCGATGTGCGCTTCAGGTCCGTGGCGGACTTCTTTCCTCACGGCAGTGACGGACGCCTACGGGCAGGCTCAGTGACTCTTCACTGGCTGCGAGTGCTCAGCGAGTTAAGCAGTAGAGCTGGATATTTGTATGTATAGCAATAGACGTATGGTAGCGTAGGCCTTCTGGCCGTCTGGGCGCGATCCAGCTGGGCTATGTTAAGGGCACTTACCGCGCAACACGCGGTGAGGTAGCCGGGAGATTGACTGCGTACTTCTTCTTCGGCAGGGTCTCGGTTCACTACTGAGGTACTTGTCTCCAGGTAGTTCAGCTGAGGCGGAGCTAGTCTTGACTTGATATAGGTACTGACGTTATGAACACCTCAGGCCTCATGCATTGGATGCCGGCCGGAGCTTGTTACATAAGAGGTCTGTCCTTTAGAAAGGGACGAAGTAGTTAGCCTAGGCAACTGCCGGGATACAGGGACCCGGCAGGCCCAATTCAGAATACGGTACAATCTGTCAAATCAACCGGCGTAAGCGGGTTTCTAGGTCTCAGTTCAAATCCGTAGACTCCGCAGAGAAGCTGCGGAGTCCCCGAGGCCGCTAACTGCGGTCTAAACGGTTCTGTCACGTATACGGTAATATACTGTGACAAGAATCACAACATACAAGTGATGCGCACCACTCGGCATGCTTTCCAATGCGGGACTGATAGCAAAAAAATTACTCCTGCACAGGCCCTTCAGCGTCACTGTCAACAAGCATTAGCACAGAAATTAGGAGTGTGTTGGCATGCTTGCTTGTCATTGCTGCTACCAACACAAAGCATGCCTATGCGGTGGTGTGCCGTCTTTCAAGTGATAGAGGGGGGAAACACCCTGAAATTCTATGCAGTTGCACTCAAGGAAATTCTAGGCACTTGCACTACGAAAAATACAGTCTGTTGCACTCAGGAAATTCTCAATAGTTTTACTCGGAAATTCCAATCGGTTGCACTCTGGGAAATTCTAGGCAGTTGCACAAAGGGAAATCCCAATCGGCTGCACTCAGAGAAATCCTAGGCAGTTGCACTCAGGGAAATTTTAGGCAGTTGCACTCGGTGGCACTCAGGGAAACGCTGGGCGGTTTTTATCGGTTGCACTCAGTGACATGCTGCGCATATGCACTCAGGGAAATTGAAATCGGTTGCAGTCAGGGAAATCCTAGGCGGTTGTACTCAAGGAAAATCTCATCGGTTGCAATCAGAGAAATTCTAGGCAGTCACACTCAAGTGGCAGGCAGGCAAGTCGGCATTAGGCTGGTTGGCAGGCATGTGGCACGCATGCTGGTAGGCTGTCAAGCAGGCTGTCAGGCAGGCATCCGGCAGCCTGGTACGCAGGCAGCACGTCGGTCGCTCGGCAGCATGCAGGTAGACCGACAGACGTAAGGTTTGCAGGTAGTCAGGATTTGGTTCAGCTGCTGCAGTTGTGGTGTGTCAGGATGACAGATGGGGCATGGCACTGGACGCTCTGTCCAAATGTCATCGCACATCATTCACGGCAATCCGAAGAAGTTAAGCAATTCTGCCAGAATTGCCAATCCTTACCGACAAAACGAGTTTGCGCCTAACGCAAAGCTGCACGATGATGGGCTTTCGCTTGTCCTGCAGTGTGAACTGTCATCCTGCAAGTTCGACAACTAGTCAGCCGCTGGCTGCAGCGCTACGGATGAACACGAGCAGCCCTGTAAACACGCCTCATATGTTCAGCAAGTTTGCGCTTAAAGCAGCGCAACACGAGTGCACGGCACGTACTGTGCAGTATGAACTTTCGGTGAAGGAAGTCAAAAACCAACGTGGCCGAGGCCGTGCCTGCCCCGCCACGAGCATATACATTGCTTACAGACATGCAAATGAATTTGCGCTCAAAGGAAAGCAGCGCGATGGCCAATTTCTGAATTCGGCACCACTTTTCACCGCAACCCCCTCACAATAGCATGCCCAGAAAAGTACGGCTCATTCTCTTCACTCCATGCGCCTCCGTTGCAGTGCAATGTCATAAGGTAGGGAAGCACGAGATACGCCATTAAAACAAAAAATAACTCAAAACACTGGGGCGACCGCGAAGAACGAGCCTTTCAAAACTGCAACCATTTTGGCGGTTGGTAACCGATGTCCCAGTGAACTCAACTGAAAACCCAAACCCTATCCCTTTTCGTTCCTTTCAGTCACTCGGGTACTTGTTTGCCCTTTTTTTTTGCTTTTTTTGATCGAGTTGGACCAGTGACCTTTCAGTTAGACCTTGGCCTTGCGTGCCTGTTTGGCACGGCTATTTTGCTCGAATTAGAGGGGAAATGGTTTTGGTAGCCAATATACCATTACTTTATGAGGCTGATTAAGGTGAATGGGTAGATGTAGGTAGGGGCCTTCACAACACAAAGCAAAAACCACTAGCATGACATGCACAACCGAAACCAGGGACAAGTCACACAGGGGGCGAGGAGGGGTAGGAGGGACCCAAAGGTTCAAGTTTATATTGACAGCACCAAGGGATAACCGGGGAGCAGCTAGCACCTAAATGCATACGTTGAATTTCCTCTTGCTGCTCTTCGCTGCAAGGTAGCACAATACGGCAAAACCTGTTTCGTATCCGGAGCGGATCGCTGCTCCGCTCCGGATACGGCAATACTGCTCCGATCCGGCTCACCATGCAGGAGTTTTTTTGCAGCCCTTCCGGGCGACATGGTAGGCCATGCAGACCTTGCACACGTGCGGCTTAGACGCCTTAGGGGGTGGCTTCAACAACCACGCGATAGTACGCCTACATCACATGTCCGATAGAACTACTGAGGACATCGCTGACGTTCTAGACATATTCGTTGATGACCTCGGGAAAACACCCTAACCCTCTGACCCCTCCAAGTTGTCTTCCAATACGTGATGGCGTTGCAAGCGTTGCATGCTTGAGTTTATTTTCAGGCTCCGGTAAGACACATCCTTTTGAAATTTCTGCACCTAGGTAGCTTCACTCCGTAGATCAAAGTAACCAATGGATTTCACGTATACTTTAGCCCAGCCATTGCGACTAAGTGACATGGAAAGATGCATGCGATCAATTAATTGGCTGTTTTAAGGAACGACGAACTCCGAAAACAACGAAACACGTCCGTGACTGCGGTATCCGAGCCATATTCGAGTCGTCCGATCAGTCAGCAATTCAGCACTTAACGAGCTAAGAAAATCCAGCCTTCACCCGGGGAACCCTGAGCCAAAGTCGCCAAATTCTGCATACTGACAGTATCAGGCGAGGTTGCAGATTTGAAGGGCAAGGGGGGACTTTAGGGGTTTTAGTTGTGCATGGCAACTACCAACATGGGTTGTTACTGTTTGGACAGTTCAGGAGTTGGGGACTGCATCAATCATTGACTGTTTTGCAACAGCTATTTGCATGGTCCTTAGTGCTAAGTAATATGCGTGCATGATGCATGGATGCATGGCTACTTTGGGGCCAGTAGGGGGGGGCATCTGGGCATGCATGGGGGCTGTATGCTGGCATGCAAACATCTTCATGTCGTTGTATGCCAGTATATATGCCAGTATGTGTCTAAAACAATTTTTGACTGCAAAATACTGATACTCCAAGCCCGCCGTATCGAAGCGGAGCGGAGCGGACCGGAGCAGAAGCGTATCCGGATCGTGCTACCTTGCTTCGCTGGTACCCTAGCTATGCAGCCGGTCAGTTGGGCATCCCTTCTCATGTCTGACACTCAGTGCTACCCAGTGGATTTTCGCAAACAAATTACATAAAGCGCATGCTTTTATTCGCTCAAAATCTGGACCAATGTGCAGGCCTCTAGAACTTTCGAATGCACGCCCACCCTCATAGCTTGAAGTTCACACTCTCGATACATATGAGTTGGCGCGCCATGCTCTTTCATTTCGCAGCGCCCAGCGCTGCAGACCAAGTAAATTCATTCTGATTACTGGCCTTAATAAATCGTACCGTATGCGATAAATCTACAGGCAGATGCCGACGTAGAGTCACTCGCACATCATCTAAGTGCCATAGTACTGTCGCACGCCTCTGCAATCTCTCGGCATTGAGAAGAGGAGGCTCACACTAACGCGGAGCATTAAAGCAGGACATTATGGCTGAATCGGTTCACATGGGGAGCGTTGGCCGCACAAATCACCCCACTGAGGGCGCAGGGCCGACCGGCCCCACTCTACAGCAACTGCAGCAGCAACAGCTGCGGCAGCCTCAGGAGCAACGGCCTGCCTCCGCCTGTCCCAAGCTGGCTCTCAGCCACCCCGACCGCCGAGCCGGTCGACCGCCTGAGCTGTCCGACTGGAGGTCCGCTAGCCTGAAGCTCAGTTTGCAAGCAGCAGGCCCGCGTCCTTCAACGGCCGGTCCATCCACCGCCCACCTGCCGCAGCGGCTGAAGCTAGCGCCAGCGGGAGAGCGGGCCTCCCCAACCGCTAAGCCCCCCAGGGTCTTTGGCAGGCTGTCGCTGTACGACAGGGATGACGGGAATCGGGAAACGCACGAGCAATTGGGTGGGTGGGAGGGGTATAGAGGAGAGTGGAAGGAAGATGCAAAAGCAATTGGGTGAGTGGGAGGGGGCATGGGAGGAGAGTGGGAGATGCATGCGCAAGTGGGTGAGTGGGAGGGGGCATGGGAGGAGAATGGGAGATGCATGAGCAAGTGGGTGAGGTGGAGGGAGGGGCTGTAGGGGACAGTCAGAGACGCATGAGCATTGGGGCTGGTGGAAGGGGGCATTTGAAGAGATGCATGGGCAGTTCGGTGTGTGTGAGAAGGCATGGCGACAGGTCCGCATGGCTTGAGAATTGGGGGGAGGGGGAGGGGACATAGTTGCGACAATGCCGGCATAGACACCGATACTGAGAGTAACCGGAAATGTTAAAATATGTATGTGAAAGATGTGTTTGTGCATATGACAGGGGGGCGTAAGCAGATGGGTGGGCGAGGCCTGAGGGCAAGGCCTGAGAGCTAGGCCTGATAAAATATGTGATTGTGCGTATGGCAGGGTGATGAAGCAGATGAGTGGGCAAGACCTGAGGGCATAGGGCACTTAGGCCTGCCTCACCCCTCTAACCTTGGGCCTGACTCATGGTGTCCTAGGGCCCAAAGTTATCTGGGCATGCCATGAAAGGGCCCAGCCCAGCTGTCCTGGGCCTGCCTCACCCTATAACTTGAGCCTGCCTTCAGTGTTACTTTTCGAGCTCCAATTCCTTCCTCGGCGAAGTGCCCCGCGGCCACCAAAGGCCCGATTGGGGCCACACCTTTGCCGGCCAGTAGACAAAAGCCCCAGCAGCCTAGGTGCATGGGGCCTCCGGCCGGAGGCCAGGTGGTTGCTGAAATGTAGCTGAAATGTTGCTGAGCCGCGGAAAAATGTACTCTGCACTGCCTCTTTGCTTCACTTAAGTCCCAAAGTATTAAGGGATCTGGGCAAGCTTTAAAAGGGCTTTGTCCTGCTGTCCTGGGCCTGCCTCACCCAATCAACTTGGGCCTACCTTGTCGTTACACTTAGGGCCCAAAGTGTTGAGGGACATGGGCAAGCCGCGAAAGGGCTTTGCCCTCAGGGGCCCCGACAACTTCCTCAAGGTCGGCGATGGGCCGAGCCTGGAGACCCGGATGAAGCTCAAAGCGATGCTCAAAAAGTACCCCGTTGGACGGTGAGGCATCGGATGGGGATGATGATGATGATATGGATGATGCGGAAAGTGTGGATAATGTGGATGGCGGAGGTGGATGGTGAGGGTTTAAGGTTCGTGGTTGAGGAGGGACAGCATTGCCTGGAGTGATGACTCGGACGAAGCTCAGGCAATTCTAAAAAGCATCCCGTTGACCGTTGAGGCGTCAGATGGGGATGACCTGGATGGTGGAGGTTAATGGCGACGGTTTAGGGGTTAGGGGGCATAACATTGTTGGAGATGCAGATGAACCTTGAGGCATTCCTGAAAACGCACCCCTTTGGCAGGCCAGTCGCAAGTGGGGATGATGTGGATGCCATTGATAGCAGATGTTGAAGATGAGGGTTTAGGATTGAGGCCTTGAGGGTTTAGCCGAGGAGCATAGCCATATGTTCCAATTTTTAGAGTTGCCCATTGCTCTTGCCCCTGGTTGGCTGTGGCTGCTTTATTGTTTTTCAATGGGTGTGATAGGGGGGAGATTTTGATTGTGCTATCTACCCTGTCTCTCCCCTCTTTTGCCCTCAAGTTCCCTCCCGCCCCTCAGGCGCTCCGCCTGCTTATCGTCCTGAAAACCCGAAAGCGGCTGTTATTACTGTCATATTCTAACTGTTTCACGAAACGTCTATCTCACAAACTCGAGCTTGAACTACTGGTTCTGTCCCTGGCATCATTGCAATCAACGGGAACTGAATACGTTAAGAAGAACCAGAGGGTTCAGACAGTTGCATTCAAAATTTTAATTACAAAACGCGATGCGGCAGGGAGCCTGCCTTCGGTGAGGCCACAGGTGGTGTGTGCCTGAGCTTGGAGTCTTTCCCAGCCACCTGCATCAGACGGTTGTATTCAAATTGAACTTGAATCAGCCCTGCCACAGGAAGCTCGCCTTCCGCAAGGGCACCGAACGTGGAGTCTACCCTATCCACCTGTATCAAGCAGTTGTATTCAACATTTGAAATTCAAAGCGCCCTGACGCCGGAAGCCTGCTTTCCGCAGGGGGACTGGAGGTGTGTGTCTAAGCTGGGAGTCTACCCCATCCCAAGTATCAGACAGTTGTATTCAAAGTTCAAAACGCCCTGCCGCAGGGAGCCTGACTTCCGCAAGGGAACTGGAGGTGTGCGCTTGAGCTGGGAGTTTACCCCATCCACCTGTATCAGACAGTTGTATTTAAATTTGAAATTCAAAACGCCCTGCCGCAGGGAGCCCGCCTTCCGCAAGGGAACTGGAGGTGTGCGTCTTAGCTGGGAGTCTACCCCAGTCGCCTCCTCGCTGTTTCGGTACTTGCACGATAACGGCACCATTGACTTTATATCCATGAGGTGCAACAACATCGGAAACGAGGTTGTGTGGGGGCGCAGGTAAGGTGTGGGGGAAAGTGTGGACAGGCCGCGGGAAGGGCATGAGATTGTGGGGGGGGGCGCAGGTAGGGTGTAGGGAGATGTTTGGACAGGGTACATGTGGGCGCTGCTGTGGGACAGGCTTTAGACAAGCGGTGAATTTGGACAGGTAACAGGATAACAACGGGGTCGTGTGGGCATGAGGAATTCTAGCTGTTTCATATGGAGGGGGCAGGGGGCAGGGTGTAGAGTGCAGGATCCAGACATTAAATTCTATAGTCTTCACACTCGCTTGGGGGTTTCGGACTTCAGGGTATTGGAACCAGGGTCTGGTTTCCGGGCGTACTGTAACTTCATTGTAAATGACGACCGGTGAATTGGCCGACTCGCCTTTGGGACGCATTGTCTCATCAGGGGCCATTTGTCTGCGATGTACATAGCCATGCATCCAGTGCCTCACTCGTGCGTTCTCATGGTCCAGGCAGCTGTGGGCAACTCATGCCGGCAATCAATAGCCAGATCCTGCAGGTCAGGGAAGGCCTCCAAGATTTGTAAACCCGAACCCTAACCTCACCACTGACCATTGAACCCGACCCCAAAACGGGTCGCTGAACCCAAACCCCAACCTGACCGCTGACCGTTGAACCTGAACCCAAACCCCAATCTGAATCCAAACTCAAGCCCTAGCCCCATTCCACACCCAAACCCAAACCTGACCGCTGACTGTTGAACCTAAACCCCCAACCCAATCTGGACCTCACTGCTGACCGTTAATTTCCTTAACCCCACCCGAGACCTCACCGCTGACCTACATCATGTACACCCATCCTGCTCTGGACTGCTGGCCAGGGAGGGCCTTCTATAGTCCCAAACCCCACCCTAAACCTCCCTTCTGACTGCTGGTCCACACTCCTCCCGCTCTGGACTTCTGGTTAGGGAGGGCAAGCAGCCCGGCGCTCACCTGCACTGGTGCGACCGGCCCTCGGAGGTGGAGCTGGCCAAGTGGCTGCCTATCTTCCTGGAAGGCATCAGGGAGTACCAGGTGGTTTTAAGGTTCAGGGGGAATCAGGGAGCACCAGGTGGTTTTAGGGTTTAGGGTTAAGGGTTTAGGGGGGCATCAGGGAGTACCAGGTAGGGGGCCTGGCTGCTTGGATGCATGAGAGATTGGGTTCTGTCCGAAACTGAGTGTGTGGGTCGGGGTATTTCTATCATGCAGCAAGGCATCAGAGAGCACTAGATGGAGGGCTTGTCAGCCTGGATGCATCCAAGATCGGGAATTGGAACCGAACCTGAGTGTCTTTCGATATGTTGATGGTACTGCAGTTGGCGGTATACTGCAGGCTGTGGGTACTGGGTAGTTGCGTCAACCTTGTAACAACCACTGCAGGGCATCGAGAAATCAGATGGAGGGCCTGCCAGCCTGGCTGTCAAAGGCGGGATCTTCCTGATCAACCCTGTTTTGTGTCTTTTGAAGCGGTCTAAGTTTGTGCGTTTGCGGACCTGCCTCAGGAGCCGTACCGCTTCTTGGCCATTATGGGCAGTCATGACATGATCGAGGAGGCAGGCCGCATGCAGGGGGGCGGCGCGCTTCACACCATTGCTGCGGACCTGGTGCCGCCTCTCAAGAAGGTGGGAAGAAATGTGGATAAAGGGAGAATAGGCAGGCTGCATGCAGGGGGACAGCGCGCTTAACACCTTGGCTGATGACCTAGTGCCGGTCAGGTAGGTCGGAATGTGTTTTCAGTATACACTTTACTTGCTGAGCAGCCTTCCCTAGAGGTAATCCATAGAGAGAAATGAGCCATGAGGCATGAGCCATGACAGTTTTCTCTTGCGCACTTACCCTAACAGGCGTTGGACACTCGGGATGGGTGTGGCGCAAGCGAATCTGAGCCATGAATCTGGACGCCCTGCAATGAAATGATGAGAGCAGGCATGTGCCATGAAGCTTGTTTCTGCTGTTCACTGCCTCTAACAGGAATGTGCCATGAACCTTGTTTCTGATGTGCATTGCCTCTCACAGGCGTTAGACACACGGGAGCCTACTGTGGTTGCAATTGCGGTGGAGCTGATGAAAGCGGCATTTCGGGCTGACCCCCTGGTAGGAGCGGGAGTGGGGGAACGAGGGGCAAGAGGGCGAGTGGGAGGATGGGGAGGGGGGGCATTTCATACTGACCCCCTGGTAAGGAGCGGGAGGAGGGGAGATAGGAGGGTGAGTAGGGGCAGGAGCAGGAGTGAGAGGGCAGACAGGAGCAAGAGGGGAAGAACGGGGAGGGAGGGGGAGGGCATGGGCATCGGCATCGGCATCGGCATCGGCCGATGAGGAGGACGAGGGCTGGGGGGGGCAGGAACAGGAGGGGAAGAATGGGAAGGGGGGGGGCAGGAGTGGGAGGGCGGGTTGGAGCAGGAGGGGGGAAAATGGGTATGACTGTTGGAGGGGGAGGCGGAGGGCGGGGAGTGTGTGTGTGTGTGGGGGGGGGGGGGCAGAAGCGGGCGGGGGGCAGGAGGGGGACAGGAGGGGGAGTGTGGCGACAGGAAGAGGGGACAGGAGTGAGAGTAGGAGATTGGGAGAATGGGGTGGGGGGGACATCAGCGAGAGTGGCAGAACGGGGAGGAAGGGGGCAGGACAGGGACAGGAGCGGGACCAGGCGAACGGGGAGATAAGGAATCACAAAGCTGAAAGGCGGTCACTAAAGGGTGATATGGGAACGGGAGGGTCCAACAGGGTGCATGGGGACTGTGCTCTGAGCAAGGCTGGATGCAGAGCCTTGCCCTGCCCAGGAGCAGCCCCTCTTCCCGTATCTTTTGTGTATGGGACTTGGGTTTGCAGGGGAACAGCTGCTTGTCCCCTCTACTTAGGGTTTAGGGTTTAGGGTTAACAGGGGAACTGCTGCTTCCCCCCTCTGCCTCGTCATTCTCGTTGCCCCTTGTACCTGCTTAGATGCTTGCCTTAACCAATGAATTCCTGAAACCTTGAAACCCGGAAACCCTGGATCTCTGAAATCCGAAAGTCCAGTAACCTTGAAGCCCTGAAACCCTGCGCCCTGCACCCTACACCTGATTAGGTGGGCCAGGTGTGGATCCGCTACCTGGGCATGTTCAGCCAGCCTCTGAACCTGTTCCTAGCTCGCGGCTACGTGGTGGACCTGGGCTACCTAGACGTGGGCCAGGTGGGCAGCCGGCTGGGTAATCAAAGGTTTTTATTATTGCATTTATTGCAGCAATCCTGATCATGATTACCGGTAGTAATAATTAATGTTATTTATTATATATATTTGCATTGGGGGCTGGGGGGAGGTGTCAGGGTCTGTAAAAAGTAATGAATGCATGAATTATGAGCATTTTGTTTTAAGAAGTCATTCCACATCGGATGACAGCACTGCCCTACCCCCGGTATTTCCCCCTCTGCTTAGGTCCAGAAGATCAAGAGCTCCATCCACGAGTTGCTCCTCCTCATGCAGCTGCATGGAGGGGATGATGCGATCCTGTTTATCCGTAGGTAAGTGGAGGACCCAAACCTTTTTTGTGTGGTTATGTTTCCCCCCTCTTGGAAGAGGTCTTTCTTTCGGTGGTAATCGTATTTATCAACATTAGTGCACCATGCTTTTTTCCACACACTGGTGACCAACGTTTGTTTGTTCCCACGTTAAGTCTCAGGCAGTGTCTATTTTGTAGTGCTTCAGCTACTGTTCAGCCACATCATGGCCTACGGCCCAAGGGGTCCTGGTGCTGCAAGCCCTGCTGCTTGGGCCACCAGATGTACTAGGCTGCCGGTCAAGGTTAGGCCCCCACTGGCCACCCGCCCGTTTGTGCTAGCCGGCAGCCTACCCCAGGCAGGGACACAGGATACGGAATATGGTAATACGATACGGTACGATACGTTACAATACGGATTTTTTGGCCAATACGGGACCAATTTCCAGTCGGTGCACCGCAGTGGACCGTATCGATACAATACAATACGCTTTTCCTTCCAAACCAGCCCGTACCCTGTGTCCCTGACCCAGGTGATCTCGTGATCTGGTGCGCACTAATATACTCACTGGTAGATAGACGGGGAAGCCTATCCCCTTGTTTTGTCTGGCTACCGACGGGTGTCTGTACGCACACGTAGGAAGCTGTGGATGCATTTCATCTTGTTCATATTGGTCATCATAAAGTGTTTGCGCTCATGTGTTGGAAGCTGCGGAAGTGTCAACTTGTTTATATTGGCAGCCCTGCTGTGTTTGCGCTCATTCGTACGGAGATGTAGAAGCCTTTCAAGTAGCTTAAATTGGCAGCCTTGTTGAGTTTGTGCGCATTCGAAAGGAGATGTACTTAGAAGCCTTTCAAGTTGCTTAAATTAGCAATCCAACCGCGTTGTTTCTGCGCATGCGTGCAAAGATGTGGAAGCCTTTCATCATGTTTAAATTGGCAGCCCAGTTGTGTTCGTGCACACGCGTAGGTATATGAGGGTGGATCCTGCCGTCAACGACGACACGATGCGGCGGCATCGGGACAAGACTGAGAAGGACCCTGGCTTTAGACCATGGAAGCAATTCACCTTGATCTGATCATGGGGGCTGGGCATGGCTCTAGGATTCCTATTTTCTTAGGGGGGAGCTAATTGGGCTGCACACTTCCAGTGAGCCCCCTCTGGCCTCGTCCGTGCTGTCCGTGGCGCATTGGGGGAAGCTGAAAATGAAGTGTGGTTGGATGCGTTGTTGGATTCGCTCTTTGATTGCCGGGTGGCCATGAATGGTCGACAAGGGCCCAGACACCTTGGTTTGAATGCTTGAGCGTGGAAAGCATTAAGTGCAAGCCGCACCATGGTTTTTGTGTGTGTGTTTTGCATGTGTTTTCTGCATGTGCCAGAGTTTCTTGAAACGACATGAATGTACCAATATTCATTTTTATTCTGTCTGGTTGTTAAAAATTGGCAGTTGCAACGAATCAGAAGAATTTTGTATTGCGGCTGATGGCCAAAGACTGGTATGCAGTACAGTAATTATTCTTAAGTTAGCCTAGATAATCTGTTACGAGGTATAACTCAACATAATTTTGTACTCCATGGGGCGCTGAAATGCGCCTTAACATGTTTCCTTAAAAAATAGGGTCAGGAGCATGACTCATGATTTTCTCGTGATTTCCCCGTCATTGCAGCTCCTAAGTTGAGGCATGCACCGGTGTAAGAGACTCGCACAGGCTTTTTTATTAATTTATTATACCGGTATCAGCAATGCGTGCAAAAAACCAGTGGTGTTAATGATTTACTTGGAGCTTCTGTTCTGTTCGGTTGTGTAAATTATGCATGGCCGTCTTTGAGAAATTATGATGAAATCAAGGTGGTTCATTTAGCTATCTTGGGGGCCGCATCGCACATGTCCTCCATCTGGACGGAGAGAGTAACGTTGCCATGTTTGTTTTCATACGATGTGAAGTCCTATGTACCGTAACCTACATGGCGTAGATGGAAAGACTTCGCATGCTAGCCTGGCTGCATGAACCACAAAATCGATCAGAACACTGGAGCTGCCTGTGGAGCGTGATCACGCTGACCCTGGCCTGACCAACTAAGGGGATGGTCTAAAAGCATAACACACATAGCCTTTGACACATGTGCAAATGGACCCCACGCCAGGCCCTAGGCAACAAACCAATACTCTGGCTGTGCTACATAAAGCCGTTTCATGCAGGGCTAAGCCAAACACTTAAATCACGTAACAACACAGAAGCAAGGGAGCAGCAAAGTGTGGTGGAATATGGCATGCCACTGATTATTTTAGGGTGATTCAGCCAGAATCAGCTACAGTTGCGCTGAAACCCAGCCTGCGGCTAGCACTGTGGCTAGCACAAAAACTTCACAGCAGATTTTGGTTCAACATGCCTTGTTGCTCTCCACCGGCTGGCCAGAAATGGCTTGGTCCCCATGGGCGCAACGATGGCCGCCTGGCTGCCCCTCAAAGGTGGTCTGGGGCACATTTAAATGAGCACTGGTCTTCCAAGATGTTGAGTGCCGGTATTGCAAGTTGTCATCTACAAAGTATGATGGAGCCTAGTAAAGAGTTGATGGTTAACGTTTGATTGGTACTTCTTCGTCATGTCTTCCCCGTGGCCCGTGGGCCTAGCAACAAATCCCCCACACCTTACTCGACCCCTAAAGCAATTAAGCCCATGGTACCTGACACACAAAATCCGTGAAACTTCATCATAACTCATTTATGCCGTGCTACACGTTTCAACTGTTAAGGGGATCTGTAGGTAGAATAGGGGTGGCTGGGACTGCGGGAGTGGCGGGAGGTGGGAGGTTGAGGTGCATCTCGTGTGCCACGGTGCCCTACCTCATGTACCGGTACAACAAGTTTGCAATCAGCCAGCCAGGCATATAGAGCACCAATCTACATCTTGCCAGCATGCTGTGTGTATCCTCCTGCAGTGTTTGTATTCCACATACTGGACAGCCAGCCAACAATATGTAGCAACACAAACTAAGTGGGTGCACATTGGCCTTCTGGTCTTTGCTCATTGCGCAAGCATTGAGAGATTTAAAGGCACCCCATTGAGATGATCAGAGGATGCCTCGTCATGCTTGAATGATCTGAAGAAGTACAAGCGGTAGTCTGATCACAATTAAGGCACGGCAACTTCAAACACAACAAAGCTCAGAGACTCCAACGAGAATCAAGTGTCAGGGTATCATTGCTATCTGACATCCCTCAGGTCACTCTAGGTAGAGCAGCTGGCCTGGGCTCATGGCACCAGCCAGGCTGGGCCTCTGGGCAGGCAGGTAGCTGCAGCAACGATCATCGCAGCATCACGCATAACTTTCCAGTCTGAAATTATTGCAAGTCACATTCAGATCAATTATACACGCCTAGCTTACGCCTGCAATGGCGAACACTTTCGGATGGCACGGGCTGTGCGATAGTTAGACATCTTTGGCCACGTCACCAGCCTCATCGCCCGGCTTTTGGATGGCGATATAAAAAAACAATTTAGGAGGATATATTTCGCGAAGCTTTGAGGCCTCGGGGCCGGTGGGGCACTGCCCGACTTCCCAGAGTTCCAGCCCGACTTGGAATCTGAAAGCATTGGTGTTTGCAGTAGCTCTGAAGCATGCGACAGCGTAAAGCTTCAGAGTCTGGACAAGGGGCTTGCCAGGCTTTGTCTTATGCCTCGATCATCATTGGTGGCCTCCGCATGGTAGCTCTGCTCAGCCTTCGCCTGTGCACGCTAGGCAACCAATCATCAGCCTCCATTTTGCCCCACAAACAGCGACATATTTATGCCACACGAACTCATATAATATGGGATCATGAGATTTCAGCCGTCGATTTCTTGGCGCATTTTTCTGCTGTAGATAAGCTCGCCAGGGACTCTCCCCGGTGACAGCGAGCAGCAACTATCAAGCAAACCTGTGCCTGATCTTACAGCTATGGAGGGAGGCCAGAAGAGGGCCTTGCTGCAGGAATTTGACTCCGCTATTGCTCCCAGAAAACTAGAGCTTGAGACCATCTTGCCTGGACTATGGAAGCAGTCTTATGGAATCGGAGCGGTGCTTGAAGTCAGCAGGAGTAGTGCATTGAAGCGCCCTGGTGCGCCCCTGGCTCATGACGTTGACCCCAAGAGACCAAGATCCGATGAGCAAGACCGACGCGTTGAGGCATTGTTCAAAGAATGCGAGACCCTCCTCACCAAGAAGCTATTCGCCAACAAGCACGCGCACTGGTTCAAGACGCCGGTCTTAGTCGAGAAAATGCCGAACTACCTACTCTTCGTCTCCCGTCCTATGGACTTGAGCACGGTCAGGGCGAATTTGAAGGCGAAGGTGTATCAGTCGCCGCTGGAGTTCCGGGACGATATCACCCTAATCTGGGACAACTGCGCAGAGTATAACCAAGAGGGCACGCCAGCGAGGAGCGACGGCGAGCTGTGCAGGTGTGCAGCATGTAGCTCCTCGTCGGATCTAGAGATGGGTGTGAAGGCCGCACGTGTCCAGCAAAAGGGGCTGGGTCCCTTTCAAAGGATGTCAAAGCATGGGGCACTTGTGCACATGCATGCACAAGTGCCCCATGGCGGTGGCAAGTGACCATGGCCCCATGGGGGCACAAGCTAACAGGACACTGCACTAATGCGAAATCCTGCATGGCAAGTGTCATGAGATCCAGATGAGACCCACCAGCTTGACATCGACCAAGCTTCCAAACAATCCAACCACTCACGGTAATGATACAGCGTCCGCTTAACAGCCGTTTCGAAAGGTGAATACCATGCAGCTGGCAGGCCATGCGAGCATTGCAGGAATTCCTGCATGCTGGCTGGGGGCAGTCACCCCTGCTGCTGCAACCTATGCCCTCCATGCTTTGGGGCGTGGATAAGGCGCATCCTCCATGTACCAGCCCTCTTGCTGCAACTGCTGCTGCAGTTGCCCTTCTGCCATTGGCTGGGGTGGGAAGCTGGGAACTGCCACCGGTGACTTTAAACTCGGATTGCCTCATTGACTAGCCATCCTCTGCGCATCCCTCATTCAGTTGTCTGCCCTCCCCCCACCTTCGTTGCCTCTGCAGAGGCGTTTGGCAGCGGGCATGGCGCGACTCGGACATCGAGGAAAGCTGGAAGAAACTGCAGTTTGAGATTGACCCCTCGGTAAGGCCGCCTTTGATGGGCTGTGGTGGGGGGATTCACCTGGTGGGCTGTGGTGGTCAGGGAGGCCACCTACATAAGGGCAGGTGGATAAGTGGGAGAGCACATCTGGTGGGCTGTGGTGAGTGTGTAGGCCACCCTGTGTAGCTGTGAGACTCTGTGAGTGTTAACCACGGTCATTGCAGGCCTGCTGCACACCTGTTTCCCTGTTTCCAGCCTGTTGCGCACCTGCTACAGTCCGTTACTCCCCTACTGCGCACCTGTTACTCCCCTGTTGCTCACCTGTTGCCAATTGCCATTGTGTTGCTTACTGCAGGCGGCACCCCTCCAAGAGCGTGTCGGCATCCTTGTCGGCCAGCTGTCCAAGGTGGTTGGCGGGATCCCTGTCACAGGCCAGCCAGCGGGGCCGGACCGGGACATGACGTTTGTCGAGAAGCGCAGGCTTAGCGTGCAGCTGGGGCGCATGTCGCCCGACCATCTGCAGGCCGCGCTAGGCATCGTTGCCGAGGACCCACGGGTCAGCAACACGTCCACCTCAGGTACAATGTCGCATGCAGCTGCATGCATGCATGGTGCGCTCATGCAGCATAAGCAGTCCACGCATGTGGTACCCATACGACATGGCATGCGCTGACACGGCTGCTGGGTTATGCATGGGTGGTTTGCGCATGGACAGCTCATGCACCCCATGCGCGCCATGCGAATCCCACTTCCTCATGCTCTTTATGAGCGCTTTGTGACCCCATCCTCTGTAGGCAATGTCGAGGTCGAGCTGGACGAGCTCAAGTCGGAGACGTTGTGGAAGCTGAACGATCTCATCAATCGGCCAGCTGGGAGGCCCAGCGCCCCCGCTGCACTTCCCACCGCCGCTGCCGCAGCAGCAGCTCCCGTTCCTGCGCAAAGCCAGCCCGCAGCAGCACCGAAGGCCACGCCTGTAGCACCGCCTCCGCCTGCTGTGGATAAGAAGGCGCCGCTACAGACGGCGGCAAGCGTACAGCACACAGGTGGGCTACAGACGGGCCTAGCGGGAGGGGGGCAATTTAGGGCACTCAACAGGTTTCAGGGGTACGTGCAAGATTGCGTCGTCGTTGTGTGAAAGAGTGTGAAATAGTGTGAAACACAGTTGTCAGTTTTAGTTCAAGTACCGGGGTTAGGCAGACGGTCAGATCCTCGTAAAACCCTTCAAAATGATGGTCCTTCACCCTAAATTTTCCCCACCCCGTGCCATACCCTATTCCCCATGGATTGCAGGTGGTGGGTCAGATTCCGACTCTGGGGAGCACTCGCCCCACGATGTGAAAGGCTCCACCATGGACGATCCACGCCAAGGTAGGGCTCCAAACCGCACACTAGGCTGAGGCATAAGGGTTTGGGGGGTCGGTCTGTTAGGGTTTAGGGCTTGGCGTTGGAAGGTCTGATCCGGGGTCAACACTGGGGGCAGTGGCATGAGGGCTTTGGGGGTGGGGCCATACCGCCGTACGGTAATGGAGCACAATAATGGTTGATTTGTGCAAGGGTAAGCGCCGCATCAGACTGCTACTTAAATCCCACCGTCATCAATCGTCTACGCCAGTTTCCAACCAAAAATCGAGAGGTCTGGTCAAAAGCTTTTGCTTTGATGGCAGGTATGAAATTAAAAAAACATTCACACCGAAGGGAGGCAAATCAAATCTATGTCAGTAGGCCCCTTGATCGGCCTGTCCCTCAAGGCATACAACCTTGTTTTTGCAACTTGTCCTTTGGCTGGCCGCTGACATGCCTTTCCTCGCAGGTGTCACTGCTTTCGCCAGGAATAAGCCAACCGTGGTGGACGAGTCAGCGACCAACCCCAAGGAACAGACCCTGTTCGTGAAGGACAAGGCTGCAGCCAGAAAGGTACGAGACGCCTACGAACCCTGCTACAAACTAACTTGTGCTGTACACCACCGTACTTTGTACCGCGCTGTACCTCAGGAGTGGCGGTTGTCGTGGTTAGGTGTACAGCAATAATCTGTCTGTACCCTCCAGACACGCTTTTAGGGTGAACCTTATGTATCCGATGACCTTTGGCAGGGAAGAACAAAGGAGGAAGCTGGGTTAACCTAGAACCGGAGCCGTAAACACATTTTTCTTTTCAGCTCAGCTGCAATATTTGAAGTATGTATAAGGGGCAGTTGAAGTGGAGTTCGTGAAAGGATGGGTAAGAGTTAGGAGGGTGGGGAGGGGCAAGAAACCTGTCAGCAAGGCTTTGAGATGCTCTCAGTTGAGCTGATTAGGCGGTAGAGTCAGTACGTGTAAATAAGGTTTTATTTTACGGTGTGAATTTCTGTCATCTCTGAGGCTTGAAACCGTAAAATCGTAACATTACAGGTGCATAACCGTTAAATTACTGGCATAAACCGCAACAGAGTAAAATTACAGCCCTCAGCCGAGCCCTGGGCTTTGCACCTTATGCTTCGTTTTTGCAACCTGATTAGCCATGGTGTGTGGCTGCTGAGTCGATCGTGAGCCTAATGTTCACACGGGAGGGGTTCCAAACTTCTACAGTTCCGAAAACCGTCAGAGGTCATGTTTTACGCAGGTTTCCGGTTTACGGTGTAGACACACCGTATTTCTTACACCTGAGTCCCTCTGATGGATCATCGCCCACCCCTGCTCAAGTCAACCGCCCCCTTGCTGCTGCGTTGCTCCTGCAGGATGTGAACATCAACACGGCCAGCTGGAGCTCTCTTGCGGCGGAGCAGCAGGACACAGGTCCAACAGCTGATGCGCAGCCCGAGGGTGGGGACGACGTCTGGCAGAGCTTCAAATCTATTGCCGAACAGAAGCAGCACAAGGTGAGGCGGCGAACAGGGCACGTTTGTTGCTGGGAACCAAAACCTGGAAGGCAGGCGCTTTGGGTTGTAATCCTGCAACTCTGATGTCGTGGAGAAAAGGGTGTGTGTTTTAAGTACATGGTATCAGCAACAGCTAAGCGTTAGTGTCCTGATCTTGAAACCCTGATATCCTGGACAATAGGGTGTGTGTGTTTCAAGTACATGGTAACAGCAACAGCTAAGCGTTAGTGTCTTGATCTTGAAACCCTGATATCCTGGACAATAGGGTGTGTGTGTTTCAAGTACATGGTATCAGCAACAGCTAAGCGTTAGTGTCTTGATCTTGAAACCCTGATATCCTGGACAATAGGGTGTGTGTGTTTCAAGTACATGGTATCAGCAACAGCTAAGCGTTAGTGTCTTGATCTTGAAACCCTGATATCCTGGACAATAGGGTGTGTGTGTTTCAAGTACATGGTATCAGCAACAGCTAAGCGTTAGTGTCTTGATCTTGAAACCCTGATATCCTGGACAATAGGGTGTGTGTGTTTCAAGTACATGGTATCAGCAACAGCTAAGCATTATTTTGCAGCGCACACTTCAAAAGCACCCCTGATCTAGCCTTGCCTCTTTGAGGGGGGTGAGGTTAGTGCCAGGCCGAGGGCTCCCTGGACTGTTAGCGCGTGCACTCCTCCCAAAACAGGAATATCAGGTCTCTTTTATCAGACTGGGAGCATTGAGGACTCAGCCAAATACCTTCAATCCTAGCAGTTTGAGATATCCTTTCGTGCATGTCCGAAAGATATCCTGATTTCTTGTGTTGATTTCTGAGGGGAATAGGTGACGGAACCAGCAAAATGGTGCAGTGCTCTCGCGTTACGATCTAGTGCTCACCTCTTTTGTTTTGTTGTGCAGGAAGAAGAGCTCCGGAAGGCAGCAGAAAGGGTGAGGGGAGAAGCAGGACTAGCAGGGAGACCCGCCTGTGCAGCATTAATTTGTGATGCAAAATGTGTTGCGGTGTTTTGAATGCTCTTGTTGCTTCGAAGGAGTCGTCTTTCTTTTGCCTGTACGAGCCACTAACAGTATGTACTCATAAGGCTATTTGCACAAAGCACGACAGACATTGCAATTTCATTTAGGGGCTTGGAGGGGCAGAGAGTATGAATGCTGCCCAGAGATCTGATCCTGCTGATGTTGTTTTCCCAGGAGGAGAAGAAGAAGCGTGAGGAGCTGGACCTTATCAAGAAGGAGGAGGAGGAGCGGACCCAGAAGCTGAAAGAGGAGGAGGAGCGTATCGCAGCTGAGAGCCTCAATGCGCGGGAGGAGCAGCTGGCCATTGAGCTGGCTGAGCTTGAGGTGAGGGTTTAGGGTTTGAGCTGGCTGAGCTGGAGGTGAGGGTTTAGGGTTTTAGCCGGCTGAGCTGGAGGTGAGGGTTTAGGGTTTGAGCTGGCTGAGCTGGAGATGAGGTGTTGAGCTGGCTATGCTGGGGATGAGGGTTTCGGCTTTGAGCTGGCTATATCCTGATTTCTTGTGTTGATTTCTGAGGGGAATAGGTGACGGAACCAGCAAAATGGTGCAGTGCTCTCGCGTTACGATCTAGTGCTCACCTCTTTTGTTTTGTTGTGCAGGAAGAAGAGCTCCGGAAGGCAGCAGAAAGGGTGAGGGGAGAAGCAGGACTAGCAGGGAGACCCGCCTGTGCAGCATTAATTTGTGATGCAAAATGTGTTGCGGTGTTTTGAATGCTCTTGTTGCTTCGAAGGAGTCGTCTTTCTTTTGCCTGTACGAGCCACTAACAGTATGTACTCATAAGGCTATTTGCACAAAGCACGACAGACATTGCAATTTCATTTAGGGGCTTGGAGGGGCAGAGAGTATGAATGCTGCCCAGAGATCTGATCCTGCTGATGTTGTTTTCCCAGGAGGAGAAGAAGAAGCGTGAGGAGCTGGACCTTATCAAGAAGGAGGAGGAGGAGCGGACCCAGAAGCTGAAAGAGGAGGAGGAGCGTATCGCAGCTGAGAGCCTCAATGCGCGGGAGGAGCAGCTGGCCATTGAGCTGGCTGAGCTTGAGGTGAGGGTTTAGGGTTTGAGCTGGCTGAGCTGGAGGTGAGGGTTTAGGGTTTTAGCCGGCTGAGCTGGAGGTGAGGGTTTAGGGTTTGAGCTGGCTGAGCTGGAGATGAGGTGTTGAGCTGGCTATGCTGGGGATGAGGGTTTCGGCTTTGAGCTGGCCGAGCTGGAGGTGAGGCTGAGAGCGCAAAGGACTCTGGCGCTGATACTTGTAGAATCGTACATAACTGACTCAGAAGCGAGCCCACCTTTTATCGGCCACCATGTTCTCGTCCCAAGACCTTGAACAAGCTGACGTACAGGTATTCTCGCTGCTGCTGCTTCTGCTGTTTCGACTGCTGCTGCTTTGCCTCTGATGTCCCCCCTGCTGCTGACTTGCTGCTTCGTTCCCCCCCTTCTATGTGATTGCTTCCTCAGGCAAAGGCTGGCACTGCTAACCTAACGCAACAGCCCGACATTGCCCTCAACATGCCGGAGCCCACATCCGACCGACTGGCTGCAGTTGGGCTCGAACACAAGAATGACATCGAGGACACGAACTTTGACGACTGAGGATGTGCAGGTTGTACTGCCAGTGCAGAGCGATCGCGGCCTTGGTTCATGTGCAGAGGCCGCATGAGCACATTGCCCATGCGGACCAACCATGTGCGGGCGGCGCGCCCATGCCCAGGGGGCCCACGCACAGTGGCCAATGATATATCTCGCGTATGCTCCCACTCTCCTCGGTTTTTGACCCAGACATGACATGCATGTAATGTGCCTACCCATTGCCGATATATATATATGGCCCCCCCTTGTACTGCCTCGTATTGGTGGCAGTGCTGGAAGCAAGCAATGGCCTTTTCTTTAATTCTCGAAGTACTTGTTTTCAGGCTTTTTGAAAAGGGCCCAGAGGTGTAACGTCCTTGACTTTTAACCGTGAAAAGTGCGTCCTCGGCTGGCACGGTTGCAGCCCAAGGGTGCATGGCAGAATTCATGTTACTTTTTTGTGCTATTTTGTGCTATCCCACAGCTACGTCCGGGCCTGCAGTTAAGGGTTCTGCTGCAGCATGCCCTGTGGCTTAGGTCAAAAGCTGGTCATGATATGTTCCCCATCGGCCCAGTGGTGGGCTGGTGCCAGCCCCATTGCCCAGCAAAGGTGCACACTAAAAACAACATGGTTGAGCCTTCCTTGAAGGGGCCCAGCGGTGTACGTCCTTGGCTGAAAGAACACAAGCATGAGATGGCCGTGTCATGGAGCCGGGCCGTGCCTGTCATAAGTGGGTGACGTTACACATCTGGGCCTTCATCAAAGAGGCCTGGCCGTGCTGATGCCCCAATGTTCGGTTAGGGAAGTGAAAATTATATAGTGGGTCAGAAAAGAAGACCAAGGGAAGATGGTGCTATGGGACAGACAAACGGCTAGCACACAGGCACTCCCCGTCCTCTGACATGTCTGAGCCTCTTCGCAGGTACCTTCCACAAAAGGAGAGCATCTCACCTAGGCATGCCCGGGTACGACTCACAGATGTCTGTAGTATCCTCCGGGGGGGCCTGCCCATCCCCACTCTTTCTCTTCCTGGGGGTTAGGGCATTGGAAACAAGCTTGCAAAGCCTCCACATGCTCGCCGCCTTCCCTGGCCCAGCATCACTGGCAGCTGAGCGCCTAGAGGTCGAAAGTCAATGTAGTTATTCGTAACACCTCTGGGCCCTGCTGAAAATGCTTGGCCATGTGGGTGCCCAAGTAATCAGTTGGGAGGAAAGGAACACAAGAATAAGTGGGTCAGAGAGGAAGAAAAAGGGGAAATAAAGCACGCCTTGGGGGCCGTGATCACGGCCTCTTCTCAGATAATGTGCAGCATCGGATGCTTTCGGGACTTGTGCAGTCCATGGCTTGTCGGGAGGCCAAGCATCAAAATCCCTGCGGCTTTGAGCTCGGCAAATTGTGACCCATTACAAACAATCTCTGGTTACCCTCTGGAGGTCACAAGGCCTCAAATGACATTCTGCCATATTGGGGGATTGTGTTCGAATGGCATGCAATGCTCTTCTCTTCCTCCCAGCCCTTCCCCTGCTTTATCATGTGGTAGTGCCAACATGTTGCCGGTCTGGAAGTTCTCTTCTGGACCTATAAATAAGTGGAGGCCATAAATCTCACCTGATGGCACGTGCAGATTAAGATCCTCATCGCTTGGACATGAGCATCAGGGGCAATCCTGAGAAGCCCATCTGCGGCTCTTGGATAATCGTGTGATTATGTCAGCCATGGTCACAATGCCTGGGCCCTACAGATAATGCTTTGGGAACGATGCGAACACGCTGTATCAACACTGCAGACATCATGGGCAGGCCGGGCTGACTGCATCCAGCAATGTGGACATGGACCAGCTTTACATAAGGCTGAAATAAAAGAAAACGTCCGAAGGCGTGACTTCAGGTAGACTGTTCCTAAAGGCGGGCTCCTGCCAGGATGAGTCACGAAATGTGACAGGTGCGAGGTGCATGAGTAGGTTAGACCGTTAGAGCATGAGTTGGAGGGAAGGACATGGAGACAGCAAGTGCCAGCCATACCTGGTTGCTCATCCAACAACCTGGAAGTTTGACAGGAAAGGTATGTAGCCACGTCCTGGGACTTGGAAGAGGATATGCAGTATATCAATGACGTCAACCCTCACAGCCCTGCTCAACGGACAGGCCCTGCTCTCGGCCCTGTCCCACATGAACTTTGCCAGATGAAAGATTCCTCATTTTTGGTAGGGAAGATCATGTGAGACAGCACGTATCACCACAGTTCAAGCATATTTTAATTTACTTCAATAATATCTCGAGGTTTGAATAGCACAGCCTTGGGTGGCGTTGCGTGTGTCTGTGGCGTTGAGCTCCTGGCAAGCACGTGCCGTCCATGGCTGTTGTCGTCCACACTTTTGAGAGGCTACAGGAGCTGCGGGAACCAGGAATCCCGTCTTGCATGCATCGCGCAGCATTCGTGCAGTAGCGCCTTTCCACATCAATTCGAAGGCATCGTGACGCCTCCCGCACTAGAACAGGTGCTGAGACAGCAGCTGTGCAATGCACCGGAGTGCCCAACCCTCGAGCATCAAGGGGCAATCGCGATGCAGCGCCCCCGGAATTCAAAATTCACCAGCTAGGACGACACATAATAAGGTATCGGTCATTGTCCAAGCCTCTCGGGAAGCAGCGACTCGCCGAGAAGGGCTCTTAGCTGGCATCCTAGCTGTGGTCGGAGTCGCGGCTTCTACCCGCCCGGCGCAAGCTGCACAAACCTTTCTTAAGTCCACAGGTGGCAGGTACGCATTGCCCTACCAGATCTGAGCTGCATGGATGAGCTACCAGCCAATACTCGCTGGGGGCAGTGTGGGGAGGGGTAGGGAATGGCGTAAATTCCATCAACTGCCGGTACCCCCCCTGGTTACCTTATCCGCTTTTCCTACCTCATATCACCATCACGGACGCGCCACCTGCCCTCAATCAATCGCATCTGATCACACAAGCTCACCTCTGCCTGCCTATACCTGCCCACGCATCGCCGTTCCATTCCCTCAGCCCCGCATGCCCGATACGATGAACGCTCCCTCGCAGGGGTATCCTAACTGAAGAGGAGGAGTACCTGTACGGCTTACGGCGAAAAGTCGAAGGCGAGGCGCGTCGAGCAATCGAAGAGGAGGTCCTAGTTCTGGAAGCTGAGAACAAGAGAACTCAGGCAAGCAAGGGCCCAGTGGAGAATCCCTCATCTAGGACCATTGATTATTCTAGTGTGTGCACCAGACCACCGTTGGCAGGCCACTTATTTAGCCCTCATTGGGTAGAGGATTGGGATTGAGGACGAAGCCTTGAATGGCCAAAGGCCAATGTACTACGGCCAATGGCCCAAGCAGCAATGCATCCTGCGCCAGGCCCTGTACCATGGGCCGGGAATGAATGGACTCCCTGAAGCTGAAAGCTGGATCAGTGTGGCTTGTCTTTTTGACCACACTTTGCCCTCCTCAATCAACGCTTTAAACGGCGTTCCTTCCCTTCCATTAAAGTACATGCTGCTTAAGACACAACACTTGCTGGTCCGTACCCCAGTGGGTCCTCGGCTTCTACAACCTGCCCACCACGAACAAATCCTTGTTCAGGGGCCATTAGCGCCCACCTGCAAGGGAAGAGGAAATAAACATCTTTTAGAGCTTGGGGTATCAGATCTAGCTCCTTGCATCTCCTGAATCCTGATCCCCTCCCAGGAGGGGAAATTGTGCGGCACACCGTACGGGATTGACGTCGTGGGGATATCTGAGACCTTGGCGCTCACTGGGGCCCTGGTGGGCGGCTTGTCAGCCAGGCAGCGGAAGGTGGAGCTGGAGAAGCTGAACGAGCAGCTGCGCAAGATCAATGTCCAGCTGCGGCAGCAAGCCAGGGCGGGTACAATCTATGCACCAGGTAAGCTTAGCCCTAAACCCTTATCCCTTGCCTATGGGGGGGGGGGGGACTGGAATGATGAACCACTGCTGAATTTTGAGCCCTGAATCTCCTATCTTGCCAGCTGCGGCAGGAAGCCAGGGCGGGGACGATCTTTGCGCCAGGTCTGCTAGTCTGAGGGGAAAACCTTATAATGATGAACCAGTTTTGAATTTCGAGCCCTGAATCTCCTATGGTGCCAGCTGCGGCGGCAAGCCAGGGCGGGGACAATCGATGCGCTAGGTCTGCTAGTCTGTACGGAAAACCCTGGTGAAACCCTGGTGAAACCCTGGAATGATAAGCCACTCACTGCAGATATTGAACCATGCCCTGGGTCTCGTAGCGCGCCGCCTGGCCCGCCTCTTGGGCGGTGCTGCTCTGGCAGGTCAGGGCAAAGAAATGGTTTAACTAACAAGTAGGGCCCTAGATCCCAGATCTTAAGATCCAATACCTGAGTCTGCTGTGTGTTTCAACCCTGAACTTAAGCCCTGACCGCAAACCCTAAACCCCAAACCTTGCCATTTCCTGGAATTTCCCCCGCCATCACCCTTTCCCTCCCTTACCTCCCTGCCATTCCCTAATTCTGAACGCCCCCTCCCACACGCCTGATCTACGCGCTGCCCTGCTACTAAATACCCCCTCTCATGTGAATCCCCCCCCCCACACGCCTGATCAACGCGCCGCCCTGCCATCTAAATACCCCCTCTCATGTGAATCTCCCCTCCCACAGGCCTGACCTATGCGCCCCCCTCGGAAAGCAGCGGTGCCCTGCCCCGACTGCCCATGAAGCCATTCGTTGAGAACCCCCTGAGCACCCCAGCCCAGAGAGCAGCTGCAGCAATAGTGGCACAGGCGGCAGGGGCGGCGTTACCCAATGCTAACGCATACCTCTCGATGGACGAAGAAGAGATCGGGCAGGATCAAGTAGCATGCAGGTGTGTCCGGGGGTAAAGAGCAGAAACCCTGAACCTAAGTAGCATGCAGGGGTGCCTGGGGACTTGTAGCACGAAGCCTGAACCCAGAACCCTGAGCCCTGCGTCCTGAACTCAAGTAGCATGCAGGGGTATGTGGGGGCTTGACGGTGAAACCCTGAACCCTAGGATAATGCAGGGGTGTCTGGGGGCTAGTAGTACGAAGCCTGAACCCTGAGTCCTGAGCCCAAGTGCCATGCAGGTGTGTGGGGGGGCTTGACGGTGAAACCCTGAACCCTAGGAGAATGCAGGGGTGTCTGGGGACTAGTAGTACGAAGCCTGAACCCTGAGTCCTGAGCCCAAGTGCCATGCAGGAGTGTGGGGGGGCTTGACGGTGAAACCCTGAACCCTAGGAGAATGCAGGGGTGTCTGGGGACTAGTAGTACGAAGCCTGAACCCTGAGTCCTGAGCCCAAGTGCCATGCAGGTGTGTGGGGGGGCTTGACGGTGAAACCCTGAACCCTAGGAGAATGCAGGGGTGTCTGGGGACTAGTAGTACGAAGCCTGAACCCTGAGTCCTGAGCCCAAGTGCCATGCAGGTGTGTGGGGGGGCTTGACGGTGAAACCCTGAACCCTAGGAGAATGCAGGGGTGTCTGGGGACTAGTAGTACGAAGCCTGAACCCTGAGTCCTGAGCCCAAGTGCCATGCAGGTGTGTGGGGGGGCTTGACGGTGAAACCCTGAACCCTAGGAGAATGCAGGGGTGTCTGGGGACTAGTAGTACGAAGCCTGAACCCTGAGTCCTGAGCCCAAGTGCCATGCAGGTGTGTGGGGGGGCTTGACGGTGAAACCCTGAACCCTAGGAGAATGCAGGGGTGTCTGGGGACTAGTAGTACGAAGCCTGAACCCTGAGTCCTGAGCCCAAGTGCCATGCAGGTGTGTGGGGGGGCTTGACGGTGAAACCCTGAACCCTAGGAGAATGCAGGGGTGTCTGGGGACTAGTAGTACGAAGCCTGAACCCTGAGTCCTGAGCCCAAGTGCCATGCAGGTGTGTGGGGGGGCTTGACGGTGAAACCCTGAACCCTAGGAGAATGCAGGGGTGTCTGGGGACTAGTAGTACGAAGCCTGAACCCTGAGTCCTGAGCCCAAGTGCCATGCAGGAGTGTGGGGGGGCTTGACGGTGAAACCCTGAACCCTAGGAGAATGCAGGGGTGTCTGGGGACTAGTAGTACGAAGCCTGAACCCTGAGTCCTGAGCCCAAGTGCCATGCAGGTGTGTGGGGGGGCTTGACGGTGAAACCCTGAACCCTAGGAGAATGCAGGGGTGTCTGGGGACTAGTAGTACGAAGCCTGAACCCTGAGTCCTGAGCCCAAGTGCCATGCAGGTGTGTGGGGGGGCTTGACGGTGAAACCCTGAACCCTAGGAGAATGCAGGGGTGTCTGGGGACTAGTAGTACGAAGCCTGAACCCTGAGTCCTGAGCCCAAGTGCCATGCAGGTGTGTGGGGGGGCTTGACGGTGAAACCCTGAACCCTAGGAGAATGCAGGGGTGTCTGGGGACTAGTAGTACGAAGCCTGAACCCTGAGTCCTGAGCCCAAGTGCCATGCAGGAGTGTGGGGGGGCTTGACGGTGAAACCCTGAACCCTAGGAGAATGCAGGGGTGTCTGGGGACTAGTAGTACGAAGCCTGAACCCTGAGTCCTGAGCCCAAGTGCCATGCAGGTGTGTGGGGGGGCTTGACGGTGAAACCCTGAACCCTAGGAGAATGCAGGGGTGTCTGGGGACTAGTAGTACGAAGCCTGAACCCTGAGTCCTGAGCCCAAGTGCCATGCAGGTGTGTGGGGGGGCTTGACGGTGAAACCCTGAACCCTAGGAGAATGCAGGGGTGTCTGGGGACTAGTAGTACGAAGCCTGAACCCTGAGTCCTGAGCCCAAGTGCCATGCAGGTGTGTGGGGGGGCTTGACGGTGAAACCCTGAACCCTAGGAGAATGCAGGGGTGTCTGGGGACTAGTAGTACGAAGCCTGAACCCTGAGTCCTGAGCCCAAGTGCCATGCAGGTGTGTGGGGGGGCTTGACGGTGAAACCCTGAACCCTAGGAGAATGCAGGGGTGTCTGGGGACTAGTAGTACGAAGCCTGAACCCTGAGTCCTGAGCCCAAGTGCCATGCAGGAGTGTGGGGGGGCTTGACGGTGAAACCCTGAACCCTAGGAGAATGCAGGGGTGTCTGGGGACTAGTAGTACGAAGCCTGAACCCTGAGTCCTGAGCCCAAGTGCCATGCAGGTGTGTGGGGGGGCTTGACGGTGAAACCCTGAACCCTAGGAGAATGCAGGGGTGTCTGGGGACTAGTAGTACGAAGCCTGAACCCTGAGTCCTGAGCCCAAGTGCCATGCAGGTGTGTGGGGGGGCTTGACGGTGAAACCCTGAACCCTAGGAGAATGCAGGGGTGTCTGGGGACTAGTAGTACGAAGCCTGAACCCTGAGTCCTGAGCCCAAGTGCCATGCAGGTGTGTGGGGGGGCTTGACGGTGAAACCCTGAACCCTAGGAGAATGCAGGGGTGTCTGGGGACTAGTAGTACGAAGCCTGAACCCTGAGTCCTGAGCCCAAGTGCCATGCAGGTGTGTGGGGGGGCTTGACGGTGAAACCCTGAACCCTAGGAGAATGCAGGGGTGTCTGGGGGCTATAAGCAGAAACCCTGAACTCAAGCCGCATGCAGCTGCGCGCCTGGGAGCCTGACGGTCTAACCCTGAACCCTGAACTCTGAACTCAAGTCGCTTGTAGACACTGCTTTAAGTCTCTAAGTGCAAAATTCAAGTGGCATGCAGCTGCGTGTTTGGGGGCCTACAGCGCAGACCCCGAACTCTGAGCCCAAGTAGCACGCAGCTGCGTGTCCGGAAGGCAGGCAAGGGGGGGATGGGCGTCAGGAGCTGATGAAACGGCAGGAGCCTGTAAGGATGCCAATTAGGCCCTGCCGCCCTGGTCTAGCCGTATCAAGGGTTTAATCCCACATTCATAAACCAGCGCAATTCATTGATTACTGAGTTTCAGTGTCCAAAATCTCGAAGCCAGCGCTATCCCATAGCGAGGTGTACCGGGATTCAGGGTTCAAAACATCAACTCTGAATAAACACAATCCCATGTAAACTTGTACTGGGTGCCAGGGTTTAAACTCCCAACCCCTTCATTTATTTTTATACTGCTCTCCTTTGTGCCGTTATTGGCCGGCTCTCCGGAGCTGGGTCCATCTGCGCAAGAGCCACCATGCGTTTGCTGGTCCACGTTCAGCCTCCATTGGGCCCAGTGGTTACTGACTACTGGGCCATGGGCCCACCCGTGTCGGAGCCACCATGGTTTTGCCAATCCAGGTTCAGCCCAGCGGTCATTAGCATTAGTCAAGTCCCTATATGCCCAGATGTTGCTGCCTTCAATTCTGCCTTAGGAACGTCCAATAATGCATGCTGAAGTATGCACGAGCCAGTTCCCCTAGAGGCCACCCTGCTCCTCCAAGCCTGAGTCGTCTCACTGACTCCTCCCTGATTTTGCCCCTTTTATCCCTGGATTGACCTTCCCTCCACCCCCTACCTTATTTCAAGCTTACCCTCCACGCCCCCCCCCCCCCCCCCTCCGACCCTTTCCCTTGCGTCAAGCTCTACCCCCCCTCCTTCCCCTCCCCTCCCTTGCGTCAAGCTCTACCCCCCCTCCTTCCCCTCCCCCTCCCTTGCGTCAAGCTCTACCCCCCCTCCTTCCCCTCCCCTCCCTTGCGTCAAGCTCTACCCCCCCTCCTTCCCCTCCCCTACCTTGCGTCAAGCTCTACCCCCCCTCCTTCCCCTCCCCTCCCTTGCGTCAAGCTCTACCCCCCCTCCTTCCCCTCCCCCTCCCTTGTGTCAAGCTCTACCCCCCCTCCTTCCCCTCCCCTCCCTTGCGTCAAGCTCTACCCCCCCTCCTTCCCCTCTCCTACCTTGCTTCAAGCTCTACCCCCCCTCCTTCCCCTCCCCTCCCTTGCGTCAAGCTCTACCCCCCCTCCTTCCCCTCCCCTCCCTTGCGTCAAGCTCAACCCCCCCCCCTTTCCCCCCCCCCTTTGCGTCAAGCTCTACCCCCCCTCCTTCCCCTCCCCTCCCTTGCGTCAAGCTCTACCCCCCCTCCTTTCCCTCCCCTCCTTTGCTTCAAGCTCTACCCCCCTTCCTTCCCCTCCCCTCCCTTGCTTCAAGCTCTACCCCCCCTCCTTTCCCTCCCCTCCCTTGCCTCAAGCTCTACCCCCCCTCCTTCCCCTCCCCTCCCTTGCGTCAAGCTCTACCCCCCCTCCTTCCCCTCCCCTTCCTTGCGTCAAGCTCTACCCCCCCTCCTTCCCCTCCCCTCCCTTGCGTCAAGCTCTACCCCCCCTCCTTCCCCTCCTTCTCCCTTGCGCCAAGCCCCAACCCCCCTCCTTCCTCCTTCTCCCCTCCCCTTCTTGTACCGGGCAGGGATGCGTTGCGAGCGGGGAAGCGGCTGCTGAAGGAGAAGAACGGCGCCGGGTCCATGATCCGCTTTGAGAAGGCGTTGATGCTCTCCAAAGCAACTGCAAACAAGGTACGTCTGCCGGGCATGTTCACCAGAAGAATAAACTATCCTAAATATCCGCCCTTACGATGTCGTCGAATCTCTCTTAAGCCTTGGCAGGAAGATGGGTAGGAAGGGTGCAGATGGCAATTATGAAATATTAGGACCTGCTTCAGCACCTGCTTCAAACGCTTTCAGGACCTGCTTCGAAAAGGCGCCAATGCTAATGCTCCCAGGAGCATTGGCGCATAAGGTTGGTAGTAAGGACACAGTCTCACAGATCATCACAGAAATAACAAAAAGCTATTTGCTCGAAGGAATTTCTTTATGAGTCATTGACGCTGACCAAAGCAGCAGCAGATGAGGTTGCTTATGGAAGGGGTTGAGCTCAGAAACAAGATGTTGGTGAAGATTCTAGGACACTGCACGGCCTGCTAAAATGACAGGAAGAGGCACTTGCTCGAAATGCGACAGTTTGTCAAGCTTGCAAACGGTCAGCTTGGCGCTCGAGCACTGCTGTAAGCCAGCCCAGATTGAGTAGCAGGTCTCACTTGGGTTGATAGCCTACTTTGTTTTCCAGTTTGAAAACCCTGAAACTTTACCCCTTCACCCTGAACTGCTCCCCTGCCTTGTACCTCCTCTGCACTGTCTTGAGGTTCAAGAGAGCCGGGCTAAATGTGATTCTGTCATCTCTATCCATATTCCTTCTCCCATGTTCAAATGATTCTTCACGCACTCTCAAGGACACTGGGTTGTGTACTTATGTGTGGTGTGACATATTCCTCCTGTCCCCCCCATTTATAAGTGATTAGTCATGCAGATCATCGAGTGCTGGGCCATCCCTGGTCTGACATATCCCTCCTCTCCTCCCATTTATAAGTGATGAATCATGCAGGTTCAAGAGCGTCAGGACAAGCATGGTCTGACCTATTCCTCCCACCCAACCCATCAATGGTGGACCATGCAGGTTCAAGAGCGTCGGGCCAACCGTGGTCTAGCGGCCGCAGCCCGGCTACAAGGACAGTATGGGACCGCAATCAAGCGTTTGGAACGCGTTCTGGACATCTCGCGCGACATGCAGGAGTTCACCGGTGATGCCGACGCATACGGCACCATCGCTGACTGGTGAGAGAGGCAGTCAGCCAGGTGTTTTAAGTTGAGGGGGATGCCGTGCCCACAACAAAAACTTGATGAGGCGCTTGTCAGGCAAGAGGTTTACTTGATGGGGGGGATGCCTTACCCGTAAGGTGTAGGGCACTATCGCTGACTGGTGAGAGGGGCTGTTCGACGAGCGCTTAAAGTTGAGGGGATGCCATGCCCACCAGGGCTGAAGGCCCCACTGCTACGCGACGAGGGGGCTGTCAGACGAGTGTTTCAGTTCACGGGGAATGCTGTGCCCGCAACAGGAACCAGAGGAGGGGATGCTCCTTGACTGCTTTCCCTCGACGCCTTGACGGGGCTTTGGATGTCAGGCAAACTAGCAGCTCAGGCTGTGCAGGAAGCCTCATTTGCACCGGCCCATCTGCGTTTCAAATGCCCCTGATGTGACCTCTGATGTGCCCTCGTGGTTTTCAATCAATTGAGACATGCATGATGACTTACGACTTCATGAGACATCTCAATTGCCCCCCCTGGCCACCCCCCTGGCCCTGCCACCACTGCAGCTACACTGACATGGGCGAGTTCGAAAAGGCAGCCCAGTTTTATGACAAGTACATATCTCGTATGAGCAGCGCTGATGGAGTGCCGGTATGACGAGCGAAGGTACTGGCGACGCCCTGGCAGTACAAAGGACCGGGGATGCCCTGGCAGGACAAGGGACTGGCGAAGCTTTGACAGTACAAGGGAGTATTGCAGCCCTGGCAATACAAGGGAATGGCAATGACCTGGCAGTACAAGGGACTGGTGAAGCCCTGGCAGTACATCTCTGGCATTTGCAGTGCAGATGGTGTGTTCAGGGAACAGGGCACAGTGACTTGTGTGCCACCCTCCGGAGAGCAGCGGATTTTTTGTGGAGAGCACCCTGGCTCATTAGTGGTGGCAGCAGCGGCGGGAGTGGCAGCAGTAGCAGCGGCGGCAGCAGCAGCAGCGGCAGCGTACGATGGGCGGTATCGACGGCCAGCTCAAACCTTTCATTGGATGAGTGAGAGTTTGACCTTGATGGCAACGACAGCAGGAAGCTGATACTGCAAGCGGTACCCGGCTATGAGGCTTAGCCATGGCGGTCGTCAGTGTGCTGCAAGCTACAGCCGGTTCGCTAAGGTTGCAATGGCTGCTGCTCGCTGGCACTGCAAGAACGTTTGCTGCTGGCACTGGCAATGGCTGGCACTGCTGACCCGAGCAATGGCTGCTGCTGGCTGGCACTGAAAGCCGTTTGCTTGCCTGAGGATGGCATGAGTCGTGATAGATGGTCAGCAGGGGTTCACCCTCTTGCTGTTGCAGGGGCATGGCATCCACCCATCATTATTTTTCTAAGAGGCCAGGCAGGACATTGCGTTTAAGGCCAAACGCCCCAGCCTGAAGCCGGCCGTCCCGAATCATAGCTTTCGCGTTGGTTGTGGATGGACTTTTCATGTCAGGCGCTATCACGTCCCCAACCAGCAGACAAGACATACTTACGACGTAAATATCTCTTGAAGCAGTTCACCGCACTGCCTTGGTGAGCTCTGGCCGAGGCCTCTGCACCCACAGGGCAGTACAGAGCACCCATGGCTGTGTCGCACCAAACCCCCAAATCGCACATTTGCACTCAAAATTTACCCAGATTTATAGCCCCCTTGAAGTTTTGAATTGTAAATTGTTCAGCTGGTATCTTCTTGGACCCCATTGGCCAACCACCTCTGATTTCAATTGACGGTTAACAAATGGCAAGTAACTGCATGGGACATGTGTTGGCAAACCAGTCCGGGCACTATCAGGGTGAAAGACAATCAGCCCTCCTGCTGTGCGCATCTTAGGGTACCCCTGACATGTCTACAAGCTTCCTTTCAGTGGAAGAGATAACGAGTGGTGAAAGACGCATGTGACAGGAAGCAGAAAACGGTGTCTGACACGGCAAACTACATTCGAACTGTGCCAATGACGTGACACTTCTGAGCCCTGTCCAACAGAGGGATCAATAACGTTACACCTCTGGGCCCGCTCAAAGCTCGGCCGCGTGGGCGCCCAACTGTTCAGAAGGGAGTTAAGAAGGAACTAAAAGGAAGAGGGGGGGAAAGGAACAAAAGGAGAGGCCGGGAAGGCAAAGAAGATCAAGTCCAACACCTGAGTTCCAAAAGAGACTAGCCCTCAACAAAGCCTCTAAGAAAATAAAAGTCCAGGAAAGCAAGCGTATCCCACCCCTGCTTGGCCGTGAGGGCGCCCCACTGATCAGAAGGGAGAAAAGAAGAAACTAAAAAGGGGGCAAACAACAACACACAAAAAATGACCAAAATAGTGATAATACGCCTCCCTTCAGGAAAAGGTGGTCCGAAGATTCATTAAATGACATTACACTCCTGGGCCATGCTGACAATTCACCAAATGTGATACTCTGCTGGACTGTAAAAACTTCACAACACTTCACCAGCATCTCTCGAGTCTAGCAGTTAACTGGTCAAGAGAGGAGAGAAAGCAAAAGAGGACCAACGGAGAAAAGACTCCCCCCTCCCCAAGGAAGACGGAACAAATGCCCCAGTATGTCCAGAAACTAGCCATCAATGATGTGCACCACATCCTCCTCAAAAGCCAGGGCCTCCCACCCCAAGCCTGCCCCGGTGCAACTGGTGGAAGTCTGTGGCGCCCTCTGGAAGGCCTGCCCAGCCCCCCTCCCCAAGCTTGTTCTTTACGCTACTGGCATATCGATGTGTGCCTCGGTATGACACCGCAAAGGCCTCAGTCCAGTTGACCCCACTTAAAACGGCTGCAGCGGATGAGCAAAGGATACAATTCATGACGTTGCATCTCTGGGCCTCAAATTACACAGTCATAGCTTAACAGTTTAGCGCCCACGCGGCTGAGCCTTCTTGAGCAGGGCCCAGAGGTATCGCTGAATTACAGAAGCCAGAGCTAAAGCTTTAACAAACGAGATTAGGCCCATTGTTGAGCACCTCGGCGGCCCGAATGTGAAGTTTTGTGTAATTTGATCAGTCCAGCAGAGCATCACATTTGATGCATGGGACCTGTGCTCGTGAAGTAGTACATGCACTTAATACGCTAGGACAGCGAGCGGAAAACATTGACCCCCTGGGCAAGCAACTAACAACCACAAGACAGCGAGTGGTGTGGGAATGAACCCCATCCATAGTGCAGAATATAAGGCCACGTTATAAAACATGACGTGGGTGCAAAAGAGTCCAGTTAAGCACCGCCTAGAAATTTAGGAGTGAGTCTGAATATCTAACGAATTTTCAGACAATGCTCTCGTTTTATCATATAAACAAACAGATCAAATAACCCATTTCTTCCAAACTGTAGATGCACAACCTCTGCCCTTAGCTTGCCCCACACACCATTTGTGTACCGCTTCAGGGCCAAATCCTCGTCCCCTAGAACATTATGGAAAGTAAGGTTAAACCAAAAGCGAAGCGTGTATGACCCCCCCAACAGTACGGGTAGCGACTGCATGGGTTTCATATTTTCGGTCCCCCCAGGGTCCTGGCCCGATGATTTTCCGAGTTTTCATATTTTTTGTCCCTGGGTTTCAGACCCATTATAAGCCCTAACACCTGCAACATGCATTGTTTTTCATTTGCTGCAATGCAACCCTTCTGCCCCCTCCGCCTCGGCCTGCCCTTGTGACAGCCTAGTTTAGGGTCTAGGGTTTAGGGTTTAGGGTTAAGAGCCCTGGCGACAGCCATCATGCCAAGCTTCTGGGGGGGGTCCAATTAGGTGCACATTCGATAGTGCTGGTATCTAGGCCGAGAATGGAGCAATGCTCTCCATGCTACCCCAATAACGGTCTTGGTCCGGCTAATAATCCTGATCCTCCTCCTGCTCCTGCTCCTGCTCCTGCTCCGGATCTGGAGAGCCCGATATTGGGGTTAAAGACTTTAACGTTGTTGGATACAGACACGGGGTTGGAGTTGACGATCGTGATGCCATCTGTGTGTCAGCCGTGGGAAGGGTTTGGGGTCAGTCAGTCTTGGCAGTTGGGGTCTGAGAGGGATATTAGCGGGCTTCGGCAGGCAAGTTGTGTTGGATTGAATCACATTTTGTCAAGCTACCCAAACATGCAAGTCGGCAAGCTTGATTGTGATGCAGGAAGAATGACAAGCGTGACTGGAGGAATCTGCAGCGAGCGTTATCGATGCGGGAGCCACGTCTAAATCATTACCAGTGCCAGGCTCAGTTTAGGGTTTCGGGGCTTATTTTAGATCCGGCCTTAGTTTAAGCAAACAAATACTGGTAACCGTAGAGACGGTTTGACTCGGCTAAGAGTTACTTATTTTTGGAGGTGCGCGGAGTTCATGCGCGATATAATAATAATTATCGTCAAGGGTGCGCGGCCGGTCAGTCACGGACCAAAAACAACCATGTTGGGGGTGCGCGGAGTAGTTTTTCAGTGTTTATTTTTGTACACCGTAGATCCCATTTGGGGGGCTGCCAAGCGGCCACCGCATGGCCGATGGGGCTCAAATCCTTCACCAGCCCACAGCCCATGGTCCGAGCAACAGGCCTAGCTGCACCTGGCACCCTCAGCCAATGGCGGCAATGTAGCTAATATGTCCCTGACTTGTAGCTGAGGCACACAATGCAATCACTGCTGCACGTCCATAATTTTCTGGGGTTCTTTTTTGGTTCATTTGGACGAGGGAGGAAAAAAAAACAGGGACCCCATGCCTCCCCCCAAAACGAGCACCCAACGAGCCTACCCCCCCCCGCCTCCGGAACCCATTGAAATTCAAATATCTCAGTCAAAATTCAAAATTACAGGGCATGTAAGGGGTGCTTTTTATCAGCTCGTCAAGGCGCTTCTACTGGTATATTTCATTTCCTTAGTTGGTGACATGCCAACAGTCAATTTTGGTACTGGGCTCAGCCAGGCTATTGAGTACCGACTTATGCTCGCTAGCGATCACAATTCATGCCAACAGTCAATTTGGGTACTGAGCTCAGCCCGCCGTTCTTGCCACAAAGACCACAAGCGATCGGTTCATTTATGATCCACCAGACCAAGACTATCATGTGCTGCGTATAATACAGTTTTTTCTAAGGCTGACTCAGCTGGTTTCGGGGTGTGTCCATTGGAGCCAAACCCTCAGTGTGGGGGGGGCAGGAGGGCATGTGGTAATTTAAGCAACATTTAGGATGATACTGGACTCATGTTGGCAAGAAGAGCACAGAGGTGCCGCTGCCAGCCTCAACAGACCTCCAGAAAAAAGATACAAAGTTTGAAAACAAAACAGATATTGGATTTTTTGGGAGACCCCCCCCCCCCCCCCCAACTTTGCCCCCCCATATCTCCCACCCCCCTGGGCCCAAAACATGAAAAAACAGCTATGTAACGCTCTCATTAAGCTCTACAAATAAGGGGCATGGGTTCGAAATTTTTGTTTTTGCCCCCCCCCTCGCAATTGAATGTTATTTTTTGCGTGATCAGTCTAGCTATATTGCCCAGCGTCATGCCCTAATGTCATGTCTGCTGCCATCTATCAGCTCAGCCACCCCTCACCTGAAGTAGGTGCTGCATAGTTCTGCTGCCTCAGCGCGCGCCGGCTCGTAGCTTGGACACCGCCGGCTCGGAGGTGTGGTTGGGAGGCAGCATGAACGGTAAGGCCAGGCTCCCTTTCCATAATACAAAATGTGTGGGTGGGTGGGTGGGATAAGAGTCACGTGATGAAGCTTAAGTTCTATATGCTGAAGGTACCGAAATGTGTGCCATGGTGGGGGATGAGATATGAAGTAATTGGCGGGATGTTGCCTGTTGTTAAGATTCACAATGTGCTTGTTTCAGTTTTGCTGTCAATAAAGTACTATTAAATACACGTGCTCTCCATTGTTCCAGTATGGCTTGTTTTCACATAAAAGAACTCCCAAAAGGCCAAACACAAGTTGGTTTGTGGCTTGCTTCCATTTGTCCTTAGCTTTCCCAGCGTTCTTACACCAGCCTGTTTCACACATGCTACATAAAAGGTGACAGCGGAGGAGCCAGCCCGGAAACCCACTTCAGAGCATGTTCATAACTCCACGCCCACAAGTGGACATCGCTCCATTTTTGTGCCAATGGCGTTGCATGCCAGGCCTATAAGCCACCGGCCTGGCATGCAATACTTTCAGCCCGGAAGTGGAACAAACGACATTCGGATGTGGCCATAAGAAAGACAGAAAGCTACGCCCTATTAGGGCGTGGAGGTTAAGGAAATAGCGCAGGTTGGGGCCGTAGCCACATCCGCGCCGTTACCATATTTGGCCGTATCCCCCGAGGGTATTCCCCGAGGGTATTCCCTGCTAGTTTGCGGGATTGCGTGAAGGCTTCTTTGAGACCACGTGCGCCTGGCCATTGTGCAATAGGCTGCATTAGCTTGTGCGAGCACGAACACCGGCGGGGCATGGAGCACGTCTGTATCGCCACGTTCACCACCATGCGCAGCTCTTGAGGGGCATTCACAGGGTGGTGCTGCAGCTTGTGACAATTAACATAAGCAGTCTGTCATCAGCTTGATTGCTTGACAGCCAGCTGGCGAGAGCAAGATCTGCAACATTGCTCTACATGTGACCAGATTTCAATTTCGCACGGTCCACTGCACCATGAACTCCTCCGGTATTGGACAGTGAACTTTTATTTTCTGTCCTTGCCATAAATGCGCCATGCACAGCATTTTCGCAGGGGGGTGGGGGGGCGTAGATACTGCAACAGTATTATAGTGTTGTTTTCACTTTTTCAGAGCTCAACGGGTGACCAACTGACCACGCCACCTTCGGCATCTGTGGGCCGCTGAGTGGGAGGCCACCACACACCTCTGGGGGCAATGGGGTTTGCCCGCTGATTAACCATTGCTAACCCCCGGCCCAGCAAGCAAGTAGTTTGTGAATTGTGATGTCAACACATAACCTTATGAAGGGTAGGGAAAGAAAACAAACCCTAAGCAAACATCTTATGACAGCATTGCTTATTAAATTAAGTTAAAAATAAAAACAGAAGCCTTTTTTTCTTATCTAAAAAATAGCTACGCGTGTCGATAATGACGAGCAAGACTGTTTACCTTCAGTACTCCATGCGGCTACACTTTGACAGCTAAATGACGGCCAATGGCTGGGGAGTCCTGATGCAGCTGGCATGCCCTGCTGTTTTGGCCATTTTCCCGTCGATCGAACAAGGTTCGGTCCCCATCATCATGGCACCATCCCAGTGGCCAGTGGTGGCTACCCAAGGGCATGCCCTGCCAAGGGCACCTTGGGGCCGGCCAAAGGTGGTCCGCCCTAAATTGAATACTTGTCCTGATTACCGGTGCCCTACTGTCTATCCCCAATTTCCAACCTTGTCCATCGCAGGTAGGCGGCAAGCTCTCCTGTCAGGAGTGCTTCGGCAGTGCCCCCCGCCACCGCTGCTGTTGCTGCTCCTCCGTTCTTCCTGACGGTCACACCGCTGTGCGCGCAGGTAACGCCAGTAGCGATTAAAATGGCAACAGCTGCGTGCAACCATTGCTGCCTCATCGTCATAGTTATTGCAGGACCCAATGATCGCGTCATGAACGCGCGAGGCAGCCGCCCTTTGATTTTCAGCAGAGGTAGCAGAGGTCTCTATCTGACTAACTGACTTGCAGGGTTCCTAGTTCTCACGCGATCGTATGCCAGGCCCCACCGCAAATGCAAATTTGACATATGAGTGACATGCATGTTGTCGGTCTCAGTTGCCAGTCATCAATCAATCAATCAATCGGAGACTGCATAGCCTAGAAGTAACAGTTATGTGTCCGCATTGACAGAATGGCACGAAACTGATGGCGGTGAGTTACGCCATCCATCATCACGCCATGCATAATCCGTGGATGCACACATTCAACGGTCACGGCATTTTGCCGACATGCGTTCAGAACAATGTGGCTACATATGGCAATGGCTGACGTATCTCTCGTGTGCTTGGATGTTGCAAAGTCCACCTGTTTATTTTGCTCAGTGCGTTCACACCGCCATACAGTTCACACGTTACGTCCATTCTAAGCCACGGGATATCCCACCCGCTGCCAGCCAGACATCCATACAAATGCACCTCGCAGGTGCGCATCGAAGTGATCACCACGACCCCATCCATTGCCGATAGATTCTCCTACATCAGCTCCTAGTCCGCACATCAACCGACTACTCTTGGCGTCTAGTCGCAAGCTCGCATCGTGACTTCGCGGATCAGGTCCCGCAGGCCCACGTCTCATTCCAGGATCTCATCCCATCGTTGCAACACCATATACAGTCTTCACGACATCTCTCACTGGCCACACACGCGCATACATAAAGAATGCTGCACGTAACAGTCGACAAGGTCATGTTCCGTCGGGCACACACAGCTACAGTTTCGGCACGTGGAGCCACAGCCATCGGTGGGGGTGTAAAGCGTGCACCTCTTGTACCGCGATTGCATGCCACACCATACAGCCAATCAACGTCGCCACATGTAACAGCAGCTGCGCTGCTGCAGTCCTCCTCTTTATCGGCCGCGCCCTTGGTCGCATCGTCATCATCACACCCCACCCGTCCGCTGAGTGCTCGACGCGGAATCGTAGCCTGCAGCGCTGTCCTGTCCAGCAGCTCGGCACCCGTCGCATCATTGGACATTGCTGATGGCACAGGAGTAGCTGTGGTTGCGGCCGCGTCAGCAGCTTCGCCCGCGAGCGCTGCGACCACGTTCACGAGGATGTCAAACGGAGCCCGAGCGGCCGCGCTGTTGGTTTCGGGGGCGGTCCTCGGGGGATGCGTGGTGTCGGACGACATGCCGGCGCTACGCTTGTTCTTGCTGACCTATGCTCTGTGGGCCATGGGCGAATGGGTAGTGCACAGGTGAGCGAGGCAGGGGTCAAGGCCCTGGCACTGGGGAGAATTGTTGCATGGGTTAGCTGGTGCATGGGGCTGGCTGTTGCATGGAGTTTGATGTTGCTCCATTGGCAGCTGGAGCACCTTTTTTGAGTTGGCAGCTGTGATTAACACCAGTTAGGTGCCAATAGGTTGTACAATTAGGTTGTATATAATTGAAAGATTCATGTTAAATATCCGACCCCTCACCTGATGAGATTTCAGGGATGAGTTCCATGTGTTGGCAGATGTGTTGGTATCTTGGCTCCTATTCAAACCCGAGAATTGTCAGAGATACGAAGTCCGTTTTGAGTTTCTTCGGACTAGGCATTGGAACCCCATTTATTTCTAGGGATAGCACTTAGTCGTGTCTAACTCATCAGAGGGTATATCCGCCGTTTCTTATCTACTAATTTGCTCCCCTTCAGATTCTTCATGCATGCTCGGGCTGGCTCTATGGGCGATCGAGTGTCACACATCAACCGACTTCACGTAGAGCACCACAAGTAAGCCCTTGAGTGCAGGACCTGAGACACCAGATCTTTAGAGATGAGGATAGTTCAAAGTCCTGTCTCCAGCTGTTGCACGGGGGTTGCAGCATATACCGCAGCACGTAAGCACGATGCAGTTTTTGGCAGTGTTACAAAGCTGGAAAGTTCAGGAAATAGTGAAGGTCCTGGGTTCCTTGTGCAGGAAGAAAGGCTGTTATGTTGCTGTCCTGCATGAAGAGTTAAGGATGCGGCACAACTAAAGGGTTTTGGGACCTTGCCACAGGGAGCACCATGCAGAGTCAGACGCACACAAAATATACGCAGTACAGCTACACCCCTATCTTTTTGTTGCCCCCCCTCCCTCTTCCTGCTTTCCTATTATTTTCAAACACACACCCTCTACAGGGACACGTACAAGGACATGGCCATGAAGGAGGGCTTCGACGTGGATGCCCTTTACTTCCACTTCCCCAATACTGTTATCCAGGTATGGCACCTACACTTGTCATATCATAACCTTTCACTCCTTCATGAAATACCCCTGTTGCTTTGACTGTGTCTGTGTATCCGGGCTTGAGTGCTGGCACAGTATATAGCACATTTGCATCCAAACTTAAGCATCTTAATATCGAAGCAATGGCATCATTGCATCATCCAAAGCACACATTTGCAACCCCAAAATCGCATTCTGACCAGAACTGCTAGCCACCCAGGTACACAACTCTCCTTGAGGTGCAGCCATTGCATCTACCCCAGAACTTTCCTGCGCTGGAGAAACAGAGAGGGCAGTATGAATGTAGAAAACCAGGCCGGACCTTGGTGCTGTTGGCAACAAGACCTGCCCTTGCTTTCAAAGGCTTAGCAGGCCGCTCTGTTCACACTAAACACGGCCTACTCAGCACAGTCCACACCCTTCGTCCCAAGGCTAGGTCAATTGCTGCCCTCCACATTCTCTTTATATGCTGACACACTAGCTCACGTCATGACGCACATGCTGCCCGTGCCCTCAGGTGCTCTTTGGCACCGCTGCCCTGGCCTCTGCTGATGCGGTCCTAAACCCTAAACCCGCAGCTCTCTCTCTGGCCCGTGCCCTCAGGTGCTTTTTGGCACGGCCGTCCTGGCCTCTGCCGACGTGGCTCTCTCGCTCGACATCCCGTACGCGTGGACCTTGGCCTCCTCGATTGCCTTCGCAGCGACGCACAACTTGCTCTGGAATACGCTGCACATGGACATGCATGGCGTGAGCGGCGACAAAATGGAGAACGGCATGCCCTGCGTGCAGTACAAGCAATACAGTGGGATCCGCGGCTACGCGCGGTGGGTGTTTGAAAACCACACAACGCACCATGATGTGGGCGGTGGCTCAAACTATAACGTGGTGTGCCCCGGCCCGGACTTTCTGATGGGCACGTACATGCACAGGAGCCAGGGCGCGAAATGAGTGACTGAGAGTGACGTGATGAGTAACCTGGCCTTAATGACATACAGCGTACGACGGGCAGGGTGGGCGGGGCCAGGGTGTGGTGGACTGATTGGGTGGGTGCAGCTCGGATTGTGCGATATGCGTGTTGCTATGCCAGGTGGTTCTTGCGTCACCTGGGCTTTTGGGGGGGTTCATCTGTTTTGGATCAGATCACAGGGAGGGTGAAATACCCAGGGTCAGATGTTAAGTTGGTTCAGTAACGCGTGAGGCGAGGGTAATGGTGTTAGATATTTGAAGGGTTGATCTCCCCGCCAATTTCATTGTGGCCGCCTGGAAACCCTAGAATGCAGTGCAATGCAGTCCAGTGCAGAGAAACCAATCGGCGCACAAATGTGACCCTGCAACAATCTGGGACCCTAGGACCCAGTAATATTCTCTCCTGGGCAACTGCGGAACCAAGGAGCCATGAAACAAAGATTGAATATTGATCAGAGAGCTTTAAACCTGGCTGTCCGGCTGGCAGTATGCTGGCTGTCCGGCTGGCTGGCTGCTGGCAGTTTGACGGCTCGTACTAAAACACACATGTTGAGACGGGTCGACATTTTGTGCCTGGAATTAATGTGTAGCTGTCAAAGGTAACACCACAGACGGGTGATTTGTTTGTATTTTGTTATACCACAGGTTTCGGGTTTGTGCAGACTGCCCCATGGCATGCGCCTGCTGGACTGAAAAAGTGTCAAACATCTAGAAGATTTAGCATACCTCCTAGTTATATTTCAACTAGCAAAGCACCAGTGGTCGCTTTCAATTTTCCCCCAGGGAGACTTCGCTCATTTATTTTTGGGGGACCTACCTGCACTGCATAAAAGAGCGTGCTTGCATGCATGAGCACTTGCTGCCCTGGCCGCTGGAGCGCCATCTTTTGACTGTTATCGGTGATAACTTCGGCCGGGTCCCCAGCTTTTCTCATGGCCCGCCGCATGACTTCAAATACAAATAGGGATTATCGTTGCTGACAGGCTTCAGTGATGAAGTACCGGTATGTACTCCTTGGCCGGGACCCAGGGCATGTGTCCTATGGTTGGAACATTTTTGTTATTTTAAATGGATATTGATGGAACTCAATCAGTAGTAGCCCATGATATTTCTTATGACCGTCCTGTTTGAAGTCTGCCCTGTTACGATGCGGAATCCTCTAGGAGTACCGAATCGTACTTGTCAGTTGTTCTGTATATGTAAAACTGTGGTGAGAGGCAAACCCAAGGAGTTGAGTTCTATCTACTGACAAAAGTGGAACGCTCATTAATATATATGGCATACCATATGTGGAATAACCCAGTGGTGAGCTGGACTTGTACAGGCCCTGAATGAAACCCAGCTGTCTGGTATATTGGGACTGACGACGTCATGATGCCCAGCAGCCAAGGCTTAACATCACGCAGGACAAGATCACAGGTATGAAACTTCGATAAATGGCCGGACCTTTTTCAGGAATCATCAATGCCACTTACACCTGCGACCCAATAGCAGGTCATGACGCAGTCTGTTGCGATTCACACTGGAGGCCCTGTTTCTTGAATCTTGAAGTACCTGTCGCGGGCGGCTACTGACAGCTATTGAATATTTTGTCAATTTCAGTAGCGGCACGCCGCTTTACAGGGCTTGTAACAGCACTTTGTTGATTTAATGATGCAGCAAGGGGTAATGCAATGTGTTTGCACCGACAGGTATTTTGTGAGTTGGTAGTGACTGTGTGCAGTGCAAGGGCGCCGTACCGTGCCAACTGTTTAAGTTTTCCCCGCTGAGTCAACTAATGTATGTGTAACAATTATTAGTATTTAAGACCCCAAGTTTTAGATCTGTGGGCTGCTCTGGGATTTTTCTTACAATTTGGTTTGAGCGGGATTTTGTGTTCCCCAGCCTTTTGTTTTGTCCCTTCACATAATTTCCCACTGTTTCCTCCTTTCTTTTGTCCTGCCCCCTTCTGTGTTTCTTTTCATCTCTCCTCCTAACTCTTTAGTTAGGCGCCCACGCGGCCGAGCCTTATTTGAGCAGGGCCCTGAGGTGCAACGTCATTGACAATGTGTTTGAGCAGGAGTATCATTTGGCAACAACAATTGTTTTACATGTAGCATGTGCATTCCATAAGAGGGTCAGGATCCATTCATCCATCAATTAGCAAAAAGAAAAAGCGAAAGCATCTGACTGAACAGAGAGAAAATCAAGTCAAGCTTTGTGAGATTCGATCGCCGATTTTCGCTTAGAAGGGAAATATGTTTCGTCTCAAAAAGTGCTCACAGCCTGTTTCAGGCAGCGAGACGTGCGAAAGTTTATGTTCCGCCAGACTGGTAAATATCTATGCACTAGCACACTCGAAGGTCCCCCCCCTCTAAAACACATAAAAATAAAGAAGGCCATGGGGGCTGTGAGAGTCAAGGAAACAGCGAAACTTGGGCCAGAGCCATAGTCTAAGCCTTGCCTATCCAGCAGTCCACACAAATCCGCAGTCCACACAAATATGAGGCCTGACACTGCTAGTGTGAATAAACCAGCAGGCCAGCACACATCACCCCACCAGCTTCACACTTTTGACATTCGGGACCTAAAATGAATGGATCGAATGCGATCATAATACTCAACCAGCAACCATAAGAATCCTGCGATAAATATAAACCAATCAACTAGTATCAGCAGTTTTCAAGCGAGCTTAACCTCAGACCCTGCCCCAAACCCTGAAACCCTAAAAACCCTGAAACCCATAAAAACCCTGAAACCTTAAATCATTTCCACGAACCAGCTCAGCAGGCCGGGATAACTCGTGTAAAGGGTTTCAGGGTGAACGTTTTGAGGTCAACCTTACCAGGCACTTTGTGGGCCACCAGCAAAAAGTTAAGCCACAGACTGCAATTCCAGCAGTATTTATGTGACTGGAGCTGCAGGCAAGCCCATTCATCACCCATTCACCATGCGTGCCTGTGCGCCTCCTCGAGAAGGGACGCTTTCAGACAGGCACGAGCATTTAGCCAGTGCGTACGCTTAAGCCTTATATCAGAGGTTGGTGTTGCTGCGTACGCCGTGCGTGCGCCGTGCGTATGCCATGCCGGTGCGTACGCTTAAGGCTTGTACCAGAGGTTGGTGTTGGTGCTGGAAATCGTTTCGCCTACGTCGGCGCCTTCCTTGATGCCCTGGTATTTCCAAACCAGCGTCACAAACCTGCCAGGGAGGTTTTCAAATTCGGAATCCACACTAAACAATTCACACAAATAGGGTGACAGAGGAGGCGTGGAGAGGCACCAGGCCAGAATCCGTCAGAGGTTTCAATTTTGAAATTCCTGGTTTTAGAATTCGAATTTCAGGTCAGCGGAGACACAGAAAGGCCCCAGCGTCAGAAGCATGTCAAGGAGGAAGAAGCACGGCATGCGTGTCATCGTCAGCGCACTTGAGGCACGACTGTAAAATGATACTACGGCTTAAACCCTAAAGCTGTTAAGTGCTTAAAGGTGAGTTTAATGAACTATGGCTTGCAGGCTAAGGCCCTCCAGGGTCAGGCTGCTGCACCGGCTGGTAGACTCGTTGTCACAGTCTGGCACCGCCCCAGAACATCACTTTTTCGAAAGCTCCAGTGCACCGTGCAAACAGAGAAAAGAAGAAACAGAAGGAAGAGTTTAGGGTTAAGGGTTAATGGTTTAGGGTTAATTATTCAAATGAAGGCCCTTCCGGAATGTGCAACCCAAACCCTAAACCCCAACCCTTGAACCCTCAATCCAGAGCATTAAACCCTTCTAGTACACGCACCAAGGAGCTGTCTCGTTGTACTGCAGCCAGGTTGGCCAGGTGAAAATATCGTCCAGCACGGAGGTACTGCTTTGGTTGGTCTTGACAGACGCGGCACTTGTCCTGGAGTAAGAAATACAGAGGACATTGCGCACTTAAAATGTATGAGAGAGGCGCACTGCTTCGTACACTTTTGTTTCGTGTCCTATCTCCCTACCTTTGGCTTCTCTTGCCAGACTTAACTTACTTGGCCTCCATCTTTTACCTGGGTTCCCATGTCGGCTGTCCCCCTATTGTCCCTCTGTCTTGGCGGTTTGAATTTTTAGTTCCAATGTTTACATTTATATGTAACCTAAACTAATGTCTCAGAGTTTAGGCAGAAATGTATTCAGGGAGGGTAACTAAATGCAGAGTGTGAGGCACCCTCACCACGCAGTGCAGTCCGACTGCAGGCAGTACATCCCAATATAAAGTGTGTTAAGCACCCTCACCCCACCGTGCTGTCCAACTGAATGCGGTGCACCTCCAACTGCTATTTGATTACATGCAGTGCATCCCAATCAAGCAAGTGTGAGGCACTCTCACTTCGACGCACTGTCCAACTGAATGCGGTGCACCTCCAACTGCTATTTGATTACAGGCAGTGCATCCCAATCAAACAAGTGTGAGGCACCCTCACTTCGACGCGCTGTCCAACTGAATGCGGTGCACCTCAAACTGCTATTTGATTACAGCCAGTGCATCCCAATGAAACAAGTGTGAGTCACCCTCACTTCGACGCGGCGTCAACTGATTGCGGTGCACTTCCAACTGCTATTTGGTTACAGGCAGTGCATCCCAGTCAAACAAGTGTGATGCACCCTCACTTCGACGCACTGTCCAACCGATTGCGGTGCACCTCCAACTGCTATTTGATTACAGGCAGCACATCCCAGTCAAACAAGTGTGATGCACCCTCACTTCGAAGCGCTATCCAACTAAATGCGGTACAACTTCAACTGCTACCTGATTGTAGGCAGTGACCAATCCCACTAGTGTGTGTGAGTCACCCTCACCTCCTCGCGCTGTCCAACTGAATGCGGTACATGGCGGGCTTGCCCAGGTAGGTAATGTCACTCGTGCCCCTGGCCCACCAGGCACTGTTGCTCTGCGCGTTGTTGATGCTGCTGTAGAAGAATACCTTTTGGTCAACGCGGCGGAACACCCAGCCGAACTCGGTACCTCCATAGTAGTCCTCCCTGCATAACAAAGGGTAAAGAGGTTAGGGATGAGGGTGTAGCGCCAACCCTTAATCTGGGAGCCTGTCGACAAGTAGTTTCTCTGTGGAGTGCAGACCAAGTGAATTGTCTAGGGTTTATCCTGAAACCCGAAGCTTGTCTGCAAGGTTAACCTACCGCGCAACAATGAGTGATGTAAGTGTCTGCTGTGAATCCATAACCCTAAACCATACATTCTGTCTCCACAGGAGTCCTCCTTGTACATTAATAACGCAATCAATGATACGGCACTCCACGACACTGTTTTAGCCTGATTGTACTTAGGATACGGCGCAGTTACGGTGCAGTCAAAGCCTGATTGACGGCACACTTCGACACCGTTTTAGCCTGATTGTACTGCCAAGGCAACAAGATTCGGCACGATGCGACGCAGTAAAAGCCTGGTTGAACAACCAATGTAGCATGATACGGCTCGATACAGCACAGGTGTAGCCACATTGTGCTACCCTGATCAAGGGCAATACAGCCACTCCTGACGTGACATGTTCACAGCCATGGGTGCCAGTGGCAGACTCACTGCCCTCCACATTGGCCTCCTGGTGCAAGATACTTCCTGCTGGTGCAAGATACTTACTGCTGGTGCAAGATACTTACTGCTGGTGCAAGATACTTCCTGCTGGTGCAAGATACTTACTGCTGGTGCAAGATACTTACTGCTGGTGCAAGATACATCCTGCTGGTGCAAGATACTCACTGCTGGTGCAAGATACTTCCTGCTGGTGCAAGATACTTACTGCTGGTGCAAGATACTTCCTGCTGGTGCCAGATACTTCCTGCTGGTGCAAGATACTTCCTGCTGGTGCAAGATACTTACTGCTGGTGCAAGATACTTACTGCTGGTGCAAGATACTTACTGCTGGTGCAAGATACTTACTGCTGGTGCAAGATACTTCCTGCTGGTGCAAGATACTTCCTGCTGGTGCAAGATACTTACTGCTGGTGCAAGATACTTACTGCTGGTGCAAGATACTTCCTGCTGGTGCAAGATACTTACTGCTGGTGCAAGATACTTACTGCTGGTGCAAGATACTCACTGCTGGTGCAAGATACTTACTGCTGGTGCAAGATACTCACTGCTGGTGCAAGATACTTACTGCTGGTGCAAGATACTTACTGCTGGTGCAAGATACTTACTGCTGGTGCAAGATCCTTCTGCTGGTGCAAGATACTTCCTGCTGGGGCAAGATACTTACTGCTGGTGCAAGATACTTCCTGCTGGTGCAAGATACTTACTGCTGGTGCAAGATACTTACTGCTGGTGTAAGAAGAGCGCTCCTGCACTGATCTGGTTTGGACCCAGATTTGTCATGACCTTCATGTTGACAATGGCGTCCATTCGCAGCACTGATGGCAGGCTGGGGATGGGGCCTGCGACCGAAGGGGACAAGGTGAGGCGTGAATAAGAGAGGGAGTGTTGAGTGAGGGAGGGTGGAGGGTGGGGGTTGAGGTTGGGGATTGGGGCCTGCACCGGGAGGGAACAGGGTGAGGTTGGGGTAAGAGAGGGGGTGTTGAGGGGATTGTATGGTGAGGGTGGGGGGGTCCTGGGTGGGAGTAAGGGCATGCAGCAAAGTGTGATGATAAAGAGTGCTGGGTGACAAGTGAGGGTAGAGGGTACTGAGTGGGAATTAGGGCATGCAGCCAAGTGTGGTGAGAAAGAGTGTTGAGTACTTGAGTGACCAGTGAGGGTGGGGGGTCATGGGTGGGAATGAGGGCATGCAGCAAAGTGTGATGCGAAAGAGTGCTGAGTGCTGAGTGAGGGTGGAAGGTCCTGGGTGGGTATTGGGACGTGCAACAACCTGCCAATACGGTATGATTTGAGGGAGTGACAAGTGAGGGTGGACGGTCCTGGATGAGGAACTTTGACATGCACGGGAGGGGAGATGGGGAGTAATGAGTAGTGGTGTGTGTGGGGGGGGAGGGGTGACGACATACCAGTGAGGGTCGAGGGTGGAGGGTGGATTCATGAGTTCGTTTTGGGGCCTTCAACAAGATGTAATGAGTGAGGGGGGAGTAATGCGTGAAAGTTGGCTGATTTCAGCATAAGTACAGCTTCATAACCCTCCCCCAAGCCCCAGCTTTGGTCCTGAATTAGAACATATGGTAAAAAGATGATAATACATTTCAATGCAGGTTACCGTCCGAAATTCTCATCAAAAACAAGAAGCGATGGCCTGGTCGTAAATGATGAAACTCTGGTTTTGTGTAAATAAGCTCCATCGTAATTTGCGGCTATATTCATGAAAATCTCACCAAACAAAATGCGCCGGCCGGCTATGTATGACCTCCCAACGTCCCACCCTGGTCCTGAATCTCACCAAACACGATGCGATGGCTGGCTATGTTGGACCTCTGACCGTCCGGGTCCCAATACCATAGAGCGCTGTTCTCCAAAGCGTCCGTCATGTTGAATGGCTGCAAGCAGAGAGGTCAGGTTCCACGTTAAGGTTTCAATGTATAGGGTTAAGGGTTACCGTATGCTGGAATGTAAGGGGTTGGGGTTTGCGGAGCAGGTTGAAGACTGAAGCCCCTTCTTGGCCCTTCTAGGCACCTTGGCCCACCTTGGCAACTTCGTCGTTATCAAGATGCAAGCTGTGATTCACAGGTTTAGGGTTAAGCAAGGTGCAAGATGTGAATTACTGGTTTATGCAGCCTTGTGTAATGCGTTTATAGTCATGACTCACTGCTCCGAGACCATGGTGCCCAGCTCCACGACCATGACGCCCAGCTCAGACCCCCCCTAGTATAGCGTCATGAGAACCTTAGGAAAGCTTGAATAATGATAAAAGCCCGACCTAGCTTGACTCTGTCTGGCACATCCCGAGGGTACTAGCCAGTCCAGGCATGCCCTTATGGGCTTGCCGTGCGGCAAGCAGCCATCCATCAAAGGACCCAACTGAGACCTCTACAAATAGCCCCAATAGACCGCAGCGCCCAGCTGCAAGACCACAGCCCCCAGCTCAGATTCCCCATTGCCCAGCAGGACCCTGGTTAGCCCACATAAGGGACATTTTAACATACAGGGCCCTGCGGCCCAAAAAACACCAACCAACCTGTGAGAAATTGGTCGGAGAGGGCCCAGGGAAGAAATAGGTCTTGCGCCACGGGAGGGGCAGCAGGCCTGCTTCTGGTGGTGGCAGGCCTTCAGCCAGAGGCGTTGCTGGAGGGGAAGGGTAGCCGGGGGCGGGAGGCGGCGGGTAGATGGTTGGCGGTGCATGTGATTCCCTCACTGTACCGAGAGGGTGGGATGAGTAGGACGGAGGTGGCGAGGGTGGTTTGGTCGAAGGAGGTCGTGGGAGTGGTGGTTGAGCGGTCGGCGTTGGGCGTTCGGGTGGAGGCTTGGACAGTGTTTGCCTGAAGATACTGGGTGGAAAGGGTGGCTGTCTTACGGCATTCTGGGCTCTGACGGATGAGAGACCCCCAGAGATGGTGACAGCGCTTAGGAGAAGCAGCAGCTGCAATCGTCGAAATATTCTAGGACAGCGCGATGACGCTGCGGTGGTTGAAATTGAACGGTCGGGCCCTGCAGGATCGGCGCCTGTCATCGAGAGGTGCATGGGGTGCGAGGGCGAGTGGGTGTTGCAGGATGTAGCACCTCGCTCGGTAGTTGACTGATGAGCGGCAGCGAGGGAGAAATTCTGTATGGTAGTCTGCAGTGCCTACGGGATCACTAATAGCAGGACTCAGGAGCAGAACTTGGTTGGCTGCACCCGTCGGAACAGGCTATTGATGGGTAGATGTAGCCGAAGATGCTGCAATACCAGCACTGCAAAGTGCAAGCAACTGAGCGCAAGGTGCACACTAGCAGCTGCAATATGCTTGGGATTACTCGGCTGCTGTTCGTGGAGCCTTTTCGCGTGTCTGGCGAAGACGGCTTTTAGTTGCTGGAGCGCCACTGGCTGGGATGCTTCTTGTCGTCGCCTTTGCCGTGAGCTGCACGTGGATGCAACACCATCAGGCACAACATTCGGGGCATTGATGCACAGATGCACATCACAATCGCAACGAATGAAGCCGAGCAAGAAATGCCACCCTTTGCATCATGATTAATTGATATAACAGTCAGAAACTCTTTCATCATGCCTGCATCGCGATGCATGTTTCCTGTTGCTCTGATAACGCACCTCGTACAGTACTGATCCTGTTGTTCACAAGTCACAACGCAACAAGCGACCGGTCACAGATGCTGCTAGTGAATGTCACGGATGATATTGCGATGTCTTGAGAAGTAGACTTCGTGAACTCCAGGAAATGTAAGCGCACATATGCTCGCGCGTACGTGTGGGGAATGTTCTTTCAGGACTTCACGTCAGGCGAGCCCTAAATCCCAATCCTCGAGGAAGAGTGACTAACTTCTAAGGAATGCGCACACAGATGTTGCTTAAAGCTACCACCATAACCACATAACAAAAATGTCACGCCTTGCCGGAAACATGTACACCCTTGTCTGGATGTCATCGATCATGAACCTGTACACATTTCACATTTTCAAGCCGCAAAGTCTGTGCCCCTCAGAAATGGGAATCCCAGAAATAGCTGATACATTAGTACTGGCATATGGCTCAACACGAGTGCATTTGCGGTGCGCCAGCAATTGCATGGCGTACGCACAATTTAACGGTGGTTTGTCCAGCCTTGTACGGATTCAAATTTAAAGCGGGGCAACCCAGACATGAGAATAGCGGGAGGGGTGGCGCACATCATTCCTGAAACGCTCAGAATATGTGTAAGGGTTTCACCCTTCCCGGTCGTTCGGTAGTTAACACGAGAGGGTTCAACAGCCGTAGGAAGATCAACGTTCAACTTCTAACGACCGAAGGGAAGTCTAGTCGACAGGTTAACTACCGAACGACCGGGAAGGGAAAAACCTTTACAATATGAGATTGCGGGGCAGGTCAGGGGGCACACGCTACGGGGATGCATGTGTCCAGGGCGCTTATTAGGGCTGCATCGCCCGTCAAGACACGAGGCGGCTGAGGGGTTGCCTGCCACGGGTCTGTATGTGTCAAGTTGCTTGTGGCTACGTCAGCCTTTTGGATGTCAGCCTCAAAGGACACTCATATTGTGACCTGGCGCGCCAACTGCAGTGTCCCGGATCACCGGCAACGTCCTGTCGTACGCACTGGAGGCGTCTTACGAGCGCAGTGTCTGTTGCGTCCTGACGCACCGGCTACATCTTGTTTATGTGCGATCGTTCTGTTGCGCCTTGCCGTGTTGGCTTAACGGCTACGTGATGCGAAGGTGCCCAGCAGGCCAGCTCTTGCGTCCGCGCACCATAGCTGTGTGGCAAGCCCGCGCCTTATATAGTGCATGGGCTGAGTCCTGCTGCTGACATCGGTATAGCATGCTGAACGTGAGGAAAAGAGGTAGCAGAGGCACGGATGATATGTGACTGCATGCTCGAGGGCAGGGGGGCACTTGGTCTGTACTGGCATGCTGGAGGTGAGGACTGTCTAATAGCATGGCATCACAGAACATTCAGTGCCAGTAGCCTCATTTGATGACGAGAAGTTTGGTGTGCAGCAGCACCAGGAGCGGCATTTAATTCGTGCAGTGGTTTGGCTTTTGTGCAGGCCAACCCACTGGTGCCAGGCCGCTAAGTTAATGACATTACACCTCTGGGCCGCTACGTGGCGGCTGCTGGACCGACGGGAACCAAACCTTGACAAGGCTGCAGTCACTGGGTTGGGATTCAATCACAGCCCCATGTGCGCAAGGTCAGCAGCTGCCTCAAATGCCCCACCGTCACATCCATGATCTTCATTACACAAATCAAGCTGAGTGGGAAGCTATATGTGGCAAAGTATGGGGAGAGGGGGAGGCAAGACATGGCTCTGAGGCAAAACACACAGACAGCAATTTCCTGAGCCCTTAACGCTCCATAGCTAGCCTGCACAACACTCCATGGTTCCGTGCCTCCTCCCCCATCAGTCCCTGGCCACAGTCACGCCGGTGGTTTCAGCTGGCAAGGGCCGGTTGAAGCCGCCCCTGCGGTTCATGTACTGGCGAGCGGATCGCTTGCTGGCCACCTTGATGCCGCTGATGTTGACGGCCTCATCGTCCACCTGCGTGAGGCAAGATTCATAATTAAAAACAATATGAGGAACAAAATATACCGGTAACTATTTTGGGGCACTCCTGTCAAACTTGTACCTTTGCCATACGAAGCAGAAGCCACGGATCTTCGCTCAAGAAACAAACCACTCCTCGACATTTCATTTCACCAAGAGGGACCCACCCGAGGTAGGCACGCTCATGTCACACATGCAAGGCATGGGTTCATGGACCTGCCTTGGGGATGTGCAAGTTTGTCTCTTCCAGGGCTGGGGGACCCACCGCCTGGACAGGTGGAAACCCTGAATATCCACCCCTCCCACAGAATCGAGGGTCAGGGACAAATGGAGTCAGAGCAGCCAAAGATGCACACACGCAAAGCATCATGACTCATGCACATCTAGGCGCCACAGGAGCATCCAGCATCAATCCCCTTCAGAATCTGACTTGTGCCCAGCCGAATCAGAACCCACGCTGACAGCAGCCTCAGATCAAAGGATGACCTGAACCAGATTTCCCCTCCGCGGGCACTCCCTTCCCTTGCCCTCCCCAATCCTGGCGAAACCCTACCCACTGCTCCTACTGCATCAGGGTCTAAGGGTGGCAGCCTGGCAGGGTGCTTTCGCTGCAGCAGGCGCAGTCGGGTATAATACGGAAGGTTGGGACAATTCAACATCGTGACGTGGCCCTCATCACGGTGCCACGATAATTTTACGGTTCTTCAGTCAGGATATTACTGTTTAACTGCGTAACAGACCGTGTTATGTTATACCTCCGAGTCCCTATCACAGTGTCAGAGCCCAACACTGATGAGAAGCAGTGATGTGCCGATTACGTCCTTACAGTAGCTGAATTTCAGTCACCGTAATTTCAGGGCAAGTTCACATACTTTTACCCATAAGAGGCCGTAATTACGTACACAATTTCCAAATCACGGCACCATTGCACAGCACTGAAGCCACCCACCATCTTGCCCTGCGTCGTGTCGAAGCTGAACGGGATGCCCATCGCTTGCATCATCTGAATCTCCTCGGGCGTCATGTCCGCCGTCAAGTCAATGCCGCCGCCCTCGCCGCCCTCCACGTCCTCGCCCTGCTGCTCCCCGTCTGCCGCCTCGCCCTGGCCGCGTGAATGCTTGTTCCTCCGCTGCTCCTTGTCCTTGTGCTTCTTCTTCCTCTCCTTGCCCTCGCGGTCGCCCCTGCTCAGAAAGAGTGGGAAAGCAGCAGAGAAATTGCAGAAAGAAAACGGGGTTTCACTGGGGATGCCTGAGGGTTGCTGTAAGGACCAGTGCTGAGCAATTGTGCCGTAATTCAGACAATGTGCCAGTACGGTTATGACGGTCGATTGCTGGTAAATGTAGCTGAATTCGCCTTAAAATTATGGTAATCGAAACTCAGCTACTTAATTTAGCCACCGTAAGGACCACAATTGGCACAGCACTGGTGAGGACCCTCCAGCAGGTCTATTTGCGTATCCCTTGTCACTTAACTTGTCTGTCGGAAGACTTCTCTCAGCAAAAAAGCTTATTTTAAACGTGACAGACATCGGCAAACAAAGTTTACCTTTGTATCCCTTGCTCAGTCACATGAGCCGTTTCCTTTATGAGGGCTGTTTTACATGTAGCATGTGCATTCCATAAGAGTGTTTAAGCCGGTTGGGCCAGGATCCATTCATCCATCAATTAGCAAACAAAAAAACGAAAGCATCTGACTGAACAGAGAGAAAATCAAGTCAAGCTTTGTGAGATTCGATCACCGGTTTTCGCTTAGAAGGGAAATATGTTTCGTCTCAAAAAGTGATCACAGCCTGTTTCAGGCAGCGAGACATGTGAAAGTTTATGTTCCGCCAGACTGGTAAATATCTATGCACTAGCACACTCGAAGGTCCCCCCCCTCTAAACACATAAAAATAAAGAAGGCCATGGGGGCTGTGAGAGTCTAGGAAACAGCGAACTTGGGCCAGAGCCATAGTCTAAGCCTGGCCTATCCAGCAGTTCACACAAATATGAGGCCTGACACTGCTAGTGTGAATAAACCAGCAGGCCAGCACACATCACCCCACCAGCTTCACACTTTTGACATTCGGGACCTAAAATGAATGGATCGAATGCGATCATAATACTCAACCAGCAACCATAAGAATCCTGCGATAAATATAAACCAATCAACTAGTATCAGCAGTTTTCAAGCGAGCTTAACCTCAGACCCTGCCCCAAACCCTGAAACCCTAAAAACCCTGAAACCCATAAAAACCCTGAAACCTTAAATCATTTCCACGAACCAGCTCAGCAGGCCGGGATAACTCGTGTAAAGGGTTTCAGGGTGAACGTTTTGAGGTCAACCTTACCAGGCACTTTGTGGGCCACCAGCAAAAAGTTAAGCCACAGACTGCAATTCCAGCAGTATTTATGTGACTGGAGCTGCAGGCAAGCCCATTCATCACCCATTCACCATGCGTGCCTGTGCGCCTCCTCGAGAAGGGACGCTTTCAGACAGGCACGAGCATTTAGCCAGTCCGTACGCTTATGCCTTATATCAGAGGTTGGTGTTGCTGCGTACGCCGTGCGTGCGCCGTGCGTATGCCATGCCGGTGCGTACGCTTAAGGCTTGTACCAGAGGTTGGTGTTGGTGCTGGAAATCGTTTCGCCTTCGTCGGCGCCTTCCTTGATGCCCTGGTATTTCCAACCCAGCGTCACAAACCTGCCAGGGAGGTTTTCAAATTCGGAATCCACACTAAACAATTCACATAAATAGGGTGACAGAGGAGGCGTGGAGAGGCACCAGGGCAGAATCCGTCAGAGGTTTCAATTTTGAAATTCCTGGTTTTAGAATTCGAATTTCAGGTCAGCGGAGACACGGAAAGGCACCAGCGTCAGAAGCATGTCAAGGAGGAAGAAGCACGGCATGCGTGTTATCCTCAGCACACTTGAGGCGTGACTGTAAAATGATACTACGGCTTAAACCCTGCTGTCAAGTGCTTAAAGGTGAGTTTAATGAACTATGGCTTGCAGGCTAAGGCCCTCCAGGGTCAGGCTGCTGCACCGGCTGGTAGACTCGTTGTCACAGTCTGGCACCGCCCCAGAACATCACTTTTTCGAAAGCTCCAGTGCACCGTGCAAACAGAGAAAAGAACAAACAGAAGGAAGAGTTTAGGGTTTAGGGTTTATGGTTTAGGGTAACTTATTCAGATGGAGTCCCTTCCGGAATGTGCAACCCAAACCCTAAACCCCAACCCTTGAACCCTCAATCCAGAGCATTAAACCCTTCTAGTACACGCACCAAGGAGCTGTCTCGTTGTACTGCAGCCAGGTTGGCCAGGTGAAAATATCGTCCAGCACGGAGGTACTGCTTTGGTTGGTCTTGACAGACGCGGCACTCGTCCTGGTGTAAGGAATACAGAGGACATTGCGCACTTAAAATGTATGAGAGAGGCGCACTGCTTTGTACACTTTTGTTTCGTGTCCTATCTCCCTACCTTTGGCTTCTCTTGCCAGACTTAACTTACTTGGCCTCCATCTTTTACCTAGGTTCCCATGTCGGCTGTCCCCCTATTGTCCCTCTGTCTTGGCGGTTTGAATTTTTAGTTCCAATGTTTACATTTATATGTAACCTAAACTAATGTCTCAGAGTTTAGGCAGAAATGTATTCAGGGAGGGTAACTAAATGCAGAGTGTGAGGCACCCTCACCACGCAGTGCAGTCCGACTGCAGGCAGTACATCCCAATATAAAGTGTGTTAAGCACCCTCACCCCACCGTGCTGTCCAACTGAATGCGGTGCACCTCCAACTGCATGCTATTTGATTACATGCAGTGCATCCCAATCAAGCAAGTGTGAGGCACTCTCACTTCGACGCACTGTCCAACTGAATGCGGTGCACCTCCAACTGCTATTTGATTACAGGCAGTGCATCCCAATCAAACAAGTGTGAGGCACCCTCACTTCGACGCGCTGTCCAACTGAATGCGGTGCACCTCAAACTGCTATTTGATTACAGCCAGTGCATCCCAATGAAACAAGTGTGAGTCACCCTCACTTCGACGCGGCGTCAACTGATTGCGGTGCACCTCCAACTGCTATTTGGTTACAGGCAGTGCATCCCAGTCAAACAAGTGTGATGCACCCTCACTTCGACGCACTGTCCAACCGATTGCGGTGCACCTCCAACTGCTATTTGATTACAGGCAGCACATCCCAGTCAAACAAGTGTGATGCACCCTCACTTCGAAGCGCTATCCAACTAAATGCGGTACAACTTCAACTGCTACCTGATTGTAGGCAGTGACCAATCCCACTAGTGTGTGTGAGTCACCCTCACCTCCTCGCGCTGTCCAACTGAATGCGGTACATGGCGGGCTTGCCCAGGTAGGTAATGTCACTCGTGCCCCTGGCCCACCAGGCACTGTTGCTCTGCGCGTTGTTGATGCTGCTGTAGAAGAATACCTTTTGGTCAACGCGGCGGAACACCCAGCCGAACTCGGTACCTCCATAGTAGTCCTCCCTGCGTAACAATGGTAAAAGAGGTTAGGGATGAGGGTGTAGCACCAACCCTTAATCTGGTAGCCTGTCGACAAGTAGTTTCTCTGTGGAGTGCAGACCAAGTGAATTGTCTAGGGTTTATCCTGAAACCCGAAGCTTGTCTGCAAGGTTAACCTACCGCGCAACAATGAGTGATGTAAGTGTCTGCTGTGAATCCATAACCCTAAACCATACATTCTGTCTCCACAGGAGTCCTCCACGGGTCCCAGCCATGGGTGCCTGTGGCAGACTCACTGCCCTCCACATTGGCCTCCTCGTGCAAGATACTTCATGCTGGTGAAAGATACTTACTGCTCATTCAAGCTTCTTCCTGCTTGAACTAGATACTTCATGCTGGTGCAAGATACTTCCTGCTGGTGCAAGATACTTCCTGCTGGTGCAAGATACTTCCTGCTGGTGCAAGATACTTCCTGCTGGTGCAAGATACTTCCTGCTGGTGCAAGATACTTCCTGCTGGTGCAAGATACTCACTGCTGGTGCAAGATACTTACTGCTGGTGCAAGATACTTACTGCTGGTGCAAGATACTTCCTGCTGGTGCAAGATACTTCCCGATGGTGCAAGATACTTCCTGCTGGTGCAAGATACTTACTGCTGGTGCAAGATACTTACTGCTGGTGCAAGATACTTCCTGCTGGTGCAAGATACTTCCTGCATGTGCAAGATACTTCCTGCTGGTGCAAGATACTTCCTGCTGGTGCAAGATACTTCCTGCTGGTGCAAGATACTTCCTGCTGGTGCAAGATACTTCCTGCTGGTGCAAGATACTTACTGCTGGTGCAAGATACTTCCTGCTGGTGCAAGATACTTCCTGCTGGTGCAAGATACTTCCTGCTGGTGCAAGATACTTCCTGCTGGTGCAAGATACTTACTGCTGGTGCAAGATACTTACTGCTGATGCAAGATACTTCCTGCTGGTGCAAGATACTTCCTGCTGGTGCAAGATACTTCCTGCTGGTGCAAGATACTTCCTGCTGGTGCAAGATACTTACTGCTGGTGCAAGATACTTACTGCTGGTGTAAGAAGAGCGCTCCTGCACTGATCTGGTTTGGACCCAGATTTGTCATGACCTTCATGTTGACAATGGCGTCCATTCGCAGCACTGATGGCAGGCTGGGGATGGGGCCTGCGACCGAAGGGGACAAGGTGAGGCGTGAATAAGAGAGGGAGTGTTGAGTGAGGGAGGGTGGAGGGTGGGGGTTGAGGTTGGGGATTGGGGCCTGCACCGGGAGGGAACAGGGTGAGGTTAGGGTAAGAGAGGGGGTGTTGAGGGGATTGTATGGTGAGGGTGGGGGGGTCCTGGGTGGGAGTAAGGGCATGCAGCAAAGTGTGATGATAAAGAGTGTTGGGTGACAAGTGAGGGTAGAGGGTACTGAGTGGGAATTAGGGCATGCAGCCAAGTGTGGTGAGAAAGAGTGTTGAGTGACCAGTGAGGGTGGAGGGTCATGGGTGGGAATGAGGGCATGCAGCAAAGTGTGATGCGAAAGAGTGCTGAGTGCTGAGTGAGGGTGGAAGGTCCTGGGTGGGTATTGGGACATGCAACAACCTGCCAATACGGTGTGATTTGAGGGAGTGACAAGTGAGGGTGGACGGTCCTGGATGAGAAATTTTGACATGCACGGGAGGGGAGATGGGGAGTAATGAGTAGTGGTGTGTGTGGGGGGGGAGGGGTGACGACAGACCAGTGAGGGTCGAGGGTGGAGGGTGGATTCATGAGTTCGTTTTGGGGCCTTCAACAAGATGTAATGAGTGAGGGGAGAGTGATGCGTGAAAGTTGGCTGATTTCAGCATAAGTACAGCTTCATAACCCTCCCCCAAGCCCCAGCTTTGGTCCTGAATTAGAACATATGGTAAAAAGATGATAATACATTTCAATGCAGGTTACCGTCCGAAATTCTCATCAAAAACAAGAAGCGATGGCCTGGTCGTAAATGATGAAACTCTGGTTTTGTGTAAATAAGCTCCATCGTAATTTGCGGCTATATTCATGAAAATCTCACCAAACAAAATGCGCCGGCCGGCTATGTATGACCTCCCAACGTCCCACCCTGGTCCTGAATCTCACCAAACACGATGCGATGGCTGGCTATGTTGGACCTCTGACCGTCCGGGTCCCAATACCATAGGGCGCTGTTCTCCAAAGCGTCTGTCATGTTGAATGGCTGCAAGCAGAGAGGTCAGGTTCCACGTTAAGGTTTCAATGTATAGGGTTAAGGGTTACCGTATGCAGGAATGCAAGGGGTTGGGGTTTGCGGAGCAGGTTGAAGACTGAAGCCCCTTCTTGGCCCTTCTAGGCACCTTGGCCCACCTTGGCAACTGCGTCGTTAGGGTTAAGCAAGGTGCAAGATGTGAATTACTGGTTTATGCAGCCTTGTGTAATGCGTTTATAGTCATGACTTACTGCTCCGAGACCATGGTGCCCAGCTCCACGACCATGACGCCCAGCTCAGACCCCCCCTAGTATAGCGTCATGAGAACCTTAGGAAAGCTTGAATAATGATAAATGCCCGACCTAGCTTGACTCTGTCTGGCACATCCCGAGGGTACTAGCCAGTCCAGGCATGCCCTTATGGGCTTGCCGTGCGGCAAGCAGCCATCCATCAAAGGACCCAACTGAGACCTCTACAAATAGCCCCAATAGACCGCAGCGCCCAGCTGCAAGACCACAGCCCCCAGCTCAGATTCCCCATTGCCCAGCAGGACCCTGGTTAGCCCACATAAGGGACATTTTAACATACAGGGCCCTGCGGCCCAAAAAACACCAACCAACCTGTGAGAAATTGGTCGGAGAGGGCCCAGGGAAGAAATAGGTCTTGCGCCACGGGAGGGGCAGCAGGCCTGCTTCTGGTGGTGGCAGGCCTTCAGCCAGAGGCGTTGCTGGAGGGGAAGGGTAGCCGGGGGCGGGAGGCGGCGGGTAGATGGTTGGCGGTGCATGTGATTCCCTCACTGTACCGAGAGGGTGGGATGAGTAGGACGGAGGTGGCGAGGGTGGTTTGGTCGAAGGAGGTCGTGGGAGTGGTGGTTGAGCGGTCGGCGTTGGGCGTTCGGGTGGAGGCTTGGACAGTGTTTGCCTGAAGATACTGGGTGGAAAGGGTGGCTGTCTTACGGCATTCTGGGCTCTGACGGATGAGAGACCCCCAGAGATGGTGACAGCGCTTAGGAGAAGCAGCAGCTGCAATCGTCGAAATATTCTAGGACAGCGCGATGACGCTGCGGTGGTTGAAATTGAACGGTCGGGCCCTGCAGGATCGGCGCCTGTCATCGAGAGGTGCATGGGGTGCGAGGGCGAGTGGGTGTTGCAGGATGTAGCACCTCGCTCGGTAGTTGACTGATGAGCGGCAGCGAGGGAGAAATTCTGTATGGTAGTCTGCAGTGCCTACGGGATCACTAATAGCAGGACTCAGGAGCAGAACTTGGTTGGCTGCACCCGTCGGAACAGGCTATTGATGGGTAGATGTAGCCGAAGATGCTGCAATACCAGCACTGCAAAGTGCGAGCAACTGAGCGCAAGGTGCACACTAGCAGCTGCAATATGCTTGGGATTACTCGGCTGCTGTTCGTGGAGCCTTTTCGCGTGTCTGGCGAAGACGGCTTTTAGTTGCTGGAGCGCCACTGGCTGGGTTGCTTCTTGTCATTGCCTTTGCCGTGAGCTGCACGTGGATGCAACACCATCAGGCACAACATTCGGGGCATTGATGCACAGATGCACATCACAATCGCAACGAATGAAGCCGAGCAAGAAATGCCACCCTTTGCATCATGCTTAATTGATATAACAGTCAGAAACTCTTTCATCATGCCTGCATCGCGATGCATGTTTCCTGTTGCTCTGATAACGCACCTCGTACGGTACTGATCCTGTTGTTCACAAGTCACAACGCAACAAGCGACCGGTCACAGATGCTGCTAGTGAATGTCACGGATGATATTGCGATGTCTTGAGAAGTAGACTTCGTGAATTCCAGAAATGTAAGCGCACATATGCTCGCGCGTGCGTGTGGGGAATGTTCTTTCAGGACCTCACGTCAGGCAGTCGAGCCCTATATATATATAAATCCCAATCCTCGAGGAAGAGTGACTAACTTCTAAGGAATGCGCACACAGATGTTGCTTAAAGCTACCACCATAACCACATAACAAAAATGTCACGCCTTGCCGGAAACATGTACACCCTTGTCTGGATGTCATCGATCATGAACCTGTACACATTTCACATTTTCAAGCCGCAAAGTCTGTGCCCCTCAGAAATGGGAATCCCAGAAATAGCTGATACATTAGTACTGGCATATGGCTCAACACGAGTGCATTTGCGGTGCGCCAGCAATTGCATGGCGTACGCACAATTTAACGGTGGTTTGTCCAGCCTTGTACGGATTCAAATTTAAAGCGGGGCAACCCAGACATGAGAATAGCGGGAGGGGTGGCGCACATCATTCCTGAAACGCTCAGAATATGTGTAAGGGTTTCACCCTTCCCGGTCGTTCGGTAGTTAACACGAGAGGGTTCAACAGCCGTAGGAAGATCAACGTTCAACTTCTAACGACCGAAGGGAAGTCTAGTCGACAGGTTAACTACCGAACGACCGGGAAGGGAAAAACCTTTACAATATGAGATTGCGGGGCAGGTCAGGGGGCACACGCTACGGGGATGCATGTGTCCAGGGCGCTTATTAGGGCTGCATCGCCCGTCAAGACACGAGGCGGCTGAGGGGTTGCCTGCCACGGGTCTGTATGTGTCAAGTTGCTTGTGGCTACGTCAGCCTTTTGGATGTCAGCCTCAAAGGACACTCATATTGTGACCTGGCGCGCCAACTGCAGTGTCCCGGTACTCCCGGATCACCGGCAACGTCCTGTCGTACGCACTGGAGGCGTCTTACGAGCGCAGTGTCTGTTGCATCCTGACGCACCGGCTGCATCTTGTTCATGTGCGATCCTTCTGTTGCGCCTTGCCGTGTTGGCTTACCGGCTACGTGATGCGAAGGTGCCCAGCAGGCTAGCTCTTGCGTCCGCGCACCATAGCTGTGTGGCAAGCCCGCGCCTTATATAGTGCATGGGCTGAGTCCTGCTGCTGACATGGGTATAGCATGCTGAACGTGAGGAGAAGAGGTAGCAGAGACACGGATGATATGTGTCACAGTATATTACCGTATATGTGACAGAACCGCTTGAGCCGCCACTAGCGGCCACGGAGCCTCCGCAGCTTCTCTGCGGAGTCTCCTGATTTGAACTGAGACCTAGAAACCCGCTTACGCAGGGTGAAGTGCATAATTTACCGTACTCTGAATTGGGCCTGCCGGGTCCCTGTATCCCGGCAATTGCCTAAACTAGTTACTTCGTCCCTTTCTAAAGGCCAGACCTCTATTGTAACAAGCACCGGCCGTCATCATTGTATGAGACCTGCAGCTTTCACGTAAGTCAGTACCTTCACCCGAGTCAAGTCTAGCTCAGCCTCAGCTGAACTAGCTGGAGACAAGTACCCCAGTAGAGAACCGAGACCCTGCAGAAGAAGAAGTACGCAGTCTACGTCCCGGCTACCTCACCACGTGTTGCGCGGTAAGTGCCCTTAACATAGCCCGGCTGTAGTGGTTCGCGCCCAGAAGGCCAGAAGGCCTACGCTACCATAGTCTATTGCTATACATACAAATATCCAGCTCAGCTGCTTAACTCGCTGAGCACTCGCAGCCAGTGAAGAGTCACTGAGCCTGCCCGTGCGTAGGCGTCCGTCACTGCCGTGAGGAAAGAAGTCCGCCACGGACCTGAAGCGCACATCGCGTGTCCTTTAGAAAGGGACGAAGTGGATCTAGCCTGATCAGCTTGATTTGTCAATTCCTGCTAAAGGTGCTTGTGCAGCGGAATTGGAATTTTGTTTGCATGCAAACGACCTTGGACAGCGTTTGAACTGCACTTTGCTGTGGTAATCTCCAGAGAGAGATTGCCAAGTTAAACCCTGAGAATCACTGAGCGTGGCAGCTTAGTGTTGAGTCCAGGAGTGGCTTGAAGATCTGGCTGTGGATTTATACACCCAGCAGATAATTACCTGTGTGACTGCAGATTGTGATCGGGTGGATCCAATCCTTCAGCATTGACAGAAGTGAACTTGTGGATAGAACATCCAAGTTTGAAATCTTGTGGGTGTGCCAAAGGATCCCCGCAGGGACGCAGAGCTGAGCGGACACTACGCAAGAGGCCACATCCACGCAGGGCGTGTGACATCCACGCAGGACGTGAGACATCTAGAAGCAGCCCGGCCAGCAAGGTGGGAAGAACTGAAAGGGCGAAGGAGGATCCCGCCAGACTGAAATTAGTGAGCAGAAAAGCAGGAAGGCGAGGCCTCTCCTGCATATTGCTGTACCTGCCGTCCGATCTTGACTTGCAAGCCCTCACCAGATTGCAGTAGGAACAAGGGGGCAGAAGCCTAACGTTAGCAGATCCTGTAGGGGGTGTCGCCAGCACGCTTGCAGGACCGTGCGGTTCGTAAATTGCCTGTAGAAATGACAGACGTAGATCAAAATCCCGATAGGCACCAGCACCCTGACGCCCAACGGAGAAGTGGGCGTCTGAGGGGGCTGGAGCCGGGTGTAAACCTGATGGAAGCTAGTGATGAGCTGGCTGCAGAAGCCCTGTTGGTGGCGGCGAAGCTGGCAGGGCCAGTGGAACCGCCCGCAGGAGACCGCAAGGCGCCAGAACCGGGCCGCGTACCGCCCAGAGAGGCAGGGGCGCAGGCAGACGGCTCGGCGCTAGTGACGCGTAAAGGCATCGGCCGAGGGGGTCCAGTGCCCGCTGATTCCAGGGGCAGCCTGGAATTCGAGCAGTGGCAGACTCAAGCGGAAACACCAGAGCTGATTTTGGATCAAGCAACGGAATTGTCCCAGAGCTGTGACACAAGGCAGAACTGTGATCCTGAAGCCACGCCCCAGCAGAATCCGCCCGGGGTGGCAAGGGTTGCGCAACGGGTCAAAGACGAACCCAGCCAGCCGGATCAAAGGGCCGAGGTAGCCGCAGCACCAAGGGGGGTTGCAGGCCGTGATAAAACCTGCCCAGACAAACCGCGAATGAAAGCAGAGGAAATGGAGGCCAGAAGTGTGCCTGCAGGGGTCAAACGCGAGGGAGCTGAGGCCCAGCCAGCAGTGGGCAGGCAGAACTCCCAGGTCAGCAAGGAGAGGGAAAAATCAGCTGTGCCGGTAGGAAAGCCGTGGGCTGACCTAATAACCGAGGAGGAGCTGTCAGACCCAGTTCAGGAAGAGAAGGGGCGGCAGCCTAAGGCAGGGCTGCGTCCAAGGCAGCAGCTGCGACCGCGCAGGGTGCTGGTTAGAAGAGGGGCAGGATCCACAGTCTATGGGACGCCGCTGTCCATGTTTCCGCCCAGTGTGGGCAGACCTGTGCAGAAATCCAAGGAGGGATCTAGCAGCCAGATGCAAAGAGACGACAGCCACAAGGAAATCCTGCGAGGATTTTTTCACGATCCATCAAGAGCGCAGGATACCAGCCCTAGAGAGCCAGAACGCTCCGGGGCTGGGGGAGTAGTGTGCGGCGAAGAGGAGTCAGAAGGACAGATGCAGCCGATCGGTTGGGCAGGAATTTTGCAGTGAGTGGGCAACGGACCTGTGGAAGCAAGTTTGCTCCATGACGTTCTTGCATTTCCAGGACCAGGTCACAGCCATTGAGGAGTTCAAGGCCCATCATCTGCGGGGATGGGCAACAAAGGCCATGATGGGTATTCCCCACACAGGGCAGGACATGGCGACGCTCTTAGCCGCCCTTGGACAGGTATCCAAGGGAAGGGCGGGACGCGAAGCAGCCCTGGCTGTTAAAGCCTTCGCAGACGAATGGTGCAACGAGGTAACAGGAAATCAGGTAGAACCTGGATCCGAGCCAGAAGATGAGGAGGACCAGGCATGGGAAGGATTTGAAACAGCAGTGCAGCGGCCAGAGGAGCTCAGGGAGGTGCAAAGGTGGCAGCAGCAGGCAAGAGCCGCGCCAAACCCAACACTCAGATCTGAGGTCTTCGAGGTCAGCAGCGAGCCAAGCCTCAGAGGAAGGCCAAGGGGCAGGGAAGCGCCCAGAGCCAGCAGCCCAGCTGCCAGCGAAAGGGCAGAGTTGACTAGCCGATCACTTGCAAGGATGGCAGAGCAAGGCATAGCAACACGCAGAGCAAACAGGCAAGAGTCTGATGCATTGCTACGCATAGTCGAGGACAAAGAGAACACATGCCAGGACACCCAAGTGGATTACATCGAGGAATTCCTGAGGAACAGGCAAGCGGGCACAATGAGTGGAACTAGGAGGAATGAGCCTGCAGGCAGCGTGCGAAGCAGTGGTCCAAGAATGCAGGAAGCCAGAGAGGAAACGCAGTCTGATTCCTATGCCAGGAATTACACAGGCGGGACGCAGCCAGGATGGCAGAGCCAGGAGCCGCCCAGAGGGCAGGCATACAGCAGAGAACAGCCAAGCCGGCATAGCCAGGAGCCGCCCAGAGGGCAAGCAGATGGCAGGGAACAACCAAGCCGGCATAGCCAGGAGCCGCCCAGAGGGCAGGCAGAGGGCAGGGAACAGCCAAAACAGCAAAGCCAGGAGCAATCCAGGGGACCAGCGGAACACAGCAGAGGGACGCAGCAGGATTGGCAAGACCAGGAGCTGCCCAGGGGACAGGCTGAGCCTGGCAGAGCACAGTCTTGGAGGCCTGGCTCTGACAGCAGAACAGGCAGAAGCGAATCAGAACGGCCGCCACCCGATGGGAGTAGAAGCTCTGCAAGAAGAGCAGGCAGACAGCCATCACGAGAAGATCATGATTAGGAGGAAGATTATTACAGACATGACAGATACCATTCAGGTCGCAGCCCATCGAGGGGCGGTGGTGGAGGATCTGGGTCGCGGTCAGAATCAGTAGATTCGGGACCAGGAGGAACGGACAGGCGCAGGCCGGGAGCCAGGCAGGAGTCCAGCGACCAGGAAATGAAAAGGCTCGATAGGGAGCAGGCAAGGGTGAACCTGCAGCTGCAGCAGCAGAGGGTCCTGCAGCTGGCAGGGGTAGCCAAATTCACCAAAATCCCGGCCATCCAAGGCAACGTGCCGGTGCTGGATATGTCACACCCAGGCGCGGTTGCAGCCAGGAAGTATTGCCAGGCGTGTGGATATTGGGGATCGCACAACAGGCTGGCGCTGTCAGATGACCCGCCTGCGCTAGCTGTGGTGGCCGGAGAAATAGCTGGGTCGTGCCAGTCGCCATCAGCTATGACGATGCTGGTGAAATCATTGGTCAAGCTATGGGACAGCAAGCCGGCTAGCGTGGGGCCGCTGATGGTAGCTATCAGGGCGGCGCCTCATGCAGGAGACAGGGCTGCCAGAGAAGCAGAAAGGATCAGGGGGCTGTGGATTGCCCCAGCAGAGGAGCAGTGTTGCGAAGGCTCGCTGCTAACCTTGTGGATCAAGGTAGTTCAAGCAGAAGTGGGGAAGCAAACCTCAGATGAGAGGACAGCCATCTCCAATCTCAGGCTAGGAGTGAAGACCACCCTCGACCCTGATGTCAAGCCAGAGGAGACGATGGAAGCATTTGCTCACAGAGTACTGTTGACAGCAGAGTTGCTGCAGATCTCAAGGGATGCAGTGGACCACTTCGGCAGGAGGCACTCTGTCTCGCATCTGTTCCATGACGGACTTCCAGCGCTTGCTAAGGCCAAACTGAGCAAGTTTGTTATGATAGTACCAGGGTACCTCAGCATGACGGATGAAGATCAGATTGCAGTGCTCACACAACAGGTGGTGATGTGGGAGAAGTTTGCCCTGGAAATGGGGGACCTAGGAGGCGCAAGCCTCAAACAGATGGCCAGTGGGCCTAGCCAGGGAGAGGTGCAGCCCAACAGAACAAGGAAGGAGAGAACTGGACAGTGGGAGATGCGGACACGCCTTGAAGGGGCAGTGAACCCCGCAGGCTCAGCAGCTGCCCAGCAACAGCGGAGTGATGGTAAACCCAGAGGTGTTACCTGGGCAGATCAATCCGGGGTACCAAATTACAGCGCAGAAGGCGTTGCAGGGGCAGCCAAGGCATGCTACCAGTGTGGTAGCACGGCGCACCTGGCCAGGGACTGCAGGGCGCCCATGTCCAGGGATGAGCGCATGCCTGCGCCACTCGCTACAGACATTACAGCTGGGCAGGCAAGGCCGCCGCATCAGCAGTACCCGCTCCCGCCAAGGCCACAGCAGGGTCAACCTGCAGGCAGGCCGTACGAGCGGAATCAGAACAACAGGCAGTACCAACGGCCAGGGCCTGGCCAGGGGGGTCAGGCTCAGCAAGCGGCACACGTATCACACCTAAGCAGCCCAACGGGGCAAGCTGAGCCAGAGGGCTGGCAACAGACTATGGCAGAGATGCTCAGAGAGTCTGTGGCACTCATGACGCAGGTTGGGCTGGTGCCCAAACCCGCAGGTTTCAAACAGGCGGCTCACAACGCTCGTCCTAGGTCATTCTTGCCAGAACCCTGCCAGGAGGAGGAACCTGAGCAAAGGCTCGTGGAACCTGCCTCCAGGAAGGGAGCAAAGAGGCTGGTTTTGAGCAAATTGGCTGACGATATGTCTGACATTCGACTGCAGGTGTTCAAGTTGAACGAGAGGCTGACATCGCTGTCGTTCACCACTATGCCCATGGGTTCAGAGGACCACAGGGGAAAGGCCAGTAAAGGCAGGCAGGAAAGCAAGGCTGTCACAGCTGCACCAAGGCTGCAGTATTTTAAGAATGACAGAAGCAACCTGGAGCAATGTGTGGGACTGATGGTCAAAGGAAAGGTCCTGGTGGCTCAGAAGGCCCTCATGGACTCAGCATGCTGCTGTCATGTGATCACAATCAACATTGCGGAACAGTTAGTCGCCATGGGGGCAGAACTGATCCGGACGGATGAGAAGATCCGTACCACAGACAATGCAGGGGCAGATCTGTATGGGGTGCTGTTCATTTATGTGGTGTACGGATATGGGGCCCAATGCCATAATGGAACCCACGGTGGTCAGGGTCGTTAAGACGCCACCCGATGCATACGAACACTTGGTGGGGAACCCAGAGTTCCTCAAGTATAGTGGGGTTTTGGAGGCAGCAGGAAGGCTGACCTTACGCCCCAGAGATAGTCCCCAGACAGTACGAGGGGTCAGGGACCTGACGCTGCCGCTGGTGCTAGCATCCCCAGCAGGGGGGTACCAGGCAGCAGCAGTGGCATGGGCGGGAATTCAGTGTGGATTTGCAGAACGGGAAGGGTGGCCTGCGGCCAGTGTGGAGGAAGAACACGAGCCGCTCTTACAGCATGCCATGGCCACACACGCAGGTGCCGCCATGAGGACAGACCAGGAGGTGGGACAAAGCCGCGGAACAGCCGCAGGTGCAGGCAGAAGCGCCGCAGATGCGGGCAGGAGCAGCCGTGGGGGCCCACAGGAGACCCCTTCCAGGCCGCGCCAGCGCAGGCAAGCGCAGGCTGCAGTGCCCAGGGAGGTCAAGGTGGACGCCAAGGCTGCTGCGTCACAGCAAGGCCATGCAGCAGCACAGGCAGAGGCCGGTGCTGCGGTATCAATGGCACGCAAGGCAGAGTGGAAGCCAGCATATGAAAAGGAGATCATCAGGAGGTGCTTGGCGGCAAGCCCAAGCCACCCATGCGTCTTGTGCGGAGAGCCTGGCCTGCACTCACCAGAGGAGTGTGACCAGAGAATCCAGGAGATACTGCAGAAGCCCGCGGCAGTCCCCGCAGCCCAGGGGACATCACCAGGAGCAAAAAGGCGGGTGGCCTTCGGGGGAGCCGCAGCAGCAAGAGCTGCTCCAGCGGGATCAATCAGGCGCTCGGAGGTGCGAGTACCTAGCAGGGGCGAGAGGGCCTGTGAGGCTGATGGGAGCGTTCGGAAAGACGCCCCAGAGGCAGCAGACAGAACGCGGGGGGTAACAGCAAACCGCGGCCAGGAGGAGCCTGGCAGCAAGGAGGAGAGTGAAGAACCAGAGGAGTCAGGGGAGGAAGAGGTCCATGAACAGGGGCCCAGTCAGAAGTACATGCATGTACTGAGGCTGCAGCACCAAGTAACGTTGATGCAGCAAGACGTCAGGGCAAGAGAGGTGCTGCTATACCGCCAGGCTGCAGCAACAATTGAATACCTGCGGTTGCAGCTGGTCAGGTGGACAGGCCTCCAGGATGCCAATATACGGCTCACGGAGGTACAGCAGCAGTACATCTTGCGCGCAGACCAGCTGCGAGAGCTGTACACCAACCTTGGGAACCAGCAGGCAGGAGAGCCGCTGCAACACACAGTCCCAGGAGACCCGGAGCTGGCAGAACACATGAGAGTAATGTTTCTACCCGCGGCCGAGCTCACAGATGAGGACGAGGGTCTGGGCCAGGAGAAGCTGCGGGAACAGGAGCAGCAAGCCACTGGTCAGCAAGGACCAGGGGGCAGTGGCGGGGCCAGGGAGGCCAGAGGGTAGAAGCGCACGCAGCACAGGGGGACAACCCCAGATGCTGCAAAGAACACAGGGACCAGAGAGCGCAGCAGGAGCGCGCAAAGGGCCCGCAGTGTAGAACGCCACGGGGTGGTGCCTACACCTGAGGCGCGAACCCAGCGGCCGGACCGCGATGATAGATACGACCAGCCTAGAGGCAGGAGGCAGCGGTCACCCAACAGGGATCGCGGGAGCCTGCCCAGGGGCAGGTCACAGGAGCGAGGCGCAGGTAGCCAAGCCAGGACATACCAGCTGGAGGGGAGAGTGCAGGATAACAGAGGAACCTCCGGCCAGAGTCCGCCGGGCAGGGCCCAGGCAGGGCGCAGCTGGATGGGTGGACAGAGAAACGTCCTTGGACCCCATGATGGGGGAGTCTGCTTCAATTGTGGGAAGCCAGGGCACTACGCTAATGCGTGCCCAGAGCAGGGGGAGGCCTTGCAGCCAGGCGACAGCAGCCAGTTTGACCGATCGCGAGCAGCAGTAGGCCCGGAACGGAGCTGGGGAGTCAGGGGACCTGGCAGGAGCCATGAGGCCTCAGAAGACACCATGAGGCGAGCTTATGAGGCTGCCAAGGAGGTCTCCTATGAGGACTGGAAAAAGCAGCAGGAGACAGCTGGCCCAAGTGAGCTGCCAGGCCCGCCGGGATGGCCGGGGCCAGCAGGGCAGTCATACAATTCCAGGTGGGTCAGCCAGGAGAGGCACACTTGTATGATGTCTGTCCACGAGGGGTTTGGGCAGATCGCAGCGACACAAATTGTGGGCCACCAGGCCGCAGCAATGCCTGTAACATTCCAGGTGGTGCCAGAGGGGCAGGTGGCCCAGCAAAGGCACCACTGGCAGATGGCGGTAGAGGCCCTGGCCATGAATCACTATGGTACTCGACCCGCAGGGTCAGCCAGATCCATGGCGCATGCAGTGGAGTTTCTCAGGAACCTCCAGCAAAGGGGATGCCCGGCCCCGTGTGAGGGATGGCCTGGCATGTTCCAGCAGTTTCTCAACAAAGAATGGGACATCTACGATGCCCAGATGGATGAGTTTGAGAGGGTAGAGTGGGAATGGGAGGCAGGACTCCAGCACAGGGAAGACGAATGGGAGACCAGTGCCAGTGGGGACGGCTCCAGCGTCTCAGAGGAAGGCTATGAGCCTCAAGCTCCTTTAACAGTACGTGAGGAGGAAGCTGCCATGCTCTGCCCAGGTACCCCGGAGGGCAACAACGGCACAGGCGGCGAGGTAGCGGGAGCAGCCACCAGGACCCGGGATTGGCTCAGCGTGCATGTTCACCACCCAAGGGCCAGGGGGGCAGCAGCTATGAGTCAAGAGGACAATACGGCGGGGCCCGTTAGGACCCATCACAGTGCCACCTCTCTGTCCAACCCTGACAGATGGGAAGAAGCGGACAGAGGGCTGCAGCGCAGCCGCAGCAGGGACGAGAGGCCCGCTGCATGGCATGAGGATTCCCGGTTCAACCAGGACGGTGAAGGCCGCTGGGACAGGTCGGGCAGCAGAGGGCGTGTTCGCCCTGGGCCAGACCCGCCGAGACTGCCAGAGAGCAGGTGCTTCGTGCAGTGGTACCGCCTGGGGGAAGAAATGCCAGAGGCGTCGTCTTCAGAGGCTATGATCACTCTGCCAGCACAATCCAAGGACGGGCTATGTAGGTTGCAGAACCACAGGCTCCTGGAAGGCAGGACGCAGACGTGCGTCAACATAGCGGCAGCCATGCAAGCAGTGGCCAGACTGATTTTTCCGTGGGACGCGGTGACAACAATCATGCTGGGCGCAGCTCTCAAGGGATTCATACAGCCCAGCACAAGGATGGCAAATTATATGCAGAGGGGGTGGTCGCGGCACTCCAGCTATGCATACTGCGTCAGCGAGATGGTGGGGCTAGCCATCAAAGAAGGCATCACAGCGGTGGACGCAGCCGACAGGGCGCACCCGGACGTACCAGACACCGCGCGCACCGAGGGGGTGTGGCAGGGCGCGCAGCCTGGGTTCATGCGCACGCCATGGGAAGAGGACTGTGACCATCAGTTGATGGAGCATCCAGCCCTCAGAGACCGCGCTTTCTACGTGCCCGTGCAGGCCATAGGAGGGCACGGAAGGGGAGGCGGTTCAGCGGATGGAACCCACGACGAGGCGGGCCTATGCCATGCCGGCAGACCAAGGCGGTGTGAGGCCACCATTGAGGCGTCAGTCGTCATCCCCAGGATGGTCGCAGGGCAAGCTGTACCGTGGGGAGTGGCGCCTGGGGAAGCCAGGGCAGCCATCCCAGTTCAGCAGCTGGTAACTTACTACTACGAGGAGCTGGAAGAGGGAGAAATGCCTGTTTCAGAGGCATGGATCCACATGCATGCGTCGCGGGATGACATGCCAGTCTTCCTGTTCGCAAGGAGCGAAGGGAACGTGGCGATCACCAAGTGCGCATCAGTCGACGAGGCAGAATTCCACGCACACACGCACGCCAGGGGAGCAAACCCAGCGACATGGGCAGTCATGCTCATGGCGTTGCAACGGGTTCTGCTACCGGGCCAGCTGTCGGCAGCCATGCGGCATGTGTGGGGCGTGGATTATCAGTGGGCGCCGCTGGAAATGACAGACTGCCCCACATGGCCATATGGGACCCAGAGGTCGCCAGCAGATGGACCCATGTGGGAAGACGAAGAGGAGTTCGCGCGCTCGCCGTTCGCAGTGGAGCGGTTAGAAGCGTGCGTGCACCAGTGGGTGCGCTGGGAGAGAAGAGCGTGGCGCGACAACAGGGTCAGCAGCGTGGGGCCTTATTGGCAAGCAAACGGCATGACAGTACAGCTGTGGAGGCAGGCGCACCCGGCAGGGGTGCGCACGCTGCACCCCTTGTTCAGAGGAGCAGGATCGGATACCTACATGGAGGAGCTGGAAGAGCTGAGGACTCAGCCCGTGCTGGGACGCTGGATAGTAAGCAGATGGGGTGCCCATTATTGGGACCCCGCTGCTGACAGTGACGGACCGATCCAGGACGCATACGAGCCACCAGAACGGGGCCATGTAGCCTTCGTCACCACACTCGGGGCAACAGCATCCTCTTGGGAATGGCTGGAGCCCATGGGGGAGATGGAGGTGTCAGCCCTGGAGGCTGAGCCCGGGGATCGGGCGGAGCCCCAGACACCCCCGGACAGTACCAGCAGACCACTTGGACAGCAGGGATCCAAGGTCCAGCGAAGAGCTTCACCCCCGCCAGGAGGGCACGGGACTGCTAGGAGGGGAGAACGAAGACCCTTCGGAAGTGCCACCATCACTGGTGCAGGATTCAGAGTCAGAAGAGGAGTGGGGCGCTGACGGAAACCCGTTCCCGGAAAGGATCAGCATCACAAGAGCAGATGCCGGGGATGCGGATGGGATGGAAGAGCCAACCGACGCAGGCCCAGTACCAGGGAGTCCAGGGTGGGGCCTCGAGGAGGAGTTGTTACAGCTACGGCAAGAGTGGATGCGCAGTGTCGTTCAGGAGCAAGCAGCCATGGAGGAGCGCAGAATCAGGAGAGCCGCGATAGAGCGCGGTAACGAGATCGCACTAGAAGAGGAGGCGCACCAGGCCGCAGTGGGGGTCAGCCCGCGGCATGCAGCAGACCAGTACGCTTTCGATTCCAAGAAGGCAGCAACAGGCGAGGCGGGCAGCAGGCGCCCAGGGGACGCCCAGATCAGCCCGCCAGTGCAGGCAGCAGCAAGGGAGCCCTGGGGTGACCCGGCATCATACAGTACGGGGTGCTGGATGGCAGTGCTCAGGAACTTCGTGGATCAGCTGGACGTGCTAAGAAGGCGGGAAATGGGGCAGCAAGAGGCAGGCCAGGAGGCTAGCCTGCTTTCCGACTCAGAATGCTGCCACAGCCCGATCCGAACCCCAGGATGGGAGGTTACAGCAGGGCGGTCAGGGATCTACAGGAGGAGCTGACGGAGAGGATATCAGCCCTTGGGACAGCAAGGGCCAGTGCAAGTGCTGCACAGCAGACCACAGGCAGTCACAGCAGCCAGGCCCCAGGCGTGCAGCAGTCGAAGCCAGGGGATAGGGCCGGCGGAGCAGCTACCGCAGAAAACGGCCACAGCAGCAGCTGGTCGGCAGACCCAGCAAGGCGGGTTGCCAGCGCTCGGGAAGCCATGCGACAGGGCTGGGGGCCAGAGGAGCCCGCGCGCGGGTGCAGGCAGCAGCAAGGCTATGCAGCGCGCTACTCACAGGCAGGAGCGGCTGGCACAAGGCAGCACAAGACAGAACCCAGGAGCAGGGCCAGAAAGGGCCGGTACGGCTTGGGCTGACACAGCCGAGTTACGGGGGAAAAAGTCAAAGAAGGCTAGGCGACGTGCAGGGAAGGCGCAGAGGGCAGCCGCGGACAGGGACCGTGGCAGCAGACCGGGAATGGACTGCCCAGTCCTGCCACTCAGGATCAGCCAGGAAGACCTGGAGATCACGTGGGCCAGAGGGCAGCAGAGGCCAGCGCAGAATGCAGAGCCGTGCGTACAGCCCACAGAGCACCTACCGCAGAAACCCACGCGGCAGATGCCAGCTTGCAGAGGACTCCTGACCTGTACAGCATTTAAGGGGATCCTTACGGGGACGCTCCAGCTGATACTGGTGTGGCTCCTGCTGTCGGTGTGTGTACCAGGGGCGCGAGCCACCGAGCAGGGAGTACGAGGAGGAGGATTTACAGCAAGCCAGGGGGCTTTTGTGTCCGGTCAGGAGGCAGCAGCGAAGCTGTCATCTGGATGGTTGCGCCCGCCAGCAGTCATCCCCATGGGGGGTGCCAGCAGGAGGGGTGCCTGCAGCCAGCAGGAGGGCTGGCAACGCAGCAACAACACTGGCAGGGAAGAGCCGCCCGCGGAGGACGACCCGCAGGCGGCTGAGATGATCGACATGTTCCAGCCGGGGGGAGTAGTGGAGCCGCCCGAGGAGTACGTCAAAACCAATCAAGGAGGGGTGGCTGCTGGACCAGCACCCCGACTTCACTGCGGAACAGCAGGAGAGCCTTGAGCAGAGCCTCAGGGATCACCAAGGAGCGTTCGCTTACTCAATGGAGGATCTACCAGGCTACTGCGGCACGCAGGGTGAGTTTACGCTGGCTTTAGAAGACGAGGTCAGTTCGTGCTTTCAAAAGTCCAGGGACATGCCGCCTCCCAAAGCAGCCATTTTTAAAGAAAAATGCCAGCCAATGATACAAGCAGGTATCATCGTCAAATTACCCCAGGGGGGGCCTATCAAGTTTGCGGCCAACTCAGTAGTAGCAGCCAAAAAGAGTGCTGAGACTGGCGAGTGGACTGACCACCGGATAGCGCACGATATGCGCAGGTTAAACCTGCGTACGGCTAAGCAGGAGTTTGCCATCCCCAGGATGGAAACTATTTTTCAGAACCTGGGTGCGGCCAAGATATTCAGCAAGGTGGATCTTAGGTCAGGGTTCATGCAGATCCCGATCAAGGCTGAGGACCAGCCTAAGACGGCTTTCTGGATGGCACCTGAGCTTTGGATGTACACAAAGCTCAACTTCGGTCTGCGCAATGGGCCTCCCTTCTTTCAGCGTATGATGGAAGAGGAGATTGCCAGGGCAGGCCTGAGTGCGTTCTGCGTGGCATTCATTGATGACCTACTGGTGTACAGTGATACACCGGCAGAACACATCAGGCATGTGGAGCTGATGTTGGACATGCTCCACAGTGTCGGATTAAGGGCGCACCCCGACAAGTCCCTGTTTGGGTGTGCGACGGTAGAGTACCTGGGTCACAATGTGTCGGCCCAGGGGCTCACGCCGCACGCAGCTAAGATAGCAGCGGTTATGGCGTTGCCAGAGCCCACATCGGTTAAGAACATTCATGAGGTCATGGGATTCTTGAATTTCTACCGGTGCTACGTCCCAGACTTCTCGAAAAAGGCGGCATGCATCAACGCATTGCTGGTCAAGGGGGTCCCGTTTGTGTGGGGGCCAGAGCAGTCGCAGGCGTTCCAGTTGATCAAAACAGAGATGTGCGAGGGCGGAAGAGTCCTGCGCATACCAGATTACAGTGGGACAGGGCCAGACGGCAAGGGGCCGCCAAGGCCGTTCTTATTGTACACAGATTTCTCTAAGCAGGGCATAGGCGCCGTGCTAGGGCAGTGTGATGACAGCGGGCGGGAGTATATGCATGGTGGCATGCACGTCCAGATCCCTGAACAAGAGCGAGAGGAACTATTCCTCGTTCCAGGGGGAGATGCTGGCCGCAGTGTATGCAGCACGCACATACCGCCACATGCTGTTTGGGTGCAAGGTGCATCTCATCACTGACCATGAGCCGCTCACTTACCTCATGGACAATCAGACGTTGGTGGGCCAGCACGCTAGGTGGGCTCTCATGCTCCAAGAGCTGGACATTACCATTGTCCACCGCTCAGGAGCATGCCACCAGAATGCGGACATCCCGTCCAGATCGCCACTCCCATCCTCAGCTGACCGCACGGGGGCCAGGCTTGATACAGCCGCCCCCGAGCCAGCAGTCAAGGAGGAGGCAAGTGGGAAGCAGGTAGCTTTGCTCACGGGGTTGGGCAGAGTGAACCAGTGGCATGCAGACCAGATGGTGCGCATGGCGCAGGAGGGCAGAAGGAGAGTACAGATGTTGCGAGCTGCAGAGGCAGCTTGCGTAACAGCCTCGGTGGGGCAGGAGATATCATCCGCCGCTACTGAGGACGATGAGCAGGCGCAGCCTGTCAGCACGGCAGAGCAGGCGTTCAGCAACCGGGAACGAGCCAGGAATATGATCAGTGATGTACTGTCAGGCTGTGCAGGCCATGGAGGCGGAGGGAGTGGTCCTTTTCGAGCCCTTTGGAGGTATGTGCTCGGGTTTGGAAATGGTGCTCAAGGCAGGTATCCCAGTGGTGCGGTACCTGTATGCGGATATCAGTGAGGAAGTGAGGGAGATCGCTGGGGGTCGCCTGGTGCAGTTGCACAAGCAATATCCCCAGTTGCTCCCAGTCAAAGCGTTTGAAAAAGCATTCAGAGCGCTGCCCCAAGATGTGTATGCCATTACGGCAGAGCACCTCCAGGGGGCAGGCACCCAGGATGGGCGCCACTGGTTCATGGTAGCAGGCTGGGAGTGCCAAGATCTCTCGTCAGCAGGCAAGGGGCGTGGACTCGCGGGGGAAAGAAGCAAGTCTTTCTTCCCGTTAGTCAAGCTGTTGGGCACATTGCAGATTCTGCAGAGGCCTCGGCCACCAGCATACCTGATTGAAAACGTAGCGATGCAGTTAAATCAGAAGAGTGCAAAGGCAAGTGTTGATGCTTTTCATGAGGTGTGCAGGGTCCTGGGGACACCTGCACTGTTTGAGGTCTTACGCCCATTGCACGCGCAACTACTGGGGGAATATCGCCCCAGCAGCGGATATTGAATATGTGATTTGTGCATCGTGGAAAGGCCCCACAAGGGAGTCGTAGACGACATTCTGGACAAGGGCAGCAAGGCCCAGGTGGTCGCATGCCCAGACAATAGGGGGTATCGTATCAATGTGACAAGACAGCCCAGGAGGGTGCTGCCCTGCTTGATGGCAACTCCCGCATCATATTCTTTCAGGAACGGGCAGAATGGGATGGTGTACAGACCCATGGGAGAACTACAGGAGCCCAATGCAAACGAACGTGAACGTGCCATGGGGTACGCAGTGGGGTCCACATTGCCCCGCCCAGACTTCCCAGAGGCCGCCAGGAGGGCAGCCCTGGGCAGGTGCATGGATTCATGGGCACTAGGAGCATGGCTCAATGTCGCGCTCTCGTGTGCTAAAATCATACCAGTGGAGTTGAAACGCAGAGCACGACTGCAGGGTCCGGACAGGGATCCTGCGCTTGGTGCAACTTTAATGTCCAGCCACTACGCCCTTGCCACCGCAGGAAACGCGTGCTCTGGCAGTGGGGAGGTGGCCGCGTCGTACAGGCAGTGTCTGGGAGAGTCTGCTGCGGCAGATTGGGCCGACGCAGCACAAGAACCAGGTGGGAACGAGCCTGTGGCAAAAGCAGAGGCTTGCAGCAATGTGACAGGGGACAAAGGGGGTGAGAGAGACCCTCCCGGATGTCCTGCAGGGCCATCGGCCAGGGTGGATGTATGGGCAGATGAGCCTGTGTTGAGGTTTCTCCGCGAAAAGACGCATGCTCCAGGAGCAGAGATAGGAGAGCAGACCAGGGTACAGCGCAGAGCCGCTCCATTCCAGTGGGAACCAGAGAGGGGAGGAGTACTGATGAGACTCATGCCTGACGGTAGACGTTGCGTGGTGCCCAGGCCAGAGGACAGGCTAGCAGTGATCCAGGAAGCCCATGCTGGTACGGGCCATTTTGGCAGCCACCGCACGGCTTTCATGGTCATGCAGCAACACTGGTGGCGGGGACTCAGAGCAGCAGTCAAGAAGGTGGTGCAGGAATGTGGTGTATGTGACAGGGCCAGGGCGTCCACGTTCAATCACACGCAGCCCGACCTGCACCCGCTACCCATCGAAGGGTTGTTTTTTCGATGGGGAGTTGATCTGTGTGGTCCATTCACGACCACTTCCAGGGGCAATCGGTTTGTGATGGTTTGTGTGGAGCATTACTCCAAATGGGTGGAGTTGATCCCCATTCCAAGCAAGGCGTCAGATGTGACGGCCTTGGCTTTCTTTCAAAATGTAGTCGCAAGATTTGGGGGCTGCGCAGAGGTCGTGACAGACCAGGGAACAGAATTCCAGGGTGAATTCCAAGACATGTTGCTGGACTGCTTCATTGATCACCGCACCACCTCTGCCAACCATCCCCAGGCAGACGGGCTGTCAGAGAGGGCTGTCCAGACCCTCAAAGCAGGCATGCGCAAGTGCTGCGAGGAAGGCAGCAGCGACGAATCCTGGGACAAAATGGTGCCTTGGGTGGCTCTAGGCTTCCGCTGCTCGCCGCAGCAGGCCACGCGCATGGCGCCGTACGAGGTGCTGTTCGGGCAGAGACCCACCTTTCCCTCCAGAGTGGGGGCGGACCTGTGGAACACAGCCAAGGTGGCAACAGCAGAGGAGGCGGCAGACCTGCTCTTGGCCAGAGTGGCCAGGATCAAGGAGGCACTGCCAGTCGCGGGTGAGCATCTGAAAATTGCGCAGCACCGCGACAAGCTGCGGTATGCACGCATCCGTGGGGGAGGGTATGTCCCCCAGGTCAGGCGTTTCGCAGAGGGAGATTATGTGTATGTGAGGTACTCATCTGAACGCCGCAGCCTCGATCCCAAGGCTAGGCCTGAGATTCTCAGGGTAAAGAAGATGGGGGCAACGGGAACCTTGGTTCTGGAGGGGGCAGATGGCCTCACAGTAACAGAGAATGCTGTCAATTGTTCTCCATGCCACTTGCCCAATCTCAGGGGAGTGGTTGATTTCAGTGGAACCAGGCCCAATAACAGCCTGTCCTGCGAGGTGTGCCAGCTGCCTGATCGCGGGGAAGTGATGCTTTTGTGCGATGTCTGCAACACAGGTTGGCACATGGATTGCTTGGTACCGGCACTCAAAGAGGTGCCTGAAGGCGAGTGGGTGTGCCCAAGGTGCACGCCTGAAGACAAGGGAGATGGGCCCGCTGCGATAGCAGGGCCCGCTACGGAAGACCACAGTGTGGGGGGCCAGGGGCGGCCTAGCCCAGCAGCCAGAGCGGCTGCCAGAGCTGCTCCAGAGGCCAATGTCATGGACAAACCTGAGGTGGAAGTTATGGCCACCAACCCAGCAACAAGGCAAATGGAGCGGGGCATCGCAAGGCCAATGGCGAACGGGTTGTACGACATCTCGTACACCACTGGCAGGGGAGAGGCCAATGTCACCCCGAGGGCAGTAGCCAGAAGGGCTAAGGTGGCCAAGGAAGCAGCAAAGGAGGAGGAAGAGTCAGCATTTGAGGGGTCTACTGAGACCTGACCCTCAGGGAGGGCCGAGCCCAGAGCGGCAAGGCCGCTGAGCACGGAACGTTAGCGGCAAGAAGCGGGCAGGCGTCTGCGTAGCAGAAGAGACATCCAGACGCAGCACGGCCTGTCTGAAATTTGTTTCTCAAAATAACTGTAGCAGCAAGGCTGCAGTAGTACATCAGCTGGGGCAGTGATGGATGAAGATAATTAGTCAGTCGTGTGTTGATAACACAGCGGGGGGCAGACCCCGCTGCTACGGCGCACATTTCCTGTGGCCTTGAAGACCAGGTGTCTATGGCGCAGTGGGGCGAGAGCAGCGGTTATTCTTAGCCTGCCCTGATGAATTTGGAGAGAACTCTGTTTGCTAGCCAGTAGTGGGCTGAACAGTTAGGATTTGTAGGATTCCGCGCATGTGCGCATCAGCAGCTGAACTCTGTGGAATTTTTCTTTTTGAAGAAGGCCTGAACCAGGCAGATTTGCTAAAACAGTTTGAGCTTCTACGTACATATTTTCCAGAAGTTTCTTTCAGTACCACCCCTTTCCCGGCTCCCCGCGCATGCCTGGAGGGCTTAACGCTGGGGAGCGGGGGGCGAGTAAAGTAGTAGGGGCGGTACCCACGAGGCAGGGACACCCAGACAGGCCCTAGACAGGAAGACTCTCCTACTAGGGCTGTGCCTTTCTTATCTTGTTAACAGCTCTTGTATGTAGTACAAGGAGCATGAGTGTACGGCGCTGTACCGTATTTGTGAGTAGAGGACGCCTCTCTAAGGCGTCCTGACCGGAGTTCACGGTATTTACCATAGTATTGCAGTTACTGCTTTATGGTGCGACAGCTGTCACAGTATGTTACCGTATACGTGACCGTGACAGAACCGCTTGAGCCGCCACTAGCGGCCACGGAGCCTCCGCAGCTTCTCTGCGGAGTCTCCTGATTTGAACTGAGACCTAGAAACCCGCTTACGCAGGGTGAAGTGCATAATTTACCGTACTCTGAATTGGGCCTGCCGGGTCCCTGTATCCCGGCAATTGCCTAAACTAGTTACTTCGTCCCTTTCTAAAGGACAGACCTCTATTGTAACAAGCACCGGCCGTCATCATTGTATGAGACCTGCAGCTTTCACATAAGTCAGTACCTTAACCCGAGTCAAGTCTAGCTCAGCCTCAGCTGAACTAGCTGGAGACAAGTACCCCAGTAGAGAACCGAGACCCTGCAGAAGAAGAAGTACGCAGTCTACGTCCCGGCTACCTCACCGCGTGTTGCGCGGTAAGTGCCCTTAACATAGCCCGGCTGGTTCGCGCCCAGAAGGCCAGAAGGCCTACGCTACCATAGTCTATTGCTATACATACAAATATCCAACTCAGCTGCTTAACTCGCTGAGCACTCGCAGCCAGTGAAGAGTCACTGAGCCTGCCCGTAGGCGTCCGTCACTGCCGTGAGGAAAGAAGTCCGCCACGGACCTGAAGCGCACATCGCGAGTAAAGTAGTAGGGGCGGTACCCACGAGGCAGGAACACCCAGACAGGCCCTAGACAGGAAGACTCTCCTACTAGGGCTGTGCCTTTCTTATCTTATTAACAGCTCTTGTTTGTAGTACAAGGAGCATGAGTGTACGGCGCTGCACCGTATTTGTGAGTAGAGGACGCCTCTCTAAGGCGTCCTGACCGGAGTTCACGGTATTTACCATAGTATTGCAGTTACTGCTTTATGGTGCGACAGCTGTCACAGTATGTTACCGTATACGTGACCGTGACAGAACCGCTTGAGCCGCCACTAGCGGCCACGGAGCCTCCGCAGCTTCTCTGCGGAGTCTCCTGATTTGAACTGAGACCTAGAAACCCGCTTACGCAGGGTGAAGTGCATAATTTACCGTACTCTGAATTGGGCCTGCCGGGTCCCTGTATCCCGGCAATTGCCTAAACTAGTTACTTCGTCCCTTTCTAAAGGACAGACCTCTATTGTAACAAGCACCGGCCGTCATCATTGTATGAGACCTGCAGCTTTCACATAAGTCAGTACCTTAACCCGAGTCAAGTCTAGCTCAGCCTCAGCTGAACTAGCTGGAGACAAGTACCCCAGTAGAGAACCGAGACCCTGCAGAAGAAGAAGTACGCAGTCTACGTCCCGGCTACCTCACCGCGTGTTGCGCGGTAAGTGCCCTTAACATAGCCCGGCTGGTTCGCGCCCAGAAGGCCAGAAGGCCTACGCTACCATAGTCTATTGCTATACATACAAATATCCAACTCAGCTGCTTAACTCGCTGAGCACTCGCAGCCAGTGAAGAGTCACTGAGCCTGCCCGTAGGCGTCCGTCACTGCCGTGAGGAAAGAAGTCCGCCACGGACCTGAAGCGCACATCGCGAGTAAAGTAGTAGGGGCGGTACCCACGAGGCAGGAACACCCAGACAGGCCCTAGACAGGAAGACTCTCCTACTAGGGCTGTGCCTTTCTTATCTTATTAACAGCTCTTGTTTGTAGTACAAGGAGCATGAGTGTACGGCGCTGTACCGTATTTGTGAGTAGAGGACGCCTCTCTAAGGCGTCCTGACCGGAGTTCACGGTATTTACCATAGTATTGCAGTTACTGCTTTATGGTGCGACATATGTGACTGCATGCTCGAGGGCAGGGGGGCACTTGGTCTGTACTGGCATGCTGGAGGTGAGGACTGTCTAATTGCATGGCATCACAGAATATGGCATCACAGAACATTCAGTGCCAGTAGCCTCATTTGATGACGAGAAGTTTGGTGCGCAGCAGCACCAGGAGCGGCATTTAATTCGTGCAGTGGTTTGGCTTTTGTGCAGGCCAACCCACTGGTGCCAGGCCGCTAAGTTAATGACATTACACCTCTGGGCCGCTACGTGGCGGCTACTGGACCGACGGGAACCAAACCTTGACAAGGCTGCAGTCACTGGGTTGGGATTCAATCACAGCCCCATGTGCGCAAGGTCAGCAGCTGCCTCAAATGCCCCACCGTCACATCCATGATCTTAATTACACAAATCAAGCTGAGTGGGAAGCTATATGTGGCAAAGTATGGGGAGAGGGGGAGGCAAGACATGGCTCTGAGGCAAAACACACAGACAGCAATTTCCTGAGCCCTTAACGCTCCATAGCTAGCCTGCACAACACTCCATGGTTCCGTGCCTCCTCCCCCATCAGTCCCTGGCCACAGTCACGCCGGTGGTTTCAGCTGGCAAGGGCCGGTTGAAGCCGCCCCTGCGGTTCATGTACTGGCGAGCGGATCGCTTGCTGGCCACCTTGATGCCGCTGATGTTGACGGCCTCATCGTCCACCTGCGTGAGGCAAGATTCATAATTAAAAACAATATGAGGAACAAAATATACCGGTAACTATTTTGGGGCACTCCTGTCAAACTTGTACCTTTGCCATACGAAGCCACGGATCTTCGCTCAAGAAACAAACCACTCCTCGACATTTCATTTCACCAAGAGGGACCCACCCGAGGTAGGCACGCTCATGTCACACATGCAAGGCATGGGTTCATGGACCTGCCTTGGGGATGTGCAAGTTTGTCTCTTCCAGGGCTGGGGGACCCACCGCCTGGACAGGTGGAAACCCTGAATATCCACCCCTCCCACAGAATCGAGGGTCAGGGACAAATGGAGTCAGAGCAGCCAAAGATGCACACACGCAAAGCATCATGACTCATGCACATCTAGGCGCCACAGGAGCATCCAGCATCAATCCCCTTCAGAATCTGACTTGTGCCCAGCCGAATCAGAACCCACGCTGACAGCAGCCTCAGATCAAAGGATGACCTGAACCAGATTTCCCCTCCGCGGGCACTCCCTTCCCCTGCCCTCCCCAATCCTGGCGAAACCCTACTCACTGCTCCTACTGCATCAGGGTCTAAGGGTGGCAGCCTGGCAGGGTGCTTTCGCTGCAGCAGGCGCAGTCGGGTATAATACGGAAGGTTGGACATCGTGACGTGGCCCTCATCACGGTGTCACGATAATTTTACGGTTCTTCAGTCAGGATATTACTGTTTAACTGCGTAACAGACCGTGTTATGTTATACCTCCGAGTCCCTATCACAGTGTCAGAGCCCAACACTGATGAGAAGCAGTGATGTGCCGATTACGTCCTTACAATAGCTGAATTTCAGTCACCGTAATTTCAGGGCAAGTTCACATACTTTTACCCATAAGAGGCCGTAATTACGTACACAATTTCCAAATCACGGCACCATTGCACAGCACTGAAGCCACCCACCATCTTGCCCTGCGTCGTGTCGAAGCTGAACGGGATGCCCATCGCTTGCATCATCTGAATCTCCTCGGGCGTCATGTCCGCCGTCAAGTCAATGCCGCCGCCCTCGCCGCCCTCCACGTCCTCGCCCTGCTGCTCCCCGTCTGCCGCCTCGCCCTGGCCGCGTGAATGCTTGTTCCTCCGCCGCTCCTTGTCCTTGTGCTTCTTCTTCCTCTCCTTGCCCTCGCGGTCGCCCCTGCTCAGAAAGAGTGGGAAAGCAGCAGAGAAATTGCAGAAAGAAAACGGGGTTTCACTGGGGATGCCTGAGGGTTGCCGTAAGGACTAGTGCTGAGCAATTGCGCCGTAATTCAGACAATGTGCCAGTACGGTTATGACGGTCGATTGCTGGTAAATGTAGCTGAATTCGCCTTAAATTATGGTAATCGAAACTCAGCTACTTAATTTAGCCACCGTAAGGACCACAATTGGCACAGCACTGGTGAGGACCCTCCAGCAGGTCTATATGCGTATCCCTTGTCACTTAACTTGTCTGTCGGAAGACTTCTCTCAGCAAAAAGCTTATTTTAAACGTGACAGACATCGGCAAACAAAGTTTACCTTTGTATCCCTTGCTCAGTCACATGAGCCGTTTCCTTTATGAGGGCTGTTTTACATGTAGCATGTGCATTCCATAAGAGTGTTTAAGCCGGTTGGGCCAGGATCCATTCATCCATCAATTAGCAAACAAAAAAACGAAAGCATCTGACTGAACAGAGAGAAAATCAAGTCAAGCTTTGTGAGATTCAATCACCGGTTTTCGCTTAGAAGGGAAATATGTTTCGTCTCAAAAAGTGATCACAGCCTGTTTCAAGCAGCGAGACATGTGAAAGTTTATGTTCCGCCAGACTGGTAAATATCTATGCACTAGCACACTCGAAGGTCCCCCCCTCTAAAACACATAAAAAATAAAGAAGGCCATGGGGGCTGTGAGAGTCTAGGAAACAGCGAACTTGGGCCAGAGCCATATTCTAAGCCTGGCCTATCCAGCAGTCCACACAAATATGAGGCCTGACACTGCTAGTGTGAATAAACCAGCAGGCCAGCACACATCACCCCACCAGCTTCACACTTTTGACATCCGGGACCTAAAATGAATGGATCGAATGCGATCATAATACTCAACCAGCAACCATAAGAATCCTGCGATCAATATAAACCAATAAACTAGTATCAGCAGTTTGCAGGCGAGCTTTACCTGAGACCCTGCCCCAAACCCTGAAACCCTAAAAGCACTGAAACCCATAAAAACCTGAAACCTTGTAATCATTTCCACGAACCAGATGAGCAGGCCGGGATAACTCGTATAAAGGGTTTCAGGGTGAACGTTTTGAGGTCAACCTTACCAGGCACTATGTGTGCCACCAGCAAAAAGTTAAGCCACAGACTGCGATTCCAGCAGTATTTATGTGACTGGAGCTGCAGGCAAGCCCATTCATCATGCGTGCCTGTGCGCCTCCTCGAGAAGGGACGCTTTCAGACAGGCACGAGCATTTAGCCAGTGCGTACGCTTAAGCCTTATATCAGAGGTTGGTGTTGTTGCGTACGCCGTGCGTGCGCCGTGCGTATGCCATGCCGGTGCGTGCGCTTAAGGCTTGTACCAGAGGTTGGTGTTGGTGCTGGAAATCGTTTCGCCTACGTCGGTGCCTTCCTTGATGCCCTGGTATTTCCAAACCAGCGTCACAAACCTGCCAGGGAGGTTTTCAAATTCGGATTCCACACTAAACAATTCACACAAATAGGGTGACAGAGGAGGCGTGGAGAGGCACCAGGGCAGAATCCGTCAGAGGTTTTAATTTTGAAATTCCTGGTTTTAGAATTCGAATTTCAGGTCAGCGGAGACACGGAAAGGCACCAGCGTCAGAAGCATGTCAAGGAGGAAGAAGCACGGCATGCGTGTTATCCTCAGCGCACTTGAGGCATGACTGTAAAATGATACTACGGCTTAAACCCTGCTGTCAAGTGCTTAAAGGTGAGTTTAATGAACTATGGCTTGCAGGCTAAGGCCCTCCAGGGTCAGGCTGCTGCACCGGCTGGTAGACTCGTTGTCACAGTCTGGCACCGCCCCAGAACATCACTTTTTCGAAAGCTCCAGTGCACCGTGCAAACAGAGAAAAGAACAAACAGAAGGAAGAGTTTAGGTTTAAGGGTTAATGGTTTAGGTTTAATTATTCAGATGGAGGCCCTTCCGGAATGTGCAACCCAAACCCTAAACCCCAACCCTTGAACCCTCAATCCAAAGCATTAAACCCTTCTAGTACACGCACCAAGGAGCTGTCTCGTTGTACTGCAGCCAGGTTGGCCAGGTGAAAATATCGTCCAGCACGGAGGTACTGCTTTGGTTGGTCTTGACAGACGCGGCACTAGTCATGGAGTAAGAAATACAGAGGACATTGCGCACTTAAAATGTATGAGAGAGGCGCTCTGCTTCGTACACTTTTGTTTCGTGTCCTATCTCCCTACCTTTGGCTTCTCTTGCCAGACTGAACTTACTTGGCCTCCATCTTTTACCTGGGTTCCCATGTCGGCTGTCCCCCTATTGTCCCTCTGTCTTGGCGGTTTGAATTTTTAGTTCCAATGTTTACATATGTACCCGATGTAAGCTAAACTAATGTCTCAGGGTTTAGGCTGAAGTGTATTCAGGGAGGGTAACTAAATGCAGAGTGTGAGGCACCCTCACCACGCAGTGCAGTCCGACTGCAGGCAGTACATCCCAATATAAAGTGTGTTAAGCACCCTCACCCCACCGTGTTGTCCAACTGAATGCGGTGCACCTCCAACTGCTATTTTATTACAGGCAGTACATCCCAATCAAGCAAGTGTGAGGCACTCTCACTTCGACGCACTGTCCAACTGAATGCGGTGCACCTCCAACTGCTATTTGATTACAGGCAGTGCATCCCAATCAAACAAGTGTGAGGCACCCTCACTTCGACGCGCTGTCCAACTGATTGCGGTGCACCTCCAACTGCTATTTGATTACAGGCAGTGCATCCCAGTCAAACATGCACCCTCACTTCGACACACTGTCCAACCGATTGCGGTGCACCTCAAACTGCTATTTGATTACAGGCAGCACATCCCAGTCAAACAAGTGTGATGCACCCTCACTTCGAAGCGCTATCCAACTAAATGCGGTACAACTTCAACTGCTACCTGATTGTAGGCAGTGACCAATTAGACCAATCCCACTAGTGTGTGTGAGTCACCCTCACCTCCTCGCGCTGTCCAACTGAATGCGGTACATGGCGGGCTTGCCCAGGTAGGTAATGTCACTCGTGCCCCTGGCCCACCAGGCACTGTTGCTCTGCGCGTTGTTGATGCTGCTGTAGAAGAATACCTTTTGGTCAACGCGGCGGAACACCCAGCCGAACTCGGTACCTCCATAGTAGTCCTCCCTGCGTAACAAAGGGTAAAGAGGTTAGGGATGAGGGTGTAGCGCCAACCCTTAATCTGGGAGCCTGTCGACAAGTAGTTTCTCTGTGGAGTGCAGACCAAGTGAATTGTCTAGGGTTTATCCTGAAACCCGAAGCTTGTCTGCAAGGTTAACCTACCGCGCAACAATGAGTAATGTAAGTGTCTGCTGTGAATCCATAACCCTAAACCATACATTCTGTCTCCACAGGAGTCCTCCTTGTACATTAATAACGCTATCAATGATACGGCACTCCACGACACTGTTTTAGCCTGATTGTACTTAGGATACGGCGCAGTTACGGTGCAGTCAAAGCCTGATTGACGGCACACTTCGGCACCGTTTTAGCCTGATTGTACTGCCAAGGCAGCAAGATACGGCACGATGCGGCGCAGTAAAAGCCTGGTTGAACAACCAATATAGCATGATACGGCACGATACAGCACAGGTCTAGCCACATTGTGCTACCCTGATCAAGGGCAATACAGCCACTCCTGACATGACCTGTCCACAGCCATGGGTGCCAGTGGCAGACTCACTGCCCTCCACATTGGCCTTCTGGTGCAAGATACTTCCTGCTGGTGAAAGATACTAACTGCTCGTTCAAGCTTCTTCCTGCTTGAACAAGATACTTCCTGATGGTGCAAGATACTTCCTGTTGGAGCAAGATACTTCCTGCTGGTGCAAGATACTTCCCGATGGTGCAAGATACTTCCTGCTGGTGCACGATACTTCCTGCTGGTGCAAGATACTTCCTGCTGGTGCAAGATACTTACTGCTGGTGCAAGATACTTCCTGCTGGTGCAAGATACTTCCTGCTGGTGCAAGATACTTACTGCTGGTGCAAGATACTTCCTGCTGGTGCAAGATACTTACTGTTGGTGCAAGATACTTACTGCTGGTGCAAGATACTTCCTGCTGGTGCAAGATACTTACTGCTGGTGCAAGATACTTCCTGCTGGTGCAAGATACTTACTGCTGGTGCAAGATACTTACTGCTGGTGCAAGATACTTCCTGCTGGTGCAAGATACTTACTGCTGGTGCAAGATACTTCCTGCTGGTGCAAGATACTTACTGCTGGTGCAAGATACTTACTGCTGGTGTAAGAAGAGCGCTCCTGCACTGATCTGGTTGGGACCCAGATTTGTCATGACCTTCATGTTGACAATAGCGTCCATTCGCAGCACTGATGGCAGGCTGGGGATGGGGCCTGCGACCGAAGGGGACAAGGTGAGGCGTGAATAAGAGAGGGAGTGTTGAGTGAGGGAGGGTGGAGGGTGGGGGTTGAGGTTGGGGATTGGGGCCTGCACCGGGAGGGAACAGGGTGAGGTTGGGGTAAGAGAGGGGGTGTTGAGGGGATTGTATGGTGAGGGTGGGGGGGTCCTGGGTGGGAGTAAGGGCATGCAGCAAAGTATGATGATAAAGAGTGCTGGGTGACAAGTGAGGGTAGAGGGTACTGAGTGGGAATTAGGGCATGCAGCAAAGTGTGGTGAGAAAGCGTGGTGAGTGACCAGTGAGGGTGGAGGGTCATGGGTGGGAATGACGGCATGCAGCAAAGTGTGATGCGAAAGCGTGCTGAGTGCTGAATGAGGGTGGAAGATCCTGGGTGGGTATTGGGACGTGCAACAACCTGCCAATACGGTGTGATTTGAGGGAGTGACAAGTGAGGGTGGACGGTCCTGGATGAGGAATTTTGACATGCACGGGAGGGGAGATGGGGAGTAATGAGTAGTGGTGTGTGTGGGGTGGGAGGGGTGACGACAGACCAGTGAGGGTCGAGGGTGGAGGGTGGATTCATGAGTTCGTTTTGGGGCCTTCAACAAGATGTAATGAGTGAGGGGGGAGTGATGCGTGAAAGTTGGCTGATTTCAGCATGAGTACAGCTTCATAACCCTCCCCCAAGCCCCAGCTTTGGTCCTGAATTAGAACATATGGTAAAAAGATGATAATACATTTCAATGCAGGTTACCGTCCGAAATTCTCATCAAAAACAAGAAGCGATGGCCTGGTCGTAAATGATACAACTCTGGTTTTGTGTAAATAAGCTCCATCGTAATTTGCGGCTATATTCATGAAAATCTCACCAAACAAAATGCGCTGGCCGGCTATGTACGACCTCCCAACGTCCCACCCTGGTCCTGAATCTCACCAAACACGATGCGATGGCTGGCTATGTTGGACCTCTGACCGTCCGGGTCCCAATACCATAGGGCGCTGTTCTCCAAAGCGTCCGTCATGTTGAATGGCTGCAAGCAGAGAGGTCAGGTTCCACGTTAAGGTTTCAACCTTATAGGGTTAAGGGTTACCGTATGCTGGAATGTAAGGGGTTGGGGTTTGCGGAGCAGGTTGAAGACTGAAGCCCCTTCTTGGCCCTTCTAGGCACCTTGGCCCACCTTGGCAACTTCGTCGTTATCAAGATGCAAGCTGTGATTCACAGGTTTAGGGTTAAGCAAGGTGCAAGATGTGAATTACTGGTTTATGCAGCCTTGTGTAATGCGTTTATAGTCATGACTTACTGCTCCGAGACCATGGTGCCCAGCTCCACGACCATGACGCCCAGCTCAGACCCCCCCTAGTATAGCGTCATGAGAACCTTAGGAAAGCTTGAATAATGATAAATGCCCGACCTAGCTTGACTCTGTCTGGCACATCCCGAGGGTACTAGCCAGTCCAGGCATGCCCTTAAGGGCTTGCCGTGCGGCAAGCAGCCATCCATCAAAGGACCCAACTGAGACCTCTACAAATAGCCCCAATAGACCGCAGCGCCCATCTGCAAGACCACAGCCCCCAGCTCAGATTCCCCATTGCCCAGCAGGACCCTGGTTAGCCCACATAAGGGACATTTTAACATACAGGGCCCTGCGGCCCAAAAAACACCAACCAACCTGTGAGAAATTGGTCGGAGAGGGCCCAGGGAAAAAATAGGTCTTGCGCCACGGGAGGGGCAGCAGGCCTGCTTCTGGTGGTGGCAGGCCTTCAGCCAGAGGCGTTGCTGGAGGGGAAGGGTAGCCGGGGGCGGGAGGCGGCGGGTAGATGGTTGGCGGTGCATGTGATTCCCTCACTGTACCGAGAGGGTGGGATGAGTAGGACGGAGATGGCGAGGGTGGTTTGGTCGAAGGAGGTCGTGGGAGTGGTGGTTGAGCGGTCGGCGTTGGGCGGTTGGGTGGAGGCTTGGACAGTGTTTGCCTGAAGATACTGGGTGGAAAGGGTGGCTGTCTAACGGCATTCTGGGCTCTGACGGATGAGAGACCCCCAGAGATGGTGACAGCGCTTAGGAGAAGCAGCAGCTGCAATCGTCGAAATATTCTAGGACAGCGCGATGACGCTGCGGTGGTTGAAATTGAACGATCGGGCCCTGCAGGATCGGCGCCTGTCATCGAGAGGTGCATGGGGTGCGAGGGCGAGTGGGTGTTGCAGGATGTAGCACCTCGCTCGGTAGTTGACTGATGAGCGGCAGCGAGGGAGAAATTCTGTATGATAGTCTGCAGTGCCTACGGGATCACTAATAGCAGGACTCAGGAGCAGAACTTGGTTGGCTGCACCCGTCGGAACAGGCTATTGATGGGTAGATGTAGCCGAAGATGCTGCAATACCAGCACTGCAAAGTGCAAGCAACTGAGCGCAAGGTGCACACTAGCAGCTGCAATATGCTTGGGATTACTCGGCTGCTGTTCGTGGAGCCTTTTCGCCGTGAGCTGCACGTGGATGCAACACCATCAGGCGCAACATTCGGGGCATTGATGCACAGATGCACATCACAATCGCAACGAATGAAGCCAAGCAAGAAATGCCACCCTTTGCATCATGATTAATTCCCTAGCTCTAGCGCGACGCAGCCTAGGTTTGTTACCCAAACTCTGCAAAGGAACAACAAAAGCAGAGTCCCTGAGGGGATGCGCAGGTCGAAAATCAGGATGACGCCTTCTGATGAGAGCCTCTAAACTGCACTTCCTAGCCTGCGCAACACTTCAGGAGTTAGGGCTGCCCAGAATCTCCTGAACGGTCACCTCTGCAACCTCAGCAGCAAACACTGCTATATCTGCCAAGATGTCGGTTTTGTCCTTGCGCTTGCGGAACACGCAGTTGGCACCGTACACCTTCCACCACTCACGTACCTGCTCGTAGTCATTTCTACGAACGAGGATGGTGAGCTGCGCCATCATGGTAGGCGTGAGGCTAGTCTTAATCTCCTCGCGGTAGGATGGCGTGCCACGTCCATCGTACCGGTATGCGCCCTCAATAGATGTTGTAGGGACGAAGGACCTCGCTGCACTGCGCAGCTGCCTTGCGGATCCACCACCGCTGGATGGAGCGGCGGCAAGCGCTGAAGTTCCCGCCGCCTGATCATCGAGGTCCATGCGGTCAAGTCCGGACTCGCCCGCCGATTCAGGAATGGGGCGCAGCTGGTTGTGCTGATCCAAATCACGGTTCAGCTCTGCTTCCCTTTTCTGTTGCCTCCTCTGCTGTTTGCGCTCCTTGCGCTGCTTCCGCTCCTCTGTGCTGAGCGGTGGCTTGGACGCCCTCACTAGAGGAGGGGCCTCTTCACCACCGGACGTCCGGGCCCCATGCATGCCCTGAGGCGATTGCATCAGCCCTTCCGTCTGGCTCCTTCCGCCGGCCAGGTTTTCACCACGGCCAGGGTTGGAGCCGGAGGCGCCGCCAATTGCCTTGCGCTTATTCAGAAGCGCGGCTTTGCGACGCCTGTCTTCTGTTCGGGCGATGGCTGCTTCTCGCTCCCGGAGAAAGATCCGCGCTGAAGCATTGATCATTTTGTAGCCATCGCTGATGATCGACCTGTCACTGACTCGCTGAGCATGGTCGCGATCAGCCTTGTTGAGATTGGGCTGTCTAGGCATCTGAAAGTGTGATAAGTAATTAAGAATTAGTCATCACACCATTGGATAATGAACAGCACTTCATGACAACCTTTCCCCCCCCACTAACAGTCATGCCTGAAAGGAGTGACTGATAAGTGAAGGTAAGATGAGTGCTGGACAATTGTCCTTCCAAAAAAAAAATGTTAGAACAATTGAGTTGGGATTGGTCTATTTGAGGGACCAACACCAAACACCCAGGGAGATCTGATGAATTTTACTGGCACATCAAATGTGCCATCAGGTTGCTGCACATCAGCAGGTCTTTCTTTGTACACATGTAAGTCACATTTATTCAAAAGAATTTCATCATCATCAGATAAAGGTTCTACTGTTGGGCGGTATTGCCATTTAAGGCTTGCCTCAGTTTCCCAAGCAATATCAAATGCTCTAGGCAAAGGGAATTCAAACTCAGACATAGCAATGTATTTGTACCAATCAAACAATAGCTGGTGACTGATGATGTCTGATTTTGCACTCTCGCAGGTCAACCTTAATTCAGAGATTCTGTCGACCGTGAGGTCTTCAGACGCATCCGAATCCTGGTCAAGTACATCCCTAGCATCTTTTAGCTGTGTGATACTGGTCAACAGTCTATCATCCTGCAACCTAATGACCTCTTTGATTACATCAAAGCGGTACTGCGCTAAGGATTTGCTCACAGGTTTATCTGTTGCTATCCCTGCAGAGGGGTACAGTGCACTAGCATCCTCAATACTAAGTTCAGTGTCACCCACGCCAGGAATTCTGAACATGCAAGCGACAGCTGAACTCCCAATATATTCCAGGCGGTAAGCCCTTCCAGACATTAATTGTGGAGCATGTCTAAATCTACGAGAGTCTAGATTTACACCAGAAGTTATTCTGGCATGAGAAGGACTTCTCATGACAAAGTAACTGATGCTGTCAATCAGGTAACTACACCGTAATCAGACGGTGGTTGATCGATGCTAGTTGATCGCAGAAGTACTCACTTGAAGTACTTGGATCTGCGCAAGCATTAATTGAAAGACAAAAGTTAATTTACCAGTTCAATTACCTAGAGTGCGGCAGGTGCAGGCTCAGGGCCAACCACGACGTCTCCAGGGATGAGAGGCGTGGGTTCAGTTGGCCCATATGGCGCGTCCTGATCAAGGTTTGCCATGGTTTCCGTGAACCAGGCAGATGGGTACCGCCCATAGTAGCCGTGCGGTTTGTCAAAGATCTGACCATGCTGCGCCATCCAGGCCAGATAACCATCATGCCAGCTGTCATCCCAGTTCGGCTGTGGTAATGCAGACATTTGCATGCACCAGTCATAAAGGGTGATGCGCTGCTGTAGGTAAAGCAGCCACTGCCCACGCAAGTGCTTGCCGTAATGCGTTAAAATCCTGCGGCCCTTAGCAATTAGGTGAATCCTTGCTGTGGCGACACCTTCAGGCATGGTGCCTAGCTGAGGAATTATGCCAATTCCTTGCAGGTACGGAGTTAAGAAGCCGTCATGGAATTGTCCATACCAGCTCTCATTGTAAACGTCAAGGAGGTCCGCACCAATAGCGTACATGATGTTTTGATTCAAAGACGCAGCCCTGATGAACCCCAGCTGATGCGTGATGACGACAAGCTGATTTATAATGACTTTGGCCGCCTGCTTTGCTTTATCAGCATAAAGCGTGACCATGTAGCCTTGCTGATCATGCTCAAACTCAGTGAAAAACGATAATGGAGGCAATAATTCCATTTCGTTTGCCATCTCAATGGGGTAGTCAAGATACAAGGGGATACCCCTTTGCGGCGCATATCTGTGTAGCCTTCCTTCGAAATGTGTGCCACTTCCAAAATGCCAGGTATCAGCCTCCTCCCCAAGCCAAGATCGATGCGTGGGTTGCTCAAAAACGATCAACCCAGACCTCATATCCATCTGCGCAGGATGACAGGCACCAGAGGCGCTCAGCATCATACAAAGGATCACTATACAACTACTAACAGAGTCCACTACACCGTAATCAGGGGGTAGAGCAGTTTGAAGACTGGTACTCACTTGAGGGAGTAGATCTGCAGCAGTGAGGAGGAGAAAAGCAGATTGAGTGATGTGAAAAGATGTAATACTGTGTCATCACAATCAGCAGCACACTTCCCCCCCCCAACTCTACACGATGCAATCGTGCAGAGTTGAAAGGTGCTGGTCATAATCTAGTTATCAGATCTCACAGTCGATACAGGCAGCTCAAGAACATTTGAAGACCAGTTTGGTCTGAAGGTGAGGATACCTCTGGCAACGTCATGAATCGCTCTGAAATGTATGCTATCAGGGTTCCCGAACAGTGCAGTGAACGAATGCGACGGAGCCCAGGCAATGACAAGAAAACAGTGCTCACTGGTAAGCTCCGTCGACCCTGACCCATAAGAAATCGTGATAATAGGTGTAATGCCCCTAATCGTGTCCACGTCACCACTAGTGGCCAACTTCATCGGATAAGGAAGAACGGGTATGCCTAAGCGATGCGCCTCCTTGTCGGTGATCAAATGGCAATTGGACCCGAAGTCTAACATGGCCCTAGCAGGCAATTGCTTTTGGCCTCCATCATAGATCAAGCCAACCTGCTCACCTGGCGACTCTTCAGGGGTTGCAAAATAAAACAAGGATACTGTAAGCGAACGGAAATAGGCACCAATGTCCGAGGCGTTAGCAATGAGGGCACTCATACGCACAGGGTCAGGATCAGGCAGATTGCTCACCAGGAATGATTCAGGCTCAGGCTCTGCGGCAGTATGCACACAAAGTGAAGCAGATCGATCAAACAGTAAGCGTTGGGTAGTGTCTGTTAGAGAAACGTCAGAAGATAATATAGTAGGTTCATTCACTCCCTACCGTCGGTTTGTCGGAACCCTAACCTCAGACCAGCGTGATCCTGGACCATGAGTAAGCAACGTGGTCGGAACTTCAGTCTGAAAATGTGAAGCAGAAGCTGCCCCTTTGTCCACAAATGTATTTTTTGAAACTGTGCGGTATCTGCCCGCGTCAGCCTCAGCTTCCGAAAACCCGACAAGTGTATCTAATTTGGAAGCCGGGGCAGGGACTCTGGATTTCCCCTGGAACCCGTCTGGAAAATTTTTAGACCCCTTTTTAGCAAAGTCATCTCGAAAACTCCCTAATACTGCAGCCATTGCTGTCAGGTGATGGGTGCCATGTACTCCATGTCAGTTGTAATTGGAGCCAAAGCATCCCTGTGCTTCAACCCCTGGGCATTGATCAGGGTCACCCGGCTCATCCCAACCATCATTGTATTGCGCTAGCTGCGCACTGTGCACTTCCTCACCTCGGTACTCTGTTGCATGCGCATGAAGCCATGGGCTTCTGTAGGCAGCATCATTTCTGTGCTCGTAGTCCTCACCTTGGTCCCGTTGATAGAACCTAACACCACTCTGCTCCTCCTCCACTGCACACGCGGCATAGTGATTGTCCAGATTGAACTTTACCTCTGCCTCCGGCATGTACTCAGGCCCTAAGGACACATATGGCACAGCCCTCTGCAGTTCACCTGGATCCACATGCGCCCTTGCCACTGCAGCAGTTGGCATAGGCGCACCGTCCGCTGCAGATTTGGCTGCAGCGGACTTCGGTCCTTTCTCTGCAGCCTCCATCGCCCTACCTCTGGCCGCAGAAGCCAGGAAAGCAGGCAACTGGTCACACTTATCCAGGTAGTGATCACCGTGGCAGATCTGACAGTTTTTAACAGCCATCGGTCTGTTGGAAGGGTAACCCGATCCTGTTGGTCTCTGCACATTGCTGTACCCACCTCCTCCTCTTCCAGCCTGGAAAGGCCTGGATGACCCGGCGCTCGGGCCGCGATGCGGGTGCATAGTGCTAGGGTAACCCCCTGCACTAGATCTCACCTCAGTGGCATGACTCCGAGGTGTAGCATGCTGACCAGAATTCTGGTTTCTTCTTCCAGCATCTTTGCTTCCCTCTGCAGTCAGGTCCTCATACCTGATACCCTTCCTGACCTGTGTCCTCACACGGTACTCATAGGCATTCTGCATGGCCTCAATGATCACACTTGCTTGGACTCTGAAGTTGTCATCTTCAACACCCAAGCCCTGAAGCTCTCTCTCACACACCTCCCGGAGGTACACTGGTACACCACGCATGATCACATCAATGATAGATGTCCTCTCAATCGTCCCATTGTAAGCGATCTTGTTAGACCCCTGAAACGCTGAGTAAACTGACAGACACCTGATCCCAAACTGCCTGGGGTTCTCGCTGACAAGTACCGTCCTGTCAAGCTGATTCTGCTTACCCATGATGCAGCCCTGGGTCCAAATGGCCAACTCAGCTGATGTTGCAACGTTGAGGTAGCGCTTGGCTACCATCAACAGGGCTTCAATAAAGCTGTAGGGCTCGTCTTGCAATGGATAAGGCTCGTACTCTCGTACCCCAGCCTCCTCGACCCCCATCAGGATCATCTTATTCCTCCTCATATTCCCCATGATGGTCTGAGTGCCATCCTGCAGGAAATCATTCCGGGTACTGCCGTCCCTGCCCTCAATGGCTCTCACCATGGGCGGCATTGCACTAGGGCACAAAAACTCTAGCTCTGCGAAGTGCTTCTTGAGAAAAGCGACCCCTGCTGGCAGAATAGTGCTCATGATGATGCTCACCTGGGTAGACACAGCATCGTGCAGCCTGTGCACGTTATTCCCCCAGAACAACCTGAGTGATCGGTCCCAGATCCTGTGAGAGATAATGCTCTCAGTCGCTGAGAACTCAACAACCCTGGACGAGTCAATCACAGTCTTCCCATCTAGCTTGACACCAGTCAGCCAATTTACTGGTCCTGGTGTGGCACTCTCTGAATCAGGGCGTCCACCAGGATCATCTCCTGCAGGAGCTTGGCTCCTGGCAGGGTCTACTGACCCGTACAACACACCTTGTCTTGACACCCATCTGTGACCGGGAGGCTGACCCCCACCCGAAGGTGGTCCACCATTAGGTGGTTGGTTACCTCCTGCTGGCCCTTGACTATAGCCAGTTCCTGTCCCACCTCTGTGGAACTCACCTCGGTCTTGATGTCCATACCGCATGTTCTGATTCATGCCTTGCCCTTGCGACTGACCTTGGTGTTGATCATGACCTTGACCCTGATTGGTGCCCTGACCTTGACCAGAGAACCGGTGCTCTCTTTGATTCTGACTAGAATCTCTCACAGATGGAAACCCATTCCATGGATGCTCTCTAGGTACCTGCTGAGCAGGCCTGAACCTACTCTGGTCCTCTTGAGACGGATCTTGATAGCTGCGTTCCTGGGACGACTGATGCATCTGCCGTACCTCTGGTGCCTGCCCGCAGGGGCTCAATGGTCATTGCAGCGGTTCTAGCTGCATCCTCACCTTGCTGTCGGCGATCATATTCCAGTAGCAGTCTCTGGGCAAGCGCCGCCCTATCACGGACTGCCCTAACCCTGGAGCTATCCAGACCAGAACCACCTAGACCCTGAGTGACAGGAGTATTCCAATTGGAATGCTCAGTGCCCGCAGCCGTATGAAACGACTGTGATGCAGCAGGTCCCGTGAAACGGTTACCTTGTTCTTGAGGTTCTCCAGCGGTGACATCATCCCCGGTACTTCCCCCAGATCCTTCACCTTCAGGCTCCTCCGACACGGACGCCAAACCTTGCATCCGCGGCACAGAATCTTCATATCGTCCAGACTGTGGGTAGACTGGTACGTTATGCGTCTGTCCAGCCGACCTCGCAGGGACTTGCGTCGGCGGCGGCGGTGGCGGCGGTGGCGGACGTGATGATCCAGATTCCACACCATGAACTTCTCTTCTCACAGATGCAACCTGAATAGGCGCAACATTGGAGGGAGGGACAGAGGCGGCAGCAGCGACGGGCACGAATACTGGGATGTCCGCAACAGGCACATGCACTGGAGCACTCTGCGCCATGGGCTCGTGCACCGCAAAAGGCATTGACACGTGCACAGCAGGGGACAGTTCAGATGCTCTCTGGGGCGCGGCTACTGATGTTGCAGACCCAGACTGAGACCCACCACCGACATCAGTCACAACACTCTGTTCTGCAAGCCGGGTAACCTGCGTCATTTTAGACGGTGTCCCTGTGAAAGCATACTTGTAACTCTGCTTCTGGAGGTACATATACACAGGGTTGTCATATTGCATTTCAACTTCTTTCCCTGTTTCCACGTCTATGAATTTCTTTGGAACCTGGGCAGGTGACGCAATCAGGGCTTCTTTGATAGCTTCATTCCTCTCATCTTCCATAGGAGGAATGGTGGTTGCCGTCTCCTTATATTCCTCAAGGCTGCATGCCTCTTGTTTGCTTTCCAAAACTGACATCGCCTGATCAACCATCTCTTGCTTGAGCTTTAGCTTCTCCATGCATACTCTACTTTGTGGTCCAGCCCTATCATACATCTGTTGCCACATAGACTTCGGTTGCACAAACGAAACTGGAGGATCAGACGAGGTTCCAGCAACTGAGGCTCCAACTGGCGCACCCTTTGTTGCTAGAGCACCCCTTGTGTTCTTAGCAACACTATCCTTCTCAATCTCTGGAGCGACTTTGGGCACTTCTACAGCCCCTAATCCTATCCCGCTCATCTTCACCGTTTTATCGATCTTGGAACGAACGATTTCAGCCACAGACGATTAGAGGTGATCCTAATCGGACTTTTTCTTTCTTAAACAAGTACTAATAAACTCTTACAGAGCTTATAGTAAGAGCTTCTCGATCCACTGCTGTAACTCAGTGGAATCAGCTCGATAACAGGTGATAGCTCTTGCTACTTCACCTGGACTTCTTCGATACTGTTGACAAGATCTCGTAAAGCCTCGACACTTGAGGTACTTATGGGTTTCTTGGGACGATCTTGGGCGATTGTGGCCGTTGATCTGATGTGATGAGTCGCTTGCTTGGCGACTTCTGATGACTGAAGATATCTCTGATGAATCAGATGGTCGACTTGGAGCCAAAGGAAAGGCTGTAGATTGGAGATGTGATGGTGGGTTGGTGGTAATATCCAGCTGTAGACTGGAGATATGCCTTGTTAAGAGGCAGGAATAACTCTAATTGCTGCAGATGGTCGACTGTTGGCCTAGGTGCTCTGCCAGCTTCGTATCAGGAGACTTGTTGATGCTTATAGAGTCGTTGTTGGCCTAATTGCTCTGCCAGTTTCCCCTTAGTAAGACTTGGATTGACGAATAACTTGCAGATTGATAATCAGGAACAATAGCTAGAAACGTTGAGAGTCTATTGAAGGCCGTGAGATCAAGGTAAGAAAGAAAAAGTCAAGGACCCAGTTCGGGATCCTCTAAGACGGCAACCACACTTGTTCAGGTTCACACATTACTTCCAACCGAAAAAGCAGTTGGCGCAGTCAAACGCACGGTGCAGTCATACGTCGTGACAGCAGAGGCACGGATGATATGTCAAGGTAGCACAATCCGGATACGCTTCTGCTCCGGTCCGCTCCGCTCCGCTTCGATACGGCGGGCTCGGAGTATCAGTACTTTGCAGTCAAAAGCTTGTTTTAGGCACATTCTGGCTTACATACTAGCATACAAAGACATGAAGATGGTTGTAGGCCATGCATGCCCAGATGCCCCCCTACTGGCCACAAAGTAACCATGCATCCATGCATCATGCATGCATGCATGCATGCATATTCGTTAGGACGTGGACCATGCAAAATGCTTTGGCAAAACAGCCAATGATTGATGCAGTCCCCAACTCCTGATGTGTCCAAACAAAAATAACTAGCAACCCCAGTTTGTGCTTGTCATGCATAACTAACATCCCCTCAAATTTCCCCTTAGCCCTTCAAATCTGGCTGCAACCTCGCATGATACCGTCGGTATGCAGAATGAGGCGACTTTGGCTCAGGGTTCCCCGAGGAAGGCTGGGTTTTCTTAGCTCGTCAAGTGCTGAATTGCTGATCGATCTGACGATTGGAATATGGCTCGGATACCGTTTAGTAGTCGCAGACGCGTTTCGTTGTTTTCGGAGTTCGTTGTTCCTTAAAACAGGCAATTGATTGTTCGCAGAGATTTTTGATCTTTCCCTGTCCCTGTGTTGCAATGGGCTAAAGTCTTCGTCATACCGAAGCCAAACAACTTAAGCTTGCATTGCTTGCAACGCGTATGGGAAGACAGCTTGTACGGGTCAGAGAGTTTCGGCGTTTTCCCGAGGTTATCAACGAATCTGTCTGGGACGTCATCAGCGATGTCCTGAGCTCTATCGGACATGCTGTGTAGGCGTAATATCGCACGGTTGCTGAAGCCGCCCCCAAAGGCATCGAAGCCGCAAGTGTGCAAGGGTTGCATGGCCTGTCATGTCGCCCGGATGGGCTGCAAAAAAATTCCTGCATGGTGAGCCGGATCGGAGCAGTATTGCCGTATCCGGAGCGGAGCAGCGATCTGCTCCGGATACGAAACAGCTTTTGCCGTATTGTGCTACCTTGTGATATGTGACTGCATGCTCGAGGGCAGGGGGGCACTTGGTCTGTACTGGCATGCTGGAGGTGAGGACTGTCTAATAGCATGGCATCACAGAATATGGCATCACAGAACATTCGGGCATGCCATGTTGGCATGGTAGTGGAATAAGTACGCAGCAAGCACATGAAGCATGCTTTCTTACAATGTTTATATCTGGCTGTTGTCATACTTCAATAGTAGAGCTTAATAGTTTATTGGCTGCTGGAAGAAAGCACAAAGACGCCAGCTATTGTGGCCTCTAATAAGAGGTCGGTCACACTGCGTTGTGTTTGGGGTTGCGTCAGGAAAAAGTGCAAACGCAACGCCGGTCATACTACCCAAACGCCAAACGCAACGTGTCCAAACGCGAACGCAGGGGCGGGGGGGGTTGAGGTTTCGCGTTTGATATGTTGCATTGATCTGAAGCTTGAAATGAACAATACACATGTCATAGTATACGATACTATCAAACACGAGTCGCTAGGAGCCCAAACGCAGTGTGACCAGTTTAGCGTCAGATTCACGCAAAATCCAAACGCAACCCAAACGCAACTGCCAAACGCAACCTCAAACGTAACGCAGTCTGACCGACCCCTAAGGAAGTACGACAGGGGTACCTGGCTGATGGACAAACCAGGAATCCTAGCAGAGGGACTGAGGCAGGCACGGTGCTGCAGCATGCAATGCACCTAACAGAAAACATGCAGCAAGCGCACGCAACAAGTCCCTACACATGACAGCATCCCATTGCATTGTGTGCTCACACCGGTTCACATGCACACGCCATGCAATAAAGATGATGCCGCACTGGATTGTAAAAACAAGTACTAGACTGACGACATTGTGACACATCTGACATTCACAGCCGACCAGAAGCAACTAGGCACACACGCACAAGAAGTAGTACCCTACATGGGAGCATGGATGGGCAGGTCCTCCGAATGGAGCTAAAGACTTCTTCGATGTGTACCGGGGCATGCTTGGGTGGGATGCCTTGCCCTTTGTGGAACTCGTGGTACATATCGTTGTGGCGTAGACGTTTTCAGACGCTGGAACTTCCGTTGTCTTTCTTTCCAGCCTTTTGTTGGTCCCTTCACTTTACTTCCCACTTTTCCTCATTTCCCCCCTACCCTCTTGTGTTAGTTTCGTTCATTCCTCCCAACCCTCTGTTAGGCGCCCACGCGGCCGAGCCTTTTTGAGCCGGGCCCAGAGGTGTAACGACATTAACCCTACATGCACAAGACATACAGCTTTGCACAAGCAACACACGCAACACACACATCACCAGCACGTCAGCACGCTCTTCATGGGCAGGGAATACGGTTTGCCCGACCTTTGTACTCTTGTTCTTGTTGTTTGGTGGGTGACCTTGCTATCCTTTCTTTCCTCTTGTGCCTTCTCCCTTGACTTTCTTAGCTGGCTTTTTGTTTGCCGACGTGGCCGAGCTTCGCTTCAGCATGGGCCACAGGTGTAACGGCATTCACACGTCACCAGCACCACCCAACATTCAACCAGCAAAGCAGCACCCTCACCCAACATTTTTTCAGACGCAAACATAGGCAGGGACAAACACGGCAACTACTGCCGAAACACACAGCAGTCTAGGACGCCGCAACAGTTTTCAGGGCACACACGTCACTCGGGGGCTGCGCCAAAGGCACAGCTTTTACAAATACGACAGGGGTACCTGGCATGCACTTGTGTATGAGATACGAACAGTCCTGCGTGGGGGGTGGTAGATGAACAAGGAGGACTTCGTGAGCAGGTTGAAAAGATGGACACAATTGAACGGGGTCGTACTCTCGGCAACACTGCAAACGAATGATCTGGCAGCCTGGCACATGTGTCAGTCAGCATGGGCATTAAGGGGAGCGGAGACGAGTATGGAAAACAGTTTGAGAGACACCACAGGAAGGCAAGCATCAGGCCCCCAGGCGACGGGCCGCAATGCAGCTGAGCCGCGCTTAAAAAACGAGTGCCAGTAGCCTCATTTGATGACGAGAAGTTTGGTGCGCAGCAGCACCAGGAGCGGCATTTAATTCGTGCAGTGGTTTGGCTTTTGTGCAGGCCAACCCACTGGTGCCAGGCCGCTAAGTTAATGACATTACACCTCTGGGCCGCTACGTGGCGGCTGCTGGACCGACGGGAACCAAACCTTGACAAGGCTGCAGTCACTGGGTTGGGATTCAATCACAGCCCCATGTGCGCAAGGTCAGCAGCTGCCTCAAATGCCCCACCGTCACATCCATGATCTTAATTACACAAATCAAGCTGAGTGGGAAGCTATATGTGGCAAAGTATGGGGAGAGGGGGAGGCAAGACATGGCTCTGAGGCAAAACACACAGACAGCAATTTCCTGAGCCCTTAACGCTCCATAGCTAGCCTGCACAACACTCCATGGTTCCGTGCCTCCTCCCCCATCAGTCCCTGGCCACAGTCACGCCGGTGGTTTCAGCTGGCAAGGGCCGGTTGAAGCCGCCCCTGCGGTTCATGTACTGGCGAGCGGATCGCTTGCTGGCCACCTTGATGCCGCTGATGTTGACGGCCTCATCGTCCACCTGCGTGAGGCAAGATTCATAATTAAAAACAATATGAGGAACAAAATATACCGGTAACTATTTTGGGGCACTCCTGTCAAACTTGTACCTTTGCCATACGAAGCAGAAGCCACGGATCTTCGCTCAAGAAACAAACCACTCCTCGACATTTCATTTCACCAAGAGGGACCCACCCGAGGTAGGCACGCTCATGTCACACATGCAAGGCATGGGTTCATGGACCTGCCTTGGGGATGTGCAAGTTTGTCTCTTCCAGGGCTGGGGGACCCACCGCCTGGACAGGTGGAAACCCTGAATATCCACCCCTCCCACAGAATCGAGGGTCAGGGACAAATGGAGTCAGAGCAGCCAAAGATGCACACACGCAAAGCATCATGACTCATGCACATCTAGGCGCCACAGGAGCATCCAGCATCAATCCCCTTCAGAATCTGACTCGTGCCCAGCCGAATCAGAACCCACGCTGACAGCAGCCTCAGATCAAAGGATGACCTGAACCAGATTTCCCCTCCGCGGGCACTCCCTTCCCCTGCCCTCCCCAATCCTGGCGAAACCCTACGCACTGCTCCTACTGCATCAGGGTCTAAGGGTGGCAGCCTGGCAGGGTGCTTTCGCTGCAGCAGGCGCAGTCGGGTATAATACGGAAGGTTGGGACAATTCAACATCGTGACGTGGCCCTCATCACGGTGCCACGATAATTTTACGGTTCTTCAGTCAGGATATTACTGTTTAACTGCGTAACAGACCGTGTTATGTTATACCTCCGAGTCCCTATCACAGTGTCAGAGCCCAACACTGATGAGAAGCAGTGATGTGCCGATTACGTCCTTACAGTAGCTGAATTTCAGTCACCGTAATTTCAGGGCAAGTTCACATACTTTTACCCATAAGAGGCCGTAATTACGTACACAATTTCCAAATCACAGCACCATTGCACAGCACTGAAGCCACCCACCATCTTGCCCTGCGTCGTGTCGAAGCTGAACGGGATGCCCATCGCTTGCATCATCTGAATCTCCTCGGGCGTCATGTCCGCCGTCAAGTCAATGCCGCCGCCCTCGCCGCCCTCCACGTCCTCGCCCTGCTGCTCCCCGTCTGCCGCCTCGCCCTGGCCGCGTGAATGCTTGTTCCTCCGCCGCTCCTTGTCCTTGTGCTTCTTCTTCCTCTCCTTGCCCTCGCGGTCGCCCCTGCTCAGAAAGAGTGGGAAAGCAGCAGAGAAATTGCAGAAAGAAAACGGGGTTTCACTGGGGATGCCTGAGGGTTGCCGTAAGGACCAGTGCTGAGCAATTGCGCCGTAATTCAGACAATGTGCCAGTACGGTTATGACGGTCGATTGCTGGTAAATGTAGCTGAATTCGCCTTAAAAATTATGGTAATCGAAACTCAGCTACTTAATTTAGCCACCGTAAGGACCACAATCGGCACAGCACTGGTGAGGACCCTCCAGCAGGTCTATATGCGTATCCCTTGTCACTTAACTTGTCTGTCGGAAGACTTCTCTCAGCAAAAAAGCTTATTTCAAACGTGACAGACATCGGCAAACAAAGTTTACCTTTGTATCCCTTGCTCAGTCACATGAGCCATTTCCTTTATGAGGGCTAATAGGATGAAAAACAGCCAGATCCACATTTCTGGCCAGATCCTATCATTTTTCAAACATAGTTGTTTTATGTGCCGACACGAGAAGAAACCTTAAGACCGTTTGTCTGACTCAGCGCTTGGATCAACAGATTCCTTCGCAGGGCACCAGTACATACTTGAGTGCGCTTCAGTTACAATCTAGCTAAATCGGGCCACCAGCTGCAGGCCGATTTAGGTTAATAAGTCCCACCTGGCTCAGTGGTGGCCGCCCGTCAGCCCCCAGCGGTGCTCTATTACACACTTCAAGGAACCTTGCAGGGCTCCCTCATCCTCAGGGGCTCAGGGCCACTAGCAACCGCTTCCTTGTGGAATCAATCTAGTGGCCACGGCCCCAAGCTGCGCTGTTTCCTTTACCTCCACACCCTAATAGGGCGTAGCTTTCGTATTTTCTTCAGGAATCCATCACCGTTGCAGACCTCAACTGTCTTTTGCTGTAGAAAAGCTATATGCAGCTCAATGCCACTCCTTGTCATGGCCTGAAACGTGCTGGCACGGTGCACACAAATGTGCTTCAGCTACAATACAGCCACACACCAGCATTACAGCTGGATTTAGAGTTTACATCTGAATTAATGTTCTTCCTTTCCACGCTGGGGTCAGGGTCAACATCCGCACACCTGCCCTTCCTTTCGGGGCTGGGATTCAGGCTCAGGGTTTAGGGTTTACATCTGCATACCTGTCCTTCCTATCGGGGCTGCCAGACTCGTCCCCCCGGCGGCTCCTGCCCCTGTCGCGGACCTCCTCTCGGTCGCGGCCGCGGTCGCCCTCCTCATCCAGCGTATGCTTCCTAGCTCCAAACTCCTCATCAAGACCTGACCCTGAGAGCACAACACCAGCCAGTCATAGGTTCAGCGATACTGAAGAAGTGAAGGGTCAAGTGTTCAGGGTTCAGCGTTCCTTGATATGTGAAGGGTTCAGGGTTCAGCGTTCCTCAAAAGTGATGGTTTTCGGGTTCAGGGCTCGAGGTACAGCGCCCCTCCAGAAGGAAGGGGTCAAGGGATCATCAAGAAGTGGGGGCTTGAGTGTTCATCCAGAAGTGCTCAGTACTCAGGATGCCTCCAGACGGGTTCAACTCGGCCACAGCTCCGCACATATCTCAAGGATTAATTAGATGCAGGGGAGCCTCACACCAGAGGTTCAAACAGAGGGAACCACCAATTTGTATGTTGGATATCTAAACATCCAGGCTCCTTGTCTAATTGGAGGTGAGGTGCGGATGTCCCAGGGTGGGCCTGATAGAAGTTCAAAAGTTGCAATCAAACCTGATGGGGATATTGCAATCAGCCTAATGGGAGGTGTTACAATCAGACCTGATAGGGTAAGTTACTATACAACTGACAGGGATCAGTTACAAAACCGCTACAACCTTAGGCGTTACCCACAGACGTGCATAGACAACGAGTGCTGAGAGAGTCGCGAATACAGCATGCGGCCAATGGACAAAAGGCACACAAATGCGCCAGTGCTGTGCTGTGCGATTGCGCCATTTTCAGAAATCGTGTGTAAGTAGTAACAGTCCCTCACTGGTAAAAGTAGCTGAATTTGCCTTGAAATTGCGGTTACTGAAACTCAGCTACGTCATTCAGCCACCGGAAGGACCCTAATCGGCACAGCAATGAACCCCGCACGCCCGACACCTCAAGGCCTTGCACAATCATGCATGGCCAGTGAGTGATCATGGTGACACATCGCTACCCCACCCCTCGCTACCCCTCCCACTCACTCCTCTTGCGATCCCGATCCTCCTCCTCGTGGCGTGAAGACCGCTCCCGCCTCGGAGCCCTGTCATCATCAGGCCTATCGCGCCTCCCCATCCGATCATCGTCCGGCCGCTCGCGCCTGGGTTCGACCCTGGGCACAGGGCATGGCAGGGCGCAAATCAGGAGCAGGATCTGTGACTTGGGTGGCCATGCCTACACTTCTGCCCTTGACCCCCATGGCTGCTCTTCATAGGCAGCAGGATTACAGACATGCACACACTATTTATTCACAGACAGGGCACAAGTCAGGAGCAGGGGCTGTGACTCCTGTGACTATGACAGCACTAATGCCCTTGACGGCTTGACCCCCAAGGCTTCTCTTAGGAAGGCAGCGAGATTACAGACATGCACACAGTTGATTCACAGGCAGGGTGCAAGTCAGGAGGAGAGGCTGCGACTCGTGATTATGACAGCACTAATGTCCTTGACCCCCCAAGGCTTCTCTTAGGAAGGCAGCGAGATTACAGACATGCACACAGTTGATTCACAGGCAGGGTGCAAGTCAGGAAGAGAGGCTGCGACTCGTGACTATGACAGCACTAATGTCCTTGACCCCCAAGGCTTCTCTTAGGAAGGCAGCGAGATTACAGACATGCACACAGTTGATTCACAGGCAGGGTGCAAGTCAGGAGGAGAGGCTGCGACTCGTGACTATGACAGCACTAATGTCCTTGACCCCCCAAGGCTTCTCTTAGGAAGGCAGCGAGATTACAGACATGCACACAGTTGATTCACAGGCAGGGTGCAAGTCAGGAGGAGAGGCTGCGACTCGTGACTATGACAGCACTAATGCCCTTGACCCCCAAGGTTTCTCTTAGGAAGGCAGCGAGATTACAGACATACACACACTTGATTCACAGGCAGGGTGCAAGTCAGGAGTAGAGGCTGCAACTCGTGACTATGTCTGCACTAGTTCCTTTGACCCACATGGCGGCTCTGAGGGAGGCAGCAGGATAACAGACATGCAGAGTGTTTATTCACAGGCAGTGAGTAAGTCAGGGGCAGGGGCTGTGACGAGTGGCCATGGCTACACTGATGCCCTTGATTCCCAACGTCGCCTTCAAAAAAGCCAGAAAGTTCAGACATGCAAGCAATATTTTTACAGGCAGATTCCGAGATTCTACTGCGTCCAAATAAAACAAAAGATGTTGTCGTTGCAACCACCTATGTAAGTACCAGAGATAGGGCCATTACATGATGTATGGGGCCTCACTGCTCACCTGCCCCTGTCGTGGCTTCTGTCCCGATCTCTGTCTTTGTCTCGGCCACGATCCCGGTCGGCCCGCTCCCTATCTCTTTCCCGCTCCGGATCAGGTCGGTCTCTGTCCCGGCCGCGGTCTCTGCTGCGATCCTCTTCGCGGTCTCGATCACGGGCCATGCTGCTCCACTATGGGGAGGAGAGGACTGATCTGGTGCGGATGAGCTGCGTCCTTGTGCAGGTTCAGGCTTGAGACTTTCCCGTCAGGCCTCCAGCCAAGCTGTCGCTTTTCGAGCTGATGACTTTGTGAAGATGCCGGGCTTTCCTAGCCTCCGCCTCTTGCTGATTGTCGAAGTGCTCAACCTGCATGGTGTGCGTGAATTTGCATGGAGTCTACATGGGTTCCAATATTGAGCATACAGGTGGCAACACAGTTTTCAGATATCTGAGCAGATGGTTCACAAGTTGCGAACCATCTGTGTGGTGTTGATGCATGTGGATCCTAGCCGGTGCCACGCCATGGACCAGCACCGCACGTCTCCCCCCCCATGTAGAGCGGATCTGCATGGACCTGCTCGACACAGGTTGATCATGATCCCTTCAGCGACCCCAACCAATCTCGATTTCATAGTTCAGAGTATGCAATAATTTTCCTCGCTGAGTACCCACCCAACTGGCCAAGCAACTTTTCTCGAACTTGCTGCGATAGAGCTTACACTGCGGAGGAATAGTGCTTCCAGGCTTATAGTCAAATCCGCTATCCAAGACGCACTTATAAAAATCGTCTCGGGCCTGCAATCGTTGAACCAAAAGCTTAAGTAGCCGTGGCCAACGTTATTATATCCTGCACAGCAGGCAGAACGCAGATTTTGATCCCTGAAATTCACCTGATAGCAGACTGCCCTTTTACTTTTGGAAGGGGCGAGTCCAGAGGACATCCAGGAAAGTGGTATATGTTGACGCCTGAAGTTTTAGCACGGTACGCGGTACGGCCCCCCTGGTACGGACCAGGTGGGTACGGACGCCTCATACCTCATGCCGATCCAGTGATTCTTCCTCGGGTCACGCTCTGGCATTTTCTCACTATCATTCGCTAGATTTGCTGGGCTTACACATGGTAGAATGTTCGAAGCCGGAAGGCATAACAAATCACAAGCGTGATGGCTACTGCCGAATGGACCCAATTCTTCCTCCCCAGTGCGAATGCCATAGCCGTGCTAGCTCCAATCATGGCTTCAGGTACGAATCGAAGAAGTTAGCAGCGCTACTTCACGGCCTACTACGTGGGTGTGGTACCGGTAATAGATGAAATTGGCTCTTTATTTGAATATTGTGGTCCAGCATGCATGTATGTTGTGTGACCCGCTGGTATACCATATGGCTTCTTATGGCCCACTCCATTTTTCAAATAGGAGTATCACGCTTATTAAATCACAGCGCCCTTCGGACGACCTATGCTGCTTACCCTGTAGGTGTCATGAGGCACCATGTGGCGGCCTGGTAGGGCTCAAGACCGTCCGAGCTTGAAGAGGACGCCCCACATGGCGGCATCATGGCTTGGGCAGGTGACGTTTATCATTATTATCCCGAAACCAATGGAGCAACTTGACATTCTGGAGGAGAGTAATCAGGGATCCCAGGTGAGTAGCCATGGATTCATGCTGAGGGGGCGGCACATGAGGTGGGATGTATATCCTCAGCACATTTTCCTTGTTCCTGGTTCTGACACGAAATCACACCTGGTTACATGAATGAACCCAGAGTTTATCTCATAGTGCTGGGAGATGCCACGGGGTGATGTGGCTTGCCCCGGTGCCAGTCCCAGGACCGCCCATACTACCCATAGGGTCTACCCAAGCAAAATGCATGCTGATAGATCCAGGCCCCGAAAGACGTGGGAACAATCTGGGAGGTAACCACCACACATAGATTCAGTGACAATCGAAGAGCTATGTTACACAGGGACAAGTTGAACGCTTTTCCTATCCCTGCAATGGCACGATGGGAAATAAATTGCAGTACGGCATGTACGGCAAAAGAGACAGGCCCAAGGCAGGGATACAATTATTGAGTCTAGGCTTAAGTAAGCTTGCTAACGAGGCTTGAAAATAAAAAGGAAGGATATAATGTGGGGCAGAGAGAATGTTGCCACACAATAGGTAAATAAATGCCAATAGCTAGGTAGGTACCCAATCGCAGCTGTTTTGCCGTTGTTTCCCACCACTCAACCATAACTATATTTCATGTTCACTGTGTCCGTACACACAACATTATATACCGCTATGCCGGCAGCAGATTCGTATGGTAGCAAACATCTAAAAGTATTGCTTGCGAGCTTCAAGTGTTTAACAACTAAGCTCAAAGTTTGCTATAATATCCTCATTGCAGCACCATGCCTGAAAAGCAAAGCGACTCTAAATGAACAACTACAAAATCCAATCCTAACTCAACACAGCCAAAATCCAGAATCGTTTTTGGCGTAAATTCACGTGATGATTGGATACAATGAATTCACATGATGTTTGAATCCGGCTAAATATACGTTCAATCTTTCTTTCATGTGCACTGCTTCCAGCAGACCGGACCATGGCCCACAAAGCCAACGGGGCATTCCACATAGCACAGTCCAGCGTCCAGCACCTGTCGTCATCAAGCACACATCTTGCATCAGTCAAACAAGCCACCCCTTCAGTTAATAATATAATAATGTGTTTCCTATTGAGCATGCGTTTCCTAATGAGCATGCGTTCCTATTGAGCATGCATTCCCTAATGAGCATGCGTTTCCTAATGTGTATGCTGTAAAATGTGTCCCCAACTTAGGGGGTGTATGATATGGCATCATATGGCACAGGTTTAGCCGGATTGTGCTACCATGCCACTTACCGGGGTCGCTGGATCACATGTCTTCGGAACAATCCCGCCGAGGTTCCCGTAGGTTGTCTGAAAGAAAGTCCCCTGGTTGGGCTGGCACATGCAAGCGCCATCGTCATGGTAGCCTTCTTTGCACTGGAAGTCGCAGTAACTGTTGTGGCAGCTCCAGTCGTAGAAGCAGCCTTGGAAGGGATTGCCGCAACACGGGTTGTGCACGCAACACCCGCCTTTGCCATATCCAATGGGGGCCCAGCTGCACACCATTTGAAGGGGGGACCCTAGCAAGGTTAATATTCTGCATTTGATGTGTTTCAACCACAGAGCTGCAAAGAGAGTGAACATAGAAAACTCAGGGGACCCGGCAGCCGATTGGCCCCTCGATGCCAAGATAAATGGATGAAACACCCTGCCTACCAAACTGAACCCTAAAGCCAAGGCTCACCAGCTCCCCAGGGCTGCGGTCATGCCCGTCGGACAGTTTTGCCAGCAGGTAAGTCCGTCAGCGCTCGGGTAGTTTCCAACCGTGCAGTCTGGTAAGCAAGAGAAACCGTAGGGGTACGTGCCCGGGAGGCACAAGGTTGGGATGACCCCCGCACCTCGGCCCACACCCTCAGCGCACAAGAGGTGGCCGCCCACGTAAAAGCCCACGTTTAGCGAGTTACTCTGTGTACAAGCAGCAGCCAAGTCATTCAGGCAGCATAACGGCCATTGAATGTGCTTGTATAGTTTTGGCGCAGGATTTCGCTCCGGCCGCGAGCTGCACTGTACCCTAATCCCTCATGCGGACATGCCCCCTGGGGGGCTAATTCTGTTTCTGTCTTGAAAGAGATTTTCTAGTTCATGGATTTGCTGATGAGCTGCTTGGTGCACACTCACCGATCCAAGCCTGACGGTAGCTAGGATTCCGATGGTTTGGCTGGGCAACTTGAGCCCCCCCAAAATGGCTGGGAAGAGTGTGATTGTCCCAGTTAGGGCGAGGTACACTCCGACGTAATTCTGGTCGACGTACAGGTCAGCAACAACGGTGCCGCTGCCACTGATCAAAGGGTCGATGACATGTTTGAGTGCTGGCGAGAAAGCCAGGAATGCATCGAGCGTGGCAGTTGCGGTGAGGGAGATCTGCATCTTGAAGTCGTTGTGGCTTTTGTACGTGAAGATGAAGTCTAGCTGTCCCTCTGCGGGGATGGGGCCGATGACCAGTTTTCCACTATTGAGCTTAATCTGAGGAAGGGAATCAGGCATGTCATTCATGTTAGCCTTGAGGATGAAGCCTGCGTGACGAAGAAGGCAAATCAGTTGAGTAAGGAGCCCTAAATAAACCCGAAGCCGTAATCCCTTCACCCCAAGCCGAAGCATTTACCCAAGGCCTTTACTTAACCCGAAGCCTTTACCCGAAGCCTTTACCTGAGGCCTTTACCGAAGCCCTCAAGCAACCTTTAGCGCTACACCGAAATCCCTCAACCCGAGGCCCTTTACCAAAGCCCCAATCCCGAAGCCCGGACTCCTCTGCCCATCAACACAAACTCACCGTCGGGTTTTGAACATTGGTTGACAGAGCAAAGGCGAAGTCACCATTGTTGTAGCCGTTACCCAGGGGGTCCAGGTCTACGCAAGGAACAAGGTGGACAAGAAAACAGTACTTGCGGTTAGGAGATAGAAGTGTTTCAGGGTTGACGTAGTGACCTTGTTTAGACAAAAGGTTCCATAACACCGTTGATGGGCCGCCTCCAGGCAGTGCAAGGCATCATGAAGACCCCGACCTGGACCAGCCTTTGGCCCCTTTCCCAAATGGCAGGGCTGGCCGCACCGCAGATCATGGCAGTTCCAGGCTGGCGCAGGTGCATTACGGCAGATAGCCATGGTATTACAGAAAATTTTATACAATGGTGTGCCGAGTGGGATGCATGTGTCCTCAGAGAAAGCTAAAAGTACTCACTGAGTCCAAAGGCAACGGTGTCCTCAGAGAAAGCTACGCACTTACTCAGTCCGAATGCAACGGTTCCAGGAACGCTGACGGTGCCCCAATTCGGGACCCCAAAGTCGCCTTGGAAAGATCCAGTGACCATGACGTTGCTCTGGAAGTTGTCACTGTTGCTGAAGCTTCCCATCCCCGAGTAGGTCGGGCCATAGTCCCAGATGTTGGACATGGACGCAAAAGGGAGGGCAGTCACGCTGTAGATGACCGAGGTGAGGCCGACCGTGACAGAGATGGGGGGCTCCGCACTGACTTCGAAAGTATAAGTTGCGCCCTGAAGGCAAGCGGTGTTTATTTGAACATGCTTCAGGTACAATTGAGGTGCAACACGGCGTGCGGTCGTGGGTGGGGCCTCGATGCGGTATGCTCTGCTGCTCGGCCCTCCGGCCATATGCCAATCAATGCTAGCTCACAATTGGCCTTGTGGCGGCCCCATAACATTTTTTGCTTGCGGGCTGTGTTTACTTGGACATGCTCCAGCTACATTTCAGCTGCACCAGGCGATGCTTGACGCAATCTACTCTGCTGCTCGTGCCGCCAGTAAGTGTTGCAGCAGAGGGGAAGGAATAGAGTACTCAAGTATGTTGCCTTACATGCCGTATGCCTACCAGAGTCTCGCTTAGCTTGCATCATCTACTATTCAGTTAAGCTACATCATGGTTTGCGGCTGAGGGGGCCTTGTGTAACATGCCTAGATGCTTGGGCTACTGGCCGCAGACCGGTCAAGGTTTGGTCCCAATTACCTATGCGGAAGCCATCCAACAAGTCCTTAAAGGTGCCTTGGTGCACATTCAATAGACAGGCCGCAGATAACATACCCGGTACGACATGTGTATGGAACTTATGCACCGGGCACTCTGAGGGCCAGCACTCACTGAAAATCCGAAGGCGTACGTTTTCGTGCATGGGTTGATTGCGGCACATATCTCGATTTGTTTGGTGGCCAAATTGCCGTAGAAGTAGCTGTTTTGAGCATCAAGTGCGGGAGCAATGTTGGCGCATGCGCTTCCGATCCTCCTGATCGAGCCGCCCGAGGTAATGAAGTAGGGGCAGGTGGCCTGAGCCACCGCGCTGCCGATCATGGTCGACACCTTGTTTGATGCGAACATGGGGGAGCCCTGGAAGGCAAGCTGGCTGACGGCTGACACGCTGCCGAACAAGCTCATGGGATCATCGAGGAAGGTCCAAAGCCGTCCCGTGAAGCATGTGCTACCCAAGCAGGACTTCATGGTGCCCAAGCATGTGGTCACGAGGGAAGAGACCAGCGCGCTGCAATTGCCTGATGAAGGGCCGGCTGAAAGAGTGCATGGGAGTGGGGTTGGGGGTGGGCAGGGTGTCTACTAGAGGGGGGGCCCCCCCTCAAGGGGCAGGCAATGTAGGAATTTGCAAGAGAAACAGGCCAACAAGATGGAAACATTTGTAGGGAATCATGACTAGAGAGGTGGAGGGAGCGAGGTAGGATAGGCCATGTGGGTTTACAAACAATTTATCCATACCGTAGAGCAGAATAGGGTTCGCGCACGCCTGTTTTCAATATTTTGGCAAATCGTCCGCGCAGCAAAAAAAAGGCATGTGTCCGCGCAGCTCTTTACCGCGCAGCAGCCATTTTGAACAAAATAGTTTATTTGCTGAGTTCGCAGCTCTTACGATCTTATTAATAAATGTCCGCGCAACTACAAACAAACCAACTTCGCGCAGGGCAAATAGCCCATACGTACTGTCAACACAATCGAAAACATTGCATGGAGACTAAACGAACAGTATATAGTGTCGATCTAACAACCTTTGCCTTGCCGTAGCTAGCAGTCAGGGCCGATTTTTGGCAGAAATTTGATATTTGGTCCCGGAAATGAGTCCGCACCCCCTTAAATAGTTTTTTGCTCTGTGACTGACGAGTTCGCGCAGCATGAATTCTTGAATTATTTTTGCCGCGCATGCTGTTCGCGCATCCCTCAAAATAATTAATTAATAGTGGAGTGAAACCGGTTCTACGGTATAGAGCAATCATAAGCACGGCAATGAATATATAAATCTTCATGTCTGCTCCGGCCTATCGTTATCATGGCTTGAACTACAATTTTGGTTCAGTACACCCAAACCGGCGCACTCGTATATTTGAAATCTTGACTTGCATGGCTCAAACTCGATTGCCTTCTACTCTTTCTCGGTTTCTCCCCTTTGAGGTTCCTTCGTTTCAGATGTTGCTCTCCCTCAAATACTACTTACGACACAACATGGGCTGCAAGGCTGTACACCCTGTACCATGGTTAAAGCAAACACCCACCCCACTCACTAGGAATGCGCAAGGGGGTCGTTGAGGGGGTCGTAGGCGGTGATGAAGGGGTCGTTGAGGGGGCCGAAGGAGGTGATGAAGGGGTCGTCGAGGGGGCCGAAGGAGGTGACAAAGGGGTCGTTGAGGGGGCCGAAGGAGGTGACGAAGGGGTCATTGAGGGGGCCGAAGGCGGTGATGAAGGGGTCGTCGAGGGGGCTGAAGGAGGTGACGAAGGGGTCGTTGAGGGGGCTGAAGGAGGTGATGAAGGGGTCGTTGAGGGGGCTGAAGGAGGTGATGAAGGGGTCGTCGAGGGGGCTGAAGGAGGTGACGAAGGGGTCGTTGAGGGGGCCGAAGGAGGTGACGAAGGGGTCGTTGAGGGGGCTGAAGGAGGTGATGAAGGGGTCGTCGAGGGGGCTGAAGGAGGTGACGAAGGGTTCGTTGAGGGGGCTGAAGGAGGTGATGAAGGGGTCGTTGAGGGGGCTGAAGGAGGTGACAAAGGGGTCATTGAGGGGGCCGAAGGTTGTGAACTGGCTGCCCTTGTGGCTGTGGCTGGACAACCCGGCAGAGAGACGGGAGGGTGGGCATAAGGGGTGAGAGGGTCATGCATGAATAAGAATGCCAGGGTAATGGTGACGGATACGTTGCTTTATTTCCGTTCATTGATGACTGTCAACCTAGCCTTGCTTATTCCGGCAGAGGATTAAGAGGAGGGCTAGTACTAAGAAATATGTTTGCTGAGTATGAACAGTCGGCGTGATCATCATGATCATCCGGCAATGATGGTTGATGGATTTATTTTAAATGTGAAAGAGGAGCCAAGGTGGTAGGTGATAAAGTAAGACTTTAGGGGAACATCACTTTTTTTAAGAAGAAAGAATTTAACAGCAATTGAAGCAAGGCAAATAAAGGGGGGGAATCTCGAGGTGAGGGGGGGATTCTGAGGAATCCTATTTTCATTGCATATCTGGCACACTTCCTGGGTGCCCAAACATGTCTTGTGTTAGCAGTAGAGGAGCAGGAACGATTCAAAACAGGCAAGCAACCAAATCGAAAAACCTTGTTCGTCCATTTAGTTGTCAGATTCGGTTCCAGTAGGGCTTTAGCCTTCAATCACAATCACTCTCACACCATCAGGGAAACAACCCCTCACACAGTTGAACTTACTTGTTGTACAGCCTAAACCAAAAAACTTTTTAAAATGAAGGCACATGATGCCACGTGATGCATACAAATGAGGAAGGGGAGGCAGAGGGCTAGAGAGAGCGATTGGCGGGGGCCTAGGACTGCATTAACTGAATGCACTCAATGCACGAATTGTAAGACGTGTCGGCCCGTGCCTCAAAATAATAATATAGCCACTTCGACATGTACGGACGACGTTGAGGAATGACATGCATATTGACCTGATGACGACCCAGAAAAATGAACGTTACCCGGATTGCAAACTGGATTGCAAACGCGCCTTCCCGTCCGTACTATTGAGAAAATGACGGAGTTAGCGTCCGACACTTTTTGAACCGGCCATTTCGAACATTTTTTTTGAACTCCGCTGACGACTTTACCTGTCGCAGCCGGCGCGGATGAAGCGACGGAGAAGGAGAAGGCAAGCGCCAACGACACCACCATAACAGCGTACCGGCACTTGATAGGTGTTGCCGATAGTTTCTCCATGGTCCTACGCTGGCACATCAGAAAGGGGTGGACGTACGGGTAAGGTTGCGTGCGTATGAAAAATGAACAGTGTGGCACCTGGCAAATAAAGTGGGAACGTAGTCGATATAAAATATGAAGGCGCGGGGGATTCATCATCATCACGCACCGAACACAACGTGCAAATTAAATGGGGCATGCACAGCATGCAAGTATCTTTTGCTGTGACTTTACAGCTAAGGTATGACCCGGCATTGGCCAAAAGTATGCGACACGGTATGTGTGGATAACAGGATATGCCACTGCTGCCTGGACATACACGCGGCCAAAACAACGAATGTTCCCTGTGAGTGCGTGAAACAGGTGCATGCGCACATGTACGTGCACGTGGAGCCGTGGAGGTTGTTCTTTACTTAGTTGCACGCTGCTGCTGCAGATGATCGGGGCGGGTGTATGTGTGACTAGTGATAGGTTAGAAAATGCTGCTGGATGACGAGGCGGTCGATTGAAGCCGTGCCCCAGGAGTCCAGGACAGATAAACCTAGCAATCGAACTGATTGAAGCAGCACTGAAGATTTGTTGATAGACGGAGGGCTGGACTGGGTATTATACCACTACCTTTGAAGGGCCTGTCCGCGCGCCCAATGGCTCAATCAATAGTCGGAGGCTCTCGGTTGGGCAAAGAGTGAACGCTTTTACCCAGATGCAGTCCGGGACCGCGGCCGGGACCGGGAGTGGCGCCTGCTCGGCACCCAGATGAGCTCGTTCACTCTTGACGCGTGAGTCGTGAGCAGTGGCAAATAAATGGCCATGTCCCATACTCGATTCGGTAAATCGTGAGACCCCAATGAGAACAGGCCCTGGCTGGACCACGCGCTTAGTTCCAACACACAATTCTTTATAAATACCGGGTAATAATGGTGAAATACTGGGATGAGAACAGAAACACGTTTTTAGGTACATTGCAGGGAGCGCATGCATGACAGTAGCCAGTAGGTGCTTTGATTGAGGGACCTATCTGCAGTATCTTGACTGCCCCCCATCAGACGAGCAGAGCACTAAAAATGCGATCACCAGCTCAGCAGAGCACTAATGCGAACACCAACATTAAAAACTTTCTAACACTCATGCCTGCTATCTACGCGTGCCAACCTATGCAACAACTAGGGAAAACCTGTGGCCCTGTACTCCTCTAGTGCACCGCCCACATACAAGAGTGACTGGAGTGAGCCAGGGAGGGAGGGAGGGAGGGACGAGGCATATTGTGCGTGCACTAGGATAGCAAATACACATTGACAAGCACAGGAGTGCTGACATACCAGTAGCATGCGGCGTGCATATTATTCGGGGATGCTACTCATGCTAGGGAACCGGTATGTCAATGACATATACTGACCTCATCTGCACCTCTGAGTGAGCCTTGCTCAAATAGGCTTGGCCATGTGCGCGGGTGCCCAAGTGTCTATCTGGAGTGGATTGGATAGAGTTGCTGTGGGCCGAGCGCTTCTCAAGCCTCCTGCTTCGGCGGAGGAGTAGTCTTTCTTTCTCTGGGGTGGTTGGAGAAGTGGAAGCTTAAAGTAAGAGGGGAAAGAAAATGAGGAACAAGATAGATAGGGAAAGGGCCCCCACCCCATTTCCCCAGAATATAAAGGGAATGCAGAAGATTCCCTAGCCTTTTACAAGTTCAACTCAACAGTGGAGAGGAATACATGAGGTAAAAACAGACCAAACAGGCCACCCCCCCTAACGAAAAATAAGTCAGATTCCCAGGCCCTTCAAAAACAACCCTGCACTACGTGTATCACATCTTCAGCACAAGCCAGCGCCTCCACCTATGCCTACCCCAGTATACCTGGTCCAAGCCCGTGGCACCCCTCCGGCCTCTCTCCCTTAGTCCCTTACCTGCTCCTGATGCTAGGCCAAGGGAAGCTAGCATGCTGCGTGTACTCCACACGGTGGCCTTGTTCCCTCTCCCAGGAACACAAGCAGCAGCTACAGCTGATGCTGTTGACCGCTGCGCCGTCCTCAGGTGTCAGCCGTGCTAACCGAATCGAGGCTCAGCCGTTAGTTCGTGCGCACACGAACACACACCTGTTTGCTGGTGCGGTTCCTGCATGCTTGGTGCCGCCGTAGGCTGAAACCAGGCGCGGTAGGAGGATGCAGACCCGAGCACGGTCGGTGGCGGGGTCCCTGCTGGGTCCCCTCTGCTAGTCACCTGCTTGTACGCTGCATCCACTAGCTGTGCCACCTCTGGGACGGGGAGCGGTTGTAGGCCAAAAAACTGCCTGACACAGTTCGGCGAAAATTACTCCCCACTCCCACTCCTCCAGTGCCCCCATCAATTCACTGCACCATGTGTGCCCACCAGTTTCCTGTCAATCGGTGTGTTGCATGTCAGCCGCCATGGCTGACGCCATGAGCGGGCCGTCTTGCTGTGCTGACGGCGCCACCGCTCCGCTGTAGAAAAGGAGCAAGTGCTGCCACTGTTTTTGTCGTAACAGCTGGATCTGTAGCTCCCGCATGGCCCCCCAGCTGGCAGGGGATACAGGAAGCCCTGAAGCCTGGTGCAGGTGCTGAAGTAAGCAGGACAGCATCCTGCTCCTGAGGCAGTGCCGCGGCCAGAGGTGTCCCGTGGCCCACACCACACCTCCGAAGTACGCTGCAGGCACAGTGGGAATGTGTGCAAGCCGATTGCGGTTAGGTACATAATGCCTCAGATGCACCTTGGCGGCCATGCGGCAGACACGCTGCTTCGCGTCAGCCATAGGTGCCTTTATTTGCACTCTGCCTGGCCTTCCTCACACGCTGCCGCCTGCTGCTAGGATGTGTTTTGGGTGAACTTGACGCCCCCCCTCGAGTGAGCGATGCTCGAAACGAAGTTATATACATAACAATCATTTCCCTCAGTGAATCAGACCAATGTGCCCTGTCTACGCCTACCCTTTGTCAGTCAGGCGAATCACTGGGCATGAAACCATCGATCATTCAGACCAAATTCGAAGTAGGATTTGCACCCCTCATGTTGAACATGGGCGGCCATGCCCCATGGTCTATCATGCAGCACATTCGGTATGGCGCAGTCCCATGGCATGTAATGCTACATGCACACCGAAATTACCGTAGTGCACTTTCCTTGAGTGCATAAATGTCGCAATAGACTCTATGAACCTCACCTGATTGACCTCTCGTCCTCTCCCAAACGTACCGGTACCCTGGGGAATTCCTCGGGAATTCCTGTCAGGTGTCCAGATGCTATTTAGGAAGCTTCAATGCTCGTTTTCTGTTACCGGTACATGATGTGGACTATTATATCACAAACAGGGAGATCGTGAGCACGAATTCCAATCTGTTCATCTGCTGTACAAGACAGGACGCCCGCGCCCGGGTACCAGTCTACAGTCTCAATGTGACTCAGCGTTCATCAGCTCGGCATTGGATGCCTGATGAATCTTTCGCTTGCTGACATTTTTATCACTATTATCGATGCTGCATTACACGCACAGCCAAATGTCTGGACGTTTCCTCGGGCGAGCGCGGCAGTGGGAACGATTTTTTGCTGCATATCATCGATGCCCACTGACGCATGAAGCTGGTTTCTTGTGTTCAAAGCAACATTCTTTTTCGTTCATGTTGAAAAGACTTCGGCAACGGAATCCATGATATCAGGCCAACCGCAAGCGGGCACCGATTCTGTAGCATCACGTCGGTGGACCATGGCCATCCCCTCCCGACAACTGCTCAGGCGAACGAAGAAAAGAAATCAGGCAAGTATTCCCCTCTACCCAAGATAACGATGATCGTACTTGATCTAGAGCAGCAAGGTCTGGAAAATAGCGGAGATTCGGCATCGAATTCTATCATCGGAAGCGTTCCCAACCCCTCTACTGTCTCATGGGAGACAGCTAGTTGTTGCTATGGCCCGTCAGTCTAACATGAGCGTCCACACGAAAGCCACTTTCGAAAGAGGGGAATCAGCGCAGACGGGAAGAATTGAGAGTAAAGAAATCACAGGTTGTTTAACAGTCCCTGAATCCCTGCCGGGCACCTCTTTCCAATCGACAGTGAATCCATTTCGTCTACGGAGCAACTGCATGCCCATGCAAAACCCTAGTCACATGTCGCCAACCATGCCCGTGCAGAACCCTAGTTGCTCGCAACCAACCATGTCCATGCGAAGGTCTTATCGCATGCAACCAACCTTGCCCATGCAAAGGCCTGGTTCCATGCAACCCAGAATGTCATGAAAAAACTGAAAGCTTTCAGCCAACCATGTCCATGTCCATGTCCATGCCCATGCCCATGCCCATGCCCATGCCCATGCCCATGCCCATGCCCATGCCATGCCCATGCCCATGCCCATGCCCATGCCCATGCCCATACCCATACCCAAGCCCATGCCCATGCCCATGCCCATGCCCTTTTTTGGTCATGTACCGTATCCAGATCATATTCTGGCTATTTTCTGCTCATATTCTGGTCACATGCATGCAGCCAGTCATTCCCATGCAAAGGACTGCCTTGTACATCTCACGATTGCCCGCTTAGACAGTAGCTGGGCTCGACACTAAACCCTAAACCCTAAAAAATCACCGTAAACACTGAACTTTCAACCTTAAAAACCTGGACCCTTATTCTCCCAGCCAGGAGGAGACATGGCCTTATTGATGGCCTTATTGATGGCCTGATCGATGATCCTACATGGAGAGACATGTGCTGGCCTTTTAAGAAAGGCCAACACACAAAGCCTCTGCCACTTTCTGTCCTTCCCGTGCGCACCACCTGGCCCTTTCGGAAAAACAGATTGTAATTATTCTTAAAAGCATCAACTTCAACATGCCTGATGACCTAGCTAACCCTCTGGTCCGCCACCTAGGCCGAGGTTGGGCCCATGGCCTAAGCCAAGACCTTGGCTACATCGGAGACCAAGGCCTGGCCTGTCATTAGTCCCGTTGCAGACGATACGGCATGGTTGATTACAGCTTTAACTCAGCTACAGCCCATCTACAATTCAGCTACAATTCAGCCACACAGCGGCTAACGGTCCGGGGATCTGGTGTACCAAGTCCTTCGGTCAGTGGCCACTGGCTGTTAGCTGGTTAAATAAGAGTCCCAGGCTTCCCAGAGTTGCTTGGCCGCCCCCCGGCCACACCTAAGGGGGGTTCAGTGACGAGTTGAAATATGCACTAGGACATTAAACCCCCCTTTCTAAACGCCGCCACCATTCTATGGCCTTATTGGAATACCCGTCTTATCTGTACGTGGCCTCCCTTTTGTTTGAAGTTTCTTCCTGCGGCATGCAAGTGTGGAATTCTCTGTGCGTGGCCTACCTCTTGTTTGCAGTTCCCCCCTGTGAAACTCCCTGCCTTCCTCCTTACCACCACCTCTTCTTCCTCCCACGCTGTGTTCCCCACCACCCAGCCCCCAAAAGCCCTCCGAAACCCTTGAAACATTACTGGGACCATGTTAGGGCTTATTATTAAGGGTTAGCTGGTCAACCCTTAACCCTAAGTGAAAGGGCTATAATGCTAACCTGTGAACTCCTCATAATCCCCATCCACTCACCGCAGCGACGACGTTGGCTCAGGACCCCTTGCTCAGGAAGACTGTCTGCTGTCAGACATTTTTGAACCACACGGCTATGGCAGGCCCATAGATGCCCGGCTCTGAGACCTAGCTGATGAGGCGTCCCAGTGCCAGCTGGCCACCTGCATCTGTGAGTTCACAGAGATGCTCCCGGGGCAGAGCCTGAGAGACCACGTGTGGGAGTGTGAGCAGGGCTCAGAGGAGGGGGACTGCCTGGGACCTTGGTTGGAGGTGGGTGTGGAGGTTCACACTGAATGGGTTTGGGAAGGCGAGCGGGGGGGGGGGGGGGCGAGAAGGTTGTGTGTGTGCCTGGGGGGGGGACTATTGCTGCCCTTGATGTGAAAGTTTACATGCTTATTGGGGACACCAGTCCCACCTGGCCTTTTTATTTGAAACCCACAGATTGATTTCGACTTTGTAATCAGCTGCGAACCTGTCCTGCTGCCAACCCGGTGTCGATCAGAAGTCTTTGAAGATGTCCAGCGAGCGCTCCTGGCGAGAGTTGGCATGCTAATTGAGGACACAGGTCCCTGCTTATCTTTTTTACTTATATTTATTTATGTCCAATACAGATTCTGATCAGCGGTGCTCGTGTCCTGCTGCCTACCCGGTGTTCATCAGGAGTCCTTGAAGGTGTCCATCGAGCGCTGCTTGCGACACGTCCTCAGGCTGAGGCAGTGTGGGGACGTTCACCGCGTGTTGGCCATGTACTGGCGGGAGGAGGAGGTGATGCGGGCCGATCAGCAAACAGCGGGGCCTGCCACCATCATGACTATATCACAGCAGTGGCTGGTGCGTGTGTTTGTCTCATCGGGTGGTGTTGCCCGTGTGAGGGGCGGGTGTGCGTGCGTGTGAGTGGGGAGAGTGAGCGTCTGTCTCATTGGGGGGGCTGCTGCACGTGTGCAGGGAGGGGGTGAGTGTGTGTGCTTCAGGGAGGGCAGAGCGTGTGTACGGGGGAGGGGGGTTGTGCGTTATTGTGGGGCTTGTGCGTGTGAGAGTGGGGGGGAGTGAGCGTCTGTCTCATGGGGGGGTCTGTTGTGCGTGTGTGTGAGGGTGGGTGAGCGTGTGGGTTGTTTTGTGTATCTCCGTTTCTGGCGTTGCATTGTGGGAGCTTTTCAGATCCATAGAGCGCAATCTAGTTCATGAGGCAGGACGAGGATTGTTAACATAAGAAAACGTACTGCAAGTACGCAATAGGCACCATGCGGGAGTGAGGGCCAAACCGTCCGGAACACTCAGAAAGCTCAGACTCTGCTGGCGCAGCCCCAGGATCCACGCTTTGCCACACTTTGCCAGTGCCATGGTGCGATGGCTACTCACTACGCGATCCTGCACTAAGTCCCGACAGTGCCGGGGCATGACGCCACTCCCAGTGGTGTCTTTTGTTTATTTATCGTGACTCAGCCACATGTCAGCAGGGGTCAGATGCACTCCAGCCTGTGGCTGTAGGCCCTCGACGTGTGTAGGCATGCCGCTTGGGCCGCCGGCCGTAGGCCTGTCCAGGTTTGGTCCCAATGGGGCCTTTGGCGGCTGCAGGGTAGCCTGCCAATGGTAACCTGGTTGCCGAAAATGAGGCACCGACTTCTAGTGGCATTAGCCTACGATCCAACAGAGACCTTCAGTACTGAAGGTGATGGAAAAACTACTTTTCGAATTATTGAAACTGGATTTCGAATTTTGAAAACTGGATTTTGAATTTTGAAACGCTGAGTTTCTTCAAGATGCTACTTTCAGGGGATCATGGGCCGTACGTGTACCGCGACCTGTTTGGTGCGCTGCCCAGAGTGCCTCGCCGGGAGCACCAATCTGGTTCACATGCCAGTGGTCCTGCTTGGGGAAGGTGGGAAAAGGTGAGACCCGGGGCAGGGGAGTGATCTGCACTCCTGTCCCTTTCTGAGACGAGATGAGTGCAGACTGTCCTAGTATTTATTTAATGCGCTTCAGACTGTCTTTGGCACATCTTCTAGTATTTATATAATACACATTACACCACTTTTGACATGTTTTCTTGTATTTATTTCATGCACATGAGACCAACTTCGAAACATTTTCTTGTATTTATTTAATACAAATGAGACCACCTTTGGCATGTTTATAGTATTAATTTAATGCACACCTGACCACCTTTGGCAGGCCGCTGGGCGGCGGCCATTGGGCGGATAGGGTATCACCTTGACTAGCCTAGCCAGGGGCCCAGGCTCCCCAGGCGGCAGGGCTTGCTGCCCCAGGCCCCCCTGGAAGTGGGGGGGGGCATAGGTGAACTGTACCTGAAGCGCCTTACACTAACCTTGACCGGCCTATGGCCAGGCGGTAGGACTCCCTGCCCCGGTCCCCCCCTGGAAGTAGGGCAAGATGTGGCTGAACAGTACCTGAAGCGCCCCAAACTAAATATCCATCGGTTGGCCACGCGTCTCCTTGTTGCGGGTTTGAGGTTACGTTTTGGTGCCTGTTGCTGGTTTCCCCTTGGTTCGCTCTGCCAGGCCCTGTCTGTCGCTGGTCTCCCCTTGGTTCGCTCTGCCAGGCCCTGCCTGTCGCTGGTCTCCCCTTGGTTTGCTCTGCCAGGCCCTGCCTGTCGCTGGTCTCCCACCCAGGCCGTGGGTGGTTGCGTTAACTTTGTGACGATAGCTAAGCGCTGGCGCCATGCCGCGCCTAGCCTGGGTGATAGAGCTCTGATAATACAAAAGTGAACATGTCATGGGGCTGGATCTGGGGCTGGATCCGGGGCTGAATCCAGGGCTGGAACCGGAGCTGTGGTTGATCGGGCCTGGGCGGCGCGGGCTTGCTGAATCACAGCACTTCACCAAGCAAGAGAGAAAGAAAGCTACGTCCCGTGGGGGGTGTGAGACTTAAGGAAACAGCGCAGCCTGGGCCGAAGCCACATCCGCGCCGTTACTGTGAGAAAACGAAGACACATCATAATTGATTACGGCGGCTTGCGGTTCTGAATTGTTTTCCCACCGGCCTTAGCAGGTCTAGTGGGGCAGTATTCAATTCTTCGCCTTGTCTTCACAATGCTATGTAGGTATTTAATAGCTTGCACATGCATTTTCTCTGCACATTTTTTTGCATGGTAGGTGGACAAGCCCAATCGCTGCATGCTCTGAAGGGTGTGCTCGAGATAGACTGTGCCTGACGTCCCAATTAAGACGGGGACAAGCTTGATGTTGCGCTGCCTACATCCACTTTGCATGAGTTTCTCAGTGAGGAGGGCATGCTGGTTTCTGCAAGCTACGAGCTGGTTTTCTGTTAGGGTATCCCTGGAGTATTTGAACTCAATGATATAAATGGTCGTGTCTGCTTTGTTAGCTTTATGTTGTATGGGGAAAGATGTACAAGTGAGTGGTCAGGGGAGTGGGCTTGGATGGGGAAAGACGTACAAGGGGTCAGGGGAGTGGGCTTGGATGAGGAAAGACGCACAAGTGAGTGGTTAGGGGAGTGGGCTTGGATGGGGAAAGACGGACAAGTGAGTGGTCAAGGGAGTGGGCTTGGATGGGGAAATATGTACAAGTGAGTGGTCAGGGGAGTGGGCTTGGATGGAGAAAGATGTACAAGTGAGTGGTCAGGGGAGTGGGCTTGGATGGGGAAAGACGTACAAGGGGTCAGGGGAGTGGGCTTGGATGGGGAAAGACGTACTAGGGGTTGGGGGAGTGGGCTTGGATGGGGAAAGACGTACAAGAGGTCAGGGGAGTGGGCTTGGATGGGCAAAGACATCTAAGTGGTCTGGGGAGCGGTCAACTGGCTACATTTAGGGGGGCTGTAAATGCGGGCAGGAGAGGAGGGTTGGAGGCATGGTGGTGTGTGCTGTTTATCTGGTGTGCTTCCATGCAGGCTTCAATATTGGGTGGGAGGCATAAGTACTGGAGGTGGGGGATAGTGGTAACATGGGGAGGCAGCGGGCTTGAATGTATAAAAAGGGAGATGAGCGGTCCACTGTCTGCATTTTTGGTGGGGGGGGGGGGCAAGCGCGCGCATGAGTGCATGTGGGAGCAGGTGGGGGCCGTGGTGGGGGGCGCTGCTGATTTAGGGTGCTTCGTCTGTGAAGTAATGCTAGACGGGTACATGTCTGCATGTTTTAATTTTTAGTATATTTAAATAAAATTTAGAACTATTTTTAAATGGGTTGAGTCGGATTCGAACCAACGTAGGTGTAATATAATCACATTTCCCGCTGTCAGTCGTTAACGGTGTTAGTCCAACCGCGCGCTGGGCCCTGGACTAGCCATCAATGCTTTGAATTGTTTCAGAAGAATTTACGGTACAAACAACTTTTCCATTTCATGTTGGGTACTGCCTCTTCAGCAGGGCTCAGAGGTGTGTAACGGTTTTAATAACTGCAGGCTGTTAGGATCTGGATTCGAGATCCAGCGCCTTTCCTCGTCCTGCGAACAAGTTTCAAAGCTCACACACAGCATCGACAGAACAGATGGCAGGGACGATGCAACAGCAGCACACAGACCTCCGGCTGTACCAGCGGCGGCGACAGCGGCGGCAGCAAGATCACCCGGGCATGCCTCTGATACTGTTACTAGTAACCACGGCGGATCGGTAGCTGGAGAACCTGGAATCGTGGTGCGGCCGATTCGGACCAATCCTAGGCTGGAAATGCCGGGGTTGGCGAGCCTGAGATCCATGGAGTTCTCGTCGGACAGCGGGTCGGACGAGCCAGGCACGGCACCACGCACCGGGAAGGCGGGAGGGTGCTGGGCTGGCTTTTTCGGCAGTTAAGGTTGAGGGCTGACGATTGTGGGTAAGCGGAGGAGGGCTGAGGGTTCAGGGATAATTGTGGCTGGCCTAGGTTTGGTCCCCATTGGGTCAATTGTTCATGACGCGACACCTCTGGGCCCTGCTCAACAAAAAAACTCGGCTACGTCGGAAACAAACAGTCTGCTAGGAAAATCAATTGGCCTCTGGGCCCATTGTGTGATAGTGTCTGGCTGTATGTACAGCGGGCCCTCAAAGGTGGTCGGGTGCGCACTCAATGAAACTCTGAAACAATGCAGTATTGCTTGAATGTTTCGTGTCCCTCAAACTGGCTCTGCTCCCCATTTGGCCCCCCTTTCAAGAAAGGGTTGGGGGTCCATAGGTGGGCTGCGCTGGGAATACAGTAAGGTTAACTGGTGGCATCCATACCCAGAGGTTGAGGGATCGAATCCGCAACTCGAACTTCTCTCTCCCCCCGCCTAGCACGCCGGGTTCCATGTTCCTGCCCCCTCACATAGGAGGATGGCATGGCTGCACCATGGCCCAGGCTGTGCATGGTAGCCTAAATTGAGCCTAGTCATTCCCTACCAGCCCCACGCGGCCGAGCGACAAGCAGGGCCCAGCGGGTATGCACCGTTCTAAATAGTAACGTTACGCGGCCCATCAGAGGCTGCGGCCTAAATGCCAGGAGGCGCGCTGTTAAGGCAGGAGCTGGTTTTCAGTTTTGGGGTGAAGGTTTTACAACTGTTTTGAGCTGACAGCCGCTATCTGTGATGGGATGCCATCTCCCGGCTGCGGTACAACTTAGTTGGCTTGCATGGTACTGCCCTGTACTGCTTGGCGGTGTCAATATACTGCTTGGAATGAATTGATGGGCATAGCTTTCACCCCGTGACACATAGTTGGTGGCTGTTGGATGGATGCAGTATTGAATGAGTTGCCCTCGCAATGACGTGACGACTCCGGGCCCCCCGCTTAAAGAGGCTCAGCGGCATGGGCGTCCCAAAAACAACTCAAATTTGGTGGAGCAGGCTTTATTTTACTAGGTGGGTCTTTTTCTCCATCTGTTTCTTTCTTTCCCCTCTTTCGTTTCAACCAGACTTCTAGACGCCCACGCGACCAAATCTTTTTGGCAGGGCCCAGAGATGTTATGCCACTGGAGATCGGGTGAATATCAGCTTGAGGCCGAGATGCTGTAACCATTGGTTCAGGATTGCGCATGCCTGTTGGGCCCTGCTGAATGCGGGGCTTGTAGGGCATGCTGTAACACTAGGGGCATTGGGTGGATGCTGTACCTTTTAGGAGAATGAGGCACAGCCTTCTGCTGGAGACGTGCATCGTAAGTCCATGATGTTGCTTCCCTGGGCTCAGTGAAGTGAACTTTATAGTCCAGCGGGGCATCACACTTGATGCACCTTCTTTCCCTCCTACCTTAAGTTTATTTCCTTCCGACGGGACAGTTGGGCGCCCACGCGGCCCAGCCTTTTTGAGCAGGGCCCAGAGAGGTCAATAACGTTACACCTCTGGGCCCGCTCAAAGCTCGGCCGAGCGGGCGCCCACCTGTTCAGAAGGGAGAAAAGAAGAAGAAACTAAAAGGAAGAGGGGGGGACAGGAACAAAATGAAAGGCCAGGAAGGCAAAGAAGACCAAGTGCGACACCTGAGTTCCACTAGAGACCAACCCTCAACAAAGCCTTCAAAACAATGGGAGGAAATAAATAAAATGTGTCAGGAGAGATGAAGGGGACATAACCAGTGGATATAAGGTCATCAGGAGAAGAGGACAAGTCATAATTCTGCACTATTCTGCATCTGCTCTGTGGATGTGTTTTGGTTACTACCCAGGGGGTCACTTGCATTAGCCTTCACTTTCTTCCCCCCCCTTCAATGTTTCTTTCCATCTGTCCTCCCACCTCTTTAACTAGGCGCCCACGCGGCCAAGCATTATTTAAGTAGGGCCCAGAGGTGTAACGTCATTGACTTGATTTAGCTCACTGTCATTGATCGTTTCGTGCTTGTACCGTTTTACGGGCACCTGTCCCGTGCATCAATTGTGATGCTCCGCTCGACTGTCCAGAATTCACGACGGGTAGTGGTGCTACCTGGCTCCACAAATGAGATGACAGATTTGATCAGCCACCTAGTTATTACAATCTACAATCAGTCTAAGCATCCCAGTGCCCAGACCCCGCTTCGAAGCCTAGCGTTCATGCAGCAACACCCTTTTCTATCCAGGCCACATGGTAAGGTAAAATAATTGTAAATCAGTATATGTAAATGGAGAGACCCTAAAACTTCCTCCTCACATTGCAAATTCTCCGCTTGAAGGCAAAGCTCCTTCCTAAAACATTCGAAGGTCAATCAATAAGATTGAGGAACCCACCAGAATTCTGGGCCCTAATTTGAACAGCCACAGTTTGACAGCCCACACATGAAAAGGGGACGGCGAAAGCTCTCTCCACACCACCCAACAAAAAAATCGTCAGTCTCACCTCTCTTAAAGAGACACACATTGGCCGTCACTCACACACGCATCCCTTCGTTCCACTCTCCAGTCAATGATTGTAGTCCATGCGACGTGTCACATATTCACCATATCAACAAATAAAATGAAGGGGATAGATCAGCGTTTGCGTAGCATGCAATCCTTTCTCTCGTCCACACACAAGGTGCACAGAGGCTGGGGGCTGCACAGAGGCAGTCCACCTGTCCTCCACTACACTTCCTGGGTGGGATCCAGAATCTATACACAAATCTCACGTCCAACATGTAATCGCACATATTAATTGAAAACCATTGGGGCTAAAAGGGTTTTTTTGATCCTGCGTACTATTATATGTTGTGAAGGTACGGATACAAAAAGTACATTTTCCCTGAAATTCTTGGTAACATAAAATCGCGGGCATCTGCGCTTGCCTATTACACACATCAAGAGGCATACTGGCGCGCTATCTCCGCGTCGAAGGCCGGCAGGCGGGTTGCACACTGGGTTGCGACCTTTTCAAATGTACAGGATGCGGCTTGAAGGGAGGAGGGAATCTTTACCGGCAACGAAGGGGGCAGGTCAGGTGCCACGAATCTATTGCATGAAAGCTGGCAGGAGCTGACGGATCTACCAGCTTTCTCAAAAGCATGGACGTTGACCACAACACACAGATCTTAATTGTCCGCAATCAGGAATGTCCCAACTGCGCTCAAGGACACTGCTCCAGGGAGGGGGAGGGAGAAGCCAGCTGGGCCAGCCAGCCAGGAGCTTCAATGGAGCAGCTTACTCCGTAATTGGTAGCTCGTCGTCAAGCTCCATCACAGGGTTCACGAAGCTGCTGGTCTCACGCATGCAGCTGCAGCTCCTCAGAGACCTGCCTCCTCCAGAGTGCTGCAGCCTTGGCACTGTTTTCCCACACGGGATCTGCATTGAGGGGCTGAGCTGCAGGAAGTGCTGCGCACCTGTCCTGGACAACCTGGCCAAGACTCTGGGCCTGGGTGGGGGCACGGATCTGCCGATGTGCAGCGCCATGACGAATTCGCTGCACATCTCATCGGTCAAGGACGTCCAGCTCGTGCCCGCGGTGTCGGAGAAGGAGCAGCTGGGCTGCGCGTCGAGATCACCACTGCGCTGCGGGCTTGCGCAGGTGTTCTCCGCGGCTGCTAGAGCATTGCTGCTTCCGCTTTGTACCTTGCCAAGAGCTTGCGAAGAATCGCCGAAGGCAGTGCGCAGCTGCCCCAGAGCAAGGTCAATGGAGGAGAATGACTGGGATTTTGAGGCGTAATACTTGGAGAGCCCTCGTCGCTTCAAAGGCTTGGTGCGTAGGGCAGAGGTCAGGTCATCCTCTTGCGAAGCTTTGCCATGGCACATCATAGTCTCGCTGTTGGGGACTCCTTTCGTCCTGAAATTGGGAAAAGCAGAGCCGTTCAGGAATTTCGACTTGGCGGAAACGTGAGGCTCAAGTTACATGTCCAAGGGCTTTGTCCAAGGCACTGGCATAGAGCAATCAGGGGCAGGAAAGCAGTAACCCGTGAAGATAAGAATAATTTTCGCAGCAGCCCTCATTCTCACCTTCAAAGTGCACGTGTTCCTGTCGCGATTGGTCGCATGTATCAATAAATGTTGCCGTCTTTGGCAATTCCTGACGATGGACTTTGTTACTAAGCGTACAAGTGATTTCAGAAATTGGAATTCCATACTTGCAATGTACGACGAAGTCACGCAGATCACGACCCCACCCCCGCCGATGGGACGCCCTATCGCCGTACTCTTTCCTCAGCATAGCTAGCGTAATTGTAGTCTGCTCTCGCTTATACAGTCATCTAGAAGCAGAGTCTCTGTCTCTGTGTTAAAAGACTTCCGAAGGACAAAGAGTATAATTCCGTATTGGCTGTTGTCCTTGTATAATTGTTGCTTGGTGCCGTTGTTCCCAACTATCGCCGGCTCGGGGTATAGTCCTCTTTTGCATTCACAGCGCGTGCTATAGTACAGAGGAATGCAGGACGCGCATGTGGCCGATGCCATGGCGCAAGTCGAGGAGGGAAACCGCACCGAACGCGTACAACAGCACTCCACAAACAGCGGAGGCATTATGCCCATCGGCGATGTGAAGACGAAGAGAGGCCCCAGCAATTTAAGCGCTGCAAGGGTCGCATGGTCAATACCCAAGGCGCGGCGCTCTAGACAGTGCTTCGCTGTGTTGACTGCCAAAGTTGAGGTGCGTGTGCCAGGCCCGCTCGCGGTATAATGCATGTGCGAGACTTCTTGCCACACGCCACCACAGCGCCAAAGCACCAGCGCACTGCCTGCTCGGGGTGCATGCCGTATCCGCCCTCCCCAGCGAAAAGGTCGGCCCACTTCTTATCACACTTTCACCAATGCTTCAGATTCCAGATTTATTTCAGTCGCCCATTCTAAGCCGACAAGGCGCTTGCGACCTGCATCTGCTAAGCACTGCTGAGAAAATAACAGGCTGGTTGGACCAGCCCTGGTTACAGTGGCAAAGATAGCTTAATTCTGCACATCTGCACTGGTTTATCCACACCCTGGCAGCACTGCTGTACGGTATTTAAATCCCCTCTCCATCCTCCTCTTCCTCCTTCCCCCATGATGTCACCAGGCCCTCTTGACCAAGCCGTTTTGGCTGGTGGGCGCAGTGGTGTTCCTCTGCCTCTGCATCGGACTAGGTGCGGATGCCCATGCAGCATGGGCGCATGGCACTTCAAACTTGAGGCAGCTTCAACTAAGATTCAGCTACACCATGGCCTTCAGCCACAGGGGTTTATTGCAGCAAGCCCCGCAGCCTGGTCAACGGCCAACTATCAGCCCCGCCGATGGCCACCGGTCCCTATTGGCCCATTGGCGGGGTGTGGCTGCAAGAGGCATGTTTAGTAGCCACCCTTTATATGGGCACCCCATCCCTGAACAGTGGGGCAGCATGTACTGCCGCATGGCTCTGGGATTGCTGGTCGCCACCCTAAGCATGGCGGGCCGCATGGCTCTGGGGTTCCATGGCTGTGGGGCTGCTGCTTTTCCTCCTCCACTTGGCAGGACGCATGGCTCTGGGGTTGCATGGCTGTGGGGCTACTACTTTCCTCCTCCACTTGGCAGGACGCATGGCTCTGGGGCTGCATGGCTGTGGGGCTGCTGCTTTCCCTCCTCCACATGGCAGGACGCATGGCTCTGGTGTTGCATGGCTGCGGGGCTGCTGCTTTCCCTCCTCCACATGGCTGGACGCATGGCTCTGGGGTTGAATGCCTGTGGGGCTGCTACTCTCCCTCCTCCACATGCTAGGACGCATGGCTCTGGGACGTCTGTTTTCTTCCCATTGCATGTTGGGCTGCATGGCTGCCCTTTTTCTGTCCAAATGGCAGGACACATGGCTCTGGCGTTGCTGTGTCTCTTCCTCCGCATGGCTGTGGGGCTGCTCTTATCTTCCCTCGAGATAACGCATGGCAGGACACATGGCTCTGGGGCTTCTGTTTTTCTGCCCTTTGCATGGGGGCTTGTTACGGGAAGTCATAGGATGACGCACAAATGTGACGGGTTGTTACAGGATATCACAGGATGCCATGAGAGGACCGTGTCGTTATATTTGGTATCCTCAGCCAATAATAACCCAGCTGGCATGTTGGCTTCCACTGCACACGGCTTCAGGATTATTGGGGCGCTGTGCAGGGTGTAGGTGTGTGCAGCAACGTGTGCCTTTTGGAGAGGCCACTTACAACAGGCATTGGCCAGGCTGGTGTGCATTATTGCAGAAACATGCATCTTTCAGGATGATTTGCCTCTTCTAGGAGGATGTGCATGGAATTGGAAGGATATGCCTCTTTCAGGCGGATGTGCATGGCTTCGGAGGGTTGGACATGTTTATAAAGTTAGTGTGTACTACAGAGAAGCCTCCGTGGTTTTGGAGGGTTGTATCTTGCACAAGAGGGCTGTCCATGTAGATTAAATGCAGGGATGCCAGCCTTGGGGGACAGGGAAGGTAATACGTCTGATGTCTTCAACCCTTAACCTTCAAAACCCCAGATCCTTAACCCTGAACCGGAACACTCTGAACCCTAAATCATTAAGCCTGATCCCCTTTATCCAAACCCCGAACCTGAACTCCAAACAGATCCCAAACCCTGCAAACCCTTGGTCCCTAAGCCCAAACCCTGATCCCAAACCCTGACGCTTGTAATACAAAAACCTATACCCCAAACCTTAACCAGTGCACACATACAAATGGTGCCTTCCGGCGGCAGAAGGAGAGAGTGTTTCATGGATATTAGGAAAGTGTGGACCTGCACGCTTAGCCTGAACCCTTCACCTGGAATGTGAACCTTGGATCCAAGCCCTGAACTTGAGCCTTAACCCTTAACCCTTAGCTTGAGCCTCAACCCTGTACCTTAGCCTGAACCCTGGACCCTGAACCTTGGACCGAAGCCCTTAGAGCCTGCGCCCCGGCCCTGGACAGGTATCTGGGGCGTGAAGGCGGCGTCAGAGACTGAACACCGGGGCCGCAAGGCAACTGCGATCATGAGTGCCAACGAGAAGGCGCTCATCGTGCAGAGCGTGCTGAACGGCGCTTTCAACCCATGCGTCACCATGGCCACGCTGATTCAGCAAAACCCTCTGAACTGGACGAGTAGGTGGCATGGAGGGAGGGGAGAAGGGACACCACAGGGTGGGATTTAGAATCCCTGAACCCCTAAACCCAAGTGCTGAGGCTCCTGAACCCTGAAACCCAAATGCTGACGCTCCTAAACCCTGAAACCCAAGTGCTGAGGCTCCTTAACCTGAAACTCTGAAGACCCAAGTGCTGACGCTCCTTAAACATAAACCCAAGCCCGAAGCTCCGACCCTCCTAATCCTAAGCCAAGCCCAGCCCTTGAATAGGCCCGGCTGATCCCCCCTATTCTCTTAACAGCTGGTCTAGCCTAACCCCTAAGCAGGTCTGAACAAGAGACATGCACAAAATGCATTGACTCTGTACTCTCCTTGCCCCTGGACAGGTGTAACCAACAATGGCCTATCCTAGAACCCTAACCCTAAGCCTTGCCCCTTCAAGGGCCTGAACCCTAACCCTCAGCCCTGCTCCTCCACAGGCCTGAACCACACGTTCAATTTGGTCGCCCCCGAGATCTTCTCCCTGGCCCAGAGCGCTGCCGTGCTCAACGTGCAGCTCACCCCTAGCGGCATTATAGAGTCTATCATCCCGTTGACCGGTTTTCAGAATGCGCTGGGGTTGGACGTGCTCACGTACGCCCCCAGGCGCCCGGACTCGTTGAGAACCATCGCGTCAAAGAGCATTGCGATGGTCGGGCCGTACAGCCTGGTGGTCGGGATATGGGGGCTCATTGGCAGGTATATAGTTCATACTCATGGACTGGTGTGGGGTTCATACCTGGCTTTGGCAGTTGTGGGGTTCATACCTAGGCAGAACAGCCAGGTGGTCAGGATAGAGGGAACCTCATTGGCAGATACGGAGTTTTAACTCATGGACAGGTGTGGGGTTCATACATGGTGGCCGGGATATGAGGGCTCATTGATAGGTGTGGGGTTCATCCCCGTGCCACAGTGCGATTGTTTTTTGGGGACCGGGGTGGGCACTGGTATCATTATTGCTATTGTCTGCTTGGTCATGCTCAAATTGGTTTGCGTGCATCCGGGCGATGCATCAAGTGCGATGCTTTGTTGAACTCGAATTGCCTCTGATATTTCGCAGTTTTACAACCACGCCTCAAAAAAACGAATGAACATCCCTCACTCTCGAAAACCACAAAGTCACGTTGTTGATGGGGAAAAAATGCACATCTTTCATCCACTTAATCCACAATTCCGTTGTTTATCCATTCTCAATAACCAATAGTATTCTCACCCTGAAATCTCACATTCACACTTTCACAGGTATCCCGTGTTTGTGTCCGACGTCGATAAGCAGGAGTCGTTTGGGTTCCTCCCCCCGTTTGATAGTGAGTGGTGGTGGTGTCCGCGGGGGGGCGGTGTGCGGACAAGACTGGGTTGAAAGTTCAGGGGTTCAGGCAATATTGGCACAGCCTTGTAAGGGTTCAGGATTCAGGGGGAGGGGAGGGGTGATGACCAGTATTTATTTTATTGGGTAAGGGACCACCTTTGCAGGGCCTCCCCACGTCCACATCTGGGCCAATTCACACCAAACCTGGATCGGCCACCGGCCGGTGGCCCAAGCAGCAGGGCTGTCCGAACCAGGGGCTTGTGGCCACAGTGTAGCTGAACTGTAGCTGATAGTGATATACCATTCCCCCAAAACACTGGTCATGACAGGTACGATCTGGGATTAAAGGGCTTAAGGACTGGTGTGTTTAAGGGTTAAGGGGGGTAAAGCTTTTTTGTTTGCAGGGTAAAGCAGTGGCGGGTTCTTGCAAGTGCGTTCAGGGTTCACGATTTTTTCTTTGGGGGGCTTGAGGACTGGTGGGGTCGTCGTGTGGGAGGGTTTCGGTAGGAAGGGCTTCGGGGTGCATTTTTTCTTTTGCGGGCTCAAGGATTCGCAGGTTGTTATGGGAGTGTGTTTGCTAGGGTTTAGGGTTTTGTGGGAGTGTGTTTGCTAGGGTGTCAGGGTTGGTAGCAGGGCTGCCGCCTTTGAGTCGCTGTCCTTGACATAATGGTGTGCTCGTGCAATCCAACACAATTCGGAATTCTCGTCCACTTAGTCCGAATTCTTCGGGTTGGAATTCAAAATGACACGTTCCTCTTCTTTGTCACACTCCTGAGAGCCTCCGCCCCGCTGCTCTGTCGACGAAAATGTGTGTCGCCGGTTCCGCATACTGCCTCCCACACTTTCCCGACTCCCTCCTTTTTTTTTCCGCCTTACCCGCCCGCCCCGTTCCCTCCACTCCTTTCTCGTAGGGGACCTGTTCGCGGCAGAGCTCCCCGGAGGCAACTGCAGCATCTGTTACAATGCAACTACCCGCACCAAGTTCTGGGGCTTCAGCGACGTCACGGTCGGCTGGGAGCGCCTCAAGTCGGATGCGGGGCTGTACAGCCTGTGCAAAACGCTCGACTTCATCATCACGTTCACGGACGTAAACGGCGTACCGGACGTGCCGATCGCAATGTGCTCCGACGTCAGGTGCGAAAGTGGCAGAGGAAGTGTGGGGCCGAGTGTGTATGACATAAGGAAATGTGTGTGAGGGAGGGGGGCAATGTGTAGAAAACGAGGCTAACAGAGGTGGGTAGAAGCAAAGGATTGCCTTCTCGTTCGTTCGATTTGGGGAAGGAGTTACACGAACACGACTTTCCCCACTGGCTAGAACTCAACCCCAACTAGCAGTTAAACCCAACTGACAGTCAACCCCAGCTGGGGGACAATACCAACCAGCAGCCAACCCCAACTAACCTCATCTTCAACTGCCTGCAACCTAGCTGCCTATACCCCAACCATCGCCACCCGTATCACCTCAACCCCATCTGCCACGATGCTAACTGCCTCAACCCTGCACCTGATCCTTCTAGGTCCATCCCAACTGCCATTCCAGGACGTTTCAACGGCACCCTGGGTGGGCGGACCCTGCAGGACTTTCTACAACGGGTGAGTAGGTTATGTTGCTTGTTGAGAGTGGAAGGAAAGGGGAGAGATTGGTGGGAGGAGTATGAAGGTGGGGCGGTCCTCCTCCCCCGGGATGGTGGTTCTGTTGCATGTTGGGAGTGGAAGGAAAAGGGAGGGAGTGGAGGAGTATGAAGGGTGAGGTGGACCTCCTAACCCTAAACCCTAAACCTCCTCCCTGGGTTGAGCGGCAATGATGAATGGCACTTCAGGGGAAGGGGAGGGCGGCAACCTGGGTATGGGAGCGCTGAAGGACCTCCTACCACGGGTGGTTGGTTATGTTGCATGTAAGTAATTGTCTGGTTGTCGGCCATCAACCCTCAACCCCATACTTCAGCATATACGTGAACCCTCAACTCGATACCTCAACCCACAACCCTCAACCCCAGCCCTCAACTCGATACACCAACCCTCGACCCTCAACTCGATACCTACACCCCGAACCCTCAACCCTCAACCCTCACTTCCCTATACAGGATCCGGTCAGCGTCAAGATCCAGGCCCTCAACCAGGAGTGGCAGCTGTATGTTGTCGATATTAGGAATTGGAACCCGATTTGGAAGGGTGAGTACCAATGAGACAGCTCGTCTTAAAATGCCTTGGCTATATTTCAGTCATAATTCAGCTACAGCATGGACTGCGTGTTCAGGGGGGCCTGCTGAAGTAAGGTGCCTGCTGCCTGGGCCTCTGGCCAAAGGCGGGTCTAGGTCGGCCCAGTGGTGGCTGCTCAAGAGGCCCTCCAAAGGTACAGGGGGGTCTGGCGTGCACTAGCCAGCATGGGACATGCGAAAAAACGCGAATCCCGAGAAATTATCGAGTTTTTTCGGACCTACGGTGGGCTATGGAGGTCACCGATTATGGTACTTTAACCGAAGAATTAAATCGTGATGCCACAAGAAAAAAAAATGCTGACCCCCCTCCTTCCACCCCCCACCCCTCTCTCTATACCCAGGCCCGCTGATTGCCTGCGTGGTGATCGTCTCCATCCTCTTCAAACTCTTTATCCCCCTCCCTCCCTCCCCTTATTTCCCCCCAGCCCTCGACCATTCTCCCCTCATCCCCTTGCCTCCCTCCCCCACCCCTCTCTCTATACCCAGGCCCGCTGATTGCCTGCGTGGTGATCGTCTCCATCCTCTTCAAACTCTTTATCCCCCTCCCTCCCTCCCCTTATTTCCCCCCAGCCCTCGACCATTCTCCCCTCATCCCCTTGCCTCCCTCCCCCACCCCTCTCTCTATACCCAAGCCCGCTGATTGCCTGCGTGGTGATCGTCTCCATCCTCTTCAAACTCTTTATCCCCCTCCCTCCCTCCCCTTATTTCCCCCCAGCCCTCGACCATTCTCCCCTCATCCCCTTGCCTCCCTCCCCCACCCCTCTCTCTATACCCAGGCCCGCTGATTGCCTGCGTGGTGATCGTCTCCATCCTCTTCAAACTCTTTATCCCCCTCCCTCCCTCCCCTTATTTCCCCCCAGCCCTCGACCATTCTCCCCTCATCCCCTTGCCTCCCTCCCCCACCCCTCTCTCTATACCCAGGCCCGCTGATTGCCTGCGTGGTGATCGTCTCCATCCTCTTCAAACTCTTTATCCCCCTCCCTCCCTCCCCTTATTTCCCCCCAGCCCTCGACCATTCTCCCCTCATCCCCTTGCCTCCCTCCCCCACCCCTCTCTCTATACCCAAGCCCGCTGATTGCCTGCGTGGTGATCGTCTCCATCCTCTTCAAACTCTTTATCCCCCTCCCTCCCTCCCCTTATTTCCCCCCAGCCCTCGACCATTCTCCCCTCATCCCCTTGCCTCCCTCCCCCACCCCTCTCTCTATACCCAGGCCCGCTGATTGCCTGCGTGGTGATCGTCTCCATCCTCTTCAAACTCTTTATCCCCCTCCCTCCCTCCCCTTATTTCCCCCCAGCCCTCGACCATTCTCCCCTCATCCCCTTGCCTCCCTCCCCCACCCCTCTCTCTATACCCAGGCCCGCTGATTGCCTGCGTGGTGATCGTCTCCATCCTCTTCAAACTCTTTATCCCCCTCCCTCCCTCCCCTTATGTCCCCCCAGCCCTCGACCATTCTCCCCTCATCCCCTTGCCTCCCTCCCCCACCCCTCTCTCTATACCCAGGCCCGCTGATTGCCTGCGTGGTGATCGTCTCCATCCTCTTCAAACTCTTTATCCCCCTCCCTCCCTCCCCTTATTTCCCCCCAGCCCTCGACCATTCTCCCCTCATCCCCTTGCCTCCCTCCCCCACCCCTCTCTCTATACCCAGGCCCGCTGATTGCCTGCGTGGTCATCGTCTCCATCCTCTTCACCCTCCTCATCCTTCTGGTGATGACGTCGCACCTGCAGCAGGAGCGTGTGCTCAGCGACCTGCACGCCACCAATATTGACCTAGCGGAGACACAGGAGGTCCTCACGCGCGAGAAGCAGGAGCTGGCAGACACGAAAGAGGTGCTCATGAACGAAAAGAAGCATACGGATGGTGAGAAGGGGTGGGAGTGGGGGGGGGGGGCACGGAGGGGGAGAGGGAGGGGGAGAGGGAAGGAGGGGGAGGGAGGGGGAGAGGGAGGGAGGGGGGGAAGGGACAGGGGGAAGGTGAAGCATCTTTTTGCTTCTATGACTCGGCTAGGTGTCAGCAAAGTTCCAGCTGCCTTTGGTGGGCAGTAGCCTTATAGAAGACGCCTCGGGTGTGGCCAGCCAAGCTACTTAAACCATCGGCCCAATCCTTTGTCCCGATTGGGCCTTTTGCGACCGCAGGGCGGACTGCCAATGGTGGCCTTATTGTCAGAAATAAGAAGCTCTGGCGGCGGGTCGTAGAACTTAGACCCTGCACCTTCACCACTGCTCCCTCCACCATCTCGACCCGTCCTTGCTCTCCCCCACCCTCTGTGTACCATAATCGTGGGCAGCTGAACCTCATCTCCTGCTTCTCCACCCCCCTCTCCAACACTCTCCCTCCCTCCCTCCCTTCTTATGTGTGCATCCCTGATTGTGCGAAAGCTCAACCTCATCTCCTGCCCCCCTCCCCAACTCCCCCCTCTCCAACACTCCCTCCCCCCTTTGCCCCCCTTATATGTGCAGCCCTGATTGTGCGACAGCTTAACCTCATCTCCTGCTTTTCCACCGCCATTGACACCGAAACCGATCAAGGACGTGGCGGAGGTGGCCTGGAGAACGCGACCCTGGGTGAGAGGGGGAGATGGAGATGGCAGGTTCAGGTGTTGTGATTGGGGTGTGACACCTTGCGAGGACGTGGCGGAGGAGGCCTGGAGAACGCGACCCTGGGTGTGGGAGAAGGCAGGTTCAGGATTTGTGTCTGAAACCTTCAACCTGTGACACCTTGCGGGACGGCGGTGGAGGGTTGGAGAACACAACCCTGGGTGAGAGGGGTAGAGGGAGGAGGCAGGTTCAGGTGTTGTGTTTCAAACCCTCACCCTGAAGAAGTGTGACCGTGCGAGAATGCGGTGGAGGGTTGGTGACTTGGCGTACACAACCCTGGGTGAGAGGGGGAGAGGGAGAGGGCTGAGGGGTTTGCGTTTGCCTTTTTTGAAACGCCAAACCCTAGGTTAAAGACCTTGCAAGGATACGGCGGAGGCATATAGAACGTGACTCTGTGTGAGAGGAGGGGGGCAGGGTTCTGTGTACGTGTGCTAGGAGCACTGGGTAAACCTGGGTAAGAGAGGGGGGCAGGGTTTGCATCGGTGTGCTATGAAACCCTGCAACCTGGGTGAGTGGTGAACATCAAGTTTGACTAAATACAAATGGGCATTAATGAATTCCCTTTCTCTTGAAATCCTTGGAATCCATTTCCTGAAGGCCGCAGCCATGATCAGATTTGTCCTTGAAAATAGTTGAAGCCCCGGTCATCCGTTGCCGCAGAGCAAATCGAGGCAGTGCGGCGCCACCTGAAAGCTGGGAAGGACGAGTTGGGGGAAATCCTGGGAACCCCTTCCTAAACGTCCAAGATAACGATATTATTTCCCCAGAAAATACCTGAAACTCGCGATCCTTCCTCGTTGTAGAGCGAATTGAGGCGGTGCGGCGCCACCTGAATGCGGGTAAGAACGAGGAGGTGGAGACGGTCATCTATGAGCTGCTCGGGTCTGGATCCTTCGGCAAGGTGTACCGCGGGCTGTGGAGGGGAACAGAGGTCGCCATCAAGACGGTGAGAGAGTCATGGACGTCGCACACGTGAAATGCCAAATAAAATACTGCCGTAGATTTGCTTTGCATTCCCTCATGATGATCATTGTTTGGGGTTTTGAGGGATCCTTGGATTTGCTAATTCTTGATTGTCAATGCCAGTCTTCAGTCAGAAAAGGCAAATCAAATCTACGGCACATCACAATTTGTATAAAAACGACTAACCATATCGTTTTTGTTTAAAAACCACGAGAAAGCCATGTTGGCTTACAACAGGTTGAGGGTGCGATCCTGACACGCAAAATGCCGAACACAATTTAAAAGTGTCTTCCTCTTTATTATAGAAGGGTGGAGAAAGTCGTTCTTGGAATAAGGAGTCGAAAATGAGGACCGGTGTTGTGGGTGCATCAGAATGGAGGAGGGTGTGCGAGTGTTTTCACACACCCTCCAGACAGAAATCATCGTTTTCTGTATCAATAAAGCGAGTGCTGGTCCACACTGGCCTTGCCCTGATGCCTGGCCTCTCGATCCACACCATGTTCACACCTCTCTCACGCACTTCTCGCACACCTCTATCACGCCTCTCACGCCGGAACGCTCCCTTGCCCCCCTTATGGCTCCAGATCGTGCTTCCGGCCAACATGAGCGGTGCCGCCAAGCGCGAAAAGATGGCGATCATGGAGGCGGCCATCAGCTCCTCCCTCAGCCACCCCAACATCACCACCACCTACACATGTGAGGAGGTCTGGAGGAACCCTTAACCCTTAGGAGTTGGCTTGAGAAACCCTGAATATTTTCACTAGGCTTGAGAAACCCTGAAACCCACAACCTTGAACCCCGAACCCTAAACTAGGCTTGATAAACCCTGAATCAGCAACCCTGGACAGCCGTCAGCCCTCACGTCTAAACCCTGATCCCTACACCCCTACACCCCATACCCTGCTTGGCCTCAGGCTCCACCCTTCCCATCCTACATGTCTGAACCCCACACCGCAAACTCTAAACCTGCGTTCTGCTTGGCCTCAGCGTCAACCCATCCCATCCCATACATCTGAACCCTGATCTCCAAACCCTGATCCCTACAGCCTTACACCCCACACCCTGCTTGGTATGATCCCTAATCCCATACCCTGTTTGTCCTCAGACTCCATACGTCCCATCCGCGACACCGTCCGCATCAACACCCGACTAGAATATGGATCTCTGGTGCAGTGAGTGACGATCCCGGGGTTAGGGCTCAGGGTTTAACCCTGAAGATCTCTGGTGCAGTGAGTGACGGCCCCGAGATTTTGGGTTCAGGGTTTAACCCTCAAGATCCCTAGTGCAGTGAGTGACAACCCCAAGGAACGCTCGCTGACATGGCCGGTTTTATTCACCAGGCATCAAACTCGTGTTTCATCATTTACAAACTGTGTGTTCTTCATGCACAGTTAATGGGATAGGTCCGGCGAGCAACATAGACCCCCTCACTATTCTCAATATTATAAACCCCAATGATAAAGCCGATGGGATTTGTCCGGCAAAAATATAGAACCCAAATACATCCCGATATAAACACTTATGATAAACCCAATCATGAACTCCAATATTCCTACAATTACAAACCCAATTATGAACCCCAATACACATACAAATGTTAACCCCATATGGCCATATTGTCTCCCTGCTTCACCCCGATAGAAAGCAAACATACCCCCAATTGAAACCCAACATCGCCCCCCCTGCTTCACCCCAATCCCCACCATCAGGGTGGCTGGTATGAACGGCTGCATCAGCAAGCCCTCCACAAACGCTGACGGCTCTGACGAGCAAGAGGAGGAGGAGGAGGAGGAGGAGGCTGAGAACGGACAGATCTTCAGTTACGAGATCCGCCTCATTCTGGAGTACTGTGACCTAGGGTGAGGCCTTCTAACCCTGAATACGAGATCCTTGCTCCTAGCCAACCCTTAACCCTGGAGCCTATACCCTCACCCGTCGCTTCTGGCCAGCCCTGCACCCTTTACCCTTGCTTCTGACCAATTTTGAAGCTAAGGACCTATATTCTGGCCAACTTTGCGCCCTTGTTGACAAGCCCTTCATTTTGTCGTGGGCGTTAAATGAACAAGCTTTGAAGAAGGAGAAAAAATATCCAAAGAGAAATGACTGTCCTGATTTGCTCGCCCCTGCTTGATGTTAGGGTCGCCCCATCCAACGGAACATCAGGATGAAGTGATCCTTTCCGTGTCGTTCTATCAGGCAGATAAGAAGGGTCCAGCAATTTCTTCTTCTTTCCATGTTTGGGCGTGAGGCAGGCAATGTGTTGGGACTGCCTGAAGGGCTTTTCGCCTGAAGGGCTTCTCGATTGGGGTTTTTGGATTTGCTGCTGCGTTTAAATGAGTCTTCGTCGCTGCTCATGCCATGCCACCACCCAGCAAAACCTGTCTTGCAGGCTACACTCTATTGCAGCAAACCCTGAACCTTTGAAAACGCTAACCCCTGACACTTCAACCCTGAATGCCCATCCCCAAACCCTGACCACCAGCCAGGAAATATGCCCCCCTGAACCCTGCATATGCATCCCCCCCAAACCCTGACCACCAGCCAGGAAATATGCCCCCCTGAACCCTGCATATGCATCCCCCCCAGCCTTGACCCATGACTCAAGCCCTGGGACCCTGAGGCCTGAGCCACAACTTTAACCCTGACCCATGCCCTGAGCCAAATTCTGAGCCCCTGACCCATAACGCAAACCCTGACCCGCGACCCAAGCCCCGATCTGCGACTTGCGAACCCTGAATGCTCACCTCCCAACCCATGACCCCTGCATGCTTCTCCCCACCTAGGTGTCTGCGTGAGGCCCTGGACGTCGGGCTATATTACGACAACCCGTTCAACTATGGCGCGATCCTCGATACGGCTTTGGACGTCGCCAAGGCCATGTTCCACCTTCACCATGCCAATGTACTACACATGGACTTGAAGGTGAGTTAGGGTTTAGGGTAGAGGGCTAGGGTACAGGATTATGGTTAAGGTTCAATCCACTTGGCACCTCCCCACGCTTAAGCCTCAAAACCCAATTGACTCCCGCCCCACACTAAACCCTCAACCCTGCCCTCAGCTCCTCCACACACTTGACCCTCAAGCCTTTCCTCAGCTCCCCCTTCACACTTACCCCTCAACTCTTAACCCTTACCATACTAAACCATATAACTTAAACCCTCCCCTCAGCTCGCAAAAAAACTAAACCCTCAACCCTCCCCTCGGCTCCTCCCTCACACTTAACCCTCAACTCTTAACCCTTACCACACTAAACCCCAACCCTCCCCACGGCTCCTGCCCCACACTTAAACCTCAACCCTCACCCCCCCCAACACAGGCACGCAACGTCATGATCAAGAGCAGTGGAGCTGACGGGAGAGGTCTTGTGGCCAAGGTGGCAGATTTTGGTGCGTCTAACTTTGGGGGTGAAGGGAGGGGGGGAGGGGAGGGCAAGGTGGCGGATTTGATGGGTATAGCTTTGGGGGCTGAAGGGGCGGGGGCTGGTGACCAAGGTGACAGATTTGATGGGTAAAAATTGTTTTGGGGCTTAAGGGTGGGGGGGCTGGTTGCATAGGTGGCAGATTGTGATGGGTCTAGCTTTGGGGGGGTTATGGGCGGGGACTGGTGGCCAAGGTGACAGATTTGATGGGTATAGATTTTTGGGGGTTAAGGGGGGTGCGCTGGTGGCTAATGTTATAGATTTTGGTGAACCTAGTTGAAGGAGCAAGGGTTTAATGGGTGGGCTGGTTGTGAAGGTGGTAGATTATGATGGACACGCCATGATGTCTGCCTGCGTAGTGTGTACCTGCCTGTCTGCCCGCCTGCCTTGCTGCCTGCCAGCCCTCTTGCCTGCCAGCCTGCTGAAGTCATCAGCTGCTGCTGCTGCTGCTGTTGCTGCTGCTGTTGTTGTTGCTGTTGCTACATTGTCCCTCTTGCTCTGTGGGGTCATCAGCTGCTGCTGCAGTAACATTGCCCCGCTGGCCTCGAGGTCATGAGCTGCTGCTGTTGCTGTTGCTGTCACGTCCTCCCACTCGCTCTAGCGTCATATTCTGCTGCTGCAGTATGTCAGTATGTCACCTTCTGCTGCTGCTGCAGTATGTCACCTTCTTCTTCTTCTGCTGCTGCTGCTAAATTTCCCCACTCGCTCTGATGTCACCTGCTGCTGCTGCTGCTGCTGTTGTCCCGCAGGCCTTTCTGTCTCGCTGGACTCTGCCCAGACACACATGTCCTCCGTATTCCAAGGTGAGCTCAGGGTTCAGGTTTTCAGGTACGATCGGGGATAGGGTACAATCAGGGATAGGGTTTACGATTACGATTGACGGAGCCTTATCCACTCAGAACTGTGATGCTCCCCGGCCACTTTCAACGGACAAAAACGAGCACACGATAGTGTCAAAACGCCATAGCACATGCCCTGGCCAATTGGTGTATGCTCGCAGATTCTTCGCTCTACTCAGTGAAGAGTTGAGGCTATTGGATGCCATGCCCTTAGAAACCCTGGTGAGTGCCGCCTGCTGGATGCATCTCATGATCAGAGACCAGATCTTGATCAGAGACCATGGTGGGTGCTGCCTGCCACCTGCCGCCTGCATCTCTTGTTCACCCCCCTCTCTTGAAACTGCGAGGGTCCCGTAAATTTGCCCCGCGGGCAGGCAGGATATGACGCAATGTTATCTCAACTGTATATTGACTCACGCGAATATGATCTGATCTATTTGAGAACGCCTCGCCCAAGGAAGCCAGGCTGACTTGTTATTTGCTTGCCTGCTATGTCACGGTTGTCCGTCCCTCCCATCAGGCACGCTGACGCATATGGCTCCTAAACCCCAAACCATCCCAACACGCACGCTGACGCACACCCTACACCCTACACATGCATGTTGATGCACATGGCCCCTAAACCCTGAACCCCCAACAGAGACACTGACTAATATGGTACCCTAAACCCTGCCCCCCCCCAACAGGCACGCTGACGCACATGGCCCCTAAGGTGCTGATGAAGGGATACATCTCAAAGGCGGCAGATGTGTACGCATTTGGGATAACGGTGAGGGGGGACAGGGGGGGGACGGGGGGGAGGTTGGCAGGAAGGGATACTCATAGAAGACGGCAGACATGGATGCATTCAGGATTACGGTGAAGGGGGTGGGGTGGATGGGAGGGTGGAATGGATACTTATCGAGGGCGGTAGACGTGTATTGCGTGAGTCATCGCAGCGACTGAGTGGATGGGAGGATATGTGAGTGAGAGGAAGTTTGGGACGGTGAGCGAGTGGTGGCTGGTCCAGGAATCAATGGATGAGAGGGTGGGTGGGTGAGTGGGGGTGCCAGATGTAAATGATGCTGCAGCTGCACACAAATTGCCACTTGCCGGGCCTCTAGGCCACTGGGCCACTGACAACACATACCTGCACTAGTACTTAATATCTTACCTGGGTTCTGGTTCCTAGAAGCGTTTATAAATCTGAACTGTCCTTATCTTCTCTCCCCTTCTTTGTTCTAAGCCCTTGTGTGCCCTTCTCCCTCCCTCCTACTTATTCTCTGTATTCAAGATGTGGGAGCTCTTGACTGGCCAGCATGCTTTTGAAGGTAAGTCGTTTGCAGCAATGAAGGTGGTGCGAGGTGTCATCAGAAGCCTATAAACCTTGGAACATGTTTTTCAGGCATGTTGTTCGCAACAATCTGGGGTTTACGCTTACTAGTTAGAACCCAAAACCTTGAAGCCTTCTCTCTTAACACACTTCCGCCCACTAGCTTGTGTTGACCAGCCTAGTCACGCCTGCAACGCTTTGTCACTCAGATAACCACCTGTCATTGTACACCTCAACCATCTGCCATCAACCACCTCAACCACCTGTCATCAACTACCTCAACCATCTGCCATCAACCACCTCAACCACCTGTCATTGTACACCTCAACCATCTGCCATCAACCACCTCAACCACCTGTCATCAACCACCTCAACCATCTGTCATCAACCACCTCAACCACCTGTCATTGTACACCTCAACCATCTGTCATTCGCCATTTCAACCACCTGTTATCAACCACCTCAACCATCTGCCATCAACCACCTCAACCACCTGTCATTGTACACCTCAACTGCCTGACATCAACCACCTCAACCACCTGTCATCAACCACCTGTCATCGACCACCTGAACCACCTGCCATCAACCACCTTTACTACCTGTCGTCAATTACCTCAACTGCCTGACATCAACCACCTCAACCACCTGTCATCGACCACCTGAACCACCTGCCATCAACCACCTTTACTACCTGTCGTCAATTACCTCAACTGCCTGACATCAACCACCTCTTTAACCTGCCATCAACCACCTCAACCACCTGCTCAGATATCCCTGGACCTCACCTTGGACACGCCGTAACCATTGGCAAGAAGCGGCCGGCCTTCTCAGTAGCAGCACCCCTAGGTGAGACAACAGGATGAGACCCCTGAGATGAGAGGTGAGCCCTTTGATGAAAGGTGCGATGGCAGGTTTCCTACCGGCCTTCTCAGTAGCGCCACCCTTTGGTGAGACACCAGGCTGAAAACCCTAAGATGACAATCGACCCTTTTGTTAAGAGGTGAGATGGCAGGTCTTCAACCGGCCTTCTCAGTTGCAGCACCCCTAGGTGAGACAACCCGTTGAAAACCCTGAGATGAGAATTGACCTTTTTGCCGGCAGAGAGATGGCTGATCCTCTACCGGCCTTCTCAGAAGCGCCACCCCTAGATGAGACAACAGGTTGAAAACCCTGAGATGAGAATTGACCTTTTTGCCGGCAGAGAGATGGCTGATCCTCTACCGGCCTTCTCAGTAGCGCCACCCCTAGGTGAGACAACAGGTTGAAAACGCTGAGATGAGAATCGATCTTTTTGCCGGCAGAGAGATGGCTGATCCTCTACCGGCCTTCTCAGTAGCGCCACCCCTAGGTGAGACAACAGGTTAGAAACGCTTGACACACAACAGGCCTTCACAGGAATGCCTCTTTTGTGTGGGTCCTTACCCTTCTGCCAGCGCTACGACTTGTTTTTGAACTTTGTCGGTGAGCCTGAACACTGGACAATGAAGCACGTTGGCCAGTGTGCACACCAGGACGCCCCTCTCCAAAAAGGGCATAGTATGCTCGGACCCCAAAACTGCTACACGCGACGAACCGTTGTTCAACCTTTAACCCTCAACCGTAAAATATTGCATATTCCAAACTGTGCAACCTTAAACCGTTGTACACTTCTGACGATTGTGCAGCCAAAACTGTTGTACACCCCAACTGTTGTACCCTCAAAACTGTTTCACTCCATTTTTTTGTATACTCTTAACCCTGCAACCCTAGAGTACCGTAAGCTGGCCGAGGCATGCTGGCAAGACGACTTTGACAGCCGGCCTCTCTTCTCCGAGATCCTGGAGCACCTCCAGGCGATGCGCTGCGCCATCAACGCCCCGACGGCCGCGCTGGACCTCTCGCGGCTGAGGAAGCGCGGCACGCTTTCCGGAGAGTTCATCGCCGCCTCGCTCAGCAGCGGCGCCGCCACCTCCCGGCGCATGTCGCCACCGGGCCGCGCTGGCAGCGGCTGTGTCGGGCTGCAGAAGCTCCCACAGATCTCGATGCCGCCGGTGTCGTCGAGCTCTGGTGTGTCGCTCGCCGGAGTGTTGGGCAAGACGGGTGTGTCCCTCGGCCGGGCGGCGCAGCTGGGGATTGTGATCGGCGCGCCGTCGCCAGACCAGATGAATCTCGAGACGGCAAAGCTGCGGCAGCTAGGCCTGGGTCTACCACTGACCCAGGTGGAGGAAGGCTTTGCAAGGTGAGAGGGCTCGAGAGCGCAAAGGGGGGGGAGGGGGGCGGGGCGTTGGTTCAGGGGGGAAAGGGGGCAGGGCGTTGGTTAACAGGGGGGGAGAGGGGGGCAGGGTGTTGGTTAAAAGGGGGGGAGAGGGGGCAGGGCGTTGCTTAACAGGGGGGGAGAGGGGGCAGGGCGTTGTTAAACAGGGGGGGAGAGGGGGCAGGGCGTTGGTTAACAGGGGGGGGAGAGGGGGCAGGGCGTTGGTTAACAGGGGGGGAGAGGGGGCAGGGCGTTGGTTAACAGGGGGGGAGAGGGGGCAGGGCGTTGGTTAACAGGGGGGGGATAGGGGGCAGGGCGTTGGTTAACAGGGGGGGGGGAGAGGGGGCAGGGCGTTGGTTAACAGGGGGGGGGGAGAGCAAACAAAACAGCCACATCAAAACAGGGAGCTGGAACCCAAACAGCCTCCGGCCGGTTGCCCTAGCAGCAGGGCTGGCCGAACCAGGGGCTCGTGGCTGGGGGCCACAGTGTAGCTGAACTGTAGCTGATATTGGTATACCACTCACTAAAAAAAACTGCTGCCCCCGTGGCTGCGAGGGCGCTGTTATACTGAGGCATCTCCCCCATGAGGCAAAAAAATATCTTGGATATCTGGTAAAAAACCTTGTTATCCAAAATACCGGTATCTTGCATTCCTAAAAATATCTTGCGTTCCTAAAATCATCGATGCCGATACCAAAAAAAATGCGTACCAGTTCTTGGAATCCCTCGTGCTGCAGTAATAACCAGAGACTGGAAATATCTTGTGTGACCCTTGCGTCTCAAGATGTGTTCACTTGCTTATCCACGCAGGGAGAGTCAGGGCAATTGAAATGCAACACTAAGTATTTGAAGGACTGGTGGCAGCTGTGGCAGCATGGGTGCTCCATACGGCACGATTCGGCACAGCACAGGTTAAGCCAAATTGTACTACCAAGGTAGCACGAACAGCGAGCCTGAGACCAACCACACCTGGAGTGTGGTCTCCTGCACGTCCATGTGAGGAGAGCCTAGGGAATTGAAGTGCAGCGCATGGGGGCTAGAGGCCTGACTGCGGTCACTCGGCAGCCGATGCAGCTAAGGCCGGAGGACTGACGGACGCAAATGGTGGGCTTGCGACCGTCCACGATTCGTGTACCGCTTATTAGCTGATTCGGTTAGTGCGTGTTTGAGTGTGAGTATGTGTGTGTGTGCGGTTGGGGGCACGTGTGTGTATGTGCAATGAATGTTCATACCAGGCCTGGAGGTTCATGCGGCCGCTCGCTGCAACGGTAGCAATAAGGGTAGCTGAAGGAGGGTTCAGGGTATAGGACGGCTTGCCTTGGAGTTGGACTTTGTTTGTGGGTTTCAGGACATTTGGCTGGGTTCAGGCATAATAGAAGCCAGGGGGCGGGAACGACAACGGATTTGTTTACGTAAGTACAGTTTTGAACGGCGCAGGGCCGTCAAGACATCCTCGGTAGTAGGGCGTTGGAGTGGCGGATCTGGCTGGATCCAGCGCTGGCCTGGGGTCCGTCAGTTATCGGATCCAGCGGTGATTGAATATAAAAGTGACCAGATCTAAAAGTGATCGGATATGAGTGTATGACAAACTGTTTATTCACACATCTTGCAAGATGGAGAACTGCATGATTCATACCTTCGCAATTAGGATAGGTGTTGGCCGCGCGCATGCGCCGGCATGCCCAGTTCCGTTGTCCGGCTTTTAAAGGGCGTGTGTCCACACTTTAAGTGTGTGTATTTACCCTTTTTCACCTGGGGCAGATGTCCGCCGTTTTGCTTTTTAAGTTTTGGCTTCGTGCGAGCCGTGCCTCCATCCTGACCGTCAAGTTGGAATGGCCGAGTTGTGTGTGTCGCGCCGTGCTCTGATAGGAGGGACATTTCTGCAATCACAATGCACCGCATTCTTGCGGAAAGTCTGGGGAAAACTGGGAATGCCTCTTGCAGTTGCGTATCATTTTGTGGACCCGTTCTGCCCTTTGCACGTTTCTGTCAAGCAGGGTCTTATCTGTCCGTGTCTCTTTTATAAATGCAAGCACCAGACCAAGCCTGGGGACCTTTCCCCCCTTTCAATAGACGGAATTGTTTTGCAGCACTTCCTCGGGGTGCCTGCCAGTCGGTAACATGGGGCCGTCGGTAACATGGGGCCGTCGGTAACATGGGGCCGTCGGTAACATGGGGCCGTCGGTAACATGGGGCCGTGCCGCCCCTCCCACACTGCCCTACCCCTCACCTCATTGAGCATACATCCGTTACTTCTTCACTTTCTATTTGGAAGTTTGCTCATCACTCACCATGAGGAGTAATTCATTTTGGGTCATGGTTGCCTCGGGGTCAGATTGTTTGTTGCAGGTGATGAGGCCTCACCTTCGCTCAAAAGGCTAGGCAGCGTGTTTGACCATGAGTGTGTCATACAGTGTGTAGCACAAACGTAAAAATAGCAGGCCGTGCCTCAAGCAGCCACGAGCGTGTGAGAGTAATATCGCGTTCTCCGGGTGCAAATGTCCCTTTGGGCCTTTTTGGTGCCCCTAATGAGTGAATGGACGTAAACCAATATGAAGGGCTAACCATTGGGTTTCAGGGCCTTTGGGGCCCCTGCTTGGGGGTACCATGTACAGATAAACTAGGCTGCTTTTGAATTGATCATTGGTTTTGTCCATAGTATAAGGGTATCAGTCCCCCTGAGCATTTTGGGTCCACTTAAGGCATGTATGTATGGCACAATGGATTGCAGCCGATGTGGAATCTGACCCTTTTGGACACCCCACCAATAATTGCTCATGGGTAGCTGTTTGCGTCCTTAACGCCAAGACCTTCGGCTGTGGCTGACCCACTGCTTTGTTGGGTGGACGGTATTTCATGCTTAAGAAATACATAGCGATGGGCAGATTTCCCCCTGCCCCCTTGTGTTTGTTTCGTTCTTTCCTTCCTGTAATTAAACGCCCACGCGACCGAGCCTTTTTGAACAGGGCCCAGAGGTGTTACGTCATTGACATCGCGATGGGCAGCTGGTTGGAGGCTCAAGAGGGCCACCGGTCGCGTTCTTAATTTCAGTTTTCCTTGTTCTGCTTCCTTTTCCAGGTGGTTTGTGGGCGCCTGTACCTTGCATCACATGATATTCTTGGCTTAACTTCAAAAAATTCACTTATGTTAAAGGGACCGGTAGCTTGAAGGGACTGGTAGCTTGGGTGGCATGCTTAAAAAAAGAATTCAGGTGGCGTAAATAAAGGTTGGGCCTTCAGCTGGACCGTTTAAATGACTTTGACATGTGTCGAGGCCAATTCCAACTTGTGGCCGAATCTGGTATTCTGGTGATGTGGGGTCTCAAAGTCGACTCTCAATCCTTTGAACACATGAGTTGAAAATGTATTGAGACTTGCGAGTTGGACGAATAACGCCTGGACACATCAGATGATGTCATGGTCGGGTGTTCTCGAGGACTCTCCTTCTTATAATGAACTCAGACATATGTTGAGGTCAGCTACCCTAAACCGCGAAGCCCCATTGTCATGTGTCGGAGGTGTATCAGCTACAGTTCAGCTATTCTAGCCATTCACTCACCTGCACTGTCCCAGAGGTATGTCAGCTACAGTCCAGCTACCAAACTACACCGACATTTGGACATGGAAGGTGGGTTGGACATGACAATCTCCCCCTAAACCCGTAACCCTAAAGTGGGACCCGGGACATGACACACTCCCTTAAACCCGTTAACCTATATCTTCTCTGGCTGAACCCTGAACATACATTTCAACCTGCCCCCTGAAGCCCTACAATTTCAAAAGCTCGAATAAAACCTGGACCCTAATTTTCAGCATCTACCCTTATCCACGTTTTGCAGGAAAGAAAAATTATATAAATTTTCGAATTTAGAATCTAAGTAATACGAGGACCGGCGTACGAGGTCGGCCCAATCTTGTTTTTAGCTACGCTAAGCGATTGACCATGCAAAATCGCTTAGCGTAGCTAAAAACAAGACTGATCCAAACTCGACAAGCTCCACTTCACCCTTACACCTAAATTTTAGCATGGCCCGGAGGTGTAATGTCATTAACCAATATTTCGACATGCTCCCCTTTATTCAGAACTTTTAATTCAAAACGCGTATTAATCCTCAGTCCTGAATGTCCACATGCTGTTAAAACCCTCAACTCCAAATTTCCTCAAGTTCCCCTGATTCTCTCACCCTTAATTCCACAAGCCCTAAATCCTGAATGTCCACAAGCCCCCTTCACCCTCAACCCTAAATTCCCATATGTTCCCATAAACCATCAACCCTACATGTCCACCAGCTAAAAATAACCCTACACTCTAAATTTCCACCGTTTCCCGTAACCTGCATTTTCAAAAGTCCCTAAACCTTTAACCTCCTCATGCTCCCCTCAACCCCTTAACCCGGAACTTCCACAAGCTCCCCTAAACATAAACCCGGAATTTCACGGCCACCTGTGAAGTTTTGTGAAGTTTTACCTAAACCCTGAACTGTAAATTTGGACATGCTCCCCTCAGTCATCAACCCAAAGTTTCCACACGCTTTCTCAGGCATATCGAATCCTTAGCCCTGGATTGTCACAAACAACTATTAACCCTAACTTACCACGAGCCCCCAAAACCCGCAATCCTAAATTTCCACATACATGTTCCCTTACACCCTCAACCCTACATTTCTACATGCTCCCCTAAACCCGCAACCCTTGATTTCCACAAGCCCCCCATAAACTCTCGACCTGGATCAAACCCCTGTGACATGGCATCTACCCCCCCCCCCTCCCATTGACCTGGAACTAACTCATGGGACCTGGTATCGCAGCCGAGCCCTTTTGAGCAGGGTCCATAGGTGTAATAATGTCATTGATATGTGACCTGGTATGCACCGTTATAAACCTGTGACCTGTAGACCTGGGACCTGCCCCCATCGACCTGGATCTACCCCCTATGACCTGGGATCTATCTACCCCCCTTGGCCTGAGTGGGTCTAACTTCTGTGACCTGGGTCTAACCCCTGTGGCCTGTTATCTACCTCCCTTCGATTGACCTGGATATAAATTCTGTGACCTGGAATCTGTCTCCATTGACCCAGATCCAACCCAGCGACCAACCGACCGTCGATACTACTTGTGCGACGCTATCGGAAATTTCGACGCTATCGGACACTCATGACGTCATTCGAAAATGTCAAAACAGACAGCGTCTTGCACGCAGTAAGGCCAGGCAAAATTTCCTTACCGTTTTTGAAAGGCGCATGCGTTGGCTGTTCTGGTGGCTGGTGTGCGTTTCTCGCTCATCAGTCGGCACCTTCACTCCAATCAACTGCCACGCACGCCGGCCAATCAATCAGCAGCCAGGCCGTAGCCGAAGTATAGTATGTCTTATAGACATGAATGTGACATTTGCGAATACATCTAGACTACCCGAAAGTTACAGAGGCGGTCCACCGACTCAAACAACGACGGACGTCTGAGCACACTCATATAATTCATCAACTATCTAACTCATCAGGGCACAGTTTGATTCACAACAGAATGCTGGCCTTTGCTATCATGCTGGTTTGCTTAGCTGGCGCCCAGCAGGCTGTTGCTGCTCCCAAGTTAGAACTTTGTGCAACCCAAGCTGACGGTAGGAGCCACTCGTTCATATGATCGCCTAGACAGGGGTAATAACAGAGGTGTGATCTATCATCAGTGGTGCCAATGAACAGGTGTACTACTATGTAGGGCACGTCCCCTGGCTCCTACGAAGCACAAACTGGCTTTAACTTTCGTGCTACTTGTTGGGTGGCAAAATCCGGCTAAATCTATGCCGCATCGTGCCGAATTGCGCTACCTTGTATACCTTGATGATTCACTCTTCAGCCCTGCCAATCAAGCTCCGCCATTCACACACATCTGAAGCCACTTACGTAGTTCCCCATCCTGCCCCATGATAGTAGCCCCACGTGGGTTCCATGCCCTATACATACATTATGTGCATGGCAGAGAATCTCTGGTGCATCCATGATGATGGTTATGAAAGGTGCGGACGTGGCCTACCTTGGCCAATGCCGTACTGTTCCTCAACCCTCACACAGGCCAATTGTGATTTTCTTTGTGGGGCACCTTTTCCTCTTAGCTCTTTGCTTACCTACCGTATGTATATACACTCTGTGTCGCTAGTGGCGCAAGTGTCAAGATGTTCTATGCTGTGCTGCACCTTTCCTTTGATCCGCACGTCCTTTGCTTTACGGGCCCAGCTAACTTTATTTTTTTCTCTGTGGCTCAGGTGTCAAGCTGTTCTACTGCAAGTACTGTGAGCCCTCAGTCAAAGGCTCGTTCACCTGTGTTGGAGGCGTTGATGCTGTGCCCTGCCTTCGCGATGACACGCCAGAGGTGGGTACTCTGGGTTTAAGGGCCTAACCAAGGTAGCCCAATAAGCTGCCTGACATGCGCAAAGTATATCCAAATAGGCTGCGCTATACTATGCCACCTAAACTCTATGAGAGGCGACCTAAACTCTATGAGAGGCGTCGCCTACGGCCTGCCATGGGTCAGTGGGGGGGGCCCTGGTAGGGAGGGACTTACGTCATGCACGCACCGGTATTAGACAGTTTTAATATTATTCACAGTAACAGTATTTCTGTATCTCCCCATATTTGTGATGCGATGGCTTCTCATGAGACTGCACTGTAACGCTGTTTCAGTAAAATAAAGGAATACATACTGTCACCTTCATGGGGTGTTTCGATGCTGTTGTGGGTCAATTTTTAGGTAATTTACGAATCTATAGTATTCAGGTGATTCGCTTCATGAATTTGCAGAGCATTCGATATTTATCAGGTGATCAGGGTTCGATTTTCCCCATTCATCCTGCTTCATCTCCATACTTGCCACGGGCTTCATAAACGGCATGTCAAGCACTTTGCAGTGGCCTTTGAATTCCAGAGGAGTCCTGGTTTGCACTACTGTCCCCCGCTCTGCCACCTAAGCCCCCCTTGACACCAACTTGATTGTAAACCTCATTTCATCTCCTCCTCCGCAGCAAGAACGTGCCGCGGGCTTCATAAGAACCATGGACACCTGCGAGTCCCTCGGTGCCGCCCCTCCAGCCTCTCCCACCGATTGCCCTGCCGAGCTCAACACTACAGTAGATTCAGCCAGCTTCCCGGGCACCTTGAAGCTCAAAACTCCAACGCCCTATGAGCGACTCTGTGGCTGAGCTTGATTTAGCTGGCAGAAACAGGTGAGGGGACCTCGCTGCTTCTGCTAGCAGAAGCAGCGAGGTCTCCTCACTACGCGGAGAGACACGAAGTGGAGGGTATTTTTGGGGTCCCTCCAAAGTACTAGTTGTTAAACAGGATGCTTGGACGTAGTTGTATGCTTAATTGAGGGTTGAGGGTTCAGACTTTTCCAAGCACTGAATCACTGGTGTATTGGTGTTGTTTAAGTTGTTGAGGGCGCTGCCCGATTATGAACAGCAGTCGTTGACGCTATCTATGTGTAAGGTGACATTACATGCAGATTTGTTGCTTTCAAAACTTAGATTTTTGGTCTAGGAAGGCGTTTCGAGGTTGGTATTTGCGCGGGTGGTATGAAGGGTGTAGATCCGACCAGCTGTTAGTTGGACTCATCCCGCGTCCAAGCAACATGACAAATAAAACTTGGCACCCTCGAGGCAGAGCCTTTCTTAGCAGGGCCTAGAGGTGTAATATCATTGACATGCATTTCACTACCACGGTTTTGAATTGTATTTGTACCTGCTTGGTGCCCAGTACCGGTAAATGAAGCCATGCTCATCAAGGCTCGGCATAAGTCAGATCTTCGACAGTCGTGGATCGAGACTACACGCATGTTATGAGCAATGAGCCAATGAAAACGCCGAAGCATGTCTTGAGGAATAAGGGGGCAGCAGCCATGATTGACGTCATCTTTCGAAACATTCCACACCGGGGCATTCCATACTACTTGTGTCCATCGTAATTTCCACACTGAGTGGACCTCATCACGCACATTTAAAAACACTATCCCGTGAGGGATTCTCGTGTTCAACGGACACAAGGTGTGAAAGAAATAGATGAGGTCATCTTTTAGGACTAGCCTGCTTTGTACCCTGTATATATGTGATGTGCAGGATGACTCGCTGTGGTACAAATGGTGTGCGGTGCAAAGGGTTTGACGCCATGTTTGTCTTAGTGGTTTCTGTCGGTGAGTGTAGGCGTTGTGTCACCCTGTGCGTGTCACTATGCTTCTGGATCATCGAGCAAGACGCAGTACCATGTTTTTCTGTTTTCGACTTCGAGGCCACCCTCCTAGCCGCCCGCCCTTCGCCGCCGGTCAGCCCATGGCACCCTCATGGCGGGCTGCCTTAATCCACCTAAGGCCCGAGGGGGAGCAAATCTTGATCGGTCTACAGGCACAGGCAGACAGGCTCAGGCAGCATTGCCGACACCGAGCATGGGGCCTCCCGTCGGAGACCAGGAGGTAGCTGAAATTTAGCTTAAACATAACTGAACTAGGGTAACCTGGGCCAGGAAAATGGAGCCTGGGAAGCCTGAGCTTGAGAAATTGAGCAAGAAAAAACGAAGACTGAGAAATCTGAGCCAGGGAAGACCAAGCCAGGAAAGATTGAGTCAGGGAAATCTGGGTCAAGAAAAACGCAGCCAGGAAAAGAGAGTCAGGAAAAACAGCGCCAGGGAAAATAAAACCAGGAAAAACGGAGCCAGGGTAAACCTGACCCCTATCACATTGTTGCTTGCCCGCAGGCGAGGCCCAATACGCCCCAGTGACAACCGGGAGCCAACCCAGCTGTACCATCCTCCGGCAGTGGCGGGCAGGCGCATGGAACCCAGCGATCCAGACGGGGAGAGAGAGATGACCATTTGTTGGGTTCGATCCCTCAACCTTTGGATATGAGTGCCATCAGTGTTGTGTCCTGGTTGCTTACCTGCCAGATTATTTAATAGCTCTGCTGCCTCAAGTAGGCAAACCAGCAATTACCAGCAGGAATATCAGGTTACCAGCACGGGTTACCAGGGTGCACAAGTAGACCTAGCCAGACTTCGGATGCTTCGCGTCAGCAATCGAGATACTAGTAGCCTGGGGCTAAGGGCTACATCTGTAATTAATTGTATTAAGTGAGATACTGGTGCCTTGGGGTTTACAATTACCTCTTCATTGAATCAATTGAGATTCAAGCAAGATCTTGGTGCCAAATTGTGCCAAAACGGACCGGAACTATGCCAGCCTTGCAACATGGTGGTGTCAAGTAACGGAACTGGCACAGGCCTACACAACCAGTCTCGGAAGCGATGCAGTGAAGCATCCCATCACCTACGGTCTGGCAGTCGCTTTTACAGGACCGTGTACAGCCTGATGTCCCGCAACGGTAATGCGTCGAAGGCATGAAGTGCAGTACGTGTGTGGGATTCGTTGACCGCAGGGATGACGAAACGAGCCAGCTACTGAAGACGTCATGGCCACTCCATGGAGGCATCAACCCACCCAAGTCATGACCCTCGGCAACCAAGCGTTCAAAAGCTTCAGATCTCAATAGCGTTACAGTGAAGCACGTAGATGTAGGGACTTAGCCTCGATTGAAATGCAGACGTTTCAGACCAGAAAGAAGGAAAACATGCCGTAGCGTGACTTTAAAGAGAGGAGGAAAGGAAAGGAAAGGACATGGCGTAGAGAATGGCTTTAATCAGGAATACAGGAAATGCCGTGCGGTTGGCTTCAGGTATTGTGCCACCCGTTGTTTGATGGGAAACAGTTGAGCGATGGCGAGCGCGCACGGTACCCCGCTAGTCCACACTTTGAACATTAAATGCCTGGTGAAGAATGACCCCCAGGCGATAACGATTTACTCGCGCTCTAACCAGTGTTAGAGCGAGCGTTTCTCCTGATCACAACTCAGTAAAAAAGCAGTCGAGAAATGCCTTTGTGTCGCCATAACACGCAACCCGCTGCTCGCAGCACTCATCGAGGAAGTTCAGCAAGACCAGGGCCCAGGGCCGATGCTCCCTCGAGCATGGCACCAAAAGCCACGAGCGCGTCGCGATCCCAGATCTCCGCGACGATGCTTCGAGAGGCCTCCCCCGTCGAGGTGCCCGTCCAAGCGGATTTGCACGACGGGGTTGTCGAGCTGGAACGGTACCCCCCATGGGAGGGTCCCCCCCAGACCGTGTGGGCTTACTACGACCGCATTTTCCATGCACCCTCCGCGCAAGAAGAAACCCACCCTCTGCAAGAATACTCCGAGAACAACCCTGAAGCATTCAAACGTAGGCCGTCCAGAGGAGCTGCTACTGCTCCCCCTGCTGCCCTCCCCCGCTCCCGAACCACCCTCCCATCTCGCGCTGCTGCGCTCCCCACCTTATCACCGGCTATAAACATAAACACAGCACAGCAGCTATCCCAGATCCCCCTTGAGGCCTCCTCATCCAAAGCTGCATCGGTCACCAGCAGCGGACGCCAGTTCCGGTCCAAATCAACTCCACCCGGCATGCCTGGAGCGATGCGGCTCACTGCCCAGTCCCGGTCCATCCCCTCCCAACAGCAAAGACAGCTGCAGCAGCAACAGAAGCAGCAGCAGCAGCATTCCATGCTTGAAGAGTTCCATGCAGGGCAAGCCCATGCATCAGTTGCAGCAGCAGGGCATCGCATCACGAGGGAGGAGGAGCAGTCGTACTGCAGGATCCTGCAGGTGTGCAGATCTAGATCCCTCATGGATCTACACTGCCCTGGCTGGTTTTTGTTGGGGATCAGTGAATTGGATGGCCCAGGGGGTGTGCATCTCTAGAGTGCACCTGACCAGGGGGGACCCACGAGCGCTTTGCGGCGGCCGTGCAGACCCGGGATGGTTCTCCTGGGCACTTCATCTTTCTTTTTCTGTGCATGGGTCGGCCCTTTGATATATGGTTGCATGGCTTGTACATTTGGCACATTACGTGCAAAGGTTATATTTGGCGCATGGGGTGCATGGGTCGTTAATTTGGCGCATGGGGTGCATGGGTCGTTTATTTGGCGCATGGGGTGCATGGGTCGTTTATTTGGCGCATGGGGTGCATGGATCGTTTATTTGGCGCATGTGATGCACGGGTCGTTTATTAGGTGCATGGGGTGCATGGGTCGTTTATTAGGCGCATGTGATGCATGGGTCGTTTATTTGGCGCATGGGGTGCATGGGTTGTTTATTTGGCGCATGGGGTGCATGGGTCGTTTATTTGGCGCATGGGGTGCATGGGTCGTTTATTTGGCGCATGAGGTACATGGGTCGTTTATTTGGCGCATGGGGTGCATGGCTGGTCCACTTGGGCAGACAGGCAGCTACCGGTATGCGGTGGGGTGCAGACATACCTGACAAGTTCCTCGCTCTCGTTCATGGAGTGCATGGGTTATTGTGGACCTGACTACCATTTCCTCGCACTCACACATGTGGTGGATGGGTTGGCCCTGACCCGCACCTCTCCCTCCTCACCCTCCCTTTCCCTTCTTCCCTCGCACAGGAAGCGAAGCATCTGCACAGCACTGAGGAGAGCCTGACCAGGTCCCTCCGCCGCCTGCCCAGCCTGGAGCAGCTGACAGCTGCAGCGGGCATGCCAGACCCCAGCTACGCCTCCTTCGTGCTGCAGGCGGCACCGCACGCACACCGCCAGCTGTCACACGGCTTCCGGAGCTACATCGCATCCCAGGTATGAATTTCGAATTATTTTTTAGCAGTGGAACCCCCGGCCTTGAACCCTGATAGTTTTCAAGTCTTGCTGATGAGGCATCCTTTTCATTTTGTAGTCTCTTGAAATATGGAGTGGTTTGTAATGACCTGCTTTTCAATCAATAATCACTGATTTATTCAGACATCGCTGATATTAAATATAAGATTTTAAATCTTTAGTTTTTTGTCATCTTAAATCTCTGATTTTAAATTATACTGTAGGTGTCTGATTGTAAATCGTAAATTTCTGATGAGCAGGCATCACAATTTTCTGCATATGGAGATCCTGATACGAGTCATTGCCTTGAATGCCCTGAGTTACAAAGCCTGTCAGACGAGACTGTGTCATCCCCTCTTAAGATGAGCCCTCTACCTTCACAGCAGTGTCTTCTCCTCTCCCCCTTTCCCTGCCTCCACTCTTGGACTTCGTCCGCTTCGCCATTCCCCCTAAACCCTTCGACCCTGCCCGCACCTTAACTCTATCCATACCTCAACCATCAAACCTAAACTGTTAACCCTATTCATACCCCAATCCTAAACCCGATCCGTACCTGAACCCTACCCATACCTTAACCCTTAACCATATCCAAACCTCAACCCTGTGTCCCTGTCCACCACTCAATGTTGCCCACTGTGATATCTCAACCTGCCCACTTTCATGTATGATCTGACTGTCGACCTCCCCTGAAGGACCCATCCTTCAAAACCCTGAAACCTTGAACCCTCATCCCCTGGCAAGCCCACATCATCATCAGACCCTTAACCCTTTAAACCCTGATCCCCTGGCAGGCCCGCAGCATCATCGGCGGCGCCATGTCAGTCCAGTCACTCAGCGAACCCGGTGACAAGACGCGGCAGGCCGGGGCTGGCGGCCGCAGCAATGGCGGCACCGGACGTACGATCCAACAGATGGACGACATGATGCTGGCGGGCCTGGAGGGTCTGTTGCAAGCCGCGTACCGATTCAGGGTGGGTCAAAATTACGAAGCGGAAGAAGAAGGGGAGGAGGGATACAGCAGCGGTGTGCCGCCAGTCGATCCCATGTCCTCTGGCTCCTCGTCAACGTCGTCGTCGTCGTCGTCCCCCTTGTATCTCACGGATGCCGGTCTAAGAAGAAGAGGAGGCGGGAGCACAGGCGGGAGGAGTCTGCGGTTCATCACGTTTGCGCACTTTTACGTCCGGAAGTACATCATGGCAGCCATCAAAGACGCAACGTACAATCAGGTAGGATGGCAGCCCGTGCACGCAAGCATATGCAGGCAGGTCCATACACGTTTAAATTATGCATGATCCATGCATGCAGGCCAATGCGTGACCCAGGCACGCAGGCCCATGCACACGCACGCAGGCCCAGTACACGCATGACCCCATGCAATCAGGTCCATTTACACGAGCCCATGCATCCAGGCCCATGCACACAGATCCATACATCCAGGCGAGCGGGTCTGTACATCATTGTCCTGCAGATCTTCCTCTCTCAACGCACCTTACCCTGAACCCCTTGATACTGAACTCTGAACTTTAACCCTGAACCCTTGACTTTTGACCTTGACCCTGAACACTGAACCTGAGTTAAACCCCTAGACCCTTAACCTTTGACCTGAACCCTTAACCCCTGACCTGAAACCTGCACCCTGAAGGTATTCATCCCGCGGCGCACGCTGGACCTGAAAAGCAGCGTTCAGCGCGCGGCTAAGCACCTGCGCAGCGCAGCCGCCTCGTCCTCGTCCTCCTTTGGGGCGGACCAGCAGCTGGTGGCCAAGGGAGCTGGTGCCTCCGTGGCGGCTATCGCCAAGCACCTCAAAATCAGTGAGGCTGCAGTGCGAGATTGTCAGGTGAGGGGTATGAATGTGTGATGAAGTCTACAGCGATTGTCAGGCGAGTAATTGTTTAAGCCTGGCCCGTGTGGTGCTGGTTTGCGTATAAAATGAATACGGTCCTGGGTTACAGAAGATGGTTTAGTGAACATTGAGGCTTTGCTAGTCAAGCAGTTACATAGTTAGGCATTTAAGTAGAAAGGCAGTTAGGTAATTAAGCAGTTCAGCAGTTAAGCAGTTAAGTAAATACGATGAAGGTCTCTGAAGATTTGATTTCCTTACCTTGGGTGAACATTGTTTAATTATAGGAAGCTGCCTTGGGGGCACAAAATCAACTTTCTCCGACTGAAACCTAGCGCAGTCGATCCGCCGATAACAGTGCCTTTGTGCAGCGGTTACACTGAAGTAATTTTGAGAACACGGGAAGTCGTATCACATCTCCAGGAAGTAAAAAATGAAAGCCGATCAGTAGGATTCAATGGTCCTGCGAAGGGTGAAGTGGATTTAGTGAAGATGTAGTCAATAAGGATGCCCAATGTTTTAATTATTGTAATATCAGTCTCAACTGGCGTCCACTAGGGTCCTTGAACGTGAAAATGCTTAGGAGAAAGTTGCCTGGTAAATCAAAATGGTGGACCCGAACTTACGTGACGGCCGTATTTAGAGCGGTAGGTGAAGGCAGTGAAGGTGTAGTGAACACCCAATGCGCATCGCTTCTTTTTTCGTGACCCAGCTACGCGCCAGCTACTCTCTGATTTCTGGCCAGAGGCCCCAGTTGTGGCCGGCCAAACTGCCTTGGACACCAGTCGTAGGCCGGTCCTGATTTGGTCTCAATCAGGCCTTTGATGGCCGCAGGGCGGCCTGCCGAAGGTGGATTGTTAGCCGGGAAAAGAAATCCACCAATACTGGAATGGAGGAGTCCTTGGTGTAGGTTAAATGAATGTGGTACAGATTGGGTCAACAGGACGCTGCTTTCGTCAAGGTTCCGCATTTAGGGAGCTGGGCCTCGCATAGTGCCCTAACCAGGCGACTCGGGCGATATCGCCGATATGCCAACATAGATTCTCTGATTGCTGCACTTGCAGCCAGAGCCCTCCTTAATTTGCGAAAGTTATTGCAATTGATCATGATGGTAGTTACAACACACCTGAATATACTTCCAACCAACACTTCAAAAAAATGCATCATAATTTCTCTCGTCACTCTGTGTGCCCCCCTGCACCCTTAGGCGGTGGATTCCTCCTCGCATGTGGTGGGACTCGATCCAGGTGGATCTGATGCCAACCCTTATGAGGACGTGCAAATGGCCAAGGTGAGGGGGAGGGGTGAAGAGAAGCAAGGGGGGGAAGAGGAAGAAGGGGTGGATGGAGGGGAGGCTGAGGGGAGGCTGCTAGGGGGGGGAGAGGGAGGGGAGGAAGAGGAAGGGGGGAGGAGGGAGGGGGGGGGGAGGAGGGGAAAGAAGAAAAGGGGGAGAGGGAGGTAAGTGCCAGGCGGGTGTGAGGGAGGGGGGTGGGAAGTGTGTGTGAGGTTGGGATGCAGGCTCCTATGAGACACTTGTGTGAGAGAGGAGAGAGACAGAGGACAGACGGGCGCCCAGGCTAAAGGCCCTTGTCCTGTTTTTTTCCTAGATCCTGCTGATGCTCCGTTTAAGTTTTTGCCTTTTCTCCTGTTTCCCTATTTTTTCTCAGGAGATGGATCGTTTCAACCACCACGAGGCGGAGGGATCCTCCATGGGGAGAAGCTCGGGAGCGCCGTCCGGCTTTTCGGCAAATGAGGGCGGCGGCAGTGGAGCCTCCACTGGGGCAGGTGCGGGGTGGACCGGGTTGTGTGTAGGGCTATGTAGAGAAAATAAATAAACATTTCGTGTGTGACTGTGTTTCAACGACTACATGAATGAAGATTTTTTTGTGACCTTGTAGGGGAAACTAAATAAACAAGCATTGCATGTATGACTGAAGAAAAGGCGAGCATCTTGTGTGTGACTCGGTATGTTTGGCTGGAGTACCTGTGGCATGTTGAGTGTGAGGGGTGGCCTTAATTGGAAAACATGGGGAAGCAGGTGGGGGGGGGAGGAGGGACGTCTGCTGGTTTGAAGGGGGGGGGAGGAGGAGGGAGGTCTGCTGGTTTGAAGGGGGGGGGGAGAGACTGTCTAGAGGACGAGGGGGGGGGGCGGGGGAGGTTTGCTGGTCTGAAGGGGGGGGGGGAGTGAGGGGAGGTACTGTCTAGATGGCGCAGGGGGGGGGGGGGGGTGAGCAGCGCAGAAGGTCAGGGCAACAGCTTAGTGGCACGAGAGCAGCGCAGGAGGGAGAATAATTACCGGCCACTGGGGTTTGATGTTAAGTTCTCTGACAGCTATGCTGCTTGGAGCTGGCTATTGACGGGCAAGGTGCCGCAGGGCAGCCACGCAACTTAATCCCTTGAGCCTGAAACCTTAACCCTGCTCTCAATTCATCTGGCATGTCCTTCCCTAATGCTGCTGTTAGGTGGTGGGCGTGGTGCCGCAGAGCGGTGACGCTACTTTAACCTAGGAAACCTGAGCCCTATTCGCAAGTCCTAATTGATCTGGCATGTAGTGCCCTGCTGCTGCTGCTGTTAGGTGGTGGGCGCGGTGTGGATGGTGTGGCTGCCTTGTAGCCGCCACGCAACCTAAAACACAAAACCCTGAAACCCTCACTCATTTCTTTCGCTGCTGCTGCTGACAGGTGGTGGGCGTGGTGCGTAGGGTGTGGCTACCACAGATCAGCTATGCAACTTAAACCCTCAACTCTGAAACGTGAACCCGTGTCTTACCCTAATGCTGCTGCTGGCAGGTGGTGGGCGCGGTGCGGAAGGTGTGGCTGCTGCTGATGTGGCGCACCAGCGGCTGCAGGCGCTGCTGCTGGGTGTCATGAAGGCACGCGAGGCCTGGGTGCTGACCAAGACCATGGGACTGTGCAGGTGAGGGGGCAGTCGGCAGGGCAGTCAGCAGGCTGCGACTGATGGCAGGGGCTGGGGGGATCTAGCGGGGGAGGGGGATGAGAGGAAGGGAAGGGGGGGGGGGCTGCTTACCTAGACCATGGTGCTGGGCAAGTGAGGAGGCAGTCAGCAGGAAGTCAACAGGCTGGGAGAGAAGTGGGGGGAGATGGCGGGGGCAGGAGAGGGAGCAGGAGGCAGGGGCTCACCAAGACCAAGGTGTTGGGCAGTCAACAGGTTGGGAGAGAAGGCAAGGGGCAGGGGGGATAGCGGGGCCGGTGAAGGGTGAGGGGAGGGTGCTGACTTTGACCTTGGGGTTGATGAGCGGGCAGTCGACAGGCTGGGAGAGAAGGTAATGGGGGGGGGGGAGGGGGAGGGGGCCGACCAAGGCCTTGGTGCTGGGCAGGTGAGCAGGCAGTCGGTAGGCTGGAAAAGAAGGCAAAGGGGGGATAGCAGGGGAGGGAAAGGGGGAAGAGGGGAGGGTGCTCACTAAGACCGAGGGGCTGGGCAGGTGATCAGGCATTCAGCAGGTTGAAAGTGCAGGCAAGCTTGGGGGGGGGATTGGGGTGGAGATAGCGTGGGCGGGTGAGGAGGGAGGTGGAGGGAGGAGACCTGGGTGCTGACCAAGACCTTGGGGAATGTGAGGGAGGGGTACGAGGGTGGGGAGAGCAGGCAAGCAGTGGGGGGAAGGGGGTGCGGGGGCGGGCATGTGAGGGACGGGGGGCCTGAGGGGGGGTACCTTGTGGTACTTGTATGTGAGTGCCATGTAGCTCGTGTGCAGCTTGTTTGCAGCTTTTGTACTGCTTGTGCGCAGCGTTTGTACAGCTTGCTGCTTTTGTACACCACGAATGTCTGTGTGGGTGGGCAAGGGGCTGATCATGGCCCGGTAGGATACTGGAATATATATAATTATGGGCGGGTTAACTGGGGTGGTCAGCCCTCACTCGTTTCACTCTTACCCACACTGTTGATCACACTTGCGTGGCTTGTCACACTTGTCTTAGGGATGGTGCTGACGGTGTTTCGACGTACGCCCTGGCCGAGGAGCTGGGCATGACGCGGCAGGGCGTTGACCGCTTGAAGAAAAAGGCGTTGGATCGGTTGAGGGAGGCATGCCATGTGAATGCTGAGCTGGCAGACACTCTAGAGGAGGTGTGCGCTGAGCTGGCTTGAGCCTAGGGGTGACGCTGAGCTGGCATGACAGGGTGACGTTGAGCTGGCGTGACAGAGCGACGCTGAGCTGGCATGACAGCGACCTGGAGCTGGAGCTGAGAAGATGACCTGGACACAGTTTATGAGCTGGCACGGGCGACAGTTGCCGCTGCGTTGTTTTAAGTGGCAAGGCGCAGCCTGCTGCTCTGCCGGTTATGTAAGGGTTCACGGTATCAATCGCGGCAAATATTGCGGTAGTTTTACTGGCATGTCTGGTCCTCATGAGCAAGAGTGCAATTTTTTATTTGGACCAGTCTTATTTTCAGCAGGCCTCAGACAATCTTTGGGGGGAGGCCAGGATGGCGCCACTTAAGTCCATTAAGAAACGATCATGGCGGGCCTGTGGGTGGTAGCCCAAGCAGCCCAAGCAGCAGGGTATGCTCTGACCCAGGCCCCTGTCGATAGATTAGGTGCAGCTGGGGTGCAACTTCTGTGCACTAAAGAACATTTCCGGGTTGCTTTGGAAGGTTTGCGGAAACATTTTGGTTTGATAAAGTATTTGTTGGGTAGTGAAGGTTCGTTTTATTTTGAGCCTTGTTGGCCGGGCTGAGCTGAGGGTGTTGAAGGGGACAGGATCGTTACTGCCTGACTGGAGCAAGGACAAGGAACACAAGTGGCTTCAGTAGGCACTGTCTGGACCACCCCGCTTTCTTTTGAAACTTAATACGTTTTGAATATGGTTACCTGATCAGTTACAATGCCTGTCTACAGAGACACACGCCTTACAGGGTGGAACAGTTATTTGTCATGACCGGCGGTACAGTTAGTTGCGATGACCGGCGGTACTGCCATGACAGGTGGTTAGGATAATTGCCATGACTGGCTGTTGTAGCACCCTCATAATTTTTGTCTAGACAATTGTAGGTCTCCCAAAGGCCTGGAGAGGGTCTTGTTCTTTTTGGAGATATCCTTGCACGCCAGCCGGGATGGGCTGCCTGCCCAAGCCAGCACTGTACACTACTTGGGGTTCTTGTTGCCATATTTGAAGGGTCAGACTACTACAGGACCAATACTAATTTACTCTGCCTGAGGCTGTTGCCGATCTGGTGTTGTCTTCTGGTGTTGCGTGGTCACTGTGCCTTCGACACGCCTTGTTTTGCTAACTAATGACATCTGTCTTTAGTGCCCAGACACACATCCTGATCAGAACAATTTAGGCAGACAGAGGAGGTTGTCTTTTTTTTTATAGATCGGTACTAGGGACTGTTGTAACAATATTTGATGGACGCTGTAAACAACCCGAACTTTGCCAACAATTGAATAGGGCGCAGGAATGTTTTTGAGTCCGGCAGGTCAGGTGTTGATTGCGCTCTTCTTTTCCGCCCCAGGCGGAAAGTCACGGATTTCAGGTTCTAGCATCTCCCTGGTATCTCTCAGTCAAGGACAGCACACCTCTGGATCCTTTTGCCCCTAGGTCAATGACTCGACACCTCTGGGCCCTGCTTAGATAAAGCCCGGCCACGTCGGGAGACCGTCACCCCTAGGTGCTGTGCCCGAGGTAGAAGCCTTGCACCTTCGCAAATCAAAACTACTTCGACATGTCTCCTTGTGTCATGTACCACAACTGATGCCCCGCCTCAAGAGAGGGAGAGTGATTCACAGAATTGGACAATCTGCAGATACATGTGATCCAAGAATATTGTATAGTAAGATTAGAACAGTGCATACCCGCTGGGCCCTGCTGAATTCCAGGACCATTTCCGCATTCACAAGTGCGGTCAGGCTACGTGCAATTGGCAAGGGAACCTTCGCTTCGACATACAGCTTCCATCTGCGCAGTCGTTCTTAGTGCTTACCGATTGCTTGCAGGGCCTCCTCTGAACTTCAACTTATTCCATAACTTAAATTTATTCCAGGCCTGTCAATGACATATTGACATCACACCTCTGGGCCATGGGCTTAAAGAGCTCCGCTGCGTGAGCGCCCAGCTGTCTGATCGTGAGGAAAGAAACTTCAGGCTAGCGGAGGAGATTCCCTGCCCGCCGTAATTCCCATACGTGACAGTCCATTAGGCGCTATCAGACGCATGCGATCAGCTGGATCAAATAGGTACTCCACTACTCCCCCATCAAAGCAGAACAGAACAATCATACCTGCACCCTATACCACAGTTCAGGGCACACAGTCTCTGAACCCCAAACCCCAGTCACTCCATGTCGTCCAGCTCCTCCACATCTGCCACCACGGGTGCTGGGGCTGCGGCTGCGTGCGTAGCAGGCACGTACTCCGCAATGAAAGCCGCGGCCTAATGGTCAGCAGGCATGGCGTTTGGTGAGATTAAAAAGTACAACCTATGGGAAAACATGACAAGGGAGCTGCGCTGGTGATTGCATGGAGCAAGCAAGAGCATGAAGGAAAACCTGTAGGATAGAAGACAAGGCTTCATATGTGAAGTATGTGTCAAGCTTTTTTACAGTCCAGCAGAGCATCCCTTTAGATGCATAGGACTTGTGCCTGTGAACCGGTAAATGCACTTGATATGCATAAGATAAAGGTGGGAACAACCCAATAAAAGTGTGAACTACCAATGGGCCTGTTTCTCACTGCAGATTCCAAGCTGGAAATATACCAGCAGGACAAACACTGAAAATACTGTCTTGTTTGCCATCAGCAAAATTTTGGGAAGGGTTCAGGAGACGAGGGTGTAGAAGGCTGTTGAGGCCGTCAATTTCCAGACCTGCACCCTGCTATCAGGTGTCAAGAAGGCGAATGGGACTTGCTCTCAATGGGACTTTCACCTGTATGCCACCTCAGGATGAAGATCCTTATCTCCATCCCTGGAAGGTCTACATCTCTCAATCTCGACAAGGTTAAGTCTCTCAAGGTTATAAGTCTCACTAGGCGTTTAGCTTCACCTCTCACAGCCCCTACAGGGTCAACATATATCCCTGTGACCCTGTCCCCTTACAAATCAAAAAAATGTTCTACACCCTGATCCACACCCTGGGGCAATCATGATCCACACCCTCATCCACACCCTAAGGCCATCCTGATCCACACCCTGAGACCATCCTGATCCACACCCTGGGGCCATCCTGTTCCACACCATGATCCACACCCGGGGCCATCCTGTTCCACACCCTGATCCACACCCTGGGGCAATCATGATCCACACCCTGCTCCACACCCTGGGGCAATCATGATCCACACCCTCATCCACACCCTAAGGCCATCCTGATCCACACCCTGCTCCACACCCGAAGGCCATCCTGATCCACACCCTGAGGCCATCCTGATCCACACCCTGATCCACACCCTGGGGCCATCCTGATCCACACCCTGATCCACACCCTGGGGCCATCCTGTTCCACACCCTGCTCCACACCCTGGGGCCATCCTATTCCACACCCTAATCCACACCCTGGGGCAATCATGATCCACACCCTGCTCCACACCCTGGGGCAATCCTGATCCACACCCTGCTCCACACCCTGAGCCTAAGCCTGTAGCTTATAGCTCTATCCGTGTCCTTACCTCATCGCCATGCACAAGACTGCCAACCACCTCTGAGCTGCTGACCAGAGTCACTCCAGCAGAACGCACCAGGTCCCAGAACCCCGAATGGGCCGCGTCGTGTTGGTACCTGTTTGGGTCAGGGACCCAGGATACGGGCCGTTTTGGTCAAAACATCCCTTATGGTATTGTCTTGTATTGCATCAGTACGGTCCACTGCGGTGCACCGACTGGAAATCCACGCATGTGTCACGCATTGGCCAATCTCCCGTGTCGTATTGCATCGTATTCCCATACACAGTCTCCTGTGTCCCTGGTTTGGGTCCGGAGGCCATTATTGAATGGGGGGCTCCCTTTTCAAGACAGAAATTCAAAGCAAGGGCGAAGTGTGTGTGGGGGGGGAGGGAGAACAGTGCAGCATAGGCCGCGTCGTGTTGGCACCTGTTTGGGTCCCGGATCATGATTGACTGGGGGGGTTCCTTTTTAGGAAAAAGTGTCAACGCAGGGGTGAGAGGCTGAAGGGAACAATGCATGGGGGGCTCCTTGATCATGAAAGGAAGTCAAAGCAGGGGCGAAGGGGGGGGGAGGATGAAAAGTGCAACAAGGGTCGAGGCCATGCCAGCGCCTTTGACACGAGGCTCCTTGACCTGCCATTAGAAGGAACAGAGATCTGCCTGTCCAGATTCTCCTGGACAGATCCGCCTGTGAAGACCTGCCTATCCTGATCTGTCTGTATGAATCCCTCTTTCTACACCCGCCTGCCCAGATCCGCCTGTGTAGATCTGCCTGTGTAGATCTGTCTGTCTAGATCTGTCTGCACAGAGCTCTCACTTGTCCTTGATGCCAGTCAGGAAGGTGTTGAAAGGCGTGGCACTCGAACTGTTCACACTTTCCCGTCGCATTGCTGTGCAGCAACCGAGAGCCTTGTCGTAGGACCTGCATTCAAATCCGATAAATGTTCGTTGTTTTGAATCATACTGGTCATGGCGTACGTTGTGTGTTCAAAGCAGTGCTGTGTAATTGCGCCGTAACTCAGAAAGCATGACATCATGTTACTAATGTTAGTAATTACGGTCCCTTACTAGTAGATGTAGCTTAATTTGACTTGAAATTACGGTGACTGAAGCTCAGCTACGCAATTTAGCCACCGTAAGGACCAAAATCAGAACAGCACTGGTTCAAAGTTGAATCATCAGGCTTTTTTGTTAAGAATTAGGCTTGATACCGGTGTTGACAAAAGAGACTACGCTACACCGACCTGTTGCGCACACTCCTGTCCACAAGAGAATGCACGCGGGCACCAAGCGCCAGCACGCAAGCCTCAAGCCCGCTCCCCGCCGCCAGGAGGGCCGTGAAATCCTCCGCGGGATACTCATCACTGAGCATGGGCGCGGGCGCCGCCTCAGGTGCGGCAGGCATACCCTCACCGGCTAACCTACAGCGTAATCCAGTGCAGTACAGTGTAATCCAGTGCAGTACAGTGTGATCCAATGCAGTACAGTGTGATTCAGTGCAGTACAGTATGATGTGGGGCAGTACAGTGTGATTCAGAGCAGTCCAGTGTGATCCGGTACATGTCCATCCCCGACACACCTCAGCCGCTGCTGCTGCTGTTGCCCCCCTTGTTTATCCCCGTTCGTTTCCATCCCCCCCCCCACACCCAAGCGCCGCTGCTGCCGCTGCTAATGCTGCTCTCGTTCATCCCTGATCCCCATTTATTCCCACATGCCCCTCATCCCCACACCCACCCTTCAGCCGCTGCCGCTGCTGCATCCCCAGCAGGTGCACGTGGAGCCACCTCCTGAAAGGAGAATGCAGCCTTGAACGCCGCCTCCGCCTCTCTAAAAGAAAGGCGGCGAGAAACACGCGGTGTGAACAAACTCACACAATTGTTGACATGTCAGGCACTCTGTTCAACACAGGGTGTGAATCAATTCCACATTTATGAATGATGGGTCATGTACTAAACACGTTGAAGTGCATGATTTGTGTACCGCACAAATTGATATGCATGTTTTGTGTACCGCACAGAAGTGATGTGCAGAATTGACTAACTATTCTCTGACCTGGCAGCGGGCGGCATCTGCGCCCAGGGCGTTTCAAAGACGGCCTTCACGAGCTTATCCTCTGCAGCTGGTCCGGGAAGCTGCGCAGCGCAAAACAAAACAGCAGGTTGAATAGATCGGGCTCGAGAGCAAGGCCCCAACTAGAAAACAAAGGTGTTGGTCAGACAGCTGGTCTGGGGAGCTGCGGAGCGCAACACAAGACAGCAAACAAAAACTGAACAGAATCAAGGGCCCGGCCCCCTTTCCAAACTTAACAGAATCAAGGGCCCGGCCCCTTCAAAAAGTGATATCAGGAAGTATGTTGATCCGTGAAGCTGCGGTGCGCAAAAAAACAAGGCATCAGACAAAAACTCAACAGAACTTAGGGCCCAACCCCCTTTTTAAACTCAACAGAACTAAGGGCCATGCCCCCTTTCTAATAACAATACCAGGAAGTCTGTTGATCCGAGCTAAGCTGCAGAGTGCAACATAAACAAGGCAGCAGACAGAAACTCAACGGAACCAAGGGCCCATCCTACCCTGCTGGAAGTCTACAGTTTGCTTAAGGGTTGCTTTGCCCTGCTTTGCTTGTAAAAGGGATGTCGGGTACATCTTCAAATCATCTCGAACCTGCACAAGCTGCTGCCCAAATCCGAATCGACTTAACTCGGTCGCTGGGGTTATCCTATTAAAGACAAGATTGAGGTGCAAACGCGCCTTAGAGACCAGACATCTCTCAGGGAAGACTTAACAACGAGTGGCTTCACTACATGGTCGTTGTGGGGAATGAAGGCATACAGTCAGCAATTCTAGCTTGTGCATTTTCCTAGCCTAGACTGGATACCTGGGGACAAAGGGGTCAGCCTTTGACATGACGTTATGGAGGGCCAGCTCACACGACCTGGGCAGCAACAACGACTAAAATTGGAAACAGAGCCTCCAGCCATCGAGAGCCACAAGGAGCTTGGCCTACCAACACAGAAGGTCAACCTCGTGCCCAGGCTGGTCGACTTATGGGCATGCAATTTTGCATAGCAACGGGGCCATGCAGGCATATAAGTCGCATTGTGTGCATCTGCAACACCCGCTTTGTTGTAGGTCTGTTGATCAGCCCCTGGGGCTGGTTCATCGTCATCACGGTTACGTACATCATCATCTTCCGGGCGGACCACATACTGACACAATCACATTATCCTGGCGTTGGGTGGTATAAATCACCAATTTATACCGTTGTGACTGTGAATACACTTGCATGTTCTCACCGGATGTGGTCTGCCCGAAAGGTTATGATGTATATATATATAACCCTGATCACGATGATGAACCAACCCCGGGGGTTGATCAGCATACCTACAACAAAGCGGGTGTTGCAGATGCACACACAATGCGACTCGTATGTCCACATGGCCCCGTTGCTGTGCAAAATTGCCTACAATTTCCGCCAGGCCCGGAAGTTGATCGGCATGGGCACTAGGATGACCCTCCATGTTGGTAGGCTAAGCTCCTCGTGGGGCTCAGGGCTCTCGATGGTTTGAGCCTCTGTTTCCAGCCCTAGCTGTTGTTGTTGCTAAGGTCGGCTGAGCTGGCCCTCTGGAACATCCTTCGAAATGCTGACCCCGTTGTCCCTAAGTATCCAGTCTAGCAGCAAATTGTTGAAAACGAAGAAGGCACCGGCTAGAAATGCTGACTGGACGCTTTCATCCCCCGGCCACAACGACTTTGTACGTCCGCTTTCTGGATGTCGAATATCCCTATATGTTGCCTGCACGAGCCTGTCCATGTTGCCATCGGCATGCTTTATGGCTCGCCGCATAGATCGCAGATCGGTCCTGGGTCCGGTACTGGGTGTGAACTTCACTCGTCATCTGGTTGCGACCTGTCACGGCGCGGGCTAGTTTGTGTCAGCTTTGGGGCTTGATCTCTGTATTTAAAGTTGTTTTCTCTGCGCGTCTAAGATTCCACCCTCCCCAGGGTATTGCAGTTGTGTTAGCGATCGGTTGGTCGATGCTGACGTGTCAATCGTCACTCGTCATCGCAACGGACGCGGACGGTGCACAGGCCACAGGCGCAGTCCCTGTCTCAAGACCCTGCTCCTGGAGTGACTGACAGAAAGGAAGGAAACGGATTGCTAGCCGCTTTCAGTTGAAGTATGGGGCTTAGTGGGCGTTTCCAAAGGCGACTGCCAACTCATTTCGCCACCGCTGCAATTAATATTCAGCGCAAAACGCTAGTCGTATGCGTTTTTATTCATTGTTCTAAACCAGTGCCGGCAGTAGTTTTCGTCGCGGGGTTGCACGCAGTGGAATGGTGACGCAGCAGCACAAACAGCAAGCAGTGCCAAAATATGAAGACAACAAGACAACACGCGGATGCTGCCAAACAATCAGAACATGCCACGCAAAGTGCGGACGTTACATGCAGTGGTCTGGACTGCGATCATGCTCCAGCGGTATCGCAGATTCGTTCGAAGTTGAATGGCTGAACAAGACGTAATAAAGTTAGTGACTTCAGGTAGTCGACGAAACACGAAATTTGCTCTGGTGATTCAACTCATGCATATCAATGACGTTACACCTTGCTCTGGGCCTTTCTCAAATAATTGTAACTCATGCATGGACGGCTCATGTTTCAATGATGGGCTTCCTTGCAAGACAGCCAAGCAGCGCACCGCAGATGTTGTTCAGCAAGCAAAAAAACAGGAAACAGTGCATGGCGGGTGCTGAGAATCAGGCACAAAGACAGCATACAGTGCGCCGATCTACAGCAGATGCTGCAAACTGGCAGAAATACAAGGAACAACGAATGCTGCCGAACAGGACGAAAACTGAAAGCAAGGCAGAGCAGTAGAGCACATATCGGGCAGAAGCACAACAAGCCATGCGCGGCAGCTGGTGTAAGTCCGCAACCTAGTTGGTAGAACTTTAACCACATCACTAGCTTATCCCAGCAGCGGATGTGGCACATGCATGCATGCTACTAGTATGGCAACTCCCACCACCACTGGTCACTCGGGCAAAGCGCCACGCAGGCACTCATTACAATCTATCCCTCCAGTGCCCTAGCGTGAAGGAGAGGCTTAGGGAGAGAGGTTGGGCAGGCCCCCCGAAGGGCGCAATAGACTTTCAACAGTCGTACTCGGGCAGGCTTGTCACGAGGAACTTCACATCACAGTGAGTACTGGTCACTGGGGCCATCACTGCGGGGTGGTGATGGGTCCCTGCTAGATGGGACTCATCTAGCAGGGACCCATCACCATTATAGCTTGAAGTCTGTGCGTACTGGGCCTATCACTGCGAGACCCTGCCTGTACTAAAAGACAAGGCCCGGACTTCTTTACGTTAAGGGCTTGCTTAATAGCACTGGCGGCCAAGCAGTCAACAGAATTAAGGGCCAGGCACCTTTTCTAAATTTGATACCAGGAAGCCAGGCCCGCCAGAAGAAAAACATTAGTCAAACGGTCCGGGCTGCTGCGGAGCACGCAACAATACAGCAGGCATGACTCGGCTGAACTCGGGAGCCAGGCCTCCTTTCGAAGGATAGACTACCCAGTTATTCAGCCGGTCGGGGAAGCTGCAGAGCGTGGGCACAAACCAGTCAGCAGCATGGCCAGGGTGCTGTGGAGCACAAGGCAGGTCAACAGCTGGTCCACGAAGCTGCTGGGTGAAGTTGCAAGGGGAGTCCGAAGGTATGATTGGGGAGGGAGCAGCTCCCCGAGTTCTGACTCCTGGCTCCCCTATTTGTTCCCTCCCCAGTCCCCACCTCTTCCTGTCGACCCTGTCTCCCACCTTCTTGCTCTCCCCACTCTCTCACCTCCTCCTGGCACCACCCTCTCCCACCTCCTATCAACCCCAATCTCTCACCTATTCACCCCTCCTCCCCTCCCCCCTCCTCTCCCACCTCCTCCTCTCTGCCCTTGACCACCTCCTGGCCCAGAGCTAGCTTGCCCAGTGCCCGGTAGAAGCGTTGAAGCGCTGGGTTGGCCGTCGCATCCGGTCGCAGCACCTCCCCCGCCCTGCTGGCCAGATCCATCCCATTGACAAGAGCCTGGAAGAGGGGGGGGGGGATGGATACTCTGTGATTCGGGGTTGAGGTTAACTGTATGAACAGCTGCATGACACCTGAACCCCGTTTAGGCATTATCCTCGGAAAGCCTGGAACCTAATGGGGCATGCCATAGCACACAACCCTGAACCTCATCACACCTCTGCCCCCCACTCTCTCCTGTGCCACCTGGCTCTTTGGACCCGAGGGGAGGATGCCATAGTGCACAGCCTTGCAGCCCTTCACCCCCGTGCCCCCCACTCTTTCCTCGGCAATGTGCACCTTTTTCTCTTCCAAGGCTGTGGGACCCACCTCCTTGACAGGTGGAAACCCTGAATACCCCCCCCCCCCAAATCTCACCTGTGCCGCCTGGCTCTGCTGACCCGAGGGGAGCATGTCATCACGCGCGGCCAAGGGAGGGAAAGAGTATGTGCGGATGTCCTCTATATGGTCAGAGGGGAGGGACATGTTATGAGTGTGAGGAGGGGGGTGGGGTAGAGGGAAGGAGTACCTGCAGGCAACCTGTATATGATCAAGGAGGGAGGTGCATGCATGGGGTGGGGGGGGAGGGAGGGAAGGAGTACCTGCATGCAACCTGTATATGATCAAGGAGGGAGGTGCATGCATGGGGTGGGGGGGGGAGGGAGGGAAGAAGTACCTGCAGGCAACCTGTATATGATCAAGGAGGGAGGTGCATGCATGGGGTGGGGGGGGAGGGAGGGAAGGAGTACCTGCATGCAACCTGTATATAATCAAGGAGGGAGGTGCATGCAGGGGGTGGGGGGGGAGGGAGGGAAGGAGTACCTGCATGCAACCTGTATATAATCAAGGAGGGAGGTGCATGCAGGGGGTGTGGGGAGAGGGAGGGAAAGAGTATGTGCGGATGTCCTCTATATGGACAGGGGGGAGGGACATGTTATGAGTGTGAGGAGGGGGGTAGGGAGGGAAGGAGTACCTGCAGGCAACCTGTATATGATCAAGGAGGGAGGTGCATGCAGGGGGTGTGGGGAGAGGGAGGGAAAGAGTATGTGCGGATGTCCTCTATATGGACAGGGGGGAGGGACATGTTATGAGTGTGAAGAGGGGGGTGGGGTAGAGGGAAGGAGTACCTGCAGGCAACCTGTATATGATCAAGGAGGGAGGTGCATGCAGGGGGTGGGGGGGAGGGAGGGAAAGAGTATGTGCGGATGTCCTCTATATGGTCAGGGGGGAGGGACATGTTATGAGTGTGAGGAGGGGGGTGGGGTAGAGGGAAGGAGTACCTGCAGGCAACCTGTATATGATCAAGGAGGGAGGTGCATGCAGGGGGTGTGGGGAGAGGGAGGGAAGGAGTACCTGCAGGCAACCTGTATATGATCAAGGAGGGAGGTGCATGCAGGGGGTGGGGGGGAGGGAGGGAAAGAGTATGTGCGGATGTCCTCTATATGGTCAGGGGGGAGGGACATGTTATGAGTGTGAGGAGGGGGGTGGGGTAGAGGGAAGGAGTACCTGCAGGCAACCTGTATATGATCAAGGAGGGAGGTGCATGCAGGGGGTGGGGGGGAGGGAGGGAAAGAGTATGTGCGGATGTCCTCTATATGGTCAGGGGGGAGGGACATGTTATGTGTGAGGAGGGGGGGGGGGTAGAGGGAAGGAGTACCTGCAGGCAACATGTATATGATCAAGGAGGGGGAAGGGGGGGCAAGGGAGGGAAGGAGTACCTGCAGATCACCTGTTTTACTGTATACGATCAGGAGGGGAGGAGTGCGAGTGGGAGGGGTGAGGGAGGCTTATTTTACCATGGAGCGCGCAACTTCGAGATAAGAAGTAACCATAATGGCAGTTTGCGGAGACCGAACGGAAGTCGGGGGAGGGCAGGGGTCGCTTGCTTAAAGGAAAGGAATAGGAGGATTAGGAGGGAAGGTGAGGCGGTAGGGCTAGGGTAAGGATAACCCACTTAACTTTGTAGGAAGCAGTAAGCATGAGGCAGGTCTGCAGGATGAAGGGGGGCAGCAACACACGCACCTTCAAACAGGAGGTGTAAGGGGTGGGCAGGGGGTCCATTGCATGAAGGAAATAAATAGAAGGATAAGGAGGGGAGGGGAGGTGGTAGGGCAACCCCTTAACTTTTTAGGGAGGCAATGCGTAGGAATGAGGTCCGCAGGATGAGAGGGGGGTTGCAACGCACGCACCTTCAAACGGGAGGCTCAGCATGATGAGGTGGTCCGGGACGGTGGCGCTGCCCAGTTGAGGCAAGAGAGCACACAGAACCAGGTGACCGCGAGCGGTGCGGGCATACCGGACGACTGCAATGGCGGCAATGGCATGGAGGGGAGTGTGGGTCAGGGGTTGAGGGACGGGTTGAGGCGGAAAGTGAGCAGAGGAGGGATGGGAGGGTGAGGAAGGACAACGGGGTGAGAAGATTCAGGAGGGCGAGGTGCTCTAGGGGCATTCAGCCGTGAACTAAGAAGAGATGGAAGAAGAGGAGGACGAAGAAAGAAGGACGGGTGTGCGTGTACTCAGTGACAACAGCGTCAGCAGGATTCATTGTTGGCTTGTTGCTGCTGTGTAGCAGAAGCTGTGTAGCGTACCCTTTCACCCTACGGCATTGTCTTCGAAAAGGCTAGGCAGTGCACGCTGGGAGAACGGAAACATATTAAGTTCTCACCTGCCGCATGCCCCTTCTTATGCATGGCCTGCACCAGACCTGACAGGGCCACCATGGAGGCCTCATCCTGCTCCGGAAGCAAGACCTGTGGATCAGCAGTTGGGGGGGACATCAACAATTTAGGGGGGGGGGGGGGCATAATGGCCTGAGGCCATAAATGCAGCCACAAAGAAATAATTATTAAGGGACAAAAAAGCCGGACCGAAAACGGCCAGGGGCTTGTTCCTGCCGCGGAGCAGCTGCAGCTCGGTTCCGAAGTCGGCCAGAACTCGGTAATAAGGATTTCTGGTCTTGCTACCATTGACTTACACAATTATTTCAGTTTCAGTTTGTAGGCTTGAGTATGAGGCCAGTTTGTAGGCTCAAACGGCTTGAGGTTTCTTGGTTCGTTGCGACTCTTAACATTGAATGATTGGCCTTAAACAGTTCAATTGCAACAGGTTTGGGACAAGATACTCAGGTAAATGGATAAATGCTACGCACTGTTTTGGGGGCTTCGGGAGCTTTGGGGGCTTCAGCCCTGCTGTTCAACATGCCCCCCTCAACATTTTGAATTCAAAATCCAACTTGGCGGGTTCCTGCTGTTCTTCATGCCCCCTCCGTTTCCAATTCAAAATACAGCATCGAGGTTCCTACATGTTCTTCATGCCCTGCCCCTATCCGTTTTTAATTCAACATCCAAACCTGTGTTAAACGGTATGCTGTTCTCCATGCCCGACCCCCGCGTTCTTGAATTTGCAATCCAACCTGGCGGGCCCTGATGTTCAACATGCCCCCTTCCCCTTTTTTAACTCAAATCCCAACTTGGGGGCCGTTTTTAGTCTATACGCCCCCCCTTCCGAATTCAAAATCCAACCTGAGGGTCCTTGAGGTACAAGTAGCGCTGGTCCTTGCGCAGGGGCTCGGAATCTACAAAGCCCAACAGCTGCATCATCTTGCCCGGCACGTAGTGCATGTCCTCCTCTTGCAGCTCATCAATCGGGACAAACTGCTTGCCATACCTGCACAGGCATCAGGTTACAGGTTTCACATTCAAATCCCACTTTCGTTTTTCCTGTCCATGTACTCTGGAAAAAAATGATGAGGGGTATTCTGTGTTTTTTTGAACGGATTTTAAATAAGATCTGAACTGAACCCTCTAATGTCGAACGTGTCTAACGCTGTGGTATTTTTATCTCACCATTATTTATTACCTCACGCCCTGAACGATTGCTGCTGACTCAGCAGACATGACAGTTCGTGAAGAGTGACCATAAGTGTGTAGGAGTGACCAGAAATCAGTCCTCCAGTCCACCCTTATAGAAATACTCAGCACGTGGGTTACGCATGCAAGGCTAGTTGACAAGATTAAAAAACGCTCAGGGCATAAGCAGTTGGACTAGCCTGGCAAGCCCAATTGCTATCATTCCGGGGATGATGAAAAGCAGGACCTCTCACCGGATGCTCCCAGAAGTTTGAAAAACAGCTCCCTGGTTCAGATATACACATCCAATCAATTCAGTCCCAGTTTGAGTTTCCTGAATGCCGCCCCAAAGGCTTTACAAAAGTCTTGATGTCGGGGGATGGTCACATTCGACTGAGTGAAAATGGGCAAAAGGCTGGTGACGAGCAGCCCGAGGTTTCTCAGTTTTTTTAATGTTTTTAATCCCCACGTGGATGCCTGGGTCATCAGGTTCTGAAGAGCGCAGTCCACTCCCTGGTCCATATCACTTCGCCATCATCCATCATCAGGCATCACACCAATCAATCAACAACTGATGTCCATAGTACGGCTGCTCCCTCATGCTTCAATTGAGACATCATCTTGGCCCCCACTGCCGTTTCATACTAGACTGAGGTTTCCTGAGCACCCGGGGGGGGGCTACCTCAGTCAATCCCACCCCTGCTGCAGACTTGTTTTGCATTTCCTTCAAAATGAACCCTGTGCAGGGGTCTGAGAAAGATAAACAAATACGAAATGTTGATCGTCGACACGCAGTTTCCAGTCAGAATTCAAGACTGGTGGTCGAACATGGGCCCTGAGGGCAGCACTGAGAGAAGTAAGTAGAAGCAACTAGAAGCTACTAGAAGTAAGTAGAAGTAAGTAGAAGTAAGTAGAAGTAATTAGAAGTAAGTAGAAGCAACTACATATTACCAAGGGAAGGCAATGCCAATCTATGCTACCGTGCGGGTATGCAATACAAAATAATTCAAATGTACGGTACATTCCCATCGCTCCATTCCCAACGCTCTACCTCCTACAAATTCCTCATTGCTAATTTTCGACATTTCACACAAGTACAAGGAAGCAAGAAAGAGAGTCAACTACGCTGCACAACGGCGCAGGAGGGTTGAGGCAACAGTGTGGTGGGCTGAGCACAAGCATGGGTGTAAGCCTGCCCAGTCCCCAGGCACATTCGCCCCTCACCTGTATGCCTTGGTCAGGTGCTCTAATGGCACAGTTGCAGGTTCACCAGTCCCCGCCTGGTCCCCGACCTCCATGTCTGCAGCCAGTTCAAAGGAGAGGCAAGGATGTGTCGGAATTCAAAAATTCAAATCTGCGTCTGTCTGCGAAAGCAAAATAAATGTAACACCTGGACTGACATGCTGTTCAAGTGCTTTGCCTTCCCTCATCGTAAAATTATTCAGAGACGAGGGAAACATTAAAATAGCCATGGTCGGTCGTCGACGCCAGTTTCCAGTCAGAAATGAAGAATTTCAGTCAATTTAGTTCCCTAGGGGCAGAGCCACACTGGAATAATTAATTCATGCTCGAGAGAGAAAGATTCAAATCTACAGCATGCACCAGACCAGGCATCAACTATTCATCTGCATCCACATTGATATTTCAAAGAAAGAAAGAAGGGAAGCAATGCAAACTGTGGGAAGAGCAGACAGGCATACATGCAGCCACCGCGCCCACTGTAAACGAAAAGAAAACACAAAATAAAAGATAAAATAAGAAACCAAACACCCTGTGGGAAGAACAGACAGCCACACCTGCAGCCACCGCGCCCACTGTAAATGAAAAGCAAACATAAAGCAAAGACAAAGTAAAGAATAAAATAAAAAAAGAAACCAAACGAATTTAACACCCTGAGGGTAGAACAGCCAGCTTCACCTGCGTCCGCCGCGCCCACTTCAAAGTACTCGTTGCTCGTATCGATCGGGCAGAAGGATCCGTCCGGAGCTTGGCACCTTTTCTTGAGCGAGGGCAGCTTCTCAAAACCACACTTCTTGTAGACACGGACCTGCAGCGGGAAGATCCCCAGGACATATAGGGTTCAGGGTTTAGGGTCATGGGCTAGGGGTTAAGAGTTAAAGGTTTCACTTTCCCTAAACCCTTAACCCCTTACCCCTAGGGTAATGGGCCAGGGGTTAAAAGTTTTAGGTTTCGCGTTCATAACTGCAACTACCTAGGCAGCCCATGATCTGACGCCTAGTACTGACACCTATATCCACATCCACACCCACACCCATATCCACATCTACATCCACATCCACACCCATATCTACATCCACATCCACACCCATATCCACATCCATATCCACATCCACACCCATATCCACAACCACACCCATATCCACATCCACACCCACATCCACATCCACACCCACACCCATATCCACACCCATATCCACATCCACACCCATATCCACATCCACACCCACATCCACACCCATATCCACACCCATATCCACACCCATATCCACACCCATATCCACATCCACACCCACACCCATATCCACACCCATATCCACACCCACACCCATATCCACATCCACACCTAAATCCACACCCACACCCACCCTCAGCCGCATTGTCTTGCCGATTTCGAGCTCTGCCTTCACACATTGGGATGCAACCTCTTTGGTCCGAAACACGCCCAGGAGCTCCGAGGCGTTGGACACAGTTCTGGTGGGAGGGGAAGGATATGGATGAGGTCGGGGGTGAATTCCTTATAACGTCGGGAGATAAAAACTATCCGGAGATATGCGACGCAGAAGTTATTTACCGTTTCGTCCTGCCCCCCCCGATCCCTTTTGTCTCTCTGTCATTTACCCCCTTCTTTATTTTATTTGCCCCTTTTCGAGGCGACTCAGGCGACTCAGGCTTTCAGTTCCTTATCTAGCTACCTCTCCATGCTAGCGATCATGAGGCTTCAGAGAGGAGAGGGATGAGGCACCACACTGGCATCTGACTTCAGCTTGGAGGCTCGGCCCTTGGGCCAGCAGGTTCTCAGCCGATTCGCTTTCTATTTTCCTGCTTGGTGGTTCCTAAGACTTACCAAGTTGTTTTTGAAGTTTAAACATTCCCAGAAAGCTCACATACTACCGTACCGTCAGCGTCAAATGGTATTCAATAGCATTGGTTCCGTTTTTTTGCCTTGCATGAAGCCTAATTTTATCCAGCATTGGCATGGAGATATTTTTAAACCCGAATTTGGTCTCTTGAAAATCATTTTAAAATTGTTTTTTGTCAATTACAGCCATCTCAGTGAAGGGGACCACACATGCCACACTGCACCTCAACCTCCTCGCTGCTGGAGCTGGTGCTATCTGCCTCCTGTTCTGAGATGTCGCCTGCCTCGCCCGCTGTTTCTGCTGCTTGAGCTGCCTGGTCCCTGCCCCTGCCCCTGCCTCGGCTTCTGCCCCTGCCTCGGCCCCTGCCCCGGCCCGTGCCTCTGCCACTCCCACGGCCCCCCCTCCCAGCGCCTTCGCCATGCGCAAGCGCGACCGAAGCTGCGTCCCTGCCCGCTTTTGTGGCCATATCCAGTTCGACCACGACGGAAGGAGCCTGGGCCAGAGTGCCATTAGCGTGAGCATCTTGTAAGGCATTGAGACCCTCATTCAGCTGCTTCGCTGCATCAAGGAGGTCCTCACCCGCATCCTCCTCCGGGTAGACATCTGGGTCAGCCTCCGGCGCATGCTCGATGGGGACAAAAAGTGACCCCAGAGTGTGCAGCCTCATCGCCTCCAGCTGCATGTCCAGCTTAAACATCTGGCTGAGGCCTGACTTGGTCCACGCCGGCATGCAAAGGTCACGGTTGCCCATCAGGCTCTCGAAAGCTGCTGCCATGAATGAGCAAACTGAGTCCTTAATCGCACTGATGCGGAAGTCGAACTTCGTATCTTCGGGGAGAATGCCGCTAGCTAGCTGGCGATGCACCATTGCCAGCAAGAAAGCTTGCCACGCCTTGCGGACTAGGCAGCATCAGTCACCTCCTGGGCTAGATCGATTAGCTCATTCGCAAACTTGCGCTTGAGGGAAGAAACCTGTGCGGGAACGTCCCATCCAAACGCATCGTCGCCCGCATCTGACGGTTGTTCGTCCCCGTACTGCCATTCTTCTGCTTCTGCTGCTGCGTCTGTTTCTGCTGCTGCTTCTGTTGCCTCTGCTGCTCTTAATGCTGCTCTTTCCGCAGCTGCTGCCTGCTGTGATAGCTGGAACTCAGGTGAAAACAAGTGGACAAGCGTTCTGTGGCTAGCAGTTGCTGATCCATGCCGGCCCCTGCCACCGAGGGGGACTTTGACTACTCTGTTCATATCATATATATGTACATTTTAACATGCATCCTGAATTAAGGGAGAAAGCGCAGGAAAAAACAATTTTTCGCACAAAATACGACTTTTACGACTATCCAGCTTTGGTTCGACCGTTTTAATTTTTAAGGCCACTTTATCTATACCGGTTTCATGTTTTGAGTCCATAATGGATGCCATGTGACGCTGATAGTACGGTCGTGTTTTCCTATCCATGGCATACTGAACAGTAGGGGCTGGACAGCACCTTCATGGAGCCATGGTTGACACAACAGCCATACTTGTGTTTGCAGAGCCGGCATTCCCCCCCTTGACATGTAGCATGCCAGGGGAGGGGGGAGGGGTCAGTGCTAATTCATGCTCCAATTAATGATGCAAATCAACAGCATTTGACACAAGGATGATAGTGGCATAGCTCTCGTGGCAAACTGACTCCTAGAAGAAAGATGTGGATTTCTATATATACGTTTTTTCCCGGGACACCCTGTCCCTTCGCCCCCTCTTTTCGCCCCCCCCCCCCCCCCCCCCTTTCTCCCCTAGGCCAAAATACATGTCGGAAGTAGTTAGGAAAAGCTCGCATCAAGCTCTAGAAAGTTAGAGGATGGGGTGTTTCCAATTACCCCCCCCCCCCCCCCCTCCCCCCCCCCCTAGCCCCCATCTCCCTTTTCTTCCTTTAGTGTCCCTGTCCCCTTCCCTTTTATTCCACCCCTCTCCCCTTTCGCCACCCCAGCCTCGTTTCGTCTCCCTGTCCCCTCCACCCCTTTATTCATTCAATCACCCGCTCTCTCCCTCTTCCACACTTTCTCTCCACATCCCCTCCTCCGTCCCCCCCACTCCCTCGTCCTCTTGCTTCAGCCCCTCGCGAAAATCAGGAGGCACGGTGGATATTGAAGGTGAAGCATTGATTCTCTACTTGCACGTCGACCGTATGGCCCGTGATTTACCCATCTGCCCGCATAGGTGTTGCCCCCCCCCTCACTTGATCTCCCTGACCCCTGCCCCCCTTATTTCACCCCTCTCCCCCTCTCCACCCCCCATGCCTCGCTTTGTCTCCCTGTCCCCCCCTCACATGATTTCCCTGTCCCCTGCCTCCGTGATAATGCCTCCAAGGGCCTCCAGGTTGGCGTCTTGGCTACGCTGCCGCTGCGAATGTTCAGCTTCAGAGAGCGCCGGCCCCGCCCCCGGCCCCGCGTCGAGCGGTTCGACGCCAAGGCAGATCACCTGACAAGGTGAACGGATTTAGGGTTGAGTGTTTAGGATTTCGGGTTAAGAGTTGGGACAGGGCACAGCGTAGATATAAAAGCAGTGCACATGAGAAAGCCAAGGGGTGTGGGTTGGACGTTGAAAGCAGTTCACAACAGTAATATTGAGGCAGTTCACCTGACAAGGTTGAGGCTATAGGTTTGGGGGTTTAAGGTGGATGGTTTAGTCAGGGTACAGCATGGATATCAAGGCAGATCATAGTACAAGATCGAGGGGTGAGGGTTTAGGGTTGACAATAGGTCACAGCGGTAATATCAAGGCAGATCACCTGACATAGTTCAGGACAGAGGTTGAGGGCTGAGGGTTTACGACTGAGGGTTAAGGTAATAAGGGCTGAGGGTTTAGGGCTGAGGCGTTAGGGCTGAAGTGTTAGGGCTGAGGGTTTAGGGCTGGGGGTTTAGGGCTGAGGGCAAATGGCTGATGTTTCAGGGTGTATAGCTGAGAGTCTATGGCTGATGCTTTAGGGCTGAGGGTTTAGGGCTGAGGCTTTAGGGCTGAGGGTTTAAGGCTGAGGGTTTATGATTAAGGTTTAAGGGCTACGGGTTTAGGGCTACGGGTTTAGGGCTGGGGGTTTAGGGCTGGTGGGTAAGGGCTGAGGCTTTATGGCTGGGGGTGAAGGGCTGAGGCTTTAGTGCTGAGGGTTAAGGACTGAGGGTTTAGGACTGAGGGATTAGGGCTGGAAGGTAAGGGCTAAGGCTTTATGGCTGGGGGTGAAGGGCTGAGGCTTTAGGCAGGGCAGGTGGGGATGTCAAGGCAGAGCACCTGACAGCGCACAAGGCAAACAACCCGACAAAATACGTTCTCACAGTTTCAATTGAAGCACCCACTGGGACCCTGCAACCACTGTGCAACTGGCTCTGGCATAGCCGGGGTCCATATCAAGGCAAAATAAAGTAAGGGGGGGCCTTGTCATGGGTTGGGTCCGGGTTGGCGGTATTTCACCACCCATCCAAATACAGCTCGACGGTTATGTTCTCACAGTGCAAAGGCAAGCATTCACTGGGCCCCTGCAACCACTGGCTCTGGTAACTGGCATAGCCAGGGTCCATAAACAAAGCTAAAAGTGAACAGCCCCTTTGCGAGAAATATCTTTGACATTGCAGATACCTGTGTGAAAATGAGAGTCAAGGCAAAGCACCTGACAGCACACAGGGGGCAGGCCAAGGCAGACAGCCTGGCAGATATGTTGCCACAGTGTCCATGCAAGCTAAACCACTGGCTATGGCAGAGCCAAGGTTCATATCGAGGCAAACAAACGGAAGGGGGGCCTTGTTGAATCTGGCCTGTTTGGCAACCACTCTGCACAACCTGGCAGAGCCGAGGTCCATGTCAAAGGGAAAAAAGAAAGAAAGAAACCTCTACTCCAGGTGGGTGACGTGAGAGTGAAGGAAACAGCGCAGTCTGGGCCGAAGCCACATCCGCGCCGTTTCCGTCAAGGCGAAATAGTTGCAGGGTGACCTTGTTATGGGAGTCGGGTCGGGGTTCACACAATTTCACCACTCATTCAAACATTGCCCCACATGCACTGCAACAACAATGTCCGGAGACCCTTCACGAATGCCGGGTTGCCCTGTAACACCAAGGACCCCAGCTCACCTGCAGCTGCATGCTCTGCGCTTTCATGCCCTCACTTAGAGAGCTCTGGAACTCATCGTCCAAAGCCTTGGCCTGGAGTGCCATGTCGTCAGAGGAGGGCGGACATCAGATCATTAAGAGGAGGGGGGTACACTAATCAGCAGTGGGGAAGAGGACGCTAGTTCAGCTGTGTGGGGGGAGGTGACTTTGTGCAAGGAGGAGGGGTCATGTGCGTGTTTGTGTGGGAGAGGGGGGGGGAAGGGGCATTACATTATGTTGTATAAGTGTGTGGAGCAGAACTTCCGGATTGGACGGAAAGGGCTGTGGGCGTAGACACCCTCTGGGGAGATGGTTGTACTACCCTGGCAACATGATGTGTCCAGGCGCGATATCCCCTCCCATGCTTTCAGTCTGCGTCCTACCATGAACCTGCCATGCAACCAACATGCAATCAACATACAAATAGCACACAACCACCATGCAGCCGCCATACAGCCGCCATGCAACCAACATACAAATAGCACACAACCACCATACAGCAGCCATGCAACCAACATGTAAATAGCACACAACCACCATGCAGCCGCCATGCAACCAACATGCAATCAACATACAAATAGCACACAACCACCATACAGCCGCCATGCAACCAACATGCAATCAACATACAAATAGCACACAACCACCATGCAGCCGCCATGCAACCAACATGCAATCAACATACAACTAGCACACAACCACCATGCAGCCGCCATGCAATGAACATGCAACCAACATGTAAATAGCACACAACCACCATGCAGCCGCCATGCAACCAACATGCAATCAACATACAAATAGCACACAACCACCATACAGCCGCCATGCAACCAACATGTAAATAGCACCCACCCACCATGCAGCAGCCATGCACCCGCATGGCACGTGTCCTTTATCCACATACCTCCTGGGCAAAGTTGGAGATGAGAGTGATCTTCTTGGGGACCTTGTCCAGCACGCGCACTGCACTTGCCTGCGCAGAAGGGTTGAGGGCTTTGGCCTTCAGGGCTCAGGCTTCTGCAGCCCCCGGCACAGGAGGCATAGCATGGGATGTGGGGCTGGGCTCGTCAGAGTCGCTACTACAGCATGTGCGTACCCCCACCGCCAGGGATCATGCGAATGGCAGCCTTAACCCACCCACAAAATCATTGATGTGCTGCTTACCGTACTTACGGTGGCTGAGTAACTGAGTTACGCTGAGTTTCCACCACCATAGTGTCTAAGCAAATCCAGCTTTAATTCTTAGTTAGGGGACCGTAATTGTATTTTATACGATTCCTGGATTTCAGCGCAGCTGCACAAGTGCACTGCACTACACCCAATGCTATCTATTAGGGTCAGCGGATGAGCGCCGTGTCTAGTCAGTGGTGGATTTTGGACATGACTGTCAAAACTGTTGGTCAAGCTGCTTATCTTCTATATTGCTGCCAAGCACCTCAAGGCCAAGGATGCCCTGCTTACGTCCTGATACAAATGATTGTTTTCCATGGTGATCTGTGTCACACAAAAGCAATGCTCCTGGCCCAGGAGCTACCAGTATTATAAACATTTTTTGTGTGGGCTGGTTTCTTTCTCATAATTACCGTAACAAAGCCCTCATGTTCATGCCCTGAATTCCTGGAATCCAGCGGGATCCTGTACTTACCAGGGGGTAAATACCTCTGGTATTTACCAAGGAGATAAATGTCCGCCACTGAGGCCACCCAAGGGCCTTTTTCGCCCCGGGTTTCAAAGGTGGAGCTCTGCAAGCCGGGTTGGCTTTTCCGAGATTAAAGGCTGTCAACTCCAAGACCTTGTCTCAGAGCAAACCAAGACGGGTTTCTTTCCCGTTCTGGATGCCGGTCACCTGATGGAAAGCTCCAACCACTTGAAGCTTTGTGATGTGGATTTCTCGAGTGAGCAACGAGAAACCATAAGGAGGCTGAAATACTTGAACACCTCGATGCACTCTGAACCTTAGAACACTAAACATGTTTACCAACTCAAGACAATATGGAAGATTGGATGAACAACCCTACCAGCAGATGATATAGAAGAAATGTCCACCACAAGGAAGGAGGGCTCACCAGGGATTAGCCACTGTCCTTGCCTGGTATGCGACCCCAGGACAGGTCGATCACCAGGGGTACAGGGGTATAGGGGTACAGGGGTACAGGGGTACAGGGGTACAGGGGTACAGGGGCATATCACCTTGTTGGCGAGGTCGATCACCACAGTCAGGGCATCCAGGCAATCCGAGGTGCCCGTGCCTCGAGGCAGAGGCGTCAGCGCCCTCAGCGTCTCTGTGCCTGGCCCGCGGAGCTCCTGTAAACGTACACCCAGCCAGGGTGTGATACGAGTGACGTGTGTGATGAGCATCAAGGTTACTCCTCGTATATTCTGGAAGGAATGACATGTCACGCCAGGCCAGCAGTACAGAAATCTGCCAAGGTCACTGCTCACACGTGCTGAACGAAATGACCGGTCACCAGGCCAGTGTTGCAGCTGGCTGTACCGCCGTAGTGCTCACCTGAAGGACGTATATATGGAGGTACTCTCCAGGGGTGCCTTCCTTTTCAAAATCAGCGTTCGTACAGTTCTTGGTGTCTGAGCAGGAGACAGAGGGAGCGAGAGCAGAGGTGGAATTAAATACCGTTCCTGCCTGACTAAGTGCAGGGGCTTCTTCCGGCCCAAGCTCGTGATTAATCCCACAAGCAGAAATGCGAGGTAGGGAAACTTGGAATTGTGAAGAGCCCGACACAGGGGATTCAAAGCGTAATTCCAGGTCCCTGATCCAAAGCTCCATCCATAAATTTCCCTGACCCCTGATCCAATGCTCCGTCCCTAAGTTTCCCCGATCTCTGATCCAAAGCTTACCAGCAACCTTAATTGTGGTCCCATAAAGCAGGGCATCCAAAACAGGCATCCAAAACAGGGGATCCCCTCAAACACATACAAAAGGCTCCAGCCTTGTCCCTGATTCAAAGGTCCATCCCGCATCCCCAATACCTGATCCAAAGCTTACCAGAAGGCCCACCTGTGGTCCCAAAGAGCAGGAGATCCAAACCAGGGGATCTAAACCTATATCCCTGAACCCTGTCCCCTGACCCCCGGTCCAAAGCTTACCAGCAGTCTTACCTGTAGTCCCGTAGAGGATGATAGCCATTTCATGAGATGGCTTGTTCAGCGTCTGCCAGCAGCAGGGTGCAGGTATCAAGTTTCAGACTTCCAGGATTCAGGTCAGGGTTAAGAGACGCAAATCACATATTCCTCGCTTAAGAGCCAGGCCATTTCTTTCGAGATCACATCCAAGTCTAGCAAACGAGCAAATGCGCTTGGCGCGGCATGCATGCCAGTCCATAAGAAGTCGCGCAAGCCATGCAAGCCTCTAGCACAATGTGTAAGCCACCCCCCATGTATGGCATGCAAGCCACGCAGGCCCTTAGTGTGATGCACAGCCCCCCCGCATGTGCACAAAATATCCCTAACACATGATGCCAGCCATGTCACAAAGATAGTAGGCAAGCAATGCTGCAATGTGCCATGCATGCATGCACAGCGGGGGATGCTCAGCATGCAGATGGTGTGCCCCACTGTCCCGACCACTAGCACAGCCTGGCGGTCGTATGATATATCGGGATGTCTTCGAACAGCTGTACTGTAAGGATCGCACCTTGGCCAAAGCAAAGTTGAAGAGAGCCGCAGAGACGTCATCCAGGTACGCGTGCATGTGCGGTCCGACATCAAGGACGATGATATCGATTTCCTACGATTCGGCAGCCACCGAATCAGTATGTGGAGAATGCACAGGGACCTTCAAAGGATATTCAACCCACTGCATCTGGGCGTTTGCAGGGCGGACGTGGAGGAAACTTGCCTTTCCTCTCGACATATTTGACTCTCGATACCAGCACGATGAAGCAAAATCGGCACGGCTTAAATCAGAATGTGCGTTGGTCAAACGTGTGTATGCAGGGGTGTAGAACGGTGCATACCCATGCAGGGGTGCATGTGGCTGTTTAAATTTCCTGCGATCTGATAGTGGGTCGTATGACCTATTAAGTTATCAAGCCGAAATAATACGAAACATGGGGCACAATGCAACGGGGTCGCCTGTAAAGAAAAATTATGTCATTGCGTCCTGAAGCCCGGCAGCCCGTGCTCTGGATGATCTGGATCTACAGATCTGGGTGTGCCTGTTGGAGGCAAACCATGACATGTACCGGTAAGCCATGCTGTGGTCCAGTTTGAGCCGTGTTGGCATGAAGCAGCTTTGTGGACACATGTGAAAATTGATGCATGACCATCCCCAATCACAAGCATGTTTGGGCAGTCGTATCTCTACTCAGGTCTCAGGGCGGCGTGATAACAGGTGTGACCGTCTCTGGGCGAGGTCACTTAGGGCTCGACTTCACGTGGCAGTTCGGTGAATGACTGTGTGGTATATGGTTATACACAAGCATCGCATGCCATTTTCCAATCCGGTGGTCACCATTTACACACTCACGCACCCATGTCCCCGCCCACACACCCTCATTATTCGGAATGTTTGGGGAACCGGTAGGTATGTAAGGGTTTAGACGATCGTATCGCTCGATCAACTTTCCACCCCTTTCACCATCATTGATTGAGAACACTTCAAATCATACACCGCTGAGGCAGCAACTCCAGGCTGCAGTTGACGAGGGGCAGACACTCACATACTGTGAATACGAGCTAACTACTGGAGGCAAATTATTTCAAATCATCAGGGGAGGGATGGAGGAGGGATTCGGAGGCTTGGGATGGCAACAACCGATCTTGGTTGTTGACCCTAAGCTCACAGCGCCGAGAGGCGATCAACACACCAACGCACAAGCGGTGAGGGGGAGGATACCGGACGGCGAAACTAAGTGAGCTCATGACAGCAGTCCTCCAGTGCCAGATCCGGCAGTTTAGTTGCTTCCCAACATACCTGCCATGCTGTCTATCACAACCCTGCTGTTCAGTATCGCAATGCGTTCCTCGGCGATTCGCTCTTTGAGGGCGAGGAAGACGAAGATAGGCACTTGGCGCAACAAGATGCGGAGCGGGCAACGCTGGACAAGGCCATCCCAGAGAGCAATCTTGGCTTTAAGCTGCTGCTGAAGATGGGGTGGAAGGTGAGCTCCGCTTTTAAATAGGCTGACCTCACATATAAGATCAGAACTTCCAATGTGAGTGGCTATCATCTGCATGGTGCAGACCTGCATGGGAATACCTGCATGGTGATACCTGCATGGGGAACATCTGCGCGGGGAACATCAGCATGGCGACATCAGCCCCTTTCCCTCTGCATCCTCTCCCGTACATTGATATGAGCAGTGCAACATGCAGCCATGCACTTAAACAGAGACCATGCACATGGCAGACTGGGCGTGGACGCAACTCCATGCGTAGGGCTCGCATGGCAATCTCATGCATGGCCTGCTTAAACAGAGGCCACATGCAGGGCACTCCCTATGCCTTGGAATCTACGAGGATGATAATTCCCAACTTCCCAGTTTGTTTAGTAGTTTGTGTTCCTGTTGCTGATGCTTTCAGATTCTGTGCGGCGACAGGGTCTCAGGGAGCCATGCAGGACTCACCGGGCTGTCCGCAATAGTTTCGCCTGTCGTCACCGTTTGACCCAATCAAACAAATGTATTGTTTGCAGTAAGACAGACACAAAAGATGCTTGCAGATACGGAAATACCAGGTGTGACATTCCTGCTTTGGTCCATATGGGACATTGTGACATTCCTGCTCTGGCAGCTGTCATGCCTACCCTGCCCTCCTGTACCTCATGCTGCCCATCCTCCCTGAAAACGAACTTGGCATGGCAAAAAATCCATAGTACCATATCAAGCTGCATCGATTCTCCCCTGTCTGATTGCTTCTCTCTTTGCCTCTCTTGCAGCTGGGCAAAGGGCTGGGGAGGAACGAAGACGGTGAGTCTGTGTAAGGGGCCGGGAAGGAATGAAGACGGTAAATCTGCATAAGGGGCTAGGGAGGGATGGAGACGGTGAATCTGAGGCTGAGTTTATGTTAGTGTGCTTTCCATACGATACTAGATCTGGACCTATGGTTAGAGTGGTGGCGGATGTATCCAGCCCTGCTGCTTGGGTTATCGGCCTCAGGTCGATCAGGGTTTATTCCCCATCATTGCAATGGTGGCTGCCCAAGTGCCCAGTGGCCTGTCAAGGGTGTTCCCCCGGGTGTTACGTTGCACGCACAAGTAAACTGGTATGAAATATTTGTTAGTGACATTGGAGGGGGCCGGGAATGTAACTCGAGGGGGTCACAATGAGGCAGTATTAGACCAGGAGGGGGGAGAGGGGATCATAAGTGTCGCATGTGGTTTGCTCGCTCTCTGGAGAGGGGCCCCTTTTTTCATTATGTTCCCCTGAGGAACGTAATTGTTTCGGATGTCAGACATTGTTGTAGACATCGTCGGAGATTTTGTGCAATTGTTGCAGACATTGCTGCACATACTATGGCATGCATTTGTTTTTAGATATTGTTCATTTGTCACAGACGTGTGGCAGATAATCTTACAGGAAGGCAAAACGTTATTTGCACAACGTGTGCCAGAAGATACTCTCTTCACCTGTGACATCATACGAAATGCACAGCACATGCCACTCTCATGCTTGCCATGTCCCATGCACGACTGCATGCCACATTTCCCCCACGTATTTTTAACCATGTACCCCTGTATGCCACTCTTTTTTCATTTGTCTTGCCATGCATGCCGCTGCCGTGCCAGGCATTGTTGAGCCAGTGCGGTCAGGAGTGGATGAGGGCGTGAGGCTAGGCCTGGGGAAGCAGCAGCAGGACAATTTTTACACCGACGCGGACAACGTGCAACGGAAGCGCCTTGAGACGGAGATCCAGGCGAATGAGGATGAGGACAGGAAGGAGAGAAGAGAGGTGTGTCTGTGGGGGGGGGGGATAGGTGGGGGGGAAGGGGGGGGGGTATGGGGCAGGGGGAGGGCAAATGTGAATTAGGCTAGGGGGGGGGGGGGGGCAGGAAGGAGAGTCTCCAGAGAATCAGTGTTTCAGGTAAGCAACAATCCATCCCAATGTCAAAAATCAAATTGGGAGCAGGTTGGAGAGATGATAAGTGAGTTGGGGGGGAGGGAGGGGGGAGCGGAATTTGATGAAGGCATGGGGATGGAGGGGAAGGAAGGGGAGGGGAGAGGTCTTTGCTGGGTCAATGAGATTTCGTGCACATGAAGAGTGTGGGTGCCCTTGTTGGATAGAGAGGGCTCCGGTCTTGTTGAGTTGAGTATGCGCGAAGGCATGAGAGAGATAAGGCCGACGGCCAGGTTCCAAGAGCCCATTCTCCACCAAGGTACATCGGAAGCTCAACCGAGGGCCTAAACCCTGAACTCGTACCCTGGTGTTTGAATTTGAACTCTGTTGAGTGGCTGAAAGGCCCAGGCTGAACCCTTAACTTACAACGCTGGCATGATAAAATCCAATCCATGGTTTGTTGTGGATCAGGCCCAAGCAGAACGAGAGGCCAAGATCAAGCAAGAGGTGACCGAGATCAAAAGAACGTTCCTCTGTGAGGTGAGCCTGCGCACCAATGGCCTGTGTGAGCAAACATGCAAGGGGGGGGGGGGGGGGGAGGTTGAGATTTTCAATGGATGAAAAAGGCGGGGGGGAAGAATAGGCCTCAACCCTGAACCTCATCCAGGGCTATACAAACCGGCCGGTCACCAGAGGAATGGTTCTTCAGGTCCTGAACCACTTCTCTTTTTCTAAACCGTCTGGTTTTTTCTCTGTCCCCTCTCTGTGCGGCCAGACCTGTCAAAAGCAGTGCAGCTCAGGTTAGGGTTTGGCCTCAACACTTAATCTGAACCCCTTTTGAAAACGTGTGGCACTTTCTCTGTCCCCTCTCTGTACTGCCAGACCTGTCAAAAGCAGTACAACTCAGCAATGGAGCTTGACGCGCACCTGAGCTCCTACGACCATCACCATAAAAAGGTGGGTGCAGTAAATCACGTGTAGCTCTTGATTTCCCGGTATTATAACCGCTATGTGGACGCACCTTTTTTTGAAGTATGCAGAATATTGTACTAAACAGTGCCGGTATAAAAAGTGTGTAGTACCGGTATGAAAAGTGAGCAGTTCCGGTATACTAGGAAACGTTCTGCCCTTTTCGACAGTGGGCGTAAGGAGAGACGCTGCGGATGTTGAGAGTGAGCGTGCCATTCACTGCAAAGGGTGCAGGGGCGTCAAGGTGGCTGCACTCTGGTACTTGGCTGTACACTGGTAGTTGAGCGTAAGCCTGCGATGTGAAGGAGGAGGGAAACAAAAAGGGAGTGGAGACTGAACCCTGAACCGGGATCGGGCGTTGAACAAGACTGAAACCTGGGAGTGGTGTGGATCCACTATAATTGAACCCATCAGCGGGATGTCTAAAGCCGCGGCCTAGAGAATCCCCTACCCATGACGCCACCGACTCTCGGTGGAGTAGTCTGGGATCTGGGACTACAGATCTAGCATTTGGGATAACGGCTGATCAGCAGTCGGCCCCCCGTTGTAATCAAATATTTCAAAAAGCAGTTTAGGTTTTGAGGTTTACCGGTAGCATTTTTTCTGAAATCCTGCCTCCCGACCGATCAGAGGTTGCAGGAGATGCGGGCTATGACGGCGGATAGGACCCGCACGGAGCGGATGAAGAAGGACCAGAAGAACACCGACCGGGAGATGATGCGGCTTCAAAAGCAGTGAGTCTGAAGTGTGATGGTGTGGATCGCAAAGGTGTGGCAGGTGTGGATCTGTGTCATGGCCCCAATCCGCGAATATAGGTGACTGGAGCGGCAGTAGCAGCAGAGGTGTTATCAGTTAGTTCCCTTTGCTTGTATTGGAGTCTTGCTGGAGCGATTTGTGCACAGCCTCCTGGTCTTATGGGAAATGCGTCAGGCAAATGGTGTTGCCAGCAGTGGTTACTTTTGCTGGTAACAGGTTCTACCCGTGTCTAAACATATGCCGGACAATAATTGGGTTTGTAACTGGTACTAACCACTATACTCCAGTGCTTATTTTAATGATTAAGACAGCTTCATTTTATAGTGCCTATTTTTTACGACTTTCTAAAAGCTCAGATTTATAGTGAACCAAGGCGAAGCCTCGGTGGGGGGGGTGCGGTGGGGCGCCCGAGCCCCCCCGCCATGGGGGTCCGGGGGCCACCCCCCGGTGGGGGTTCGGGGGCGAAGCTCCCGAAGTTCAGAAACCGTCTCTCGTGAAACATAGTTTTCCTGCTCTGAAAATGCGTTATATTCAGTGTTCAGGGTCACACCAAGGTTGGGGCATAAGGTCACTTATTCAGCTGTTTAGTGCCAATTATTCCCAGCTGCTACAAAATTATGCAATCCTACTGCCTACTGGATCTTCCTGCGTTCCTTGTGCTCTAGCCAGGCCCTAATGGCTTCCTTGTAGGGGAAGTTCCTAAGGGTGACCCTAGGATGGTGAAAGGCTTTTAGCACACTGGGTTAGGTGCTTCTGCTGCAAGCTGTTCCGCTGTGGGTTCTTGATATACTTCATGGCTGAGAACATCCGCTCCTCCTCCACTGACCCCGGGACCATGACGAAGAAAAGCTGAGCCAGCAGGATCCACTGCTTCATAGCAGCGGCCCTAGCTGGCAATGCCTCGACGTGCGTCCAGAACGTCTGACAGAGGGTTGTCTGAAGGAGGGGCTGCCCATCCTCCTCACAGCTGGAGCTGCCCTCCTCTCCTCCCTCTCATCCCCACAACTCGTCACAGAAAGTCCCGCTGTTCACATTGCAGAACTTGCATTGCCACATGTACTTGTTCAAGCTGTCGTTAAAACCGCGATCAATCAGCCACTCCCTTCGCGAATCACCGTCTTCAAAGTGAGATTCTTGGAAGGCATTCGTCCCACAGCCTTAAAATGTTCTCCAAGCGCCATCGCTGTGGCCTTTCAAAGCTTCATCAGACATTTAACCCCTAGCGTCGGAGTGGCAGTTTGAGAAGCAATCTCGGCAGTCACAAGTGAAAAATGCGAAAACCTAGGTTTCATCGTGCCGGCCAGCGTCGATTTACCCCCCATTTATCGTGATTCACGATATATCGTGCCTCAAAACCACTGCTGTACTCTACCTGCCACTATCCAGAAAACTTTTCTGAAATAAATTATGGGACGGAGATATATCTATATCTTCCAGTCAAGGCCACTGGGTGTAATACACTGCTGCCTGGTGTCATCAAGAAAACTGCCCGCTCTTAGTACATAAAAATAGCAATATAATATAGATTAAATAACGATGCGATGACGATTCTTCCTTTACCTGGAAAAGTGTGGCAGTTGGGCCCCGTGTCCTCCCTCCTTCTGACTAATACCTGGTGTTATCAAAAGAACTGCCTGCTCTTGGCTATAGAAGCGTACACGTTTCATTTTGGAGCCCAGTCTTGCTTTCTCTCTCTTCCCCTTATTCTTACCGCTGTCTTCGGGTGACAATGATCCCCCCCTCCTGCAGGTCGCGGCCTTGACAGATGTATGGCCCGGAAAATGGGTTTGAAGCTTCCGGCCTTCAATATTGTTAAGCATGCCTGCACGCGTATGGTGTGCTGGACAAGTGGAGAGAATTTCAAATCGATGCTCTAATTGAACGGCTGTGTCTGCTCACGACGTAGGATCGAAAAGGCTTCATCTCAGAGGCCTGGCGCGGCCGCTGGTCAGCCTCCTCTGCCTCCTGCCGAGCTGTGCCACCAGCCAGAGGCACCTCCGCTGCCCCCTTCTGAGCCTCCTCCTCCCCCGCCCCCAGAGGATCAGCCAGGGACCGTGGCCCCGCTGCCGCCGGGGACGGGGCCGCCGCCGCTGCTTGCTGCTCCCGCTGTGGCTGGTTTTGGCATCAGCTTTGGTATGAAACCGAAGGGGGCAGGGGGCGGCCTGGGCCAGGCGGGTCGGGGAGGTGGGATGACAGCACGGGGCGGGCTAGGCGGGCGGACGGGGCTGGGCAGCAGATTGCCGGCGCGGCCTGTGTTAGCGGCCGCGGCAGGAGCCTTCGGTATGTCGGACAGCGATGAGGAGGGCGCCGCTGGGTGACAACTGTCTGCCTGGAAATCGTCTTTGTTGTTGTTGTTCCTGGAATTTTTTATCTTGCCAGATCTCTTCAGATCTGGAGGATAAAAGCTTGCTGATGCAGCTGTGTCTGGCTGAAACTATCTATAATGGATTGTTGGCATTGCGGGGAAGCTCCACCCTGTTCCGGCTGCTGAAGAGGCTGTGTCTGACTGCATCTGTCTAACTAACGGATTGCAGGCCTTGCGGCGAAGTCAGAGGTTCCAGCTTCGGCACAGAAGTCAGTGGCGTTAGGCTTTTTGGCCCTGCTCAAGAGACTCGGCGCAGGTGTTAATGCCGTTACTCCTCTGGGCCATGCTGAAATGAAGCTCGGCCACGTCGGCAAACAACAAGTCAGATGGGAAAGTCAAGGAAGAAGGCATAAGAGGAAAGAAAGGCAAATCAAGCTCGGCTCATATGTCATTTAATGACGTTACACCTCTGCGCCCTGCTTAAAAGGCTCGACTCAGGAATGAGGAAGCTTGCAATCTCAAGAATGAAGCAGCCGCGTGGGCTATTCCTCCTTCGCTTAGCTAAAAGATTAAAAGTCCAGGTTGGCATCGGATTTATGTATGATACAAGAACAGGTGCCCGCAAACCGATCTGAGCCCGGGATTTGCGCACTTTATACCCAGAGGTTTAGAACGGTGCATACCCTGCTGAGCGCTCGGCTGCGTTGGGCTGGTAGGGAATATAAGCAGAGGAGTAACGTCATTAACTGCATCATCGTCCTTCAGACGAACCACTCAACCCCAGGCTTCCTAAGAGCAAGCCACCATGCTGCATAGTCGTGAATAAACCAACGAGAATGTGGTAGCCAACAGAAATCAAGGCAGCGCCAACTATAAGGGAAGTACCACAGTGGGCAGACTCAGCTGGATAGCAGCCAGCAGGATTCCCACCCCAATACATAGGTTCAGCACTTCACGAAACGGAAATCCGTAAACAATTAAAGACTACGGGTACATGTGTGTGTCGAACAAACAGTTGACCCGGAAAAAAGGTTGACGTTCCTGTTTGCTGAGAACAGCAAACTAACCAGCTCTCCTTAGTTAAGGCCGTTATACCCCGAGATGTTCATTTAGCGACCTTTCCTTTCCTTGCAGCATTTCTCCTGCCCGCCTAGAAGAAATAATACAAGCCTAAGTGTAAGTAAGGATGCGTAGGACGTAGTTGTAGCGTCGCTCCTTTCAGCATCGCGATACCTCTTGGTGCAGTGGCTTTAATCCAAGACGATCACCAGCCCTCCCCTACCAGGTTTTCCCTACCAAACGTGCGTGCATCGTGCCTCTCCGGCCCCCACTCCATCCCCTCGTGTTTCTCCATGATGTGGATCCAGAAGTCGTGGATGGCCGTCACGCGCTGCTCCGCCCGCATCCCCGCTGCCACGTCGAGCACCAAGCTCCGCACGACGGGGTCGCCGTACGGATGCATCTTGCGCCCGTGCACTCGCCAATCGAAGCGCGACAGCAGCACGTGCTTTGCACCAAGGCGTGCGGCGGTCGCGCCCAAGATGCACGCGGGAAGCTGCTCGGCAGCTGCCTCTGCCCCCTGGGCGAGAGACACGCCTCCGCTGCGGGTGCTCCTCCTGCCTCCGCCAGCGGGCGCAGCTGCGACGTCCAGGCCTTCATCTTCAGGTCTTGAGCCAGCCCCTCCCAGCCCCTCCTCCTCCTCTTTGTCCTCAACATTGTCCGCCTCAGCTGCAGCCATGTCCCCGCTTACACCCTTACGGGAAGCAGTGACTGCTGCCACAACCATGACGTCCACATCGTGTGCCTCTTGATGTAGGACCAGGGATGAGCAGTCGGTGCACGTGCCCATCAGCATCATACGCCTGGTAGGAATTAGGGCAGGTGAAGGGGAGGGTGGAAGCACAAAACCACATACTTCAAACAACGACATGGTTTCAGGCACATCGGCACTCGTGCCCATCAGCATCATATGCCTGATAGGGTTTAGGGCAAGTGAAGGGGAGGGTGGAAGCACATCTTCGAGCAGTAGTCCTCAGATTTCATAAATATTGTGTACAGTACACAGAAAAGCTAACAAAACCCATTGTACTGTATACCAGTACCGCAGTATGGTGTACTGTAGACCCCAGTACGGTGTACTGTAGACCCCAGTACGGTGTACTGTAGACCCCAGTACGGTGTACTGTATACCCCAGTACGGTGTACTGTAGACCCCAGTATGGTGTATTGTATACCCCAGCATCTTGTACTGTAGACCCCAGTACGGTGTACTGTAGACCCCAGTACGTGGTACTGTAGACCCCAGTATGGTGTACTGTAGACCCCAGTACGGTGTACTGAAGACCCCAGTATGGTGTACTGTAGACCCCAGTACGTGACCGCCAGAGGTGACCGCCATCCCCCTGTCTACCTTGCTTTGCATATTCCCCTGCGTCTGGGGTTCAGGTTTAAGGGCTTAGGTTTCAGAGTTTAGCGGAGCCCCCTGTGCCCACCTTCCTGGCTTGATGCAGGTCAGCACCATGTCTGGAGTGACGAGCAGTCCATCAGGGGTAACCACGGACTCTCCTCCTTTGAGAAGACCCATCGACATGCCTGAATAGGAAGGGGTCAAGGTCAATAATTCGATAATATAGGGGTTTGGGGGCTAGGATTTGGGATCTGGGGATCAGGGTCTCGGATTCGGCATCTGGGGATCAGGGTCCAGGATTTGAGACCTGGGCATCAGGGTCTAGTATTTGAGATATGGGGGGGATTCGGGTACAGAGTTTGAGATCAAGAACCACATTTTAAGATCCGTGGAATAGGGTCTAGGATTAGAATGTAGGGATTAGGGTCCAGGATTTGACATCCAGGTATCAGGGCCTATGACTTAAGGAAAAGGAATCAGAGTGTAGGATTTTTGATGCAGGGAGATGAGTTTGAGCTGGGTCCAGAATTTGAGAGAGAACAGGCACGCGTGATGGTGGGGTAGCGGTTGGAAGTTATGCAGCAGTTGCCTCTCTCTGGCTCACGGAATGTGGGCACCATGACCAAGAGAAAAAATCAAATCAAATAGAAATGAATGAATAAGAATGTGAGAAACCTGGGCAATACTCACCTGGGGGGACGCCCAGCATTGAGGTCCGATCCAGCTGCAAGCCACCTATTCTGTCCGGCTCCCGAAAGATGTACGCGAGGGTTGGGCGCTTGGCTTGCAGCGGCAGCGCCGTGATCCTTCCCGCAGAGTCCAGCTGGATGGACCAGCGCATCTCCAGAGGATCGACGTCGGTTCTGCACAGGAGCGACATGCTCAAATACCGTACTGTACACACGGTGATTGCACGCCCAGATGGACCAACGCGTCGCCAGGGTGCCGAAATCGTTTATGCGCAAGAAGGGGATGCCCGGTTGGAAATCAAATAACGTGCAAACGGTATTTGCGCAACCAGATGGAAAAGAACACCGCCAGTGGGCCGACATGGGTCCTGCGCAAGAGCAAGATGCTGAGTCGTTAAGAATCGAAACCGATTTGAATTTTGACTTCACACCCTAGGCCTGGATTACGGTCTCGGCCTGAAGGCACGCCCCTGGCTTCGAGTCTCGGGCACAGCTTTGGGTATGGGAAGAAGGCGATGGGTTGCCCATACTTTTACATCCGCGCAATGGCCACACTCCTCTGCTTCTTTACCCATCTGATATGGGTTTTGCTCCAGAGGGGGGGTACGTTATGCAGAATCCGGAGGCTGTTCTGCTTTGAGTTTGAGAGACCGAAGCGAATATCTTCTGGCGGTCTGCCGAGAATGAAGCTGCTGCACCAAGCAAAGCTGTCGTCTCAGAGCTCCCCCCCCTGATCCAAACCCTGCTAGTCTCGAGCTGAGAGCTTTGAGCGGTCCCCCGCGCCTACAGTTTGAGAGTCAAACTCTCCCGAACTATAGGCGCAGGAACCGCTCTGATACCACTGTAAGAGTTCTTTGTCCTGCCATGTGCTTTGGTGGGCACGGGTCTATACTAGACGCTTGCGTATGAATGAGATTTGGCTTCAATGCTCTGCAATCCACTGCGCGAAGGCCGGTGATACAAGGGGTGCTTACACGCTCTTTACGTCGAGCAATCGTGGAACACAATTCCAGTTCACACATTTTCCATGAAGGCGCGGCTTTGTAACAACAAAATTTCCAAACCATCACTGTATTTTATCTGTTGACACATGTTCGTCCAAGCGCTTTCGAAACGCATCATCAATAATGATGCAAGACTGGTGCACATCAGAATTGGGGAATTTTCGAATTCCAATTTTTGGAAAGTCTCACCTGCTGGGGTCGCCTGGCGGAGGCATGACCAGGGGTTTGTAGCTCGCGCGGAAATCTTCGCCTAGGACGCCTCCGCTGGCCTTCATGCCTTTGGCCTTCACGGCGCGACCCTGAAGGAAGGATTGAAAAGTAGGGAAAGGGAGAAAAGGGCGGCCTGTGGCGTGAACAGGACATCCGTGCCAGGCACGCCGTCGCTCGCCTTCATGCCTGTAATCTTCACGGCGCAACCTTGCAGGCAAGGTTTGAAATAGGGGGTAAGGGTCAAAAGGTAATCTGGGGCCTGGTTAAAACAGGACATCCGTGCCAAGCACGCATTCGCTCGCCTTCATGCCTGTAACCTTCATGCCGCGATCCTGAGGGCAGGGTTTGAAAGAGAAGGTAAGGGTCAAAAGGTGATCTGGGGCGCGGTTAAGACGGGAGATCTGTTAACGCAGCTCGCCTTTGTGCCTTCGACCCTCACAGAGCGATCCTGAGGGCTAGGTTTGAAAAAGTAGGGATTGAGTAAAAGGGCGATCTGGGGCGCGGTTAAAACCGGCAGATCCGTGCCAAGCGCGCCGCCGTTTGCCTTCATGACTTTGGCTTTAACCGTGCGGCCTTAAGGGCGAGGTGCTGAGGTTACAAAAGAGAGGGAAAGAGTGTACACACGGTGTGACCCTGGTGCGAAAATAGGGAAAATGGGAGAAGTGCCACCGTGAGGACATGTTTTGAAGAAGGTAGCGGAAAAGATAATCAAGGTGCGTTTATCGGTAGATGCTGTTTGGCAATGGAGACATTGCCGGACCAGCTCATAGGCCCTCACACTTTTTTTTGCCCTCCATACAGCTATAACTTATAGCTGTATGGAGGGCAAAACAAAGTGTGAGGGCCTTTGAGCTGGTATAACGTTTAGCCTATAAGGTCTACAAAACCACCTCACCTTCCCCCCGACATGAGCCTCAACCCATCCCCTGGCCACACCCACCCCTCGACAGGCCGTAGCTGACGTATCTCATTTTCTTGCCCTTTATATGCGGCTGTAAGATACAAAACCTAGAATCTTGAGCCCTGACCCTGTCCTCACTTGAGTGGGCATAAAAAGTGAGATGTTTCTGTCCATGAAACCTTCCAGGTCGCACTTTCTTGCCCTCCATTCGGTTATGCGATATACAAGAACTACAATCTTGAGCCCTGTCCCCGTTCTCACTTGTGTGGGCATGAAAAGTGAGATGTTTCTGTCCATGAAACCTTCCAGGTCACTACTTCGTTTGCCTGCATACAGCTAGCAGATATACACAAACTACAATCGTGAGCCCTAAGCCCGTTCTCACTTGTGTGGGCATGAAAAGTGAGATGTTCCCGTCTATGAAGCCCTCCGGGTTGAGCTGATCAGGCGGCATCAGAGCCGTGAAGATCCTGGCACGCCTGGAGGTATGAAGGGGTGTGAACGGATGAGGAAAGTAGGAGGGATGTGAGGGGCGAGAGGGGTCATCAGAGCGGGGAAGGTAAAGGCACACCTGGTGGTATGAAGAGGTGTGAACGGGTGATTGGAAGGATGGAATTGTGTGATGGGTGAGAGGGGGCATCAAAGCGGGGAAGATACTGACGTTTGCACAGCCTGCCCTCCTTCACTCACCCATTCACCAGGACGGGCTTCATCGCCTCCGGGTCCACAGCCTCCATACTGAACTCGTGAACGATGATGCTGATCTCTAGGTAGGTGTTGGACACCTGGACATAAGGGGGGGGGGCGATAAGGGGGGGCAGGAATATGGAGGTGAAGGGAATGTTGGATGCTGAAGCCATGAACGATGATGCTGATCTCTAGGTAAGTGTTGTACACCTGAGCATGAAAGGGGGGCAGTGTGCAACAGAAGGGGCAGGTGGGCAGGAGTATGGAGGTGAAGGAAATGCATCATATTGACATCTTGGATAGTAATGCTGATCTCTAGGTAAGAGTTGGATACCTGAGCAGAGGGGGTGGGGGGGCATTGAGCCAGTGTGCAACAGCGGGGGCAGGTGGCCAGGAGTATGGAGGTGGGGGGGACTGCTTCATATTGACATCTTGGACGATGATACTGATCTCCAGGTACGTGTTGGACTCCCGAGCATGAAAAGGGGGGCAGTGAGCAACAAGGGGGTAGGTGAGCAAAAGTATGGAGGTGGAGGAAATGTCTTTAACATAATTTGTGAACGATGATGATGATCGCCTAGTGGGGGTTTTGGACACCGGGGGATGGGGGGGGAGCAGTGAGCAACAGGGGGGGGGGGTGGGGGGGGGAGGTTGAGGGATGTTAGATGTAAAAACTTGTGAATCATGATGATGATCTCTGGGTACCTGTTGGATACCTGGGCATGAAGGGGGGGGCAGTGAGCAACAGGGGGAGGGCGGGATACTGGGGTAGGTGGGCATGAAGGGGGGGGGCAGTGAGCAACAGGGGGAGGGCGGGATACTGGGGTAGGTGGGCATGAAGGGGGGGGGCAGTGAGCAACAGGGGGAGGGCGGGATACTGGGGTAGGTGGGCATGAAGGGGGGGGGCAGTGAGCAACAGGGGGAGGGCGGGATACTGGGGTAGGTGGGCATGAAGGGGGGGGGCAGTGAGCAACAGGGGGAGGGCGGGATACTGGGGTAGGTGGGAATGAAGGGGGGGGGCAGTGAGCAACAGGGGGAGGGCGGGATACTGGGGTAGGTGGGCATGAAGGGGGGGGGCAGTGAGCAACAGGGGGGAGGGCGGGATACTGGGGTAGGTGGGCATGAAGGGGGGGGGCAGTGAGCAACAGGGGGAGGGCGGGATACTGGGGTAGGTGGGCATGAAGGGGGGGGCAGTGAGCAACAGGGGGAGGGCGGGATACTGGGGTAGGTGGGCATGAAGGGGGGGGGCAGTGAGCAACAGGGGGAGGGCGGGATACTGGGGTAGGTGGGCATGAAGGGGGGGGGCAGTGAGCAACAGGGGGAGGGCGGGATACTGGGGTAGGTGGGCATGAAGGGGGGGGGCAGTGAGCAACAGGGGGAGGGCGGGATACTGGGGTAGGTGGGCATGAAGGGGGGGGGCAGTGAGCAACAGGGGGAGGGCGGGATACTGGGGTAGGTGGGCATGAAGGGGGGGGGCAGTGAGCAACAGGGGGGGGCGGGATACTGGGGTAGGTGGGCATGAAGGGGGGGGGCAGTGAGCAACAGGGGGAGGGCGGGATACTGGGGTAGGTGGGCATGAAGGAGGGGGGCAGTGAGCAACAGGGGGGGGCGGGATACTGGGGTAGGTGGGCATGAAGGGGGGGGGCAGTGAGCAACAGGGGGAGGGCGGGATACTGGGGTAGGTGGGCATGAAGGGGGGGGGCAGTGAGCAACAGGGGGGGGCGGGATACTGGGGTAGGTGGGCATGAAGGGGGGGGGCAGTGAGCAACAGGGGGGAGGCGGGATACTGGGGTAGGTGGGAATGAAGGGGGGGGGCAGTGAGCAACAGGGGGGGGGGGGATACTGGGGTAGGTGGGCATGAAGGGGGGGGCAGTGAGCAACAGGGGGAGGGCGGGATACTGGGGTAGGTGGGCATGAAGGGGGGGGGCAGTGAGCAACAGGGGGGGGCGGGATACTGGGGTAGGTGGGCATGAAGGGGGGGGCAGTGAGCAACAGGGGGAGGGCGGGATACTGGGGTAGGTGGGCATGAAGGGGGGGGGCAGTGAGCAACAGGGGGGGGGCGGGATACTGGGGTAGGTGGGCATGAAGGGGGGGGGGCAGTGAGCAACAGGGGGGGGCGGGATACTGGGGTAGGTGGGCATAAACATGAAGGTAAGACTGAAGGTGAAGGGTATCAAAGTGTTAAGGTTGGGGCTGCTACCTGGTGACACGCGTATTGCAGCACCACCTTTGCACTCAGGAAAACCCGTAGCCAGAAAACTGCAGCACATTCTCTCTCTCTTTCCATCTCTTTCCATCTCTTTCCATCTCTTTCCATCTCTTTCCATCTCTTTCCATCTCTTTCCATCTCTTTCCCAGTTATTATCCACCCTCTGTTCTCCACTGTGCTTTCCCTTTTAATTCGAACTTGAATTCACTTCATTTCCATATCCAGCGCTTTCCTTGTACATCTCTTCACTCACCCTCAGCACCGTGTTGACAAAGTCCGTCAGCCCGGGCGGGCCGTACAGATGCAGGGGGATGTCTGCTTGCTCGTGCCCACTCTCCCGTGACGCGCTGATGGTGCACAGCAGCCCCTGCAGGGGGTCGGGGTTGCTGTATTAGGTTTTGGGTTTCAGATTAAAAGACCAGCCCCTGCAGGGGTACAGGGTTGCTGTATTAGGGTTTGGGCTTCATATGAAGAGACGAGGGCTGATTTGCAGGAGAATAGATAAGGGCTTAGGCTTCAGGGCTCAGGGCTCAGGGATCCAGCCCCTCTCCCGTGGCGCGTTTATCGTACACAGCCGCCCCTGCAGGGATTTCGAGTCAGCTGGTTAGGGCTAGGGTTTCAGTTGAAGAGGTAGGGGTTTCATGTTTCAGGGCTCAGCCGACACACACCCGTGACGCACTCTAGTGCACAGTAGACCCTGCAGGGGGTCGGAGTCAATAGATCAGGACCGGGGGGGTCAGGTGAAGAGAAAAGGGTTTCAGGGCTCAGGGCTTGGACCGCTCTCCCGTGACGTGCTCATAGCCCACTGCAGCACCTGCATGGGTTCAGAGTCAATAGATGAGGGTTGAGGTTTCAGTTGCAGACACAAGGGTTAAACGTTTCAGGGCTCAGCCTGCTCACCCTGGACGTAATTTGAATTCCCTTTCAATTTCTTCTTCTTTTATTTATAATTCTAATTTCCTCTTCTTAACTGTTTTTTTAAGAATTGAAAAAACTTGCACATCAGACCCTGCATGTTCAGGGTTTAGGGTTCAATGTTAAAGGAGTAGATGTTCAGGTTCCGGTCCAATATTCAGGGTGTTGAAATGTCTAGGGATAAAAGCCCAGGGCTCAATGTTCAAGTTCAAGGGTTAAGGGTCAAGCCTGCTCTCCCTGGACACACGCCAATGGTTGAAAGTTTGGGGTTGTGGAGAAGGTGAAATCTGCTCTGCCTGGACATACAATTGGTTGTCAGTTATAGGGTAAAGGGTTCAGGGTGGATGGTGAATCCCGCTGACCCTAGACACACCAATGGTTGAAAGCTTCAAGGGTTTAGGGGTAAGGGTGAAGTGTGGGGCCCGCTCACCCTGGATATACCTCTGGTGCCGAGCAAGCCTTGCATGCCATGGTTCATTGTTCAGGTCTAATATATGTGTCCATGTCAATGTCCCTGTAAATGACCATGCACCCACCGGCAGGCCCGCTACGCAGTCCGCTGACAAGCATGTGATGAAGATGGCCCAATGTCCACCTTAAACCTTGCCCACCTACCCACCCATCCACCCACCGGCAGGCCCACGACGCAGTCCGCTGACAAGCATGGGATGAAGATGCTCCAAATGCCCACGTTAAACCTCGCCCACCCACCCACCCATGCACCCACCGGCAGGCCCACGACGCAGTCCGCTGACAAGCATGGGATGAAGATGCTCCAAATGCCCACCTTAAACCTCGCCCACCCACCCACCCATCCACCCACCGGCAGGCCCACGACGCAGTCCGCTGACAAGCATGGGATGAAGATGCTCCAAATGCCCACGTTAAACCTCACCCACCAACCTAACCACCCACCCACCCACCGGCAGGCCTGCCACGCAGTCCGCTGACAAGCATGTGATGAAGATGCTCCAAATGCCCACCTTAAACCTCGCCCACCCACCCACCCATCCACCCACCGGCAGGCCCACGACGCAGTCCGCTGACAAGCATGGGATGAAGATGCTCCAAATGCCCACGTTAAACCTCACCCACCAACCTAACCACCCACCCACCCACCGGCAGGCCTGCCACGCAGTCCGCTGACAAGCATGTGATGAAGATGTCCCAATGTCCACCTTAAACCTCGCCCACCCACCCACCCATCCACCCACCGGCAGGCCCACGACGCAGTCCGCTGACAAGCATGGGATGAAGATGCTCCAAATGCCCACGTTAAACCTCGCCCACCCACCCACCCATCCACCCACCGGCAGGCCCGCTACGCAGTCCGCTGACAAGCATGGGATGAAGATGCTCCAAATGCCCACGTTAAACCTCGCCCACCCACCCACCCATCCACCCACCGGCAGGCCCACGACGCAGTCCGCTGACAAGCATGGGATGAAGATGCTCCAAATGCCCACGTTAAACCTTACCCACCCACCTAACCACCCACCCACCCACCGGCAGGCCCGCCACGCAGTCCGATGACAGACAAGTGATGAAGATGCGGAACACCTTTGAAGTTCGCACGTGCTCCATGCGCCCAAACTGGCGCTGGGTGTCGTCGCCTGAGTTGAAAGTACAGCAACATGTCAGCGGTACACAAGCAGTACGATAGTGGTACACGTGATGAACATCTGTAATCTGGCTGTCCATTAGGGGTCAGCAGACGAGGCAACGCTCCCAGAGAGATACCACGGCTTGGCGCTTTTAAGGGGTTGAAGATCCAGGTTCAGGGATTAGGCAACCAGGTAAAGGGTTGAGGGTCCAGGCGTCCAGCTTAAGGGTTACAGGTGCAGGCGTCCAGGTTCAAGGTTTAGCACTCCAGGTGCAGGGTTAAAGGTTAAGGCGTCCAGGTATAGGGTTCAGGGTCCAGGCTTCCAAGTTTAGGCGTCCAGATTTAGGTGTCTAGGTAAAGGCATCCAGGGTTTAGGTGTCTAGGTAAAGGCATCCAGGGTTTAGGTGTCTAAGGAAAGGCATCCAGGGTTTAGGTGTCTAGGTAAAGGCATCCAGGGTTTAGGTGTCTAGGTTAAGGCATCCAGGGCTTAGGTGTCTAGGTTAAGGCATCCAGGGTTTAGGTGTCTAAGGAAAGGCATCCAGGGTTTAGGTGTCTAGGCAAAGGCATCCAGGGTTTAGGTGCCTAGGTTAAGGCATCCAGGGCTTAGGTGTCTAGGTAAAGGCATCCAGGGTTTAGGTGTCTAGGTTAAGGCATCCAGGGTTTATGTGTCTAGGTAAAGGCATCCAGGGTTTAGGTGTCTAGGTAAAGGCATCCAGGGTTTAGGTGTCTAGGTAAAGGCATCCAGGGCTTAGGTGTCCTCGTGTAGGCATCCAGGGTTTAGGTGTCTAGGTAAAGGCATCCAGGGTTTAGGTGTCTAGGTTAAGGCATCCAGGGTTTAGGTGTCTAGGTAAAGGCATCCAGGGTTTAGGTGTCTAGGTAAAGGCATCCAGGGTTTAGGTGTCTAGGTAAAGGCATCCAGGGTTTAGGTGTCCTCGTGTAGGCATCCAGGGTTTAGGTGTCCTCGTGCAGGCATCCAGGGTTTAGGTGTCCTCGCGTAAGGAATAACGCTTAAGGTGTCCTCGTGTAGGCATCCAGGGTTTAGGTGTCCTCGCGTAAGGAATAACGCTTAAGGTGTCCTCGTATAGGCATCCAGGGTTTAGGTGTCCTCGTGTAGGCATCCAGGGTTTAGGTGTCCTCGCGTAAGGAATAACGCTTAAGGTGTCCTCGTGTAGGCATCCAGGGTTTAGGTGTCCTCGTGTAAGGAATAACGCTAAAGGTGTCCTTGTGTAGGCATCCAGGGTTTAGGTGTCCTCGTGTAGGCATCCAGGGTTTAGGTGTCCTCGCGTAAGGAATAACGCTTAAGGTGTCCTCGTGTAGGCATCCAGGGTTTAGGTGTCCTCGCGTAAGGAATAACGCTAAAGGTGTCCTTGTGTAGGCATCCAGGCTATCAAGCGCCATGCCGGAATTACAACAGCTTCCTCATTGTGATCCGGGGATTTCCCCAATGTTGGAATAACCCCATTGTCTTCCTCCTCCCCCCTGCCATCTCATTTTCCAGCCCTCCCATCCCATCCTCCCTTCTAAAACTTGCTCAGCCCTCTTTCTCCAGTAGCATGCACCTGCATTAAAGACAATGACCCCATTGTCTGCCCGCCCTCCCCTCTCCCCTTTTCCAGACGCCCCTCTCCAGCGGCATGCAACTGCACCAAAGACGACAACCCAACTGCCCCCCCCCCCCCCCTCCCCACTCCCTTTTTCAGCCCTCCTCTTCCCCCCTCCCCCCTCCCCTTTCCCCTCCCTCTCTCCCCAGTTGCCCGCACCTGCATCAAAGACAAGGACATCCTTTGCTCGCATAAGCACCACGGCTGGCTGGGCTCGATGCTGTGAGGCCTGGCTGCTGCTGGTGCCGAGGATGGTCATAGCTAGGGCCGTAGGGTTGCTCAGGATGAACCGCTGCGGGCATTGATAGGGTTTGGACAGGTAATCGAATCAGGGTTTGGGATTAAGGGTTTCGCCCTACCACCTAAGACCTCTGTGAGCATCGATATGAGGGTTTGGACCGGTGTTCGGATCAGGGTTTGTGATTTAGGGTTTAACTCTGTCGCCCTGACCATCTGCGGGCATTGATGTAGGGGGTAGACAGGTATTGGGATAATAAGGGTTTTAGAACCGTGTCGAGAGGCCTGATTGCTGTTGGTGCTCAGGACAAGCAAGGTCGGTCATGGGTAGGTAGGATTGCCCATACAAAACATCCTTATGAAATGCTGAGAGGGTGGCAAGTCCTGCAAACAGGGTTTTAGACGGAGGGATGGAGCAGGTTCTTCAAAGGTAGGATGGCGCAAACCCTACAATAAGCACTGGCAGCAGCTGCAGGGTTTGGTTGTTGTACGCACAAAAACAAACACTGGAAGCGGCTGCCTGGTTGCCTGAACCCTAAACCCTCAAACCCATAGGTGCAGAATTGCTCATAACAAACAACCTTACAAAATGCTGGCAGTTGGTTTGGATGGCACGCACACTAATAAATGAACACTGGAAGTGACTGCCTGGTTATGTGCTAACTGAGGAAGGTCATAGGCCGGGAACATAGAAAAACAGTTAAGTTTTTGATACGCCATGGCTTCTTAGTAGCTTTGAGATTCCGCTCTATAGCAGCATCTCGCTATTTTATTTTAGCCGGAGCAAAAAGGAAGGCAGACGTCGGGGGACACGGGCAAGGTCCAGGGTGCGGGATGCCTCGCTCGATGCGGCCACCCAGTCCCATGCCAACCGGAGGAAGTGTTCATAGGTCAGAGACTGCCTACAAAAGTTCTGCAGGCATTAAAAATAAAAAAGTCCAGATGATAGCTGCCATATAGGTGTTCAAGATTACCCTCCGTCTCCCCCCTCTCCTAACCTGCTTATCCTCCCATTCCATGTCAAGCTGGTCGCTGCCGTAGCTCGCCCCTTTATACCCGGGCGGGAAAGGCGGTAACTCGGGCAGCACCTGAAGGGGCAACATAACAGATTTGTAAGTAATGAGGACGAGGTAATGACGTAAAGGTCACGGTACAAATAAATTATTAAACAAATCAATACCAGTGTCCGGCACCAACAAATAAATAATGAGAGACAAAAGGTGGGGAGGTGAGCAAGTTGCCGTAATACCGTAATACTTGATTTGCCTCTTCCCGAACACCCCGTCAAGGATCTTTTATAAGCTGGAATATGCCGAAATAATGTTAACTTATGACGCTGGGGGCAGAAGTCAAATGTTTATCAGTTGCGCACCCGCTGATCGACCGTCCCTGATCACGTTTATCGTCTGGGTGACCTGCATTTCACTGCACGCGGCCGTTGCTCGGTCTGCTGTCACGTCGCCGATAGATCAGGTGTACCCGTGGTTCCGTACATGTCCGGTCTCGAAGTACGGGGCTCGTCAGCAAATGTTTGATATCGCGAGCTAAGCTGCAGCAGCGTCTATTGGTTATTTCTTAAAGTATTCATAAAGCCGCAAAGACAACGTTTATTTTCTGCGGAGGCAGAGGACGTCTACAGGACAGAAATTTCATTAGTTGACGGCTGATAGATGGATAGGGGATGAGGGACATTCACGTAGCCGAGGTGAGCGTTATAGTATCCACCCTGTGGACCTGACCTACCAGCTAACCCACCCACCCACTGATATTAAACTCCCTAATAATCGCTTATCAGGACATTCCAGACCTGGCCTTGCAATCAGCCATAGGCGGTGCGGCTGCTATTAGCTAGCCACTGGTATTCCACTTAAACCTTGAACTTTCAACCCTAAGAATGCTACCCTAAGAATGCTACCCTAACCTTAAACCCTAAGAATGTTACCCCAAGAATGCTACCATATTTGCGTAGTTATGATAGTTCTGAAGGGTGCGACAAGATCAAGCGTACAAGTGTCCTTCACTGAGCATTCCCATTTTAAGCGGCAAAGAATCATTCAAATCGACAAGAACTAAGATTTTGTGAGCAGCAACGAAATCTGAAGATATAAGGGTAAGCTTGAGACAACAGTTTTAATAAATTTTCTTTAAAGAGAAACATGTTTTCCTTCCTAATTGAAAACGGCTAAAGCTGTTGCTGAGATGCAACGTTATGCTATTTCCCTCAAACGAGTACTCTGAACGGGGCGCTTTGCTGCTGCTGGTCCCCTGACATCTTGCAGGGGCCCCTGCCAGGGCACCCTGCTAAAAGGGGGAGGGGGGGCTACAAATTGCTTAAGGGCGGGGGGGGGGGGGGGCTACAAATTACTCAAGGGCGGGGGGGGGCTACAAATTGCTTAAGGGCGGGCGGGGGGGGGGGGGGCTACAAATTGCTTAAGGGCGGGGGGGGGGGGCTACAAATTGCTTAAGGGTGGGGGGGGGGGGGCTACAAATTGCTTAAGGGCGGGCGGGGGGGGGGCTACAAATTGCTTAAGGGCGGGGGGGGGGGCTACAAATTGCTCAAGGGCGGGGGGGGGGGGGGGGGGCTACAAATTGCTCAAGGGCGGGGCGGGGGGGGGGGGCTACAAATTGCTGCAGTGCACTGCGATTTGCACCACATGCGGCACCATATCCACAGAAGGGATTGATTTAAATAGTTCGTAACAAAGGAACATGCATCGCTTTGGACTAACTCATTTAAATTCAGGTGGGATCTTTAACATGCAGCAACCAACAGGTTCATAGGGTTAAGGGTTAACAGTTTATAGGGTTAAGGGTTTATAGGGTTTAAATGGTTTAGGGTTCGGGGTTCAGGGTTCATTGAAGGTGCAGTAACCCGCGCCCACCTGCGTTTGAAACATCTCCTGACAGGTCTCCTCGTCCACCTCCCCGCACCCTACACCAAACTCGTTGAGCTGCGTGGCGCTCAGCGGGGCCGCGGAATAAGCGGAGGAGGCCGAGGAGGAGGAGGGAGAGGTGCCAGCTGCGTCGCCCCCTTGCTCCCGCAGGCTGTTTGGCAAGGAGGCAGGAAGCAGCCCGGGGGAGAAGAACACGGGATCCCGGTGGCCGGCCCATGAAAGGCCTCGACGCTCCTGCAATTGGGCCGGCAGCCAACTTTGTGATATCACCAAAGCATTCTATCAGTAAGGTACCCAATTTCAATCAGCATCAATCGATTGTTTCACCAAAGCATCGTATCCAATTTGTATGACTAGGCGCAGCCGAGATTACCTAGGCAGCCGCACCGGGCTTAAGCTAGATTGTAGGTTTTATTCTGTTGTGGGTCAGGTTTAAGGTTCAGGGTTAACATATGGGTGACTTCCATGCGAAGCCGAGGTTCCCTAGGTGGCTGCAGCGGGTGCGGAGCGGGGTTTAGTGGCTGCGCATGTTGCGTATGTTGCGTATGTTGCGTATGTTGCGTATGTTGCGCATGTTGCGTATGTTGCGCATGTAGGGTGTTTTGGTTGCAGGGTTCAGGGTTGACATTCGGGTGACTTGACAGCGAAGCTGGTGTTTCCTTGGTGCGGAGCTGGATTTTAGGGTTCACTCTGTTAGGAGTTAGGTTAAGGGTTCAGGGGTTACCTCCGGGTCACTCGGATGCGAAACCGAGGTCCCCTAGGTGGCCGCAGCGGGCGCGGAGCGGGGTCTGAGGATTTGTTCCGTAGGGGGATAGGTTGAGGGTTCAGGGTCTACCTGTGGGTGACTTGATTGTGGAGCTGAAGGCCCCTCGGCGGCTGAAGGGGGAGCGGAGCGAGGCGGCCGGACGTTGGGCTTAGACGTGGGGTTCTTCTCCGTCGCAGCCTTGGACACCTGATAGGAAAGGCCAGATCAGGATTTCACTTTTACAATTGAAGGCATGAAAAAACGCTTTCCGTGTACACATGGGTGGGAGTCATATACCATATGTGAGGCGGGGATTGGGGTTGGGGGCGGGGCGTGGGAAACTGGGAGAGGGCGGCGGGGTATGTGAGAGGTGAGCAGAAGATGAGGAATGTAGATCAGGGGCAGGAGTGGGAATGGGAGTTGGTGCGGGAATGTAGACTAGGGCAAGAGTGGGAATGGGGGCAGGTGCAAGGAGTGGGGATCAAGGCAGGAGGGGGGAGGGGAGCAGAGAGCGGGAGTGGGATCGGGGGCAGGTGTGGGGATGGGGGCAGATGTGAATATGGGGTATCGAGATCGGGGGCGGGAGTGGTAATGGGGGCTGGGGGGCAGATGTGAGGAGTGGACATGGGGGATCGGGGCAGCGACAGATAGGGGGGGCGGGGAGGGGAGGCATGTGAGAGGGGAATGTGGAATGGGGACAGGTGCGGGAAGTGGGGCATGGGGGAGCGGGGGCAGGGGTAGAGCATAAGAAGTGGGGAGCGGGTTGATGTGAAAGGGCACTGAGAATCGTTTCAGGAGCGGGAATATGAGGCGGGTTCAGGGAGGTCCTGTGTCCTCACCCTCTACCATTCAATCTCTGACTGACCTGCATAACCTTGTTGAGCTTGTTCATAAAGGACTCAGTGTCTTCTGCGTCCTTGCCGCGATCGGCTCTGCCACCTGCCTCCCTGCCCCCAGCCGCTCTGCCACCCGCCTCCTTGCCGCGCTCTGCTCTGCCGCCAGCCTCCGCGTTGCCGCCTGCCTCCCTCCCGCGCACATCCCTGCTCACCTCCGCGCTACCGCCTCCTTCCCTGGCACTCTGCTTCAACTGCACGCCCACCGGCCCCTCCCTCGGCGTCCAATCCCTCCCAGGAGCCTTCTGGAAAGGAGCGCCGGCCCGGCCGCCTACCGCACCCGCTACCCTCGACGCCTCCAAGTCCTGTATTACCGCTTGTGTCTTCGATGCTATCAACGCCGCGACTGCTTCTGCTTCTGCGGCTGCTTTCGCTTCTGCCCTCGCTCTTGGCGCCGCAGCCGCTGGACCTGCACCTACTCGCGCTGCGCCACCTGGCGCCGCACGTGCTGCCGCCGATGAGGATGTTGGAGATGTTTGAGGCGACGAGGCTTCCTCCGTAGCATCAAGGCCCCCTTGTCTGGACCGGCCCAGAACGCCCTTGTTCAAGACGGCGTTCAAGGCAAAACGAAGCCTTCGTGCCTCTTCAGTTGTTGCTGCTGCTGCTGGGACGCTGCCACTGGGCTGCTGGGCCGCTGCTGCTGCTGCTGCTACCATTGCTACTGCTCCTGATGATGACGATGTCTGAGGCGACGTCACCTCTTCTTTATGCAAGCGTGTGCTGACCCGACCCAGCACAGCATCAAGGGCAGAGCGCAATCTACTGGCCTCGCTGCTGCTGCCGCTGCCGTCGCTGCTGCTGCTGCTTCGGCCGTTGCTGCTGTTGCTGCTGCTGCAGCTCACTGACACATTCTCCATCGTCAAAGCCCCTGATGACAGCGTTTTTCGATGATTATGTGGGTTGGGGGAAGAGAGAAAGCGATAGTTCTTCATTTTAGGCTCACAGGAGGTTAAGTAGGACAGAGGGGTCCTGAATCAAGGGGTGAAACAAAGGGCTTTCTATCCCGCACTTTATGGGAACATCGTTTTATTATCTCCAGGTCTGAACCTCGCGGAGTCATGATTAATGGAGCGGAAAGTTATAAGTGACTTGAATAAGCAGGAAGTGGAAGGCATGTACAGTGCTGGGATCTGGTGAGGGACTCGTGTGTAACATGAAGGGGTGTGTGACAGCGTTAAACAGTCAGCGGACAAAGTTTATCTGACTTCGGTCTTTCCAAGTACCGGTATATTATTTTGTTTAGTAAACTTTTATGACTGAATAACCATAACACAGTAAAATGTTGACTGAGGAGCCATACACTTTTTGCGGCAGCGTCAAAAGCCCGACCGCCACGGCCGTAAATCGCTCGACACAGGACCCGTACCTGTTCCTTTCCGGCCCTCCATAACAGCCAAGGTCTTGCCTCTGCTGTCTTGCCCCATGCTAGCCTGCCCAGCCATCATGGCGGGCGCGACGTCCCTCGATTCTGTGCGGCCTGCCCTTGATACCGCATGCGATGAGCGGGACGCAACACCATCCGGGGACGCCTGCCAGGATGCAACACCGTGCTCTGGCGCTGTACCGCTCTTAGACGTCTGTGGCTCGGGTTGCTGCGGTTGTTGCTGTTGCTGCTGCTCGGGTTGTTGCTGCACGGGCTGTTGCTGCTGCTCGGGTTGTTGCTGCACGGGCTGCTGCGCCTGTCCCTTGCTGCTGGCAGAGGACAGCCGTTGCACTAGGACTTCTTTGACACCGCTCTTTGGCAGGCCCAGCTGCATCAGGCGTGCCTGAAGGTCAAGTACCTGTGCCAGACAAACAAGGAAACAAGCATGTGGGGTGAGCAATGCACCTGTGCCAGACAAACATGCATGAGGGGTGAGCCATGCATGAGGGGTGAGCCATGCATAAGGGGTGAGCCATGCATAAGGGGTGAGCCATGCATGAGGGGTGAGCCATGCATGAGGGGTGAGCCATGCATGAGGGGTGAGCCATGCATGACAAAAGCTGGGTTCTGTTAAAAGGTGTATATCGCATGTTTGTCGGGCTTTTCGGAACGGTATTGAAGATGGTCAGGCTGTTCAGAAAATTATTTCGGAGGATCGGGCTCTACAGAAAGGAGGATCAGATAGTCAGACAGGTACCGATCATGAATCAGTAGGTATGGTGACACCTGCGTCTGCCTGCAGTCCTTGTAACTGCTACTGCCTTGACCTGGGAAGCATCCTCTCAACCCCGCACAGATTGCCCTCCATTGGTCGCCACGTCAAGATGCAATCAAAAAATAAAACGGCCCAAGAAGGCAGAAGCTTCTCGGAGGCTTCTCGTGGTTTCAGAGGTTTGACAATGAAGTTTTGACAAGGTTTGACAATGAACAGGTTCGAGAGGACTGAAGGACACGAAACATGTTTCTGGAAGTAACACAAGGAACAGGTAACAATCGCGATATTGCAGAAGGAGGAGAATGAGATGTCAGCTTTTAGGGATGAGGGGGGGATTCAGTCTGCGACTGAGGGCTTGATCCTTTCCATTTCGCACCAGTGACGTGCAGTACAACACCAGCGACATGAAGTACACAGCACCAGCGGCGACATGCAGTACACAACACCAGCGACATGCAGTACAAGACACCAGCAGCATGAAATGTACAACACCAGCGGCAGCATGCAGTACATGAAAACAATGGCATGCAGTACACAATCTAGCAGTAGAAAGTACACAACATCAGCGGCGGCATGCAGTACATAAAATCAGCGCCATGTAGGTCGCATTCTCCCATGGTTCATCATGAAAACTTAACTAAACGTGCATGGGTGCATTGACCCCCCTGGTGTAACCCCCCCTGCTGTAAACCACGTAACAAGGAACCCTGCTTTTGACAGCTCTGATAATAAACCCTGTCACCCTCATGGGAGGTACATGACAGGGCCATGGGACTTCAAACGGATTTTAAGAAACTCATTTTTAATTTTGAAGGAAATTACATCCACTTTTGCACAGTTCAATTCGATTTGCCTTCCCTCCAAACAATGTTTCGGGTGAGGGATTCTCGATTATCGATGCCAGGTTCAGTCCGAAATCAAGAGTTGTTGCCCATGCAAGACCGACTGACAAATCTTATTTCCTGAACAATTCAATCATAACTGGGGGTAGGCAATCGAAATCCACAGTTCCATTTCCGTTTTTGAGCCCTGCCCTGTCACACTTGGATTGTGGCCCTGGTGGGAGGGTCGAATGCCTGCCACATGCAGTTGCTGCGGCCCTGACACTCACCCTCAGCTTTCTAAGCGCATTGACTTCGGGGCTGTCGTTTGCCTCTGTGCTGTTGTCCCTATCCGTTGCTTCCGCTGTGACTGCCCTGCTGGAGGCTGGTCCGGGACAGCCATGCAGTCCGCCTGGGGCGTGTCGGCTGCTGCTGCAGGTGAAAGCCCTGGCACCGCTGTGGCGCAGCCTCGCGAGTGAACAGGGCGTGAGCAGCTGGAGGGGTTGGCCGCGCGGAAATGGCGACGCGTGTTGGCAGGATCGAGAGGTCGACGGCGTCGCTGGCGCGGTGTACGTGCGACGGCCTGCAGCTGCAGCGACGGCCCCATTCCTTTGCATAGTCACAGATTGAGATGGTTGTTTCGAATTGCGCAGTCTCTATTTCATGTCAGATGTAGAAAGCCGTCACTGGAGAGTGATTCTCGGTGAAATTGGCGGACCGCCTTTCCAACTTGAGAAACTCTGGATACCAAAGTGCAAGTACCCTCATATATAGCTCAGGGGTGTTCTTCGTGGTATCGGTTCGTGTCTGGGTCGCGAAGGGAGGACCGAGAGTTGTGTGAAAGAAAGGAGGGATGGTTCTGGAGCCGGATGGTTTTTCCTTGCCCATGCATGCATCGTGACATGTACACGTATGACACGTCGCATTACAACGGGCAACGGGCAATTGCACCTGGCGCACCGTGTCCCTTCGCATCCATTATTACCGTTGTGTCCACTTTCACGCTCGAGCTCGACGAATTTCTCATTCTCATAACTGTATCACACAACGTGCCCTTTCGTCACAGTTATCACCGACCGCTTCCAAATAACGAGCCTTGTTTCTTGAGCTCCCGACACTTACGAAATTGCTTAACCTTCTCACCGCCCCCCTTGCCCAACGCTCCCCCTGTCAGCGGGGGGGGACGTCAGCTACAGCACCGCACTCCCCCCGGCCGTGGCTCGCAGCACTCCCGACCCGATTTCAAAAATGCTGCAAGCGTCCAAGTTCATGAATTGCTTCCAGTACTGCTCCAAGGCGCTGCAGGTGCTGGGCTCTGTCATGGTGCTGGTCGTGTTGGGAATCGTGGGGTTCTGCTTTTACGCTGTCGTCCCAGCTACCTATCTGCCGCTGCTGTTCAGCGGAAGCATTTTGAAAGCAATCGGCGGTGGTTTCGTCAGCATCCTCTTCACAGGCATTGTGAGTGCCTGTATCATCAGGATCCTGCAGTCTGCTGACAGCCTGAAACCAAGCCCTCTCAAATGTTCACTCGTCTCTCCGCTCAACTCCTGGCTGAGATCTCCAGCACCGAGCCTTTCCTGGGCACCGCAGTTTCTTGCTCCATGCTCACGACCCTGTTTTGCTTGTTACCAGGCTGGAATGATCGTATGGTCCTACCTGGCCACAGTCGCTGCTGACCCAGGACAAGTGCCGCCAGGCTGGCACCCTTTTGCGGATGATCAGGTGTGTGTTTCCTTGGGGCCATGCTCCTTAGCAGCCAAATACGCGCATGGGAATGCACTTCCATGCATGGGAGTGCATGACAACACAGTCCCATGCATGAGATTGACATGGACTCCACAGTGCGCCGCAGAAGCGGCATGAATGTTTTAATGTTAATCCCGAAACCCTTTACCCATGGTCACCTTCATGCACAGCTGAGGCAGCATCAACAGCAAATGATTAACCATGTGAAAAATTGTGCAATCCTGATGAAGTTAATATTTTAAATCGCAACGGTGCAGGTGTGGCCTGTTCGGCCCAGAACTGCGCTGTCCTTGAAATCTCTCTGGAAGGGGGAAACTAGCTGTATTTCAGTCATGAGCAGCGGGGTTCAAGAGCATTGCATGCTGTGCCTTAGGGCTCAGGCTTTTGTGTGCAGGGCTTGCGTCGCTCTGTGCCTCGCCAGGTCACAATCAAAACCTGAATGCCCAGAGGGAGTACAATCCAGAATATCCCGAAGTTGAGAGACTGTTGGAAATGCTCCTGCAAATACTCGGTCTTCACGACAAACCAACGAGGGTGCACAGCAAACCTATATTGTGCCTGGCGTGCATTGACATAGTGTGTTCAGGTTGTGGGTCATGCTGCGCCTCACAGGGCCACACCCATTTACACGTCTAGAGGGGGGCTAGGGTTCATGACTAGCCAACGAGGTTGCACAGTGCACCTACAACTGGCTCCGCCTGCATTGACTTTCTTGTCCAGGTTGCACAGTGCACCTACAACTGGCTCCGCCTGCATTGAATTTTCGTGTCCAGGTTGCACAGTGCACCTACAATTGTCTCGCCTGCACCGACCTTTCGTGCCCCCCTTTGCTATATTGCCAACACTTTTGCAGAGCATTGGTGCGCGCTTGTTTGAGACCTGCTGCCCACATGGTGTCAGATGCAATCTGCCACACTGCACCTCTTGATACCAGCTGCTGCCTGCCTTATCGAACCTACCTGCCTACTTTTCTGCCTGCCTATTGAACCTGCCTGCCTACCTGATGCCCGCTGCTACCTGCCTGCCTGCCTGCCTTCCTGATGCCTGCTGCTACCTGCCTACCTGCCCGATGCCTGCCTGCCTGCCTGCCTGCCTGCCTGTTACCAGCTGCCTGCCTGCCTGCCTACCTGATCCCGCTGCTACCTGCCCGCATGCTCTGCAGCAAGCTCGGATTGAACTGGAGCGGCTCTCCTACAGCAGTTACTACTTTGGTGGGTTCGCTCACGATGTAGCAATCGCTCCTGCAGTGGGTTTGTTATAGAGAGGTTTGTAGCCATGTCATCATTGTGGGGGATGGGATGCCTTTGGGGCCACAATTGCTCACTGAAGCTGGCTGCCGTTGCTGTGTCTTGGACTGTGTAGCAATCGCTCCTGCAGTGGGTTTTCTATAGAGAGCTTTGTTGCCATTTCATTGCCGTGGGGGATGGGATGCCTTTGGGGCCACAAATGCTCCATGAAGCTATCTGCCGTTGCTGTATCTCGCGGCAGTTTTTTTTTCTCTCACAGATATGATGCTGCTATCGTCAGACATGTTAAAAAGCACGACGAGAAAGGGAAAGCTATGGCAGTTGACGTGTAAATCGACCATTTTGACCCTAGGAATCGTACTTTTGAGTCGCAGGATGACTAGCAGGGTAACATAACGACTGCCTCCTTACTCGTGAACCGCCCCCTCCTTCCCTACTCTTTCCCCCTCCTCTCTCCCTCCCTCTCTCTCCCCTTAGCGACGTTTTTCGACTGGGCTACAAATTTGAAAGTTTAGTTATATATTTGTCGCCCGTATTTGTAGCCTGAGGCTATATATCGCCTAAAAAAAAACTGCAGTGAAGCAATCGCTCCTGCAGTGGGTTTGATATGGAGAGGTTTGTGTTGCTGTATCGAAGCCGAGGGGGATGGGATCGAGATGGGGCCATGGGGGGCAGGAGGGAGCTGTTTTGGCGGGTGGGTTGTAGAGAGCTTTGATACAAATCTTTATCAAGGCTGTGGGGGATTGGATCAAGGTGGGGTCACAAGTTGGTCAGTCGGTCTCACACTACACAACAATAAGGGGAAATAAGTTGGAAGCAAGCCTCAGGTCAAAGTTTTATCTCCGTGTTGGTCTTGCAGACCGTCGTGACCCCCGACGGCCGCGGTTCTGCAAGCGGTGTCAAGCGTGGAAGCCCGAGCGCTCCCACCACTGCTCCGTCAGCGGCCGCTGCATCCTCAAGATGGATCACTACTGCATTTGGGTCATCAACTGTGTGGGGCTGCTGAATTACAAGGTAGGGCTGCTGAATTACAAGGTAGGGCTGCTGAATTACAAGGTAGGGCTGCTGAATTACAAGGTAGGGCTGCTGAATTACAAGGTAGGGCTGCTGAATTACAAGGTAGGGCTGCTGAATTACAAGGTAGGGCTGGATGTGCCAAGCCCTCCCCCCTCAATGAGGACCGCTACTGTAGCAGTGTGCAAAAAGAAGGAGGGAAAATCAAACTATGCTCAGCAGGGGCGTGGGAGCTAAGGAAGCAGCGCGGCATAGGCCGCGCCGTTGCCATGGTATACCCAGGTACCACAGTATGAACAGTTGGACACTGCTAGAATGAGAACGGCCACTGTCGTTGTGTATGTAGGGCATTGACTGTATGGGGCTGCCAACACAAGAATGCAAGTCCGTCTGTTCCCTCTGCTCTCTTCCGTTGTCACCCCTCCCTCCTTGACCCTTTAGGTTCCCGTCATGTCCATTTAACTTCTTCCTGCTGTGGTAATGTTTGTGGGTCATCAACTGCGTGGGTCTGCCGAAACAAGAGTGCGAGCTCGCCTGTTCTCTCGTCCACCCAGAATAAGGCACCCCTCCCTCTTTGACCCTTATGACTTTCTCCCTATTTATCACAGTTCTTTCTACTGTCCCTGAACCCTTGAAACACTTAACCCTCTTTCGTGTCCTTTCACGACTTTCTCCTTCACAGTTCTTCCTGCTGAACCCTCTGCCCTCCTCCACCCAGATGAACCCACCCCTCCCTCTTTCACCCGTCACGCTTCCCGCCCTGTCCATCACAGTTCTTCCTGCTGTTCCTGTTCTACTCGCTCATCGGAGCGCTCTTGGGCTTCTTCCTCCTCCTCAGCTCCATGATTCAATTCATGCAGGGAAAGCTGTTTGGGCCTAGGTAGGTTAGGGCCAGGATAGACCGTTTCTCTGTATCTCACTTCAGTTTAGTACCTGCCTGTGGTAATGCTGCGTAATTATTTTCAAGGAGGTGCTGTTAAGGCTGTTTGGCCATTTGAGGCCAGTAAATTTGCTGTCTCGATGCTTTGGTGCAATTACTGACAGGGTTTGTTGCAAGCAGCTCCAACATTTGTCGTTTGAGTTAGGGCCCATGCATGTGTCTCATTACATGGCACCTCATGCATGGATCCGATGGCATGGCGCCCCGTGCATGGATCCGATTGCATGGCGCCCCATGCTTGGATCTGATTGCATGGCACCGCATGCATGGTTCCGATAGCATGGCGCCCCTTGCATGGATCTGATTGCAATGCGCCCCATGCATGGATCGGATTGCATGGCGCTCCATGCATGGATCCGATTGCATGGCGCCCATGCATGGATCCGATTGCATGGTGCCCCTTGCATGGATCCGATTGAATGGCACCCCATGCATGGATCGGATTGCTTGGCGCCCCTTGCATGGATCCGACTGCATGGCACCCCATGCATGGATCCGATGGCATGGCACCCTATGCATGGATCAAATGGCATGGCGCCCCTTGCATGGATCCAATTGCATGGCGCCCAATGCATGGATCCAATTGCATGGCGCCCAATGCATGGATCCGATTGCATGGCGCCCCTTGCATGGATCAAATGGCATGGCGCCCCTTGCATGGATCCGATTGCATGGCGCCCAATGCATGGATCCGATTGCATGGCGCCCAATGCATGGATCTCGTTGCATGGCGCCCCATGCATGGATCCGATTGCATGGCGCAAGTGCATGGATCAGATTTGATAGCGCCCCATGCACTCATGGTCAGACTTGCATTCATGGTCTGACTGCTGAAATGTTGTCAAACTCTGAATGCTCTCGCAGCTCTCCCTTCGTGTTCATCTCGGTGATCTTGAACTTCGCGTTTGCCTTGGCGTTAGCGGGCTTCGTAGTGATGCACCTGCAAGTGAGTTGTTTGTTGTGCCACTGTGCCGGGGGATGAGCCATTGAGTGGGTTGCTGGGAACGGGGGGGTCGTCGAGGAGTACCCTCACTTACGTCATTTTCATTTGTTTTTTTATGAGCCCGCTGGTGAGCCAAATGGCGCTACTTGAAACTTGTGTAGGCTAGGTTTATATGCTTTCGCTAGCCTAGGTATATATCCTGATGCTAGGGATGGGGAGGGAGACGTGAATCTTGGTGGAATGCTTGTTGTGCTGGCGACGCCTAGGGACACGGGTCATGTCCTCATACCAGGGCTTGCATCTGCCTTTCTTACTGGTCCCATATTTGTCAATCTAGGAAGATTGGGGTGGCTGTATATACATCATAATACCATGCATGCATGTTAACCCCAAGAATGGCGTGTACCGTATGAGGAATTCTATGTACTCCGGTATTCCGAATACAAGAGCTTCCGAGATTTCCGTGCTGCCCAAATCGAAGCCGAATTGGCGTTCTCTTTCCTCCTTCCTTTATTTCAATGGCAGACGAGGTAGATGTACCGGATGAAGTGCATTTATTTCCAGGCCCTGCCCTTCTCGAAACGATTCTCATACTACTGTCTGTTACCACACTCAGATGCTTACAGCAAACTGCAGCACCATAGAGATGTACGAGAAGGACCCTGTACATCCTTGGCCGTACAACAAGGGCTTTCGGCGGAACTTTGAGGAGGTCTTTGGCCGATGGTGAGTACCGCATCACTTCGGAAATATGTTTTGAGGAGTTGCTCACCAAAAGTTGAAGGATGTCGTAGCATCATCTTGAGGGACTAGACATGCTGTATATTAACATTTTATATACGAATCAACATGGTGAAGCATAGGGTTAAGGGTCATAAGCCAAATCAGCATGGTGAAGCATCTTGCATTCTTGGTTAATCCCGTGGACCCACAACCAAAGGTGATGACCAAGCCTGCACTTAGTCATCCATACACTACCGACGGCCAATTTATGCGCATGAGCGCAGACTGTTAATGACCACCTTACACCTCTGGCCCCTGCTCAAAAATAAAACAGAGTGAAACTAGCAGTGTCTGTTGCTGATGGACATTCAAATTTTGAATTCGAGTCGTGGCAAAGAAAATTTGATTGCCGTATGGAGGTGGACGATAGTTGTAATTTGCGAGACTTGCTGCATCCACCAATCAAACGCTTTGGTTTGATGACTATAAAATGTCCAGTTTCAAGGACGTGGACAATTTTTGCCAATTCGATGCCTGCCATTTTAAATGCAATGCGTTGTGCTTGATGGCTGCAGCAAGTGGAGGTGGCTGCTGCCGCTTCACACGAAGGAGGAGAAGCGGATGCTGCTGGACAGCTGCCTCAGCCAAAAGGCCTTGAACAAGGGCCTGGCAACATCTCCGCTCCTGATGTCGTCGACAAACATTAACAATGTCTGATGGATTTGAGGGGGTGGCAGGTATCCAGGATTTTCACCTGTGTAGGGTTCAGGGTTTCCGCCTGTTTAGGGTTTCCACTTGTATAGGGTTCAGGATTTGCACATGTCTAGGGGTGGGTCCCCCAGACCTGAAAGAGATAAACTTGCACATCGCTGAGGAAGGAGAGAGGTCGGGGAGAGACAGAGCTACTAAAACACTCAGGCCAGCCACTAGCCCCTCCTAAAAGGGATACAAGTAGCTGGAATTGAGCTTGCTCATCCCATACCAGCCCCACGCGGCCGAGCATTCAACCGGGCCCAGCGGGTATGCACTATTACAAAGATGGATTCCAGGAATTGTAATGCAGGGGTGGAAGTACTGATCGATGAAGGGCCCGGGCTAGCCTGTTGTAGGGGGAAAAGGGGGGGGGCAGGAGGGGGTTCTAAACTGGGCTTCAGCTCGTAAGTTTTTGTTGCATGCCAGCATGTGTCAATGTGTGTAAATATTGGCGATCAAGCTTATCATCTTGGCAGGTCAAAGGAGCCATGCTTTGCAGGCTGGCTTCCAGCTTTCAAGGCTCGCTCAGAGGGCGGCTTCCCCTCGCCTCGCTTACCTTGCAACAGCTCTCGAAAGGGTGACTGGGCCTTTTACCTACCTGCAGCTTGCTAAGGGTTTGATCTGGTAGCTTTCAATATTTTAATTAGATATCATCCATCAGACGCTTAGTAGGTCAATGACGTTACACCTCTGGGCCCTGCTCAAAAAGGCTCGGCCGCGTGGGCGCCTGACTGAAGAGCTGTGAAGTTTGTGAAGTTTCTACAGTCCAACGGGGCATCACATTTGATGCATGGGACTTGTGCCCGTAAACCGGTACAGACACTAAATACGCTAGGACAGCGAGCGAAAACCAGTGACCCCCCTGGACAAGCAACCAACACACAACCACTGAGCAGTAGCGTGGGAATGAACCCCATAGTGCAGAAGATTAGCCCCAGCCATAGAACATGACGTGGGTGCAAAAGAGTTCGGTTGGACGCCTCCTAGGAAAATTAAGAAGGAAAGAAGAAGATTTAAGTGAAATTGTATAAGTCTGTGTAAAAACTGTGTGATGCGTGAGCGACACTTCAATGTGATTAAATTTTGTTTTGTGAAATGGGTGAGGCACTATGTGATGCTGGGAGGAAAGATGGAAACAAACACAAGGGGGCAGGACAAAAGAAAGGAGGAAAAAGTGGGAAATAAAGTGAAGGGACAAAAGAAGAGGCTGGATAATAAATACAGAGGAAGTTCCAACCTCTGAAAACGCGAAGCGTTCCATTGGACGCTTGGTAGGTGCTTCATGCCATGGGAATCGAACCCGTAAACCCCTTACAGTGCCTCATTAGGTAAGCAAAGGCCACTGGCTGTCTCGCTGCTTCAGTGTTCCACGAAATAGATCACCTGGTGTCCAACGCCCACAGGACTAAGCCTTTTGAGCAAGGCCATGAGGTTAATGACGTTACACCTAGGAGCCCTGCTTAAATAAACTCGGCCGCGTCAGCATGCAAAAGTCAGCTAGGAAAATCAAGGGAGAAGGCACAAGAGGAAAGAAAGGGATGCAAGCTCACCTTCCAAGTTCCAAACAACAAGAAGAGCAACAAAAAGGCCAGGCAAACTGTATCCCTTGCCCCTGAAGAGACAATACTGCTGATTTTCGGCCGCGTTGGGCTGGTTGATGACGTTACACCGCGAGGGGCTGGAAGGGAATGACAAAGTTCAATTTCAGCTACCATGCACAGCCAGGACTGGTGCAGCCATACCACCCTCCTATGTGAAGGGGCGGGAACATGGAACTCGGCGATCTAGACTGGGGGACAGAAGATTGTGTGGCGGGTTCGATCCCTCAACCTATGGGAACCTGAAATCATGTGGTGCGCCTGAAATCATGTTGTGACGTAGCCAGTCTTATAAGAGTTTGATACCGGTATGCCAAGACACTGAAACATTCAACCAAAACTCAAAAGCAGGGTCCGACCTCAAAAGACGGTGGCTGTCCAGCCCGAGGGGGGGGCAAAAGAAAAAGTCAAACACCCCATCATAAAAAAAATGTGAAACGACCCCTGGCTACCCCCCCCCCCGCCCCGCCTCCGGAACCTAGTAAAACTTCATTTCTATGTCAAAAATCAGGATTTCAGGGAGGGAGCGGGGTCAATTTCAATCAGCCCGTCAGTGCGCTTATGGTGTCGATAAATGTACATGGTTCACAAATGTCAAGTGGTGAAACAAAAGAATATACCATTGCTCTTGCTACCACCTGCCAGCTACCTATCCACCCTAGAGACCATGAGGCTCCAGAAACGAGAGGACTCTCGCACGAGTGGCAGCAAACTAGCATCTAACTTGAGCGTGCTGACGTGCTGCTTCAGAAGCTTGGTCTTCTGCTTCTTGGGGAGCTCCATGCCCACCACCCCCTCAAACTCCTCAGCGCTGATGGCATATCTCGTCACATCTGCCTCCGTCAGCTCCTGACCAGGGTGGGCTGACTCCATGTGATCTAGGAAGTGATAGCTCCACACATAAGGGCGGACGGTGCCTGCGACGCTCCTGCAGATGGTGCAAGCCAATGGTCTGTTGGTGCAAGGATTGGTGGCAGAACCCCTCTCAGCAGCTGCATATGACATCTTGTACTTCAGGGGGCAGCGGGACTCGACTGCTAGTGTGCTGCTGGTAGAGCCTTTGCCCAACTCCGTTTTGCACAGGCCGGATATCCTGTCGTCACACACAATGCCACAGAAGCCGCATGCTTCAGCACCACTTGGCTCCAAGCTACACACTGCTCCACATTGGCGCAGCAAGATGTGCGCTCCGACGTGCAGTCGCATAGCTGATAGCTTGATTATCTTCCCACAGCCATGCACCTTGCACACAGTCGGCGCATCCCCAGCTATTGGTGGTCCATATTCTTGCTGAAGATCCTCCAACTCTAGGGGGGTGTCATCGCAAAATGGCCAGGGCTTGGCATCATCGCGTCTGTACGGGAACTCAGCTGACATGCTCAAGCTGTGGCTAGAAGCTGATGGAAGCTGACCAGGGACCCCCACCTGTTGGGCTAGCATGCAGCTGGAGATGACGTCAAGGGTCGACCCCTCACACGTCGCAATGATACCCGGAGAAGGGGAGGCTGACATTGCAGAGGGGATGGCCCTGTGGGCTGGCACTTTGAGCATAACACCGACTTTCCCACCCCAAGCTGAGGACGCTGCTGATCCATCAGCCTCACTCCCTCTAGAGTACGTCAAGTGCATGAACGCCCCTGTCACTACAGGTGCCTCCATCATCAGCTGCTCCGGTGTCAACTCGCCCACGCTGTATATGCCCCCCTTGGCAGTAGGGACCTGGAGCATATCTGCTCTGAGCACTGCCAGGGCTTACACGCCGTGCGATGCATGCTAGAGCGAGAGGCTCTACGGCAGCCGTATGCTCGATAGCAGCAGCAGCAGCCGGAGCAAGAGCTGAAGGATTAGCAGAAGTAAAAGAGGGGTATAATGATGCGATTGTGCGCTGTCGCTTCGTCGAGTTCTCCTTGGCCAGCCTCTCAGCTCCTCTCTTGCACTCTTTCCCCTGTTGGTGATTTCTTAGGGCCACTGGGTTGTCTGTGAATTTTAAGACCTTCAAACAATGCTCACAGCAGGTTGGCATTGCTTAATTAATAGTAACTACCAATGCAGGTACATCGTGTGAGTCCATAATGGGTGTACGCACAACGGTGCATGTGGTTCTGGAGCCATGACACCCCCCCATGTCAAAATTGCATGCCAAGAGGGGTCTGACATTCTGTGTGGAATTTTTTATGATGCATATATGTAGCAAATGACGGTGGGGATGCAACGCTGTCGCTATCGTCTCAATCTGATGTTTAAAAAAAAAAAAAAAAAAAAAAAAAACCTTTTTCTTTTTACCCCCCTCCCCCCGCCCACTTTGCCCCTCCGTATCTCCCAGCTCCCTGGGCCAAAAACAATTTTAAGACCAAATATTGAAAGCTCTCGTCAACCTCTACAACTTAAGATGATGGGGTGTATTCAGTTTTTTTTGCCCCCCCCCTCGGTCCAGCCCTCTCTTGTGGCTCTGCCCTATCATGGTTTCCGCATGAAGTGGATTTCGGGTATCTCAATAACATTACACCACTGGGCCATGCTGAAAAGGCTTGGCCACATGGGCGCCCACCTGATTGCGGGTGTCTGATGTGTTTCCTGATGGACTGGAATAAACTAGAATCACGAGCATTCTGAGGCGGGGGGGTGCGTCGGAGCTTCCTTCTGTACAGGAAGTGAACCCGTCAGCCCCGAAAACGAACGTGCATATGGCACCATGTTTCAAGCTCCTGCCCCATTAGATTGCTGCCCGATGAAGTTGCACCTCTGCTGAGCCACGCTCGAAAGTCTCAGCCGCATGGGCGGCCGACTGTCTGGTCGGGAGAAAAGTAACTAATGGCTGAGAGAAGAGATGAGACAGTCTGACAGAAAAAGGAAGCCATTATAGAAAGGGAGGAAGTGGGTATGGCTGCACCTTCATTGCCTGGATCGGATTGCTGGGTTCCATGTTCCTGTGCCCTCACACGGCTGGAGGTTCGCATGGCTATACCATGGTCCTAGCTGTTCATCTGTGCATGGAAACTGGAATTGTGCTTCCTCTTCCCCAGCCAGGGGAAGCCCGGCACGGGTGAGCTTTCAGCAGAGCCCAGCGGGTACGCAGTACGCACCATCTTGAGCAAGATGAGAATATGGGTTTGATTGCTCGGGATCAGGTGAAGGTACGGTATCAGGAGCCATGCCGCAATATCCCAGCAGGGTCAGGGAGGTGTATTTGAGTGGGAGACTTAAGTCGTAGCTGCGTTGAGGCTCGAGAATGCGAGGCTGCAGTCAAGCATACCTGGAAGGTGGTGCCCGACAGTGCCCGGCAGGTGCGACGTAGCGTCCTTCCGGGCGTTCCGAAAAGGTGTAAAATGTGAGGTAGAAAGTGTACGGTCGGAGATAAAAGTGGCGAAAAAGGGGGAGTAGGAAGGAAGGGCGGTATCGCGTCGTCTGGATATAAAATCCTGCACACTGGGGAGTAGAGAGACATACATCATTACTTAACTGTCTTGGTTTAAGCATCGTCTACAAATTATCAGTCAGCGTCGACATCATGAGAGCGACACAAAGAGTAACGAGCTTGACGAGGGCATGGCTGGCAGTGGCTTTCGTCCTGGGAGCAGCTCATCATGCTAGGTCGGTGAGGGGCCGATCTGCCGATCCTAACTGCCTGAACCTGACAAACTTCCGACCGACCAGTAGTGGTGTAGTAAGACTGTTTGCCTGAAGCTGCTGGAAATCTCTCACGATCCTTCATGGCTTCGTTCCACAACGTCATTTCTGATTTAAGTACATATAAGCCAACCAGAGGCCAACCAGGTCTCATTCCACTCAGTCTGCCTTAAACGATTTAACCCCCGATTTAGAAGGTTCGATGGTTTATTTTGCCGCCTGCGTTTTTTTCCTGCTCAAACTTTGCTGCTGCCAGGATAGGCTGCTGGTTTGCGTGGATTGCATTAACATTGCCTTCGACTGCTTGGTTGCATGCAGTTCAAAGACGGTCCTGAACCCAGCTGGCATCTACGGCAACACTGCAGTGAGTACAGAGTACTGACTGAGTACTAGTACTGGGCACTGGCGCATGGCACTGTAGGTCTGATGTAGCCAGCTAGTCAGCTAGTGAGCCAGCCATTCATGCGTCCATGACAGCTAACGATTCCAGCCATCCAGTTTCCCGTCATTGATATGAACTTACTTGAGCAGGCCGTTGGGAGAGTGGCCACCACTGGGTCGATGGGTAACAAAATGTACTTGGACCAGCCTACAGCTTGCTACACCAGCAGGCCATCCCGGCTATAGGCCACAACGTAGCTGAATTGAAGCGGAACCATCATAAAAATAAGTAAACAGTGCAGCTATACTGCGGCCTGAGCAACCGGTCTGATATATTGTGCCATAACGATACAAAGCCATGCACGTCCTGGGACGTTCATCGGGCAATGCATGAAACTCACTGCCATACTGTCTTCAACACTTTCCAACTTCCCCACACTTCCTCGCCCCTGCTGCCTGCCTCTCCGCCCACCGTTATTCACCGTCCACTATTCATATTTTGTTTACCACTCTTTTCCAAACCTTCTGCCTCTGCAGAATGCCCAAACCTGCTTCAACCGGATCTGGACGCTGGCCATGCAGCAGCTGAACGCTGCGACCACGGCCCCCAACTGTCTGCGCATGGCCTTCCATGACGCTGGCACCTACAGAACAGATAGTGCAACCTCAGACAAGCAAGGGTGAGCATAATGACTATTTACTAGTTATGAACCATAAATGTGATAAATTAAGGTACAGCAGTGGAGAAAATATACTCCAGTCTCATTTGTTACACAACAGCAGCATGCAGTGCATTAGCTTCCAATTTATTGTGCCGGGCTTTACAAGAGCTCGATAAGTGTGTAGGTACACTGAAGGCACTAACCTTCAGCAAGGGTATGCAGCATTACTAGTCATGAATTATGAGTGATAAAACATGATCGCAGGATTACATAGTGTGACATGCAGAACATGATGATGCATCGTTGCTGTTCCAGATCAGCCGCTTCCAATTCTTGATGTCTGCTTGATGTGCATGAGGGTATTTTCAACGATGCACTAACAAGTGGCACCACTGATGAATGAATCATCCTCCCTGCCCGCTCCATCCCCCTCAGTGCCAACGGTTCCATCCTTCAGGGCAACGAGCTGAGCAACCCCCAGCACGCCGGCCTGACGCTGTGCCCCCCCTTCATCAATGTGAGTTCCTGCTCTTACTCCTCCAAACCCTAAACTAGGCTAAACCTTAAACCCTTAAGTTGCCTAACCGTAACACCCCCTACATCGATGTGATTTTCTGCCCTTATCTGCTGGCAAGCTTAGGCGTGTGATGTTGTGCTTCATGTAATAAATATGGGATTGCAGTCCAGCTCTGTCAGGGCTGGCTTGACGTATGGTAATGACGGCAAAACCCTGGACCCTGCTAAAAAGACGAAGGCTCGGCGCCCAACTTTCAGGAAGCGGAGGAGGGATTTGCCGCGTGTGAAGCTGTGGTACTCAAAGAAGCTCGTACAGACATGTGCCGCCAATCAGTAATAAAAGGCCTCTGGACCCGAGACTTGACCGTCTATTTTTCTACACTATTTTTCTAGTGAGCCCGGCCCCCTTTCACGATGTGAATGCTGCTCTCATAAATAAATAAATATATGGATGCGCAAATACGTGGATTTAGGAAGCCGTCCACTTTGGCCGGAGAATGGGACCTGAGGCCCTACCGGCCTCCTGTGATCCCTTGTACCTCATCATTCCGTTTGAGAAAAGTATCGGGGGACCATAAACTGGTAATGCCATTAGTTTAGCTACCACCTCCTAGTGAGACTGGCCCCCACTCCCTGAGGCCTTGCCGTGAACACTTGCACCTCATCATCTCCCTCTCTTTACTCTCAGGCTCTCAAGAGCCAGGTTGTGGCGACTGCCGGGTGCACTTCAGTGACCAACGCGGACATCATCCAGGTGCGCCTCTCGCTACCGCTCTCATCATGGAGGCAGGTGCCGTGCATGCGCCATGACAACGCTCCAACGCTTAGAAATCTTAATAGCTCTGATCGTGGATGCAGATGCAGTGCTTGCGTCATGGCAACACTTTTAGATCACCATAGCTCTGATCGTGGATGCATATTCAGTGTGTGTGTCGCGCCACACAGTACCAGAATCCGGCTAAACATGTGCCGCATCGTGCCATGTCGTGCAGTATCGCGCAACCTTGGTGGTACAATTTTGTTCATCCTGTGCCGTATTGTGCCGTATTGTGCTACCATGTCGCGACAGGCATGACACACTCCTGTTCATATATTCCTCTGTCCTCATCTCTCTGCTAGCTGGCTGTCCCTCACCAGGCTTGCAAGCAAGGCAAGGCCCGCAGCCCTGCCTCGCTGCCAGCTCTATGAGTCTATGGCAGGGTGCAGAAATACTTTTGGCTAGACCGTGGATGGCCAATGTGAGCTGCAGATCCTGTCTGCAATATTTGTGTCCACTCAATCACGATGCTTGTGCGCTGTATGCATGCTGTCTGTTTCCAGCACAAACTTCAATCGCGGTACCGGGAGGTTATATAATTCATTTTCTTGCATAGTTTTCTTGCATGCATCTGGAATTGTGGTTGCAGGACTCAACCATCCAGTTTGCAACCACTAACCATGCACTAAAAGGGTCATTCCCAGGCCTCTGCTCTACAGTTGCTTGCCCATGGGGTCTCAGTTTTTCTTTTGTTGTATGTTCTAGAAATTTAGTGCCAAGACCAGTTTGTGGGCAACTGCCCCATCACTCCCATGCATGACATTATCTGCTCAGCGCTACTGTAAATATCTGCTTATGCTTTTTGCCGAGCATTAGACTGCCCAGGAACCAGCTTTTCTTCACCTAGCGGACACCGTCCGCTGGGTTTTGTTTGGGTATCCTTTTTTTTACCGTTGCCCCTCCCCCGGCCTCCCTCTCTCAGGTGGTTGGTGCCGCTGCCGTGAACCTGCTGGGAGGCCCCGCCTGCACCATGCTCATGGGGCGCCCCGATGTGACCACTGCCGACGTCACCTCCGGACTCCCCAACCACTGCGACCCGGCGCAGACGGGCATCAACCGATTCACGCTCATGGGGTTCCGTGACCCCCTGACCGCCCTCGTGGTCCTGTCTGGCGCGCACAACATCGGGCGCTCGCGGGTCACCAACAGCACCTGCAGCAGGGGAGTGGTGAGTAGGAGGGTGGCATGTGGGGGGCTGTAGGTTAAAATTACATTCCATCGGGCATGATTTGTATTTATTTAATGATTTTAATGGCGCCAAACAATGGTCACAAACTCTGCATTTCCGACTGGCTGGACCAGGCATTGACAACCGAGGATTGGTATTTCATGAATCCCTCATCCTTAAACAATCTTAAATTTGAGTTCAGTTGGGTTAAGTTGCGTGGTAAAAAAACGATGAAATCCATTAGGATCGGGAAAATTGCCTCCCTTGAAGATGGTGATGACCCTTTTGATGAGCGAACAGGAATCCTCTTGCCCTCTTGTTAACAGCTACTACAGCACTGTTTTGCATAACCCACGTGGATGACATCCCTGCAAACATATTTTTACAAATTCAAATTTAAATTGAAAGGCAGCTGTTGATAAACCAAAGATCTAGATCCTGCATCATGTTCTTTCCTCCACAGTCCACTCCACACCCTACTTCTGCAGAATGCATTAACGGCGGCCCCACAGTCTTTTGACGGGCACTACTACACTGAGATTGTACAGCCCGGCGGCAGGAACGGCTGGTTCAGCAGTGACAACAACCTCTTTGACAGTCCGGCACCGGCAGCTACCGCGCGCACCACCGCCGCACTAATGCAGGTATGAACACAGTGGCTGTACTTTGAACAACAAAACCATTAAAACGACTCCCGGCAGGCTGACTGCTTGCACTAAAAGCAGGCTCTGATGTACAGTATATTTGCAGGGCATGCAAATACTTGTACGTCATCCTTTCTGCCCTTCCCTCTAATTCCTCTTGTCCTGCCTGCTCCTGCTCCTGCTGCTTTGAGTGCTTTCAATCCCATTTCCCACCTGCCCCTGCTCCTGCTTCTACGGCTGCCTTAAATCCATTGTCCATCCTGCTCCTGCTCCTGCTGCTAATTTTAGGCTTTCTCGGACAACCACACCGCCTTCTTGGCTGCGTGGTGTCCTCAGTACAAGGAGATGTCTCTGTTGGGAGTTGACCTGTCGCTAGCGAGCGTCACCATTGCGGACGGCTTCACAGCGCCTGCAGTCACAGGGGGTGCTGGGGGCGGTGCTGGAGGGGGTGCTGGGGGTGGCGCTGCTGGCGGTGCTGGAGGGGGTGGCGGTGCTGGGGGAGGTGGCGGCGGCGGTGCTGGCGGTGCTGGCGGTGGCCCAGCTGGTGGTGGTGGTCGCCCTGGCGGGGGTGGTGGGGGCGGCCGAGGAAGATTTTAAGAATGGCTCCACCCTAGAGCCAGGCAGCCTGGCACCTGGCTGGTAGGTAATATGAGAAATCATGCATGCTGAATCTATGTCTGTACCGGTCAGGGACAAAGGATACGGAATATGGTAATACGATATTGTACGACAGGATACGGGACTTTTGCCAAACGGGACAAAAGTGTGGACGTATCGATACAATACAGGACAATACTTATTTTTTTGGCCAAAACGGCTTGTATCCTGTGTCCATGGTACCGGTCAGAGACACATTCACCAGTATGCAGTGAATTCATGATTAATTCATTCATGCACCTTCTTGAGGGCCAATGATCAGAACATACGGTACTGTAAACCGGGACAGGCACTAAATACGCTAGGACAGCGAGCGAAAACGAGTGACCCCCCTGGGCAAGCAACTAACACACCACCACTGAGCAGTAGCGTGGGAATGAACCCCATAGTGCAGAAGATTAGCCCCAGCCATAGAACATGACGTGGGTGCAAAAGAGTTCGGTTGGACGCCTCCTAGGAAAATTAAGAAGGAAAGGAGAAGATCTAAGTGAAATATAAGTATGTGTAAAAACTGTGTGATGCGTGAGCAACACTTCAATGAGATTAAGTGTTTAAAAAAAAGTGAAATGGGTGAGGCACTATGTGTTGTGTAACTGAAGTGAGTAAAGTGTTTAAAAATTGTGAACTGTGTTGTATAATCATTGAGATGAGTACCGGGTGTGACACTTCTGTAAGTGAGCGATTTCAATGTTGCATAAGTAATCTAGAAACAAAGATGAGACCAGAGAAAGGAATTGTGATAATCAAGGGGACAGTCTTCCCATCAAGGACTGTAAGTCAAATCTCCCGCAAATTTCCCCCTTAACCTGACAAATGAGGTCAAAGCCACCTCCACCCCATCCACAAAGAGCCGAGCAAGCGTGAAAAACACCCTCAACTTCATTTCCTTGGCAAACTGGGACCTGGGCCAGAGCTCATGCCGTGCCGACAGCTCTGCAGGGGACATATCATCCCAGATGGGGACACCCTTGCCTGCCAACTGAATCCTCATGTACACGATGCTCTCGGCCTCGCTGCGATTGTTCACGCGGAACTTGATCTTCCGCAATAACTTGCCGTTGGGATCCGGCTTGCCCATGCGGAAGGCACTCCTGACATTGATAGTGATGCCCATGAGCTTGCACACTGTCTCACAGACCTGAGCCGCACAGTCCTCCCCCAAACCACCCTCTGGTAGGCCGGATATGACAAAACTGGAATCCCAGCCGTCCTGCATGGCGGGCAGCGCAGTGCCGCTGGCACCCACGCTGTTGCCAGCCCCGCATGATGGTGCAGCCGCCGGGGCTGCTGCTTGCCGCTCTGTGTTTTTGTTTCTTCTGATGTTGTCGCCGCTGGATCGTTCAGTCTCTGCTGTGAGTGTTGTTCCTGCTGTTGTTGCTGTTAGTGCTGCTGCTGCTGTCTCCATCTTCTTCATGTCTGCCTTCACATCGGCTTGCTCCCTCTGCATCGCTGCTACCTCGCCATCCCTGCCGTTGAGGACGCTCAAGCCAGCCTTCAGTTTTGCCACATCATCACGAATGATCAGAAAAGATGGCTCGGCGACATTCTTCACCCACGTAGCAACCATTAGTAGTCCCCTTGCTGCCCAGTGTCCATTGGGAATGTATAAATTCTGCTCTAAGGCCTCACAAGTCAAAGTACTGAGTTCCCCGGAGTGCACACTATCGATATGTAGCTACGGTATATGCATCGTTGAATACCGGTACATACATCACCCACTGCATGCATGCATCAAGTTACTGCCTAACTTAGGTAGTGCTGCTGAAGCACCTGGGCATGATTACAATTCTACCGGTGTGAATGGAATTTTGCATGTGTTCGTCTTAAGACGGGACTCCCAGAACCATGTATTGATGTACGGCAGGGTAACCCGGTACGGAAACACGGTACGGGAATACGGTGCGGTACGGTACGGATACGGTACGGACAAAAGGGACGGTACGGTAGGCCAATACGGTCCAAGATTTTCCCCATTTTCAAGGCTCAGAACAGCAGGATCCACACATAGAAAGACATGCATGCAACACTCACATGACTGTTTGATCCCATGCACATCCTGACATACTGCATGGCTGCATGACAGTCCCCATGCAATTTTTGCATGGCCCCCAAATAACCACCAAGGATCTCCATGCATGCATGCAGATTTACCAGGCTGACATGATAGGAGAAAATATGATCATTGATGCAATCCCAAACTCCTTACAGATCGCCATTACAATGTTCCAACATGCCATTCAGCATTTCTGTAATTCAGCTAGTCCATATAAACGCTACCCACCAGCATGGCACATGAAATTTTACATGTATGAATATAGCAATAGAAACAAGAGGCCTCAGAATCACCTTGCATAGTTGCTGAGTTGCATGGCATGCATGGAAATCACTTCGTAAGGAGACACGGAGCTCCTGTGTCTTGCCTCCCTCCTGGGAGTCCTGGACTCATGGGCTCCTACTCCTCCTGGCCTCCTGCCCTCCTCCCTCTATGCAGCTTTGGATTGTGACTTGGTGCCAAGTTCTGTCTTATTGCCACTAGGTTTTGGGTTAGACTTGTACTTTCACGAGCAACGAATGCCTCTTTACCACTGGAAGCGAGCGAGCTTACGTAGATTTTGATGCCCTGGATGTGTGGACTGTGGACGGTGTGGATTTGCCAGACGAGGGAGACGATCACACGTCATCACTGCAATATGCCTGTATCACCCGTCCTGACGTCTTACACGCCGCAACTTGTCCTGTTATGCCCGCGAGGTGATTGGTAAATCGCGTAGTGTTGACGATCATATAATTACAAAATTTGTATCGCCCACGCTTGGCCGGGCCAGCCTTCGATGACGGCTGCAAAATCCAATGCGAATCAGCCGTGTACGCTGCATTCCTGTTCTCAGCGCTACCTCCATCGCTCTCATGCAGTCATGCAGTGCAGGAAATGGCGACCGTACTTGGCCGTGTTGCAAACGGTACGGTACGGTACGGATACGGTACGGGATTTTAGGCCAATACGGCCCGTACTGGGTAACCCTGATGTACGGTATCATGTACGAGGACATGGCTGAGGCACTGTGCAATCTGCGGAGAGACTGTCATCGCCCTGTTTGCACTGCTTGGCCCTCCGATACAAGGACTCAGTGAGGGTGCAAACGCGCTGTAATAACACTTGTGCAGTGTTGGTGAGGGCATGGATCCCGATCAGATTTCACAACTTGGGTCCGTTCCTATCTACCCGGCATCAAGACATCGGGCTTGATTTTACGTTACATCAATGCAGATTCAATGACCTTATACACGCTCTCGCTGTCCCATAGAGAACCCTAGGCGCCCTGTCCAGTTGGGGGTCTTGGTGGGGTACGTACGTACCGGTTGAGGATTGCGAATATTGCCTTGAACTTGGATAAAATGGCCCAAACCCTACCCTGCCAGTGACATGTGAGGGCACGCGGTCTCGGTTTTGTAACATAGTCACCTTAGCCATACACACCTCTCCGGCACGCTCGGCTGCGTCCCCTTATTTCATTCGCCAATAATGCAGGCGGCTAGGTTGCTGAACCGTTCAAGGGCGTTCATGCCCGCGAGCCACAAGAGGTCGACACTCGCCCGTACCCATCTGCCCTTCCGCAATACGAAGCTACGCATTGCAGCCACTGATGAGCAGACCGATGCGTTCGAATCGCCACAGGAGGAAACAGTCGGTCTTGCTAGCCAGCCGACAAGGCGTTCGCTGCCCGAAGTGGACCCCGAGCTTGCACGCGAGCTTGAGCTGGATGAGCTTGACTCTGTCCAGGTGCAACTTTTGAATTGGATGATGTTGGGCGAGGAGGAGCAGGAGGAGGATTTGGATGAGATGGTCGACTACGACGAGTTCGGCGATGAGGAGTACGAGGAGATGTTTGAGGAAGTCCAGGAGCTGTTCTTGAGCTCCGACGTGGAGCTCAAGGTTGGAGACAAGGTTGTCGGTACCATCTACGAGGTTGATGAGGACGGTGCTTACGTGGAGATCGGTCAGAAGTATTCTGGATTCGTGCCTCTGTCGGAATGCTCGTTTGCAAAGCTCAAAACGGTGGGTTAAAATCGCGCTTACTCGGCCCATCATTGCATGAGTATCATTTTGTGTATCGGTTGCTTGTGTGTCCCTGACAGTGCGGATCCTAACCCTGCCCATCTCTGCATCGCCTGCCCAATCGACACAGCCTCTGGAGGTCCTGCGAGTTGGCATGAAGAGGGAGTTCTTAGTCGTTGAAGATGACTCGAGTGATTTTGGCTCAGTGATCCTCAGCTTGGCAGCTAACGAGGTGCGAAGGCGCAGGGAGTTTAGCATCGCAAGCTGGTGTGGGGGTGGCAGTCAGTTTCCACGCTTCCAATCAAGTTTGAGGTCGACATGAAGGATCTATGGCATCCATCATAGCAGCAATTGAAGCGATGCAGTCCTCCTGGTCCTATCTCGGAACCCGCAACTTGAGCCGCGGTCCAACTTGCTGGCTAGCGAATGGAAAATGATGCCTTATGTGCAAGAACGCTACAGATGCTGAAGAATTTCACATGCGACTAGAAAACTCGCATGCTGATGTGGCATGCGGTTTAAAACGCTGCCTCCTGACCCTCCCGTCCGTCTCGCCAGGCCTCAACCTTCTGGCAGCGAATGAGGCAGCTCCAAGAGGAGAACATGACCGTGCAGGTCAAGGTCGAGGGCGCCAACAGGGGTGGCCTGGTTGTCCGGTACGGAATCTACGAAGGTTTCACCCCCGTCAGCCAGTTCGGATCCGTGAGTGCCAGATGCCCTAAGACGGTTGGGCGTTTCGATGATCCTGGCACGCAAGCAGCCTGCTGCCGCTGCGATAGCCAGGCAGGATGTAGCAGCTTGCCCATCTGAGCAGGTAGTCTAGCGGCGGTTTCGGCTGTGGCATGCATGGCGGCTGTCCTGTCGCTGGTTCATGGACCCTCGTGGCGCTGGACTAGAATGCAGCTGACTTATTGGGCGCTTTTGGCTACAGGGCAGCTGGATGCATGGCAGCCCTTTGAGGCTTGGGACGGCCAGGACACAGCCTAGTTGCATGCCATGTCCTAGGCAATGCATGCCCACTGCAGCAGCCCATGCCCTCAGCCTGGCTGAAGGTTAAGCCAGAAGGGAGAAGCGTGCAGCAGCTGTCCTCTTGGAGGACATGGGCTGCCATGTCCATTCGCTCCCGATCACGAATCGGGTCCCACTCATCCGGATCCTCTATGGGATCTCAATTTGGGATGCCCCTCTCACTGTTGTATAATATATTTGAAGTGCTGATTTCCCCTATTGTTGCGACCCTGTTGCGAGCAGCAAATCAGCCCGGAGGCGATGGAGGACCTTATTGGGAGCGAATTGGCCGTCAAGTTCCTGGAGGTGGACGAGGTAAGGAACACGGCCTCAGTTGCTGGGAGGAACCATGGATCTATTGTGAGAGAGCTCTGTTGAGGGTGTGGGGCCAGCAGAGTTGAGGCTGATAGGGTTCAGGGTTTAGGAATGGCTGAGCCTGCCTGGGTTCAGGGTTGGCAAGGTATGCTTTTGTGGACGCATGGGTGAGGAAGCCTGGGATGCATGGGTCTGTACGGGAAAGCCGCAATTCCAGCATGCGGCAGCCGGGGTGGGGCAAGAGACGCTGTTTTATGCTTTTCGTAGTGAGGAGGCGCATGCATGCGTGTCCTGGTGTGGTGGAATTGTGTGAACGGGTGTGTCTGGGTGCAGGGCGCAGCGACAGTCAGATGTGGCTTCAGCTCTATGACCTGTCATGTTTCAATAATGATTTGTGTTGAAAGAAAACATGACCATCGTTTTGCTTTATGGGCGCTGGGCCCTGACGGAAGGTATCAAACATGCCGTCAATTTTGAAATGTTGGAAGACTGGCCCCACGTGGCTTATTCAAATATACCGTCTGCTGCTTTGGCCTCACCCTGTCATTCGAATTGCACGCGGCCTTCAGGACAAGGAGCGCCTGGTTTTCAGCAACAAGCGGGTGCAGGGAGCATCCACCGCGGACTTGCAGGGATACAAAGTGAGAGCCAGAGATGAAAACCCTGAAATAGCCAAGGAGCCAGGGATGAAAACCCTGGAAATAGCCAGGGAGCTCAGGATAAAACCCCTGAAAATAGCCAGGGAGTCAGAGATGAAAACCCCCTAAATAGCCAGGGTGTCAGAGATGAAAACCCCCCAAATAGCCAGGGTGTCAGGGATGAAAACCCCCTAAATAGCCAGGGAGTCAGGGATGAAACCCCCTAAATAGCCAGGGAGTCAGAGATGAAAACCCCCCAAATAGCCAGGGAGTCAGAGATGAAAACCCCCTGAATAGCCAGGGAGTCAGAGATGAAAACCCCCTATATAGCCAGGGTGTCAGGGATGAAAACCCCCTAAATAGCCAGGGAGTCAGAGATGAAAACCCCCTGAATAGCTAGGGAGTCAGGGATGAAAACCCCCTAAATAGCCAGGGTGTCAGAGATGAAAACCCCCTAAATAGCAAGGGTGTCAGGGATGAAAACCCCCTAAATAGCCAGGGTGTCAGAGATAAAACCCCCTAAATAGCCAGGGAGTCAGGGATGAAAACCCCCTAAATAGCCAGGGAGTCAGAGATGAAAACCCCCTAAATAGCCAGGGAGTCAGAGATGAAAACCCCCTAAATAGCCAGGGTGTCAGGGATGAAAACCTTCTAAATAGCCAGGGTGTCAGGGATGAAAACCCCCTAAATATCCAGGGAGTCAGGGATGAAAACCCCCTAAATAGCCAGGGTGTCAGGGATGAAAACCCCCTAAATAGCCAGGGAGTCAGAGATGAAAACCCCCTAAATAGCCAGGGTGTCTGGGATGAAAACCCCCTAAATAGCCAGGGTGTCAGGGATGAAAACCCCTTGAATAGCCAGGGTGTCAGGGATGAAAACCCCCTAAATAGCCAGGGTGTCAGGGATGAAAACCCCCTAAATAGCCAGGGAGTCAGAGATGAAAACCCCCTAAATAGCCAGGGTGTCAGGGATGAAAACCCCCTAAATAGCCAGGGAGTCAGAGATGAAAACCCCCTAAAAAGCCAGGGTGTCAGGGATGAAAACCCCCTAAATAGCCAGGGAGTCAGAGATGAAAACCCCCTAAAAAGCCAGGGTGTCAGGGATGAAAACCCCTTAAGTAGCCAGGGAGTCAGAGATGAAAACCCTGAAATAGCCAGGGTGTCAGGGATGAAAACCCCCTAAAAAGCCAGGGTGTCAGGGATGAAAACCCTAAAAAACCAGGGAGTCAGGGATGAAAACCCCCTAAATAGCCAGGGAGTCAGGGATGAAAACCCCCTAAATAGCCAGGGTGTCAGGGATGAAAACCCCCTAAATAGCCAGGGTGTCAGGAATGAAAACCCCCTAAATAGCCAGGGTGTCAGGGATGAAAACCCCCTAAATAGCCAGGGTGTCAGGGATGAAAACCCCCTAAATAGCCAGGGTGTCAGGGATGAAAACCCCCTAAATAGCCAGGGTGTCAGGGATGAAAACCCCCTGAATAGCCAGGGTGTCAGGGATGAAAACCCCCTAAATAGCCAGGGTGTCAGGGATGAAAACCCCCTAAATAGCCAGGGTGTCAGGGATGAAAACCCCCTAAATAGCCAGGGAGTCAGAGATGAAAACCCCCCAAATAGCCAGGGAGTCAGAGATGAAAACCCCCTGAATAGCCAGGGAGTCAGAGATGAAAACCCCCTATATAGCCAGGGTGTCAGGGATGAAAACCCCCTAAATAGCCAGGGAGCCAGAGATGAAAACCCCCTGAATAGCTAGTGAGTCAGTGATGAAAACCCCCTAAATAGCCAGGGAGTCAGAGATGAAAACCCCCTAAATAGCAAGGGTGTCAGGGATGAAAACCCCCTAAATAGCCAGGGTGTCAGAGATAAAACCCCCTAAATAGCCAGGGAGTCAGGGATGAAAACCCCCTAAAAAGCCAGGGTGTCAGGGATGAAAACCCCCTAAATAGCCAGGGAGTCAGAGATGAAAACCCCCTAAATAGCCAGGGTGTCAGGGATGAAAACCCCCTAAATAGCCAGGGAGTCAGAGATGAAAACCCCCTGAATAGCCAGGGTGTCAGGGATGAAAACCCCTTGAATAGCCAGGGTGTCAGGGATGAAAACCCCCTAAATATCCAGGGAGTCAGAGATGAAAACCCCCTAAATAGCCAGGGTGTCAGAGATGAAAACCCCCTAAATAGCCAGGGAGTCAGAGATGAAAACCCCCTCAATAGCCAGGGTGTCTGGGATGAAAACCCCCTAAATAGCCAGGGTGTCAGGGATGAAAACCCCTTGAATAGCCAGGGTGTCAGGGATGAAAACCCCCTAAATAGCCAGGGTGTCAGGGATGAAAACCCCCTAAATCGCCAGGGTGTCTGGGATGAAAACCCCCTAAATAGCCAGGGAGTCAGAGATGAAAACCCCCTACATAGCCAGGGTGTCTGGGATGAAAACCCCCTAAATAGCCAGGGTGTCAGGGATGAAAACCCCTTGAATAGCCAGGGTGTCAGGGATGAAAACCCCCTAAATAGCCAGGGTGTCAGGGATGAAAACCCCCTAAATAGCCAGGGAGTCAGAGATGAAAACCCCCTAAATAGCCAGGGTGTCAGGGATGAAAACCCCCTAAGTAGCCAGGGAGTCAGAGATGAAAACCCCCTAAAAAGCCAGGGTGTCAGGGATGAAAACCCCCTAAGTAGCCAGGGAGTCAGAGATGAAAACCCTGAAATAGCCAGGGTGTCAGGGATGAAAACCCCCTAAATAGCCAGGGTGTCAGGGATAAAAACCCCCTAAAAAGCCAGGGTGTCAGGGATGAAAACCCTAAAAAACCAGGGAGTCAGGGATGAAAACCCCCTAAATAGCCAGGGAGTCAGGGATGAAAACCCCTTGAATAGCCAGGGTGTCAGGGATGAAAACCCCCTAAATAGCCAGGGTGTCAGGAATGAAAACCCCCTAAATAGCCAGGGTGTCAGGGATGAAAACCCCCTAAATAGCCAGGGTGTCAGGGATGAAAACCCCCTAAATAGCCAGGGTGTCAGGGATGAAAACCCCCTAAATAGCCAGGGAGTCAGAGATGAAAACCCCCTAAATAGCCAGGGTGTCAGGGATGAAAACCCCCTAAAAAGCCAGGGTGTTAGGGATGAAAACCCCTTAAGTAGCCAGGGAGCCAGAGATGAAAACCCCCTCAATAGCCAGGGAGTCAGAGATGAAAACCCCCTAAATAGCCAGGGAGTCAGAGATGAAAACCCCCTGAATAGCCAGGGAGTCAGAGATGAAAACCCTCTAAATAGCCAGGGAGTCAGGGATGAAAACCCTCTAAATAGCCAGGGAGTCAGAGATGAAAACCCCCTAAATAGCCAGGGAGTCAGGGATGAAAACCCCCTAAATAGCCAGGGAGTCAGAGATGAAAACCCCCTGAATAGCCAGGGAGTCAGAGATGAAAACCCTCTAAATAGCCAGGGAGTCAGGGATGAAAACCCTCTAAATAGCCAGGGAGTCAGAGATGAAAACCCCCTAAATAGCCAGGGAGTCAGAGATGTAAACCCCCTAAATAGGCAGGCTGTCAGGGATACAAGGTTAGAGATATGCAGTGTTGATGAAGTCGGCGTGTGGTAGCCTGTGGTGACCAGTAGGGCGAGTCAGATTGACGATTCCAGCCCTGCCACTTACCAAGTAAATTTGTGGCTCGCCGAGGGCGGATGCTCACGTTTACACTATTTCGAACCATTGGCTTCTGGAAAGGGAAGTCAACGCTTTGAAATCGGAAACACTGGAGCCATGGATGAAAACTCTGAAACCGGCTGCATGGTGATTAGTCGAGGGTGGGTTGAAGGTTTTTTGGCTGAAAAGGTGGAAGGTGAGCCACGGGGTTGTAGCCGGGGAGCTTGGTTACTAGACGACGGGCAGAGGGGGAGACCCTGAAGCAAGCTGCATGGTGAGAACCATGTTAATTTGTGCCTAGGAAGGCTGAGAAGGAGCCACAGGGATTTAGCTAGGCTGCAAAGTTGGCCGCTGGTTTTCCAATCCCTGTTATTCCGTGAGGCTGAAAGGCAGTCAATGCTCGGGAGGGGTCCATGATTGTTTTGATGAAATCCCCGCGCATGGTTAAGCGGCAAGGCAGGCAAGCCATGGCCAGGAGAGATCTTGAAAGGGGGCCCACTTTGCTTGGCACAGCTCCCTAGTCTCCAAATAGTTAAACAAGGCGTCCACTAGGGTGTTCCTGAAGGGAATGGCTCATCTGGCCTAAACGACCTGGTAGAATTCTGGGGCCCTGGGGTCTGTTGACGCGCCCTAGCGAGGGGAGAGCGGTTGCCTGGCTCTTTCTGAGGGCGTCCTGCATGCCCCCCTGCCAGACAGACTGCGGACATGAGCCTTGACATGGCACTGGCAGCGGGGTTGTAAGAAGAGGGATGGGTGGGCAGTGATATGCAGGTTAACCCCTTGTTGGAAAAAGAGGGAGGAACACTGTAGCACACCAGGGGTGAGAGGCCTTCTACATATCTGCTGCGATGGTATGTGTATGTCTGGGTGGGCCGCCTTCACCGTCTGGGACCCTAATCGTGCCGCACTGCGCTTTAGAGAATTGTATCAGCATGGAAGGTCTTCTACGGCACCCATGAATGGCGCCCGGGGTATCCTGTGATCATGTCAACAGTGCAAGTGGTGGTGGTTCACTGTTCTTTCAACCCTGAGTACTGAATAGCCTGTGTGGTCGTGGCTTAGGGTTATCGACGCTCATCTGTGTGTGGTTTTGGTTTAGGACTCAAATCTTGAGGAGGGGTGTAATGTGGTGTGTCGAAATATGATTTGTTGGTATTTTTTTTATCACCATCAAAATGTGTCGGAATAGGGTACTGCAGGGGTATGGATAGGAAGTTGCCAACGGCCAGGGTGATTTTTTTTTAAGTTTTTACAGTCCAGCAGAGCATCACATTTGATGCATGGGACAAGTGCCTGTAAACTGGTACGAGCATGAAATCTACTAGGACAGCGAGGGAAAAGCCAGTGACCTACCTGGACTAGCAACCAACACAAAGCGCGGTGTAGATGTGGGCGTTTGTGTCGATTGGCCATCCTTTGTTGTTTTGCCGGACCCTGGACCATTCCTGATGTTGCCGTGTGTTCCTCCACCCCCACCCACACAGATTGGTGACGTCGTTGAGGGTGTGGTGCAGAGCATGCGGCCATACGGCGCGTTCCTGGATCTGGGTAATGGCACCATTGGATTATTGCACGTGAGCCAGATCAGTCACGAGCGCATCATCAGCGTCGACAAGATCCTGCGCGAGGGAGACAGGCTGAAGGTGCGGGGCTGGCTGGAGCTACAGGGTACTGGTTTCCAAACGGCAGGGAAGGGTTGGTGGAAGCCAGGCAGACAGGGCCCCAAGGAAAGGGGGGTCAGCCTGGGGGAACCGATTTACGTCCAGACATACCCTGTCTCGCGAACTTTCCGCTCCCCTAAGCCGGTCGCACCTTCCCCAAGGCGAACGTTATATGCTTGTTCTGTAGTGTTGTTTTGTACAACGAGTTTGATTTGACACACAGCAGGTGCAAACTTGGTAATGCGAACAAAATATTATATCAGACAGCTGATGAGGGTCCTGGGACCGGAGACTAGATTTGAATTTGAATTTGAACTTCGGTGTCCTGGGATCCCCCTTGAATGTGCAGGTGATGGTGCTGAGCATGGACCAGCAGCGCGGCCGTGTCACGCTTTCAACGAAGAAGCTCGAGCCCTCGCCCGGCGACATGCTGCGGGACCCGCAACTAGTGTTTGACAAGGCCGAGGAGATGGCCGAGCAGTTCAGGAAGCGCATTGACACAGCCGAGATGAATGCACGATCAAACGGGGAGATGGGCATTGGTGCTGACGCACCGTACGGTGGCGAGGCTGCGGCGGCCGGCTTTGAATTCTGAGCGCCGACAGCAGCTTGCTGAGCCCTGCTGTGTTTTGAAGCTGGGTGCGCCCCGCTGAGTGGCGGCGCGGGGTGTGCAGAGCAACGGCAGTCGTCGCTTTGATCGATTTTTTCGTAAGCAGCCAGTAGCACTATTTCATGGAGCAAAATGCTAGACGCTAGGGGAGGCCGCGCAGCAAGCTGGTAGGGGGGTCAGGTCGAGGATTATGTCCGGCTCATGCCGGCCCATCGTGCCTTTCTTGAGGGAGAGGCCTACGTGCCGGCAGTTTTTTCGCCCCCCCAGCCGGCCAGCCGCATGGCTGAAGCCAGGGAGCATAGAGCTTGGAACAAACCATATAGCAACGCAAAGGGATGAGAATGCAGGGAGGCCGGAAAAGGGTGCATTGTGTTCCTCTGCCCCGGCAACATAGCAGCATTCACAAAATCGCAGTCACTGTTGTTGTGCGTTTTTTGTATAACGGTGGCGAGGGTTTTTCGGAGAAGCCTATTTTCTAGCTGCCAAGCCTTTGGGATGGAGTGGAACAAAGGACGTCCGTTGGCTCCTTTAGGGCTGGCTAGCTGCCTCGATTGCCCCATTTTAGCTTTTTGCAAAGACCGTACGCGGCGCAGCCTGTGTGCTCCTCTGTTCTCATGCCTGCATTGCCGTGATGCTGATCTGGCTCTACTCGGGGAGCCTCTTCACTGCTATGAATCAGATTAGTATAATACATATGTAAACTGAGCTAATGGCCGTGTGTCTGAGGTCAGGGCGTATGTTGCCCTTAAGTCTTAACTCATTTAAAAGGGAATCAATCTCCATCCCTAAGGCGAGGTCGGATCTCATCCAGGGCGTATGTTGCCCTGAAGTCATATTCTGTAGGCAGCTGGCGTATGCACGGTCAACCGTTACGACAGTTTAGAATGCGAAAGCCCAGACCTAGCCATCGTCCACGTGGTCTAACGCGACCGGAACTCCATCATGTCTTTTTGGAATATTATGTGTACGGCATTTCAAATCCTGTATTCCTCAAGCCACGCTCAGGCGTTTTCTTTCTTTCTTATAATGTTTCCAATCGAGTTTCGATGGAGATTGCTAATGCATGAAGGCCGCGATAAACTGTGCGTCCTGCCGATATGTGGCCCGAGCAGTCAGTGCAAGCGTAGGGGGGTCGGTTCGACAACACCGGTTCGGCAAGCCGTCGCGACTGCGTTCCGACTCCTTTAAGGCGGCATTCAAGTGCTCAATGTCTGTTGTGTTTCCAATATCTATCAACATTTCTTGCCCAAATTGGAACACCCAAGGGAGAATGCAATGTAAATGTCCGACACCTGTACCAGGCCTGGGGGTCATCATGGGGAAGTTGTATATATATCCGGCCTCCACATAGTTGAGAGTTGAGACTAATGGAGGGTCATAGCCTAGAGCCCCAATGCTAGAAGACTACAATGCAATGGCGATTTATTCGTTCAGAAGTAAGACACTAGACAAGTGGGTTGTCTACTTGTCTTGTTGCGCTGTTTATGGCATGGCGACATCAATGGCCAAGATGTCCTGTCCTGCCCTGCCCCCCTTGTTGCCACAGGATGGCATGCCATGCCATCATGGTGGCGTGGAGTTTCAGAAGCCCAGAAGCAACAATTGCACGCCAATTTTTGTTATGCAGTCTCAGAGGGAGGGCGCTCCAAAACCAATGCTACCGGAGAATACTTTGTGCACATTCATAGGTTCTGTGTGCCCTACTGTAGATTCGCTTTGCCTTCCCTCATAAATAACGTTGTTTGGGGTTGAGGGTTCCAAGAAATTACTAATTGTCTTTTGTCAACGCCAGATTTCAGTAAGGAAATAAGAGTTTGGTCGTAAGTATGCCCTGAGGACAGCATTAAAAAGGAAAAATTTCATACCCCAGGGAAGGCGAATTAAATCTACCGGTCATCAATTTCCATCAACATCTTCCCTAGGAACCTGCAGAACCACCATGCAGTTGGAGTTGGATCACAACTCAAGATGTGTACTGTCGACTGCACCTGCATGGTCAACGTACCTCATGCCCAGGCGGTACAGTCGACGATACCTATGATGACGTGATTGACAATGTGTGCCTGGTGAAACAGTTAGGAGTGGCAATCCGGCCAGAGAGGGAGGATAAGGGAACGCTGACATCAGCTCGAGTCCCATGGCCCTAGGTAGCCATGCAAACGCAAGATGATTTCAACAAGCACTTATCGTCAAAATGTGGACCTTACAAGAGTATGAAAAGGCTCATCCATTATGGTCCGGTCCAGCTGGCCTCAGGGCAGTACAGTGCCGCCTGAGGGCAGAACAGGGCTGCCCGAGGGCGCACTTCCCTTCGCCTTTTGGCCTGCCTCGTCTCCCATCAGGCACTGGCTCTGGTGCTTGGCCAGGGTCGCCGCGGTCTTCGCCTCAGCAGCAGAGTAAGCTGCAGCTGCCGCCCAGCTCCACCTCTGTGTGGTTCCCCGCTCCTGCTGGCTGCGGCTCCAGGTCTCACGCGTGCCAGAACTCGACACACATGTCACGGGGAAGTGCGCGGACCCAGAGAAGCAGGCCCGAGTCACTCGGGACAGCACCGGCACACTTGCGCCACCAGCGACGGACCACTTGGCCCTAAAGCGCAGGACAGGGGGCAGAGGAGGACAAGCTTGGGTACCGTGTCGACTTGGTTTGACCAAGTGATTTATCTAAAGGGACCATACTGTCGATTTGCGTTGTGAGGGACCATACTCATAACTACCGTTGTTTGGGGTTGAGGGATCCGCGGATTTACTTGTGATCAATTGTCGACGCCAGTTTGTCGACGCCAGTTTTCAGTCGGAAGGTCAGAGGTTTTGTCGACAGTTTGCCCCAAGGGCACTCAGCAGTAAAAGAAATACTGTTTCAATGCCCGAGGGAGGTCAAATTCAATCCACGGTAGCTTGCACAAACTAACTTCGGTTGACACGACGGCACGAAGCCCCTTTTTGAGCAGGGTTCAGACGCACCAGAGGTGTGATGACCTTGACACACCCGGCCCCATCAGAAATCGCTCCTCCCTGGCAAGGCCACAAGCACCATCACTCCGCCCCCAGTTTATTTGAGCGTGCTTCAGCTTCATCACGACCCACAGCCGTGGAGGCTGGGTGCAGCAAGTCCACATGCTTGGGCCACCAGTCTTAGGCCGCCCAGGTTTAATACACCTCGTCCCTGTGGTGGCTACCCTGCTGCTACCCGGTGGCTACCCTGCTGCTACCCGGTAGCTACCCGGCGGCCCCCAAAGGTGGTAAACACGTATAACTAACCCATGGCTGTTACCTGTTGAGGGCTGTTGGCAAGGGTGGTGAGAGCCCTGGTAGGCTGTTCAGCAAGGGACCTCCACCAGCCCCCTGTTGGCGAGCTGACATGGCCGACTGCACCCGCCTGTAGTCTCTACCCTCGGCTTGCGGGCCCGCCCCGCCCGATGCCCTGGCCCCCAAGCCCGGCCTCCCAGCCTGCCCAGGGGCGGACAACCGATTCGACCAAGCGCTTGCAGTGGAAGGCGTGGCAGTGCCGTTGCTGCTCCGCCGAGCAACGTCCGGCAGCGCGCTTGGGTTGGAAGCTGAGTTCTGGCCGGAGAGTGGACGGGGGCTGGCACCAGGCACTCCTGAGTCTGGGCCATCGAAACCTGACCTGTGCAAGCTCCCCCAGCGGCCCACGGTCGAGGGAGGCAGCGGCGCCCCTCTGGCTTGTGCCCTACCGCCCTCAGCAACCAACCGCAACCTCTGCCGCTCAACAGCTGGGCAGGCCACGTCATCTCTGGGAATTACGTGCGGCAAAGCCATCTGCAAGACATCGCCGCTGACGCACATGCGGGCCGAGCCAAACCTTCTCAACGGCGCCTGCCTACTAGAAGGTGCAATCGGCACTGGGTTCCGCGAGGAGCTGAAGAGCGTCTGGAGCGACCGCTGCTGCTGCTGCTCGCTGACCCAGCGCCGTGCGAGGCCCTGCTGCTGCTGACTACCCGCTTCCGACAGTTGACAGGATCCTGATCGCGGCGGCGGGATGGCTCCCGCCTCATCCTCCGGACATGGCTCCAACCCAGGGAGGGGACTGCTGCTGTCGCCGGTGCAGCTCCTGGAGCGGCGGGCGCGAGACCTGGCGCACCGAAATGAGGATTCAGTCGCTCCTCAGCAGGAGTGTAGCATTGCTAAGCAAGGGGCATAATGCTGGTCAGGCACCCCCCCCACGCACACACCCCATCCACCTCAGATTCGCTCCGGCCCCCACACTTTTCCACACATGCTCACACTTTTCCACACCTGATTATTTTGTTTAGACCAAGATATGAAATGTGCATCACTGGACAAATGTTAACATTGGTCGCTGGGGGATGGTTTGTATTGGAAGGCTGTTTGTGTTGGAGGATTGTATGGCAAAAGCGTAAGTGTGACCAGAGGTCAAGACAGTAAGAGGCACAGCTCTCACAAAACTGTTTCATACATGGCTGAGTAAGGGTTTCCCGTACAACCGTTGTGAGGGATCCATACCACCGTCACTGATCCACGTTGTCCCTGCGCTCACCGAATGTCCACATGCGGGCTTTGACTTCCTCCACCGCTTGGCTGGTTCGCCTCCACAAAGCCCGCCATGCTGCTTTCAAGCGTAGTGCGGCGCGACCGCCGAGGTCTGGGCGCTCTGGACAGCAAGGCTAAGAAGCGCAGCTGCCTGACCGAGGCTTTGGTTCCGGAGCGGAGCTGGCGCCGTTCTGCCGCCAGTATGTCGAGCAAATCACTGGATGCCGGCCCCGTGTCCTTACGTCTCGTTTCCTGCCCGGCAGCGACTCCCCACCGCCCGCACGCGGCCTTCGCCAGCCTGGAGTTCAGCTCTGATACGTCCATATCGCTGTGGCAGCGTCTGAGCACGCTGAGCTGCTCCTCGAGGCTGTCGGCATGCAACCGGACGTTCAGGCTGCGCAGGTCGGCCATGATGCTGTCCACCAGCTCTGAGGGGCTGAATGAGCCGTCTACGGGTACGAGGGGGCAGCCGAGGGCAAGGCTAAGGCACACGAGGGTGTTAAAAGGAGCAGAGGCGGGGGGCAGCCGAGGGCAAGGCTCGTGCATGCGAGGGCGTAAAGCGGAGCAGAGGCGGGGGGGGATGGGCGAGGGCAAGGCTCAGGCATGTAAGAGCGTCAAAAGCAGCAGAGGCGGGGGGGGATGGGCGAGGGCAAGGCTCAGGCATGTAAGAGCGTCAAAAGCAGCAGAGGCGGGGGGGGATGGGCGAGGGCAAGGCTCAGGCATGCAAGAGCGTTAAAAGCAGCAGAGGCGGGAGGGGATGGGCGAGGGCAAGGCTCAAACATGCAAGAGCGGTAAAAGCAGCAGAGGCAGGAGGGGATGTGGAGGCTGCGGCTTGTGGCACATCACTCTATGACTACAGGTCTGTTGAACAATCCCAAAGCTAAAGCTTTGAAGGTTGGCTGCTCACCGTTGAGCAGCTGAAGCTCCTCCTCCCAGTGGTGAATGAGGCTACCCCCTGCTGGCCTCCTATGTGTCATCCCATCACCTGATGAGCAAACCACAGGAAAAGTCGGGAAGCGACGTACTGATATGTCAAGCGCAGTCAGATATTTCTTCTCACCTCCTCTTCTATAGGGGGGGGGGCAGGGTTAAGGGTAAATGTTGAGGGTTCAGCTTTTTCTTGTTTGCATCCTCTTCTGGAAAGGGGGGGGGTAGGGGGGGGGAGCGCCAGGCAGCCTGAAGCCACAAGGTAGGTGTAAGCACAGCCTCCACAGCGAGTCACAATTCAGTCGTCACCCAGCTGGCCAGCTCCCCCTCTTGTCAGACTGCTCATTTGTTTCGTACATATTGATATATGGCAGTCAACCTTGGCCTTTTATGCATATGGGCTGGTTGGTATGTAGCAGCTTGAGAGGAGCTTGCTTACCACTTTCAGATTTCCGCCTTCCGGGTGGCGGTTCCACGGGCCGGCGACGGCCGCGAGCCTGCTCAAACATTTGGACCAGCTCCTGGCAAGTTCCTGGGGGCGGCACCGGGAGCTGGCCGTCCTCTGCGGCCATGGCAATGACCAGACGATGCCTGTTTGGATGAAGGGATGCAGAAGAGTGAGAAAGGCCTCACTCAGCAGGAAGCTTGTTTGTCCAGTCTCTCACTTGGTAATGCGTCCTGACAATGACCTGGCTGTCCACTGTGGCCATGGCGATTACCAACTGGCGCCTGTTTAAATGAAGGGGAGCACAAATGATCAACCAGTGCCTATTAAAATTAAGGGAGACAGAAAGTTGGGAGGGGCTCCCTGCCTCCCTTAACTGGCAGCTCATTCGCCAAGTCTGACTCGCTGATGCGTCCCGACCCGCCACTGATCAATCTGTTGTTAGTTATTTGGTGGTTTATGGCCAGGTCATCTTCTTCTCTTTGCCCATAAACATGACCTTGGACTCGATCATGGGCATGGTGTGAAGCATTAAAGGTGTGATTTCAAACGCTTTCTCCTCCTGCATTTAAGGTGTGATTTCAAACGCCTTCTCCTCCTGCATTTAAGGTGTGATTTTTAACGCTTTCTCCTCCTGCATTTAAGGTGTGATTTCAAACGCCTTCTCCTCCTGCATTTAAGGTGTGATTTTTAACGCTTTCTCCTCCTGCATTTAAGGTGTGATTTCAAACGCTTTCTCCTCCTGCATTAAAGGTGTGATTTCAGATTTCAGACGCTTTGTCCTCCTTGTCCTCCTGCATTAGACCTATGATTTCGGACGCCTGGTTCTCTTATATCTGAAGTATGCTTTCAGAGGCCTGGTGATCCTGAATGAGAAGTATGATTTCAAATTCCGGATGCTTTGTTATCCTGAATAAGAATTGTCATTTCAAATTTGAGACGCTTGGATATCCTGCATTAGAGTTACGGTATGCCTCCAGGCGCTTGCTCCTCCTGCATTACAGGTATACCTTCAGAAGCTTGGCCACAGGCTGCGCCCTCACTGCTCAGACCTCACCTGTATCGCCTCTCAAGAATGGCCTGGGCCTGCTCAAAGAGCGCCAGACTCTCCTCAAAGCAATCCCCGGCAGGGATGGATGGCAGCAGTCGGCCGGCTTCAATGGCTGCTGCCAGCTGCACGCGGTACTCGACGAGCACCTGGCCCTCCTCTTCCGATTCGCTGGTCTCTGACCCATTAGAGCTGCAGGACCTGGGTCCACCAACTCCTGGTTGCGAAGCACCCACGCTGCGCCCCCCGAGCGATAACGCGTGGACTGCGCCGAGGCAGGCCACGGTCTGGCGGTACAGCTCCACAAGGTGAGCGCTCACGGCGCGCGATGGGGCCGGCGGCGGCTTGAAGGAAGTGATGGCGTCGTGCAGCATGCGCAGGTAGCCTTCGTCAGCTGCGGGCATTCTGAAGAAACCTGTGGCAGCCTGCATCTGCCAGTTGTGCTGGAGGCCAGCCCGCTTCAGGAGCCCCTGGCTTGCACCTGGGTCGGACGTCCTCGAGGTTAGCGGGCGCGCATCGTTGCCGCCCACAGAGCTCGCTGTGGCAAGCTTTGTCGTGATGTAGCTGGCCAGCATTCTCAGGGTCAAGCTGTAAAACAGGCAGGCAGGATCAGGGCTTAGGTTTTAGGGTTACGGATTTTGCATAGGGTTCAGGGTTGATGGTTTTGCAGAGGGTTTAAGGTCGAGGGTTTTGCATAGGGCTTAGGGTTGATGGTTTTGCATATGGTTTATGGTTGATGGTTTGCACATGTTTTAGGCTTTGTGGTTTTGCATAGGGTTTAGGGTTGATGGTTTTGCATATGGTTCAGGGTTTAGGGTTTTGCATAGGGTTGATGGTTTTGCATATGGTTTGGGGTTGATGGTTTTGCATAGGGTTCAGGGTTGAGGATTTTGCATATGGTTGAGGGTTGAGGGTTTTGCATAGGGTTCAGGGTTGAGGATTTTGCATATGGTTGAGGGTTAAGGGTTTTGCATAGGGTTGAGGGTTGAGGGTTTTGCATAGGGTTGAGGGTTGAGAGTTTTGCATAGGGTTGAGGGTTGAGGGTTTTGCATAAGGTTCAGGGTTGAGGGTTCTGCATAGGGTTCAGGGTTGAGAGTTTCACACAGGGCTCAGGGTTCAGTTTTGCATAGGCAAAGCAGTAGTGATCCATGATATCGACCAGTATGAAGGACGTTTTCTCTTGCCAGTCTGTGCATCAATTGAGCGCAGGTCAATTGTTTTGCTACCCTCGAGGACCTACCTTAATTGAGGATGGGTCGAAAAGGGTGCGGGACCAGCAGCTGAACCTCCCTGCAAGCAGCGCGTTGAAATGCATCAGCGGTGAGCAGACGAGCAGTCTGGCTGGATCTCCCGAGAGGTAAAGCCGTATCATTGAGGTGAATGCTCTCAAATGCTCTCAAATGAGGTAAAGAGGTAAATGCTCCTAAACCATTGAGGCGGCTCACCTCTGCAGCATCCACTCTTCCCTGTTTAATGTTGTGAATGCTTTCCATATACCTGCACGGTGAAGGTAAAAAGGGTGGGTAAGCGTGTGGGGCTAAATGGCCGCTTCTTCAAGCACTCAATCGGGGCCTCGTCTGGTAAGAGCGCAAAGCGCCTCCACCACATGGGACCCAAATTGAGCACGAGAAGAGATCCATCCCCTTTCTGCACAAATGACTGCAGAAAGCCCTCGTCAAGGGGAAGGGGAGAAACAGCTGAATCTCTGCATGGCGCACACAAACAGAGACACGAGCGGTTTGCAAGATAGCCAGCTGACTCGTCTTGATACAGCCTTCAGCCAGGCCGATCAAACTGCACAACCATCAGCGTCCAGCAACTGTTCAAACTGCTGTTCAAACTGCACGATTATCAGTATCCAGCAGCTGTTCAAACTGATGTTCAAACTGATGTTCAAACTGCACGACCATCAGCATCCAGCAGCTGTACAAACTGATGTTCAAACTGCACGACCATCAGCATCCAGCAGCTGTTCAAACTGATGTTCAAACTGCACGACCATCAGCATCCAGCAGCTGTTCAAACTGATGTTCAAACTGCACGACCATCAGCATCCAGCAGATGTTCAAATTGAAGGTCTTCCCCTCGGGCACTTGCCTTGCCTGAGCCGAAAACCTCTTCCTGCTTTTCTGGCCGGCAACGTAACGCCTCGCCTCAGCAGATAGCCCCGGCCTCTCACCAACCCTCTTGGAAGCCTTCTCAGCATCCACAGCATCCGAAGAAATTAGGGCCGCCGCTGCTGCCGACGCCGCTGCCGCCGACGCGGTTCTGATCAGCCTGAGACGGGCGAGCTCCTCCCCGGGTATGTAAGGCCGCCCGGTCTGCCTCTGCATGTGCTTGCGGTGTAGCGGGTTGTCGTCGGAGGGCCAGCGCCCTAGCCCCCGGCATCTGGCACTCCAGGTACGGAACGCGTGCTGATGAGGTCCAGGGAATAAACAGGATAAATGGGGCCAGAGAAAGGTCAGGCAGGTCAAGAGAGGTGCACGCAGAGTGTAAGGGTGACATCCATGCAGGGAATGTTTCTGTTACTGCAACGTGGCCACACAGCCAGTGAATGCACCCCTTGTCCTCGTCAGCATCTGCCCCCCCCCCCCCCGTGGCCACACGGCCAGTGAATGCACCCCTTGTCCTCGTCAGCATCTGCCCCCCCCCCCCCCCGTGGCCACACGGCCAGTGAATGCACCCCTTGTCCTCGTCAGCATCTGCCCCCCCCCCCCCAGTGGCCACACGGCCAGTGAATGCACCCCTTGTCCTCGTCAGCATCTGCCACCCCCCCCCCCGTGGCCACACGGCCAGTGAATGCACCCCTTGTCCTCGTCAGCATCTGCCCCCCCCCCCCCCGTGGCCACACGGCCAGTGAATGCACCCCTTGTCCTCGTCAGCATCTGCCCCCCCCCCCACCGTGGCCACACGGCCAGTGAATGCACCCCTTGTCCTCGTCAGCATCTGCCCCCCCCCCCACCGTGGCCACACGGCCAGTGAATGCACCCCTTGTCCTCGTCAGCATCTGCCACCCCCCCCCCCCGTGGCCACACGGCCAGTGAATGCACCCCTTGTCCTCGTCAGCATCTGCCCCCCCCCCCCCCGTGGCCACACGGCCAGTGAATGCACCCCTTGTCCTCGTCAGCATCTGCCCCCCCCCCGTGGCCACACAGCCAGTGAATGCACCCCTTGTCCTCGTCAGCATCTGCCCCCCCCCCGTGGCCACACAGCCAGTGAATGCACCCCTTGTCCTCGTCAGCATCTGCCCCCCCCCCGTGGCCACACGGCCAGTGAATGCACCCCTTGTCCTCGTCAGCATCTGCCCCCCCCCCCCCCGTGGCCACACGGCCAGTGAATGCACCCCTTGTCCTCGTCAGCATCTGCCCCCCCCCCCCCCCGTGGCCACACGGCCAGTGAATGCACCCCTTGTCCTCGTCAGCATCTGCCACCCCCCCGTGGCCACACAGCCAGTGAATGCACCCCTTGTCCTCGTCAGCATCTGCCCCCCCCCCGTGGCCACACGGCCAGTGAATGCACCCCTTGTCCTCGTCAGCATCTGCCCCCCCCCCCCCCGTGGCCACACGGCCAGTGAATGCACCCCTTGTCCTCGTCAGCATCTGCCCCCCCCCCCCCCGTGGCCACACGGCCAGTGAATGCACCCCTTGTCCTCGTCAGCATCTGCCACCCCCCCCCCCCGTGGCCACACGGCCAGTGAATGCACCCCTTGTCCTCGTCAGCATCTGCCACCCCCCCCCCCCGTGGCCACACGGCCAGTGAATGCACCCCTTGTCCTCGTCAGCATCTCCCCCCCCCCCCCCCGTGGCCACACGGCCAGTGAATGCACCCCTTGTCCTCGTCAGCATCTGCCCCCCCCCCCCCCCCCGTGGCCACACAGCCAGTGAATGCACCCCTTGTCCTCGTCAGCATCTGCCCCCCCCCCGTGGCCACACGGCCAGTGAATGCACCCCTTGTCCTCGTCAGCATCTGCCCCCCCCCCGTGGCCACACGGCCAGTGAATGCACCCCTTGTCCTCGTCAGCATCTGCCCCCCCCCCGTGGCCACACGGCCAGTGAATGCACCCCTTGTCCTCGTCAGCATCTGCCCCCCCCCCCCCCCGTGGCCACACGGCCAGTGAATGCACCCCTTGTCCTCGTCAGCATCTGCCACCCCCCCCCCCCGTGGCCACACAGCCAGTGAATGCACCCCTTGTCCTCGTCAGCATCTGCCCCCCCCCCCCCCGTGGCCACACGGCCAGTGAATGCACCCCTTGTCCTCGTCAGCATCTGCCCCCCCCCCCCCCCGTGGCCACACGGCCAGTGAATGCACCCCTTGTCCTCGTCAGCATCTGCCACCCCCCCCCCCCGTGGCCACACAGCCAGTGAATGCACCCCTTGTCCTCGTCAGCATCTGCCCCCCCCCCGTGGCCACACGGCCAGTGAATGCACCCCTTGTCCTCGTCAGCATCTGCCCCCCCCCCGTGGCCACACGGCCAGTGAATGCACCCCTTGTCCTCGTCAGCATCTGCCCCCCCCCCCCCCCGTGGCCACACGGCCAGTGAATGCACCCCTTGTCCTCGTCAGCATCTGCCCCCCCCCCGTGGCCACACGGCCAGTGAATGCACCCCTTGTCCTCGTCAGCATCTGCCCCCCCCCCCCCGTGGCCACACGGCCAGTGAATGCACCCCTTGTCCTCGTCAGCATCTGCCCCCCCCCCCCCCCGCGGCCACACGGCCAGTGAATGCACCCCTTGTCCTCGTCAGCATCTGCCCCCCCCCCCCGTGGCCACACGGCCAGTGAATGCACCCCTTGTCCTCGTCAGCATCTCCCCCCCCCCCCCCCCGTGGCCACACGGCCAGTGAATGCACCCCTTGTCCTCGTCAGCATCTGCCCCCCCCCCCCCCGTGGCCACACGGCCAGTGAATGCACCCCTTGTCCTCGTCAGCATCTGCCCCCCCCCCCCCCGTGGCCACACGGCCAGTGAATGCACCCCTTGTCCTCGTCAGCATCTCCCCCCCCCCCCCCCCCGTGGCCACACGGCCAGTGAATGCACCCCTTGTCCTCGTCAGCATCTGCCCCCCCCCCCCCCCGTGGCCACACGGCCAGTGAATGCACCCCTTGTCCTCGTCAGCATCTCCCCCCCCCCCCCCCCGTGGCCACACGGCCAGTGAATGCACCCCTTGTCCTCGTCAGCATCTGCCCCCCCCCCCCCCGTGGCCACACGGCCAGTGAATGCACCCCTTGTCCTCGTCAGCATCTGCCCCCCCCCCGTGGCCACACGGCCAGTGAATGCACCCCTTGTCCTCGTCAGTATCTGCCCCCCCCCCGTGGCCACACGGCCAGTGAATGCACCCCTTGTCCTCGTCAGCATCTGCCCCCCCCCCGTGGCCACACGGCCAGTGAATGCACCCCTTGTCCTCGTCAGCATCTGCCCCCCCCCCCCCCGTGGCCACACGGCCAGTGAATGCACCCCTTGTCCTCGTCAGCATCTGCCCCCCCCCCCCCCCGTGGCCACACGGCCAGTGAATGCACCCCTTGTCCTCGTCAGCATCTGCCCCCCCCCCCCCCCGTGGCCACACGGCCAGTGAATGCACCCCTTGTCCTCGTCAGCATCTCCCCCCCCCCCCCCCCGTGGCCACACGGCCAGTGAATGCACCCCTTGTCCTCGTCAGCATCTCCCCCCCCCCCCCCGTGGCCACACGGCCAGTGAATGCACCCCTTGTCCTCGTCAGCATCTGCCACCCCCCCCCCCCCGTGGCCACACGGCCAGTGAATGCACCCCTTGTCCTCGTCAGCATCTCCCCCCCCCCCCCCCGTGGCCACACGGCCAGTGAATGCACCCCTTGTCCTCGTCAGCATCTCCCCCCCCCCCCCCCGTGGCCACACGGCCAGTGAATGCACCCCTTGTCCTCGTCAGCATCTGCCCCCCCCCCCCCCGTGGCCACACGGCCAGTGAATGCACCCCTTGTCCTCGTCAGCATCTGCCCCCCCCCCGTGGCCACACGGCCAGTGAATGCACCCCTTGTCCTCGTCAGCATCTGCCACCCCCCCCCCCCGTGGCCACACGGCCAGTGAATGCACCCCTTGTCCTCGTCAGCATCTGCCCCCCCCCCCCCCGTGGCCACACGGCCAGTGAATGCACCCCTTGTCCTCGTCAGCATCTGCCCCCCCCCCGTGGCCACACGGCCAGTGAATGCACCCCTTGTCCTCGTCAGCATCTGCCCCCCCCCCGTGGCCACACGGCCAGTGAATGCACCCCTTGTCCTCGTCAGCATCTGCCCCCCCCCCCCCCCCCGTGGCCACACGGCCAGTGAATGCACCCCTTGTCCTCGTCAGCATCTGCCCCCCCCCCCCCGTGGCCACACGGCCAGTGAATGCACCCCTTGTCCTCGTCAGCATCTGCCCCCCCCCCGTGGCCACACGGCCAGTGAATGCACCCCTTGTCCTCGTCAGCATCTGCCCCCCCCCCCGTGGCCACACGGCCAGTGAATGCACCCCTTGTCCTCGTCAGCATCTGCCCCCCCCCCCGTGGCCACACGGCCAGTGAATGCACCCCTTGTCCTCGTCAGCATCTGCCCCCCCCCCCCCGTGGCCACACGGCCAGTGAATGCACCCCTTGTCCTCGTCAGCATCTGCCCCCCCCCCCGTGGCCACACGGCCAGTGAATGCACCCCTTGTCCTCGTCAGCATCTGCCCCCCCCCCCCCCGTGGCCACACGGCCAGTGAATGCACCCCTTGTCCTCGTCAGCATCTGCCCCCCCCCCCCCGTGGCCACACGGCCAGTGAATGCACCCCTTGTCCTCGTCAGCATCTGCCCCCCCCCCCGTGGCCACACGGCCAGTGAATGCACCCCTTGTCCTCGTCAGCATCTGCCCCCCCCCCCCCGTGGCCACACGGCCAGTGAATGCACCCCTTGTCCTCGTCAGCATCTGCCCCCCCCCCCCGTGGCCACACGGCCAGTGAATGCACCCCTTGTCCTCGTCAGCATCTGCCCCCCCCCCCCCGTGGCCACACGGCCAGTGAATGCACCCCTTGTCCTCGTCAGCATCTGCCCCCCCCCCCCCGTGGCCACACGGCCAGTGAATGCACCCCTTGTCCTCGTCAGCATCTGCCCCCCCCCCCCCCGTGGCCACACAGCCAGTGAATGCACCCCTTGTCCTCGTCAGCATCTGCCCCCCCCCCCGTGGCCACACGGCCAGTGAATGCACCCCTTGTCCTCGTCAGCATCTGCCCCCCCCCCCCCCCCGTGGCCACACGGCCAGTGAATGCACCCCTTGTCCTCGTCAGCATCTGCCCCCCCCCCCCGTGGCCACACGGCCAGTGAATGCACCCCTTGTCCTCGTCAGCATCTGCCCCCCCCCCCCCCGTGGCCACACGGCCAGTGAATGCACCCCTTGTCCTCGTCAGCATCTGCCCCCCCCCCCCGTGGCCACACGGCCAGTGAATGCACCCCTTGTCCTCGTCAGCATCTGCCCCCCCCCCGTGGCCACACGGCCAGTGAATGCACCCCTTGTCCTCGTCAGCATCTGCCCCCCCCCCGTGGCCACACGGCCAGTGAATGCACCCATTGTCCTCGTCAGCATCTGCCCCCCCCCCGTGGCCACACGGCCAGTGAATGCACCCATTGTCCTCGTCAGCATCTGCCCCCCCCCCGTGGCCACACGGCCAGTGAATGCACCCCTTGTCCTCGTCAGCATCTGCCACCCCCCCCCCCGTGGCCACACGGCCAGTGAATGCACCCCTTGTCCTCGTCAGCATCTGCCCCCCCCCCGTGGCCACACGGCCAGTGAATGCACCCCTTGTCCTCGTCAGCATCTGCCCCCCCCCCCCCCCGTGGCCACACGGCCAGTGAATGCACCCCTTGTCCTCGTCAGCATCTGCCCCCCCCCCGTGGCCACACGGCCAGTGAATGCACCCCTTGTCCTCGTCAGCATCTGCCCCCCCCCCCCGTGGCCACACGGCCAGTGAATGCACCCCTTGTCCTCGTCAGCATCTGCCCCCCCCCCCGTGGCCACACGGCCAGTGAATGCACCCCTTGTCCTCGTCAGCATCTGCCCCCCCCCCCGTGGCCACACGGCCAGTGAATGCACCCCTTGTCCTCGTCAGCATCTGCCCCCCCCCCCGTGGCCACACGGCCAGTGAATGCACCCCTTGTCCTCGTCAGCATCTGCCCCCCCCCCCCGTGGCCACACGGCCAGTGAATGCACCCCTTGTCCTCGTCAGCATCTGCCCCCCCCCCCGTGGCCACACGGCCAGTGAATGCACCCCTTGTCCTCGTCAGCATCTGCCCCCCCCCCCCCCGTGGCCACACGGCCAGTGAATGCACCCCTTGTCCTCGTCAGCATCTGCCACCCCCCCCCCCCGTGGCCACACGGCCAGTGAATGCACCCCTTGTCCTCGTCAGCATCTGCCCCCCCCCCCGTGGCCACACGGCCAGTGAATGCACCCCTTGTCCTCGTCAGCATCTGCCCCCCCCCCCGTGGCCACACGGCCAGTGAATGCACCCCTTGTCCTCGTCAGCATCTGCCCCCCCCCCGTGGCCACACGGCCAGTGAATGCACCCCTTGTCCTCGTCAGCATCTGCCCCCCCCCCCCCCGTGGCCACACGGCCAGTGAATGCACCCATTGTCCTCGTCAGCATCTCCCCCCCCCCCCCCCCGTGGCCACACGGCCAGTGAATGCACCCCTTGTCCTCGTCAGCATCTGCCCCCCCCCCCACCGTGGCCACACGGCCAGTGAATGCACCCCTTGTCCTCGTCAGCATCTGCCCCCCCCCCGTGGCCACACGGCCAGTGAATGCACCCATTGTCCTCGTCAGCATCTGCCCCCCCCCCCCCCCCGTGGCCACACGGCCAGTGAATGCACCCATTGTCCTCGTCAGCATCTCCCCCCCCCCCCCCGTGGCCACACGGCCAGTGAATGCACCCCTTGTCCTCGTCAGCATCTGCCCCCCCCCCCCCCCCCCGTGGCCACACGGCCAGTGAATGCACCCCTTGTCCTCGTCAGCATCTGCCCCCCCCCCCCCCGTGGCCACACAGCCAGTGAATGCACCCCTTGTCCTCGTCAGCATCTGCCCCCCCCCCCCCCCGTGGCCACACGGCCAGTGAATGCACCCCTTGTCCTCGTCAGCATCTGCCCCCCCCCCGTGGCCACACGGCCAGTGAATGCACCCCTTGTCCTCGTCAGCATCTGCCCCCCCCCCCCCCCCGTGGCCACACGGCCAGTGAATGCACCCCTTGTCCTCGTCAGCATCTGCCCCCCCCCCCCCCCCGTGGCCACACGGCCAGTGAATGCACCCCTTGTCCTCGTCAGCATCTGCCCCCCCCCCCCCCCGTGGCCACACGGCCAGTGAATGCACCCCTTGTCCTCGTCAGCATCTGCCCCCCCCCCCCCCCGTGGCCACACGGCCAGTGAATGCACCCCTTGTCCTCGTCAGCATCTCCCCCCCCCCCCCCGTGGCCACACGGCCAGTGAATGCACCCCTTGTCCTCGTCAGCATCTGCCCCCCCCCCCCCCCCGTGGCCACACGGCCAGTGAATGCACCCCTTGTCCTCGTCAGCATCTGCCACCCCCCCCCCCCCCGTGGCCACACGGCCAGTGAATGCACCCCTTGTCCTCGTCAGCATCTGCCACCCCCCCCCGTGGCCACACGGCCAGTGAATGCACCCCTTGTCCTCGTCAGCATCTGCCCCCCCCCCCCCCCCCCGTGGCCACACGGCCAGTGAATGCACCCCTTGTCCTCGTCAGCATCTGCCACCCCCCCCCCCGTGGCCACACGGCCAGTGAATGCACCCCTTGTCCTCGTCAGCATCTGCCCCCCCCCCCCCCGTGGCCACACGGCCAGTGAATGCACCCCTTGTCCTCGTCAGCATCTGCCCCCCCCCCCCCCCCCGTGGCCACACGGCCAGTGAATGCACCCCTTGTCCTCGTCAGCATCTGCCCCCCCCCCGTGGCCACACGGCCAGTGAATGCACCCCTTGTCCTCGTCAGCATCTGCCCCCCCCCCGTGGCCACACGGCCAGTGAATGCACCCCTTGTCCTCGTCAGCATCTGCCCCCCCCCCGTGGCCACACGGCCAGTGAATGCACCCCTTGTCCTCGTCAGCATCTGCCCCCCCCCCGTGGCCACACAGCCAGTGAATGCACCCCTTGTCCTCGTCAGCATCTGCCCCCCCCCCCGTGGCCACACGGCCAGTGAATGCACCCCTTGTCCTCGTCAGCATCTGCCCCCCCCCCCCCCCGTGGCCACACGGCCAGTGAATGCACCCCTTGTCCTCGTCAGCATCTGCCCCCCCCCCGTGGCCACACGGCCAGTGAATGCACCCCTTGTCCTCGTCAGCATCTGCCCCCCCCCCCCCCCGTGGCCACACGGCCAGTGAATGCACCCCTTGTCCTCGTCAGCATCTGCCACCCCCCCCCCCCGTGGCCACACGGCCAGTGAATGCACCCCTTGTCCTCGTCAGCATCTGCCACCCCCCCCCCCCCCGTGGCCGGTCCCCAGCAACTAAGCGCTGAGTGGCGCTGCCCGATTTTGTACCACCCGCTGACAACGATATCAATAACAGCGTGTACAACTGGATCCTGAACTGAGAGGCAGCCGCTACTCTCATGGAATTGACCTCATGAACACTAACACCCAGGGTCAGATGGAGGTATGGAGCTTGGCTGCAAAAGCCCAAGGCCATGAATCTGCATTCCATAACCGGAGCATCAAAATATCCATAAAATATCCACATAATACCGGTATCCAGAAAATATCCACATAATACCGGTATCCAGAAAGTATCCCGATACGATATCCCGAGGATCGCCTCACCTGGATAACCCGGGTGGCCCTGCACCTTCTGTCAAATTGGCCCAAGGCGTATGCCCAAGGTTTCGTCTCGCCCTCCAGCCTCTTGCGATCGTCCTCCTCGCGCCAGCGGTCTACGTGGACCTGCTCTATCCTCTGCGGATCAGCAGACCATAAGATCAGTAGATCAGCAGATCAGCGAATCAGCAGATCACGATGGTTCAGGGTCAGTGGCACAGAACAAGCTGTCCATAACTATTCTCTGCGGATCAGCAAACCACGGTGCTTCAGGCCTTCAGGGTCAGTTTCACATAACAAGCTATGCGCTGACTGCTAACAAGCTGACTGCTGAGCCACACGGATGCATCAAAGCCATCATCCTAGCTATCACATGCTGTGGCGTTTGTACCAGTTAGACCAAAGAATCTAGATTTAGTGAATGTCCTTTATAGCTTATAAGGAGCAGAGGGCTACACATGCCCTGGTATGGCAGCTTACTGAGTGTTGTGGCCATATGGATGGCTTTGTGAAATCAAGCCCCACAGGGCATTAATGGGGCTGTAATGGGGCTTGATGGGGCTGTAACGGGGCTGAAATGGGGCCGTAATGGGGCTCTAAAGGAGGGCGGTTGTGGGGCCTTGAAGGGGCTGTAATGGGACTTAAACTAGGCTTTAATATCGCCAGGCCTATGCACATAAAGTGAATAAAGCTTGCCTGCATTTTCCCAGAGGCATTACAAAAACGAGCAGTCAAACAAGAAATGGGAGAGAAGACAGGCTGCGGCAGTGGTTTTAATTTGAATCTTCACAGCCATTGTTTGCCAAAGCAGCAGGACGGTCAAGCATTCACAAATGGCACCACTCACCTGCATCACATTTTGAATATGGCCCTCCACTCACCCACATCGGCATGTGCCCCTCCACTCACCCACATCACATTTTGAATATGGCCCACCACGAAGCTACATTGGCATGTGCCCTTCCACTCACCCGCACCGGCATGTGCCCCTCCACTCACCCGCATCACATTTTGAATATGGCCCTCCACAAAGCTGCTGTCGATAGCATTGGCTGCCGCCGCCATGTCCGCCCACCCATTCAGTCGACGGAGCTCGCTTGCAGGCACATGGTCCCTCAAGTAAGAATAGATGCTAGGGGGGCTCAGTGGCCTGCCCGCCTTGACCTCCACCTGCTGGATCCCTTCGGCCAAACGGAACGCTGGCAAGCGGGCGTTGAGTTCTTCAATCCAGTCCGCCAGCCAGCTGGGCCAAATGGGGGGCGGCAGGCTTATCAAGGCACAGAGTTTTGGGGGGTCGCGCATGCGAGGGTCGGAGAGTCGTGCGCCATGCACATCACGGGTGCATGCCGCATGGGCTGAATCACCCCGGCTGTTGGCTGAGGGCGTCGCATGCTTCGCTGCATGCCTGAAGCCCGAGGAGGTCATGCATATTTTTCAAGGCATGCAGTGACAAGATTACAGCTTCATCGCTAGGACTCACTTTTGTTTGATGAAGGCAATCGTGCCGTCCTCCCTCTGCAAGACTGCTCCCGACAGCTCATCGTGGCACGCTCCCAGCCTGGCCACAGACACGCTCGAGTCATCGAAGCTGCTTAACGTATTATCTGTTGAGAGAGTGTCTTCCTCGCAGTTGCCATGCGTCCGGAAGGACGCGAACTTGTATTTCGTGCAACTGGATGCATTATCGGCCATCTCAGTGCCAGCTGAGTTCAGGTTTCCTCAATGCTTCATTAAAGCTCAATGTACGAAATAAATAATAGCCCTAACGTGACTCCCGGAATACGCTGACTTTGGGGCGGTTGTGGTTTCAAAATACGGGTGCACCCCGGGTGGGAGCGCGGAGCGGTCGCTGGCGGTCTCTTGAACACTCTTTTCCTGGCCATATCCAGGCAACCGTAGGGAGGGTGAACTCGGGCAGGGGGGAAACACCCTTACGACTCACGCGAACCCGATGTCCGGCCAGACCTTTGCCTTTATGCTTGCCGATCTTCATGTCTCCATTGCAAGCTACTGGTTGACCCTAGCCCGTTCAGCAACCTCAAACGCAGTTTCCAAACGTTACAAAGGCATATGATCGTCTGCATCTGTCCTTGCTCCGGTGTGTGACAGCTTCTAGACAGGCTAGGTAGCTCCGTACCTGGACGCCTTATTTTCTTGGAGTCAATCGTGCAACTCACCAGGGGTCTACACAGCTAGTCTCGTCCAGCTTTATTTACCTGCTCGTAGGCTGCACCTACTAGCGCCGGCACCTCTGTGAAGTGTAGTAACAAAGTTCCCTCGCTGCCAGGCGCAATTCGGCTGCTCAGGTCTCCCATAGCTCACACGCCCACAGCTCCCATCTGTTCAAAGTATCAGGTTTGACTTCCGGTGCCCTGCCTGACATGTCAGCGGTCACTGTTGCTGCCATGAGAGTGTTGTCTGGCTGCGCTGCCAGTGCCACCGCTGCATTGTAGTCTTACATAGAAGTGGGGCACTAGACAATGCGCTTCCACTAGTCTCAACCAGGGGAGAGACCAGTTGAGACCAACCCCTGGTCTCAACTACCGGTATGTTAATGACGTTACACCTCTGGGCCCTGCTTATATAAAGCTTGGCCACGTCGGCAAACATGAAGTCGGCTAAGAAAGTCAAGAGGAAAGGCAGGAAATCAAGTTCACCTTCCAAACAACAAGAACAACATCATAAGTTCACAACAACTACCTGTATGTAGCGGCTAGATCTGCAGCCTCAGCTGGCGGCGGACGTGGGTAGCCCCAAAGCCTGGCACAGGTGTCTGACATCTGTAAGTTCCAGTATTTTCAGAGCAGAACAAACTCGATATTGACTCCCAGACTAGAAGCTTGAGCAGGATGGGCACATGAAGGTCCATACCGGTACTGCACACCTCCAGCCTCAAAGGGAAAGCTGATATGGCCCTGGCTCAAATGTAATGCTGATACAAGATGACCTGGGCTCAAACGTCGTGGAGCCTACCAGCCCCACGAGGTCGAGCGTTCAGCAGCGCCCAGGGTTGAGACCTGGGCTGAAACAACCTGTTTATGGCGAGACCTGGCGTGACCGAACAGCTCACTGCTGCCTTCAATGCAGTCAATTGTCATGACGTGCTTGTTGCCAGCAGCCCCCGACAGCATGACGCAGTGTCTTGTGCTATTTTAAACCGGTTCACCCATTGCTTAGGGCGCACCTATTCACCGTTCTAAACCTACTCACTGCGAAACCGATGTTGGGTAGTATACGGATAGGCTGCATTCATGGGGGGACAGTCAACTCTCTCCAGATAAACACACGCAATCCCTCCCTCCCCGTACACAACACATTTGTTTGCCACATTGTTTGCGCATATGCCCCAGCCCCAGTCTCCGATATCTGACTGTACCCACCTCCTTAACCTATTTCCACAGGTTTTCCTCTACATGTGTTCGGTCCCCTGCATTGCCCCACACAATCCCCCAGAAGTCCCAAACCCCAACCGCCGATTTCTTCAGCAACTTGAATTCATGGCAACCTGTAATTAGAGAGCTCTGTACAGGGCGTATGGGACATATCACTCTTGGTATGTCTACCTGAAAGCCCTGGTACGAGAATCGCTAGGAATATTGTGTTTTTCCAGGACTTTTAGTGTCCGATATGGACCGGTCAGTTATATTGAAGCAGCAGATTGGCAAGTCCACTCTGAAGCTTTTGAAGGAGCCAAGCATAGCCCCACACCAACCTCCCTCTCTCCCTCCCTCTTTCTCTCTCCCCTCTCTCGTATCCCCCCATCCTCATTTCGGCAGCCCGCTGGCCTGCTTCTTCTCCACCTCGCTCTTGCGCTGCTGCTCCTGGAGCCGCCTTTCCAGCTCCATGAACATGTTGAAGCCTGCGCCCGCAGTCTTGGCGCCGTCAGAGGCCATGGGCTCCCGAATGACAGCCTACAGCCACGGCGAAAAGGCGAATGCTGATACATAACAAAATATGCAAAAAATGCATACTTAATCCGTGACAAAAAGCTTCATACTTATCCGTGACAAAAAGGGTGCCAAGCATGATAGGCCGCCCAGCTGTGAGTGCATAAGAGCCAAGGCAACAGTCTTCCACTCTTGCACGCTGGGGTCACTGAAGCAATCCATTGCCCTCCAATGCCCTCTTTTATGTTTCATTTCATACTTTATTCAGTTTTTATAAAGCATTTTAGGCATACTGGCACATCTAAGCTTCAGATTCCAGTTTTTACAGTCCTTCAGGCCGCCCGATTCATTAAGGGTTTAGACCCCACCAAGTATGAGCCGGCGACAGTGCCTCGCTCATGACATCAAGGAGGGCATTAGAGCAGGAAGTGTAAATTGAGTACAGGATGCAAATCACCACTCGTAACAAAGCGAACAAGGAGCCTGGCCTCAAGGAGCCATGGCCTCCTCTGCAAAGCTTGCCCCAAATCGTGTCATGGCCTCACCACCATTGCGGCAAAGACACAGAAGTGCCATTTGAGCAAAAAGCTCGTGCTTCAATTTCGTGACATGATTTCATCTCAGCTCACCTCAGGCTGCCCTTGGCTCGCTGCTATGTCCTGCCAGTCGTGAACAGCTTGATAATAAACCTCCCAAACACAGCTGCGGCATCCGCTCTGTCCGGTGGTCAAAGAGAGAAGGATCCTCAATAAGACGATAAGAAGAGACGACCCCCTATGGAGAGCTGGAGAGAACCCAGTGGGTCTAAAAGAAAAGTAAACTAAACAACTGCAACAATTTAGCTGTGTCAAAGCCTTAGGATGAGGGGTCCTGGTGCAGCATGCCCTCGGGCTGACCTGCTTGGGCCACCTAAGACCAGACAGGTGGTGGCCAAAGATGTGATTTCGTACCAAAGGCTCAGTGGTAGCCGCCCGGCAGCGCTGCAAATTTCCTAGTACTTCAGCTTCAATTCCGCTCGCTCACAGCCCAGGGCTGGATGGCGCTGTGCAGTACACCCTGTTGCGTGGGCCACTGTCCGTAGGCCAGTCAGGGCCACATGCCAGATGTACAACTGTACATCAGTATTTTGCATGTTGCGCTCCAGCACCTGGCAACAGCTCAGCTACCACATGGCTGTGGGGACCTGGTGCAGCAAACCCTGCAGCTTGGGCCACTGGCCACAGGCCAGTCAAGGTTTGGTCCCCATCGGGCTAGTGGTGGTTGCCCATCAGCCAGCCAAAGCTGGTATGGGGCGCACTTAATTGGCACTGCCCGGCATGCCCCGTAAGATGGTGTCAATCACGTACACTCAGTTACAAAGAAAGTTCTTATAAAGCATGACATTAGCCCTATTTAGTACACCCAGGTCCCATGCCCCTCATGGCGCTTCATAGTCTGCATACAACTTGACGTTATGAGCATCTGAAATCCCCCCCCATGCGCATGTCACGTCTCACTTGGCAACAGTCTTCTGGTCCAGGCTCACGAGGCTTGGTGGGTAGCTTATTCTGCAGATCCTGCGCCTTTGTCTGATCCTGTTGCTCCTGTGAGTCCGAGGCGGTAGCGTCACTTTTGGCTTGTCTGACCTCTCGAGAAGTCGTGGCCCATCGTGAAGCACTCCTTGAGATGGATGCAGCAATCGTCAAACGTGAGAGCATCTGGGCTCGGCGGTGAGCGAGCCGAGTTGGTTTTGATGCCCTTTCAGCAGAGCTGGTCACACGCCTCCTCTTCTGGACTAGGTCCGAAGTATTTTGGATGGTAAATTGGTAATGTGCTTGCGATCGTCCCACAGACGTTCCAAAGGCGGTAGACCGTTAAAATTGTGGTGATGACTACGGATGCCCTAGCTCCGGCCAGTGCATCCGTGACATAGTTTTGTATTCGTATTCAAATTATTGGAGGTAGGAAACAAAGTAGAGATCTCGGTGTGTGGCTTTCATAGCGTGCAGCACGTGCTAGTATGATTTAGTACACACTTTCCACAGCACAGTACAGTGAGGACTGAGGATTTTTGAAGCCTGTCAAGCTGTGCACGACTTCTCCAGCCCTTCCCATCACGCAAAGCACTGGCGGAGTATGCAGTTTCTTGGATGCGTGTGCTGCAACACTGAAGCACAGCATCCCAGAAGCCAAGCTTCAGACAAGCAAGCTTCACAGTTGCCAGGAATGCCGGCCTGTCTACAAGAAGGGCGACCCCCTTGAACCATGTAATTACCGGCCCATCGCCATCACTAGCTTAGTAGCTTGCTTTACTGGAACTACCCTGCTAATGTACCCTTTCAAGTCGAGATATGTAAAGACACCCCGAGGTCAATGACATTACACCTCTGGGCCCTGCTCAGAAAGGCTCGGCCGCGTGGGCACCCAACTGTCCCGTTGGAAGAGATGAAAAGGAACTTAAGGCAAAAGAGAAAGAAGATGAAGAACACAAAGTAGAATGAAATACCCCCCCCCCAAAAGGAGAAAGCAGCCCAAAGTATCCTCTCAAGCCTATTTTCCAAGAAGGTAAAGAGAAGTAACAAAACTAGGTCTTAACAAAGCGTACGACGTCCTCAACAAAAGTCAGAGGCTCCCATCCAAGCCTGCCCCTGTACAACTGTTGAAAGTCTGTGGCGCCCTCCGGGGGGCCTGCCCAACCTCTCTCCTTAAGCCTCTCCTTCACGCTAGGGCACGGGAAGCAGACATGCAGCGCATCCTCCACATGCTCGCCATCTCCCCTTGCCCAACACCGTTGGCAGCACCGTCCGTCACGCTGCTGAACGCTTCGCCGTCCTTGAGTGTCAGCCGTGCTGACGGCGCCGAGCCGCAGCCTAAAGTTCTTGCGCACGCAAGCACACTCCCTTCGACTGGTGCGGCCGCCGTAGACTGAAACCAGGTGTGGTAGGCGGCCGTAGACCTGACAGTTTGTGAAGTTTTTACAGTCCAATGGGGCATCACATTTGATGCATGGGACTTGTGCCCGCAAACCAGCAAACTAAATATGCTAGGACAGCGAGCGAAAACCTGTGACCCCCCTGGGCAAGCAACCAACACACAACCACTAAACAGTAGCGTGGGAATGAACCCCATTGTGCAGAAGATTAGCCCCAGCCTTAAAACATGACGTGGGTAGAAAAGAGTTAGGTTGGACGCCTCCTAGGGAAATTGAGAAGGAAACAAGAAAATTGTAGTTAAATTGTATAAGTCTGTGTAAAAACTGTGTGATACGTGAGCGAAACTTCAGTGAATTTAAGTGTTTTCAAATGTGTGAACTGTCTGTGTAAATCATTGAGATGCGCAATGTATGTGGAACTATAGTAAATAGGTAACATAGTTCAATTTAAGATCCAGCTGCGCCCGCTCGTGTGTTGCATCAACTAGCGCTGACACCTCTGGGAAAGGTCTTCCTTTGTATTTTGTTTTTCAGCCTTTTGTTTTGGCCCTTCACTTTTCCCCCCACTTTTCCCTCCTTTCTTTTGTCTTGCCCCCTTGTATTGTTTCCATCTTTCCTCCCAACTCTTTTTAGTTAGTCGCCCACGCGGCCGAGCCTTTTGAGCAGGGCCCAGAGGTGTAACGTCATTGACCTCTGGGACAGGTAGCGGCTGCAGGTCAGTCGCTGTCTGACGCAGTTTGGGGAAGGCTGATCCCAGCTCCAGCTCCCGAGGTACGTCAAGGTACTGACCTGAACGCCTGACCTATCTAGCTTGTTGAAGGCAGGTACCCATCAGCCTCCCACCCCTCTACCGTGTATGCCTCCTTCCCACCAGGGGTGGGGGGCAGGTTTGAGGCCCGTCTTGCTGCCCTTGAGGCCCGTCTAGATATCCATTTTGCAGCCCTCACATGCGGCACCTCCACCTGACCAGAGCAGTACCCAAGCCACCACTGTGCCCAATAGTGGCCCACAGCAACATCAGTAGGCCATGTGTTGGCGGGATCCTCTGAGGAGATGCCCGGCCTGGTGGGCCAACGTGGCACCCCGGTTTCTGGTGCCGTTACTGCGCTTATCCAACCATGCGCGCCTCTGACCGGCAGAGGGGGTCCGTGTCGTTAATGCGTTCCCCCATGGCAATCAAGGTCCTGATGACTGAACCCTACTGCCGGTATTTTATTCGCTTGGAGAACCTGGTCCAATCAGAGGCCCTGGTCCACGCTCGGAGCAAACTGAAACTCTGAAAGGAGTTCGATTGGCCTTCCATGACTCCTTGAGTCCTGAGGAGCGTGCCTCCCACCGGACATTACTGCCTACTTTCTTGGAGGCCCGTAAGCTGGGACATGCCATGATCGTAGCCCAGTTCGAACGGGCCAAGCTGGTGCTCACCAACATGGTGATTAAGATGAGGTTCAACCTCTGCCTTTAGTAGGCGCTAGTTCCTCCCCAGGAGGCATCCCCAAACCGGTTCAATTTGAACATGAACTTGAACATGAACTTGGGGTTGTTGTGAACATGAACATGAACTTGAACATGAACTTGGGGTTGTTGTGCTGCCTCTCAACCCCTCTTGTGGCGTATTCCCTAGTACAGGCTGGGTTTGTCTTTTTTTGAAATATTGCTGTGCTTCCCTCCTGCGTTAGTTGTCATGTTTGCGATCTTGCTTCGCTAGAGCTTTGTCATGTTTGCGATCTTGCTCATTCGTGTTACTGTAGATGGCCTTTAGGCAGTTTGGGCCTTATGGTTGCAAGTGTGCGAAATTTGTCTTTGCAGGTGCCGGGGAGCCATGCCTTAACATGCCCTAACTCAACACATCATAATTAACGTGGCAACCTGGAGCAAAGCGTAACTCTTCTTTTATTTCGACCCTGTCGCCTCCACGCGCATCGTAGCGCATGTTTTGCTCCTCACCTAGTCACATCCGAGGCACCGATGAGTCAACAGTGTCGCCATGCATGGCGGATGCGACGACAGTGCCCACCTCCACTCGCGGCCTTCCTGCTCGTTGGCGTACATATCAGCACGTTAGCTTATGGTCCTGTCTCCGGCAAGGCATGTCTTGTTAGCTTTAAGGAACATATGCGGGCGCATTCCTTAGAAGTCCGTCACTCTTCCTCGCCCAACGCGCCCCTCTGGACCCTGAAACCCTCTAACGCGTTAGAATCTAACGCTGTCCCTTACGACACTCACCTGTATTGTATTGTATTATTATTGTATTCTTGCATTGGAGTTCTGATGAACCATTAGCCCTTTCCCCTCTTGGTGTCCTAGCAGCTCTTTCTCTGGCTCCCTATCTGGTTTGTGTCTCCTTCTGCATGTTGGTTGCCGTTTTTCTGGCTTAAGTGCAGTCGTCTGCAGCCGCTTCTGGGAGGCCTTTTGGCCTGGTTGGTAGTCTGGTACCGGTATAGCGTGCTCAAGCCGTGTATGGGATGGGTGCCGAGCGAGCGAGGCGGGGTAGTAGTTTCATTTATAATCTAACTTTTTACGCATGAGTTATTGCGACCGTGTGAGTGCTTGTTGGTCGTGTGCCCTTTCTGATCCTGCTCACTTTTTCTCAGCTGACGACGAGGGCCAAATGCGCACCGGGCTGTTTTTTTGAGTTTGCGCATCAGGTTTTCTAGGGTTAGGCGGCCGGCCTCACTCTTTGTGACGTCCAAGGAAAATAAAATACTTCGAGCCCCTGGAGTTCGGGACAGGAATTATTACATGGGCACTGCCAATTCGAACATTACCTAGAGTGGATCATCGCTGGTACTAGAGAGATAGTACTGACATCCGGCACAGCCGTCTTCACTTTGTCAGTTGTCCTGGTCAGCGATCGTCGGCAGTGCCACGCTGGCCCTGTCAGCAAGAGTAACAGAAAACCGCCTGCAGGAAACGTACGCCGAGTTTCGCGTCAGCAGCTTTGTCAGCATTTCCACGACTACTTTATAGCCAAGTTGCCGGTATACGGCATTTCAAACGTCGTATTCCACAAGGCAAGCTCGGCGTGTTCGTATGGCAGACGTATGGGGGCAAGAATCTCGTCGGGTAGGGTTGGGTCGGTTGCAGCGCAAGAGCCTGGTTTGAATCTGTAGTCCCGCCTGAAGCAATGCATGTGATGTCATACGTGTATGATGTCGGCATTCAGAAATTCTGCGATGCTGGCAGGTAAAGCGTGGCCCCGACACAGGGTGAAGTGAGGTGTAAGAGCGGGTGTAAGTGGTACCAACACAAGTGACGTTTTCGACACTTCATGGAACACCTCCCGGCCCTCCAGGGGGCCGGTGGTACACCTCCAGAAACTCTTGGGGACACATGTCCCTGCCCTCCGGGGGGTCGGTGGTCCAAGTCATGGTAGTCATGGCCCTCATGAGGGTCAGTGGCACATATCCCGGACTGCCCGGGGGGCGGTGGCACACGATCCGTCCCTCCCGGGGGTCGGTGGCAGACGTCCCGTCCCTCCTGGGGGTCGGTAGCACGCTAAGCACGCATCCCGTCCTCCCGGGGGTCGGTGGCTATTGTGGCACATGTGTGTGAAGACATTTGTGTTCTTCAATCGTAGTTTTTTTTACTCATTATCTATCATACCCACCTTACCACCTACCTACTTACCTACCTATTTTGCCCCCTTATTAGCCCTTCCGTTCCGTTTCACATCACACGGGAACAACGTCGCAAAAGCTTTGCGAAAGATTGATTAAATAAAGGCTACCATTAAAATTGACATCGATCGACAGCAAAAAACGAGCGAACTTGTAAGTCATGGCTTCGGAAAACATCAGCATTTCAACGGGTTTTCGGGTGGAAATTCCCAAACATACCTACCTACCTACTTACCTACCTATTTGCCCCCCTAGTATTATATTAGCCCCCTTATATTCCGTTTCACTTCACACGGGAACAACGTCGCGAAAGCTTTGCGAAATGCTGATGAGAGGCAACCGACAAAATTGATATCGACAGCGAAAAACGAGCGAACTTGTAATCGATGGCTGCGGAAAACAGTATATGATTTCAACGGATTTACGGATGAAAATTCGGAATTACAAACTTTCACACTTTTGGCACTGCGAGTACATCAAATAGTTCGTGCATGATCCATTGCACCAATTATTATTTCAATCGGAGGAGATTTGTTTTACTCAATCACCGTACCTACCTACCTACCGAATTACCTAGTACACATTTACCCCCCTATTATCCCTTACGTTACGCTACGTTTCACACGGGAATATTTTAGCAAATCATCCGCGCAACAAAATAAAGTAAGCTATGTGTCCGCGCTGCGCACTTACCGCGCAGCAGCCATTTTGAGCAAATAATTTTATTTCCTGAGCGCGCAGCCCTTAAGATATAATTATTAAAGGTCCGCGCAGCAACAAACAAACCAACTTCGCGCAAGGCAAATACCACCAACTACATGCCTTGGTCGTGTATTTTCCGGCAGAAGAAGAGGCCGACTGCCCTGAACTGAACAGCCCTGCCAGATATTGCTGGTAGATAGTTCACTGTCGCGTTATGCCAATCTTTTTTATATTTGGTACATTTGGTACCGGAATTAGTCCGCGCACCCCCTCACAGCAATTAATTAAACGCGTAGTGAAACCAGTTCTACGGGACACCATTTGGTGTGCGAATTGGTTGGTGAATAAAGGGACCCCATAGCCATGATTGCGGGTGCAGTGGTGCACATGTACGGATGTGCTGTGCCCACTTTCGAGTGGCGGTCGCTCAACTACGGCTAGTCTGTGAGCACACTTTGGCAATTTGCCATCCTCAATTCACGCCTCAAACGGCGCGTCCCTCCGCTTCTTAAACAACTAGCACTTTACATTGTCCAGTCTGCATTTTTCATCCATCATCGTCTTCGACGTTTTTCCCTTGAAAACGGTCCACCACTACACCCGCCTGCCGGCCTGCATCTCCACCTAGTTCTTACTGACCTGCTATAGTCCCTTTTCCTCTCCAACAAACCAGGGCGTGGGCGTCTCGTCAACCTGTCCACGTATCCAGGCCATCTAAATCTCCCTTCGTTCACAACAAGTTCCTCTGCATCATCCAACGTCCCCTCACGTTTTCGCAAGAGGCACATCATGTTCTGTTTAACGGCATGCCCCCCCTAGACTAGCAACTGACACACAACCAGCAACCAAGGGTGTGAGAACTGAGAATTACTCCCTTATTAATGTGGAAGACACTGCCTTGATGATAGCCTTAGTGTGCCCGTGCTGATGCTGCAACAACACGCCCGCTCAATATGGGTTTAGGGTTCAGTTTCGGTATTGGTTTGAGGATGTAGGCCATTTCGTTACTTGTCACTACTGGCCTTTGTCCTCTCTCCGCACTTTTGGCAAGAAACGATACAGACTCTGGGCCATAGACGTCGGATTCGAACGTCCAGGGACGTTACACCATCAGTGTGCGCCAGTCCGTCTCTGGAGGGCCATCAAACGGCTAACAATGAGTGGGCCGATGGGCAGTGTCGATGGGGACCGTACCTAGACTGGCCTGTGTTCGGTGGCCTGAGCAGCAGGGTTTGCTGCATTCGGCCACCCCTGCCGTATTTCGTGATGATGCTCAAGTCTAGCTGTACCATCCTGTTCAACGAAACACTGCCAGCTGTGTCCTCACTGTACCGCTGCAACATGATAATCTCAATACAAGAAGTCAATGACGTGACACCTCTGGGCCCTGCTCAACAGCTCGGCCACGTGGGCGCCCAACAGAAAAGTTGGGAGAAGGCAACTTAAGGCAAGAGGGCAACACAACAAGTCTGAACCAAATGCACTGGAGCGGTTTGTAATTAGCACACGCCCACAAATTGAATCTGAAATGAAACGATAATCGAGGGCCTGCTTCCCTCGATACATTTTCTGCCTATTTGGGGGAGCTTGAACCACAGGCTGTTGGGGCCTGGTGCAGCAAGCCCTCATGCTCGGGCCACTGGTCGTATGTCGATCATGGTTTGATCCCAATCGGCTCAGAAGCATCAGCAGTATCCAAGCTGGAGTAGCGTACACTGAAATAAACTTGGGTGCGTGTCGTGGGACACATTTTATTCAGGCCACCAGGGGAAGCCCCCCACTGCCCCTGCTGCAACTGTTTCCTGTTGCATGCATTCAAAGAAATAACACCATATCCAAGCGTGACAGATGCGCGCTGCTCGTCGCTGCATGCCCTTATAGACAGTAAACGCCGCGTCTTGCCTTCACCAGCGCTCTACCAGCAGTAACCGCCGTTCGCTGTTGCTCACCGCATGCCCGCTAAGTCCATTCCCACCGCCTCCATTTACACTGACCCCGTTTCCGTTGGCTTCACTGCCATTGCCGTCGGCTCTGTTTCTGCCGACTCCATCTTCGCTGGCTCCATTTCCATCGGCCCTGATGCCGCTGGCTCCGCTCCCTCTGGCCCCGGTTCCATTGCCTCCATTTCCGCTGGCTCCATTCCAACCCAATCCCTCTTCCTCAGCTCCATTTCTTCCTCCCTCCCCCTCTCCCACTCCCACAACTATCCGCGGCCCTGCTCCTGCCCCCACATCCTCCCCTAACCCCGACCCCTCTCCCGTTCCCAGCCCAGCTCCCGATCCCACATCCCCCCCCTCCCCTGCCCCCGCTCCGGTTCCCACAAGGAGCCCCGTCCCAGCTCCCGCCCCCACATCCTGGCCCATCCTCGTCCCCGCTCCCGTTCCGGCATCCAGCCCAGCCCACGTCACCGCCTCCTGATCCCCAGCCTCCGTCCCCGCACCCGCACCCGTCCCATCCCCGGTAGCTACCTCCATCCCCGCTCCCGCCCTTACCCTAGCCTCCGCCCCCTGTATGATTCTCTGCAGCCTTGCGAGGAAGAGCTGCACGGCCCCGCCCCGCCTTCCGCCCCCTCGGCGCCGCATCCAACGCTCACCCTCGTCCTCCTCCGAAGAGCCAAACCCCATAGCAACATCATCTTCTTCTTCTTCAAAGGAGACATCCTCCTGCTCTCCCAGCTCTCCCTCCAATTCATCCTCGTCGTCATCCAGCCCAGAACCGCTGGATGGGGAAGAGGAGGACGCGCCCGCTCCCGCCCGGCCCGCTCGTCGCCGTGCTCGCCGCGCTTCTACCGCGGTGGCGAGGGCGGGGCGGCGGAGGCCCCAGAACCTCCTGGGGGAAAGCTCCGGTCGGACGGCATCAAAGCGCCAACCCTAAGTAAGGCGGCGGAGGTGCAAGTGTGGACAAACAGGGGCGCAAAGGTATGAAACCAATCAATTGACACGGGCCTTCGGCCGGCGAGCCTTTTCTGTACCAGCCCACCCAGCCGTACACTGAGAAGAGGCTAAAACATAGCAGAATTACCCTCAACTCATGGTATTGCAAGTGCAGACCAGAAAGCTGAAGCACCCTCACCTAAACAGTGCAGCCATTCCTGTCAGCCCCCCCCCCATGGTTTAACTCGCCAGATGACTGATCGTCTGAAGCACTTTCAACCCTCAACAACGCTGCATGGCCCTTGGTGCAGCTCATGGGAATATATGGGAGAGATGCAGTCCTCTTAACTTATCAGGAACATCAAGCCTACTAGTACAGCTCGCCAGATGACTGAACGACTAAAGCAGGCTTAAACTCTCAACCCTCAACAACGATGCATGGCCCTTGGTGCAGCTCATGGGATAGATGAGGCGCTCTAAACTAATCAAGTACCCAGAGATGCCAAGCATACTAGTGCAGCTCACCTAATGGCTGAAGTACCCTGAAATCGTTACCCTTAACCATGTTGTCAGGCCCCCTAGTGCAGCTCACCCAAAGCAAAGCACCCTTAAACCTTCAACTCTAAAATGCACCAGTAGCCAGGCGCCCTGTAGTACAGCTCACCATATGGCAATGTCAACCTAAAATAAAGCACCCTAAACCCTTCACCCAAAATAAAGCAAAGCTCCCTTGACCATAAAATAACAGTCATGTCCTTCCCCTGTCATGTCCTTCCTCTGTCCTGTCCTTCCCCTGTCTTGTCCTTCCTCTGTCCTGTCCTTCCCCTGTCTTGTCCTTCCCCTGTCATGTCCTTCCTCTGTCCTGTCCTTCCCCTGTCTTGTCCTTCCTCTGTCCTGTCCTTCCCCTGTCTTGTCCTTCCCCTGTCCTGTCCTTCCCCTGTCCTGTCCTTCCCCTGTCTTGTCCTTCCCCTGTCATGTCCTTCCCCTGTCATGTCCTTCCCCTGTCATGTCCTTCCTCTGTCCTGTCCTTCCCCTGTCTTGTCCTTCCTCTGTCCTGTCCTTCCCCTGTCTTGTCCTTCCCCTGTCATGTCCTTCCCCTGTCCTGTCCTTCCCCTGTCTTGTCCTTCCCCTGTCATGTCCTTCCCCTGTCATGTCCTTCCCCTGTCATGTCCTTCCCCTGTCATGTCCTTCCCCTGTCATGTCCTTCCCCTGTCTTGTCCTTTCCCTGTCCTGTCCTTCCCCTGTCTTGTCCATCCCCTGTCCTGTCCTTCCCCTGTCATGTCCTTCCCCTGTCATGTCCTTCCTCTGTCCTGTCCTTCCCCTGTCTTGTCCTTCCTCTGTCCTGTCCTTCCCCTGTCTTGTCCTTCCCCTGTCATGTCCTTCCTCTGTCCTGTCCTTCCCCTGTCTTGTCCTTCCTCTGTCCTGTCCTTCCCCTGTCTTGTCCTTCCCCTGTCCTGTCCTTCCCCTGTCCTGTCCTTCCCCTGTCTTGTCCTTCCCCTGTCTTGTCCTTCCCCTGTCATGTCCTTCCTCTGTCCTGTCCTTCCCCTGTCTTGTCCTTCCCCTGTCATGTCCTTCCCCTGTCCTGTCCTACCCCTGTCCTGTCCTTCCCCTGTCCTGTCCTTCCCCTGTCCTGTCCTTCCTCTGTCCTGTCCTTCCCCTGTCCTGTCCCTCCCCTGTCCTGTCCTTCCCCTGTCCTGTCCTTCCCCTGTCTTGTCCTTCCCCTGTCCTGTCCTTCCCCTGTCATGTCCTTCCCCTGTCATGTCCTTCCCCTGTTCTGTCCTTCCCCTGTCTTGTCCTTCCCCTGTCCTGTCCTTCCCCTGTCCTGTCCTTCCCCTGTCCTGTCCTTCCCCTGTCCTGTCCTTCCCCTGTCCTGTCCTTCCCCTGTCCTGTCCTTCCCCTGTCCTGTCCTTCCCCTGTCCTGTCCTTCCCCTGTCCTGCCCTTCCCCTGTACTGTCCTTCCCCTGTCATGTCCTTCCCTGTCCTGTCCTACCCCTGTCCTGTCCTGTCCTTCCCCTGTCCTGTCCTTCCCCTGTCCTGTCCTTCCCCTGTCATGTCCTTCCCCTGTCCTGTCCTACCCCTGTCCTGTCCTGTCTTTCCCCTATCCTGTCCTCCCCCTGTCCTTCCCCTGTCCTGTCCTACCCCTGTCCTGTCCTGTCTTTCCCCTGTCATGTCCTTCCCCTGTCCTGTCCTTCCCCTGTCCTGTCCTTCCCTGTCATGTCATGTCCTTCCCCTGTCCTGTCCTTCCCCTGTCCTGTCCTACCCCTGTCCTGTCCTGCAATTGCACTGTCCTTCCCCTGTACTGTCCTTCCCCTGTACTGTCCTTCCCCTGTCATGTCCTTCCCCTGTCCTGTCCTTACCTTGTACTATCCTTCCCCTGTACTGTCCTCCCATTGCCCTGTCCTTCCCCTGTCCTGTCCTTCCCCTGTCCTGTCCTTCCCCTGTCCTGTCCTTCCCCTATCATGTCCTTCCCCTGTCCTGTCCTTCCCCCGTACTATCCTTCCTCTGTACTGTCCTTCCCCTGTACTGTCCTTCCCCTGTTCTGTCCGTCCCCTGTCCTGTCCTTCCCCTGTTCTGTCCTTCCCCTGTCCTGTCCTTCCCCTGTCCTGTCCTTCCCCTCTCCTGTCCTTCCCCTGTCATGTCCTTCCTCTGTCCTGTCCTTCCCCTGTCCTGTCCTTCCCCTGTCATGTCCTCCCCTGTCCTGTCCTTCCCCTGTCTTGCCCTTCCCCTGTCCTGACCTGTCCTTCCCCTGTCCTGCCCTTCCCCTGTACTGTCCTTCCCCTGTCCTGTCCTCCCATTGCACTGTCCTTCCCCGGTACTGTCCTTCCCCTGTACTGTACTACCCCTGTCCTGTCCTGTCCTTCCCCTGTCATGTCCTTCCCCTGTACTGTCCTTCCCCTGTACTGTCCTTCCCATGTACTGTCCTTCCCATGTACTGTCCTTCCCATGTACTGTCCTTCCCCTGTACTGTCCTTCCCATGTACTGTCCTTCCCCCGTACTGTCCTTCCCCTGTACTGTCCTTCCCCTGTACTGTCCTTCCCCTGTACTGTCCTTCCCATGTACTGTCCTTCCCATGTACTGTCCTTCCCCTGTCCTGTCCTTCCCCTGTCCTGTCCTTCCCCTGTCCTGTCCTTCCTCTGTCCTGTCCTTCCCCTGTCTTGTCCTTCCCCTGTCATGTCCTTCCCCTGTCCTGTCCTTCCTCTGTCATGTCCTTCCCCTGTCATGTCCTTCCCCTGTCATGTCCTACCCCTGTCATGTCCTTCCCCTGTCCTGTCCTTCCCCTGTCCTGCCCTTCCCCTGTCATGTCCTTCCCCTGTCATGTCCTTCCCTGTCCTGTCCTACCCCTGTCCTGTCCTGTCTTTCCCCTGTCATGTCCTTCCCCTGTCCTGCCCTTCCCCTGTCCTGTCCTTCCCCTGTCCTGTCCTTCCCCTGTCCTGTCCTTCCCCTGTCCTGCCCTTCCCCTGTCATGTCCTTCCCCTGTCATGTCCTTCCCTGTCCTGTCCTACCCCTGTCCTGTCCTGTCTTTCCCCTGTCCTGTCCTTCCCCTGTCCTGTCTTTCCCCTGTACTGTCCTTCCCCTGTCCTGTCCTTCCCCTGTCCTGTCCTTTCCCTGTCCTGTCCTTCCCCTGTACTGTCCCTCCTCTATACTGTCCTTCCCATGTACTGTCCTTCCCATGTACTGTCCTTCCCCTGTACTGTCCTTCCCCCGTACTGTCCTTCCCCTGTACTGTCCTTCCCCGGTACTGTCCTTCCCCTGTACTGTCCTTCCCTGTACTGTCCTTCCCCTGTACTGTCCTTCCCCTGTCATGTCCTTCCCCTGTCATGTCCTTCCCCTGTCATGTCCTTCCCCTGTCATGTCCTTCCCCTGTCTTGTCCTTCCTCTGTCCTGTCCTTCCCCTGTCTTGTCCTTCCCCTGTCATGTCCTTCCTCTGTCCTGTCCTTCCCCTGTCTTGTCCTTCCTCTGTCCTGTCCTTCCCCTGTCTTGTCCTTCCCCTGTCCTGTCCTTCCCCTGTCCTGTCCTTCCCCTGTCTTGTCCTTCCCCTGTCTTGTCCTTCCCCTGTCATGTCCTTCCTCTGTCCTGTCCTTCCCCTGTCTTGTCCTTCCCCTGTCATGTCCTTCCCCTGTCCTGTCCTTCCCCTGTCCTGTCCTTCCCCTGTCCTGTCCTTCCCCTGTCCTGTCCTTCCTCTGTCCTGTCCTTCCCCTGTCCTGTCCCTCCCCTGTCCTGTCCTTCCCCTGTCCTGTCCTTCCCCTGTCTTGTCCTTCCCCTGTCCTGTCCTTCCCCTGTCATGTCCTTCCCCTGTCATGTCCTTCCCCTGTTCTGTCCTTCCCCTGTCTTGTCCTTCCCCTGTCCTGTCCTTCCCCTGTCATGTCCTTCCTCTGTCCTGTCCTTCCCCTGTCCTGTCCTTCCCCTGTCCTGTCCTTCCCCTGTCCTGTCCTTCCCCTGTCCTGTCCTTCCCCTGTCCTGTCCTTCCCCTGTCCTGCCCTTCCCCTGTACTGTCCTTCCCCTGTCATGTCCTTCCCTGTCCTGTCCTACCCCTGTCCTGTCCTGTCCTTCCCCTGTCCTGTCCTTCCCCTGTCCTGTCCTTCCCCTGTCATGTCCTTCCCCTGTCCTGTCCTACCCCTGTCCTGTCCTGTCTTTCCCCTATCCTGTCCTCCCCCTGTCCTTCCCCTGTCCTGTCCTACCCCTGTCCTGTCCTGTCTTTCCCCTGTCATGTCCTTCCCCTGTCCTGTCCTTCCCCTGTCCTGTCCTTCCCTGTCATGTCATGTCCTTCCCCTGTCCTGTCCTTCCCCTGTCCTGTCCTACCCCTGTCCTGTCCTGCAATTGCACTGTCCTTCCCCTGTACTGTCCTTCCCCTGTACTGTCCTTCCCCTGTCATGTCCTTCCCCTGTCCTGTCCTTACCTTGTACTATCCTTCCCCTGTACTGTCCTCCCATTGCCCTGTCCTTCCCCTGTCCTGTCCTTCCCCTGTCCTGTCCTTCCCCTGTCCTGTCCTTCCCCTATCATGTCCTTCCCCTGTCCTGTCCTTCCCCCGTACTATCCTTCCTCTGTACTGTCCTTCCCCTGTACTGTCCTTCCCCTGTTCTGTCCGTCCCCTGTCCTGTCCTTCCCCTGTTCTGTCCTTCCCCTGTCCTGTCCTTCCCCTGTCCTGTCCTTCCCCTCTCCTGTCCTTCCCCTGTCATGTCCTTCCTCTGTCCTGTCCTTCCCCTGTCCTGTCCTTCCCCTGTCATGTCCTCCCCTGTCCTGTCCTTCCCCTGTCTTGCCCTTCCCCTGTCCTGACCTGTCCTTCCCCTGTCCTGCCCTTCCCCTGTACTGTCCTTCCCCTGTCCTGTCCTCCCATTGCACTGTCCTTCCCCGGTACTGTCCTTCCCCTGTACTGTACTACCCCTGTCCTGTCCTGTCCTTCCCCTGTCATGTCCTTCCCCTGTACTGTCCTTCCCCTGTACTGTCCTTCCCATGTACTGTCCTTCCCATGTACTGTCCTTCCCATGTACTGTCCTTCCCCTGTACTGTCCTTCCCCTGTACTGTCCTTCCCCCGTACTGTCCTTCCCCTGTACTGTCCTTCCCCTGTACTGTCCTTCCCCTGTACTGTCCTTCCCATGTACTGTCCTTCCCATGTACTGTCCTTCCCCTGTCCTGTCCTTCCCCTGTCCTGTCCTTCCCCTGTCCTGTACTTCCTCTGTCCTGTCCTTCCCCTGTCTTGTCCTTCCCCTGTCATGTCCTTCCCCTGTCCTGTCCTTCCTCTGTCATGTCCTTCCCCTGTCATGTCCTTCCCCTGTCATGTCCTACCCCTGTCATGTCCTTCCCCTGTCCTGTCCTTCCCCTGTCCTGCCCTTCCCCTGTCATGTCCTTCCCCTGTCATGTCCTTCCCTGTCCTGTCCTACCCCTGTCCTGTCCTGTCTTTCCCCTGTCATGTCCTTCCCCTGTCCTGCCCTTCCCCTGTCCTGTCCTTCCCCTGTCCTGTCCTTCCCCTGTCCTGTCCTTCCCCTGTCCTGCCCTGCCCCTGTCATGTCCTTCCCCTGTCATGTCCTTCCCTGTCCTGTCCTACCCCTGTCCTGTCCTGTCTTTCCCCTGTCCTGTCCTTCCCCTGTCCTGTCTTTCCCCTGTACTGTCCTTCCCCTGTCCTGTCCTTCCCCTGTCCTGTCCTTCCCCTGTCCTGTCCTTCCCCTGTACTGTCCTTCCTCTATACTGTCCTTCCCATGTACTGTCCTTCCCATGTACTGTCCTTCCCCTGTACTGTCCTTCCCCCGTACTGTCCTTCCCCTGTACTGTCCTTCCCCGGTACTGTCCTTCCCCTGTACTGTCCTTCCCTGTACTGTCCTTCCCCTGTACTGTCCTTCCCCTGTCATGTCCTTCCCCTGTCATGTCCTTCCCCTGTCATGTCCTTCCCCTGTCATGTCCTTCCCCTGTCATGTCCTTCCCCTGTCTTGTCCTTCCCCTGTCATGTCCTTCCCCTGTCCTGTCCTTCCCCTGTCATGTCCTTCCTCTGTCCTGTCCTTCCCCTGTCTTGTCCTTCCTCTGTCCTGTCCTTCCCCTGTCTTGTCCTTCCCCTGTCATGTCCTTCCCCTGTCCTGTCCTTCCCCTGTCTTGTCCTTCCCCTGTCATGTCCTTCCTCTGTCCTGTCCTTCCCCTGTCTTGTCCTTCCCCTGTCATGTCCTTCCCCTGTCCTGTCCTTCCCCTGTCCTGTCCTTCCCCTGTCCTGTCCTTCCCCTGTCCTGTCCTTCCCCTGTCCTGTCCTTCCCCTGTCCTGTCCTTCCCCTGTCCTGTCCTTCCCCTGTCCTGTCCTTCCCCTGTCTTGTCCTTCCCCTGTCCTGTCCTTCCCCTGTCATGTCCTTCCCCTGTCATGTCCTTCCCCTGTTCTGTCCTTCCCCTGTCTTGTCCTTCCCCTGTCCTGTCCTTCCCCTGTCCTGTCCTTCCCCTGTCCTGTCCTTCCCCTGTCCTGTCCTTCCCCTGTCCTGTCCTTCCCCTGTCCTGTCCTTCCCCTGTCCTGTCCTTCCCCTGTCCTGTCCTTCCCCTGTCCTGCCCTTCCCCTGTACTGTCCTTCCCCTGTCATGTCCTTCCCTGTCCTGTCCTACCCCTGTCCTGTCCTGTCCTTCCCCTGTCCTGTCCTTCCCCTGTCCTGTCCTTCCCCTGTCCTGTCCTTCCCCTGTCCTGTCCTACCCCTGTCCTGTCCTGTCTTTCCCCTATCCTGTCCTCCCCCTGTCCTTCCCCTGTCCTGTCCTACCCCTGTCCTGTCCTGTCTTTCCCCTGTCATGTCCTTCCCCTGTCCTGTCCTTCCCCTGTCCTGTCCTTCCCTGTCATGTCATGTCCTTCCCCTGTCCTGTCCTTCCCCTGTCCTGTCCTACCCCTGTCCTGTCCTGCAATTGCACTGTCCTTCCCCTGTACTGTCCTTCCCCTGTACTGTCCTTCCCCTGTCATGTCCTTCCCCTGTCCTGTCCTTACCTTGTACTATCCTTCCCCTGTACTGTCCTCCCATTGCCCTGTCCTTCCCCTGTCCTGTCCTTCCCCTGTCCTGTCCTTCCCCTGTCCTGTCCTTCCCCTGTCCTGTCCTTCCCCTGTCCTGTCCTTCCCCCGTACTATCCTTCCCCTGTACTGTCCTTCCCCTGTACTGTCCTTCCCCTGTTCTGTCCGTCCCCTGTCCTGTCCTTCCCCTGTTCTGTCCTTCCCCTGTCCTGTCCTTCCCCTGTCCTGTCCTTCCCCTCTCCTGTCCTTCCCCTGTCATGTCCTTCCTCTGTCCTGTCCTTCCCCTGTCCTGTCCTTCCCCTGTCCTATCCTCCCCTGTCCTGTCCTTCCCCTGTCTTGCCCTTCCCCTGTCCTGACCTGTCCTTCCCCTGTCCTGCCCTTCCCCTGTACTGTCCTTCCCCTGTCCTGTCCTCCCATTGCACTGTCCTTCCCCGGTACTGTCCTTCCCCTGTACTGTACTACCCCTGTCCTGTCCTGTCCTTCCCCTGTCATGTCCTTCCCCTGTACTGTCCTTCCCCTGTACTGTCCTTCCCATGTACTGTCCTTCCCATGTACTGTCCTTCCCATGTACTGTCCTTCCCCTGTACTGTCCTTCCCATGTACTGTCCTTCCCCCGTACTGTCCTTCCCCTGTACTGTCCTTCCCCTGTACTGTCCTTCCCCTGTACTGTCCTTCCCATGTACTGTCCTTCCCATGTACTGTCCTTCCCCTGTCCTGTCCTTCCCCTGTCCTGTCCTTCCCCTGTCCTGTCCTTCCCCTGTCTTGTCCTTCCCCTGTCATGTCCTTCCCCTGTCCTGTCCTTCCTCTGTCATGTCCTTCCCCTGTCATGTCCTTCCCCTGTCATGTCCTACCCCTGTCATGTCCTTCCCCTGTCCTGTCCTTCCCCTGTCCTGCCCTTCCCCTGTCATGTCCTTCCCCTGTCATGTCCTTCCCTGTCCTGTCCTACCCCTGTCCTGTCCTGGCTTTCCCCTGTCATGTCCTTCCCCTGTCCTGCCCTTCCCCTGTCCTGTCCTTCCCCTGTCCTGTCCTTCCCCTGTCCTGTCCTTCCCCTGTCCTGCCCTGCCCCTGTCATGTCCTTCCCCTGTCATGTCCTTCCCTGTCCTGTCCTACCCCTGTCCTGTCCTGTCTTTCCCCTGTCCTGTCCTTCCCCTGTCCTGTCCTTCCCATGTACTGTCCTTCCCCTGTCCTGTCCTTCCCCTGTCCTGTCCTTCCCCTGTCCTGTCCTTCCCCTGTACTGTCCTTCCTCTGTACTGTCCTTCCCATGTACTGTCCTTCCCATGTACTGTCCTTCCCCTGTACTGTCCTTCCCCTGTACTGTCCTTCCCCTGTACTGTCCTTCCCCGGTACTGTCCTTCCCCTGTACTGTCCTTCCCTGTACTGTCCTTCCCCTGTACTGTCCTTCCCCTCGTGCGGCTTACCAGATGGCTAAAGCATGCCTTGCAATTACAAATGGTCCACGCGTAACCAGGGAACCTTCAACAGGCAAGAAACAATATATGAGAAACCAGAGCAGTATGTGGACAGGCAGGAGGCGCCCTTCACAGGCCCCCATCGACATCCGAGCGTAGACGTCAGGAGCTCCAACAGGCAATAAGACAGAAAGAACACAAACAACGCCACAACAATATATTCAGGGTTGGGTACTGAACGGTCAAGACGGTCGGCCGCACTATCTCGGTGTTGCGGGAATTTTACGGTTCTTCAGTCAAAATATTACTGTTTTTTTGTGTAACAGACTGTCGTACATTACACCCGCGCCCCTTTTGCTGCGTCAGATTCCAACGGTGATCCTGTTGAATGTAGCAAGGCAGATCAAGGGGGACAGAAGAGAGGCACTTGCGCATGCCCCCCTTTCAAAAACCCAGGAAGTCGGACGGATTGAATTTAAAAAACCTGCCGACTGTGGGCAACTAAAACACTCCGATATAAATCAGGGCAAATCAAGGACGACAGACCAGACAGGCACAACTTGCTCATACCTCTAATTAAAAATGCAAGTAATTCCAGCCTCGTTGTTTGTGAAGCATGTTTCAATTGAATAACCAGGAGTACAATTATATTAAAACGAATGGTTCAGGGCAGTTCAATGGCAGGCTTGAAATACCTGCGCATGCCCCCTCCCCTGAGAATTCAAGCCTCCTTGCCAGACAAGATTCAATTACAAAACATGCTCCAAGGGTGTGAGGTGGTGGGCGAGATTGAATTAAGTGTTGGAGACGGTGGGCGAAATTGAATTACGAGTCAAGAGGTGGTGGGCGAAATTGATTTAAGAATTGATGGGTGGTGGGCGAAATTAAATTAAGAGTCAAGAGGTGGTGGGAGAAATTGAATAAAGAGTCAAGAGGTGGTGGGCGAAATTGAATTAAGAGTTCAAGAGTGGTGGGCGAAATTGAATTACGAGTTAATGGGTGGTGGGCGAAATTGAATTAAGAGTTTGAGGTGGTGGGTGAAAATGAATTAAGAGTGAAGAGGTAGTGGGCGAAATTGGAGTGAGAGTTAAGAGGTAGCGGGCGAAATTGAAGTAAGAGCTCGAGGTGGTGGGCAAATTGAATTACGAGTTCGAGGTGGTGGGGAAAATGGATCCAAGGGTGTGAGGTGGTGGGCGAATCTGATTCGACAGTCGACACCAATGCATCTATCTATCTGCCCCTGGCCAGCATTGCACCCCCTGATGTGTTTCCAGCCCTCAAACCACTCCTCTGCCTCTTCTTCACCTTCTTTGGTGGTGGGTGAATATGATTCAACACCAATGCACCTCTCTATGTGCCCCTGGCCAACATTGCAAATTCAGAAACCCCGACAAGCTTTTGCCCAGCCTGTGCCCCCCCCCCCGCAACCCATATGTCACCAGCTGTCTCTTCGGGAAGGGGTTTGCCAATTCGCCATCAAAAAGGGCCTCCGACCCAATCTCCCCAGCGACGGCCCCGGCTTCCCTCCCTGCCGTCCCCCATTACTCACCAGCTATGCTCGGTCTCTGGGTGCCCCTGATACACCACGCCTGTGACGGTGGTGAAGGTGGCCATATCATGCACAAACCTAAACGGGTGTAGGGCATGCGGGTATAGGATAAGGGTGAGGGTTTGGGTAAGGATTAGGGTTAAGGCACAGAATTTAGGGTCCAGGTTCCAGAAATCCCACCTTCAACCCATGACGGGGATGAAGGTGGCCATATCATGCACAAACCTAAGTGAGTGTGGGAAAGGGTGAGCGGGTGTAGGGTAACGGGTTATGAGGGTTTGACAATATAACCTTTTAACCCGTGAGCGGATGAAGGGTTGAGATTTTAGGAAATTCAAACTTTGATTCGTGACGGTGTCACAGTTGAACATCCAGGGTGTTATGTTGAATTAAGTGAAAAGCAGGAAATAATTTCAACACTCAGTTCCTACTTTCCACTTTCCACTAGAATTTGCTACGCTTTCTGGAGACCGTGATAACTTGGTGGAGGGCCGAGGTGGGGCCCTCACATTTGTGTGAGAGGCAAAACAAGTGTTGGTGACCAGACGTAGTAAATTCTCCCAACACGTTACAGTGGGCCCCTAAACCCTCAAAACCGAACCCCTCACCCCTGAACCACCTCAACCGCCTTCACCACCTCACCCCTGTGGATTCACATACGCACTGCTGACTCCTTCCTCGGTCATGACCAGGGCGTCGCCCGGCCGCGCCAGTCCCGCGTGGCAGGCCCTGCATCGTATGTTGCCCAGCGCCTGTAGCAGGTCCAACTCCATGCGCAGCCGCTGGGAGCTACTGCCACACTGCAAAAGAGCCACCCTGTGGCCGGGGAAGATAGGGGGGGGTCACTGGGTCTGTAGCCGGGGCAGTAACAGGTTGGGGGGGGTGGGGGGTAGGGACGTGGGGGGCAGGGAGGTGGGGGGTAGGGAGGTGGGGGGCAGGGAGGTGGGGGGTAGGGAGGTGAGGGGAGGGAGGTGGGGGGTAGGGAGGTGAGGGGCAGGGAGGTGGGGGGTAGGGAGGTGAGGGGAGGGAGGTGGGGGGTAGGGAGGTGGGGGTAGGGAGGTGAGGGGCAGGGAGGTGGGGGGCAGAGAGGTGGGGGGCAGGGAGGTGGGGGGCAGGGAGGTGGGGGGTAGGGAGGTGAGGGGCAGAGAGGTGGGGGGCAGGGAGGTGGGGGGCGGGGAGGTGGGGGGCAGGGAGGTGGGGGGCAGGGAGGTGAGGGGCAGGGAGGTGGGGGGCAGGGAGGTGGGGGGCAGGGAGGTGAGGGGCAGGGAGGTGGGGGGCAGGGAGGTGGGGGGCAGGGAGGTGGGGGGCAGGGAGGTGGGGGGCAGGGAGGTGGGGGGTAGGGAGGTGGGGGGCAGGGAGGTGGGGGGCAGGGAGGTGGGGGGCAGGGAGGTGGGGGGCAGGGAGGTGGGGGGCAGGGAGGTGGGGGGCAGGGAGGTGGGGGGCAGGGAGGTGGGGGGCAGGGAGGTGGGGGGCAGGGAGGTGGGGGGCAGGGAGGTGAGGGGCAGGGAGGTGGGGGGCAGGGAGGTGGGGGGCAGGGAGGTGAAGGGCAGGGAGGTGGGGGGCAGGGAGGTGGGGGGCAGGGAGATGGAGGGTAGGGAGGTGGGGGGCAGGGACGTGAGGGGCCGGGAGGTGGGGGGCAGGGAGGTGAGGGGCGGGGAGGTGGGGGGCAGGGAGGTGGGGGGTAGGGAGGTGGGGGGTAGGGAGGTGGGGGGCAGGGACGTGAGGGGCTGGGAGGTGGGGGGTAGGGAGGTGGGGGGTAGGGAGGTGGGGGGCAGGAGGTGAGGGGCAGGGAGGTGGGGGGCAGGGAGGTGGGGGGTAGGGAGGTGGGGGGCAGGGACGTGAGGGGCAGGGAGGTGGGGGGCAGGGAGGTGGGGGGCAGGGAGGTGAGGGGCAGGGAGGTGGGGGGCAGGGAGGTGGGGGGCAGTAGGAGCTGTTCTGACACTGCAAGAGAGCCACCCTGTGGCCGGGGAAGAGGGGGGTCTGTAGCCACAGCAGTAACAGGTTGAGGGGGGTGGGGGCAGGGAGGTGGGGGGCAGGGGGAGCTGCTGCCTCACTGCAAGACAGCCATCCTGTGGGGGAGCAATGCCACAGCAGCAGGTTTGGTCAGCAGTACATACAGGGGGGGGGGGGGGGGCGAGGGGGGCGGCAGGGGGGGTCAGCAGTACATACAGGGGGGGGGGGGGGGGGCGGGGGGGCGGCAGGGTGGGTCAGCAGTACATGCAGGGGGGGGGGGTAAGAGGTGTCCATCAACAGTATCAGCCGCTGAGTGGGGGGCGGGAGTGATCATGCCAAGCTGCGGCTGATACGGGGGGAGGTACCCACACAGCAGCAGGGTTGGAGGGGGGCTACAGCAGATTTTTGGGGCAGCAAGGTGAGTTAGCAGCAGCAAAATAGGGGAAGGGGGTGGGGGGCTGTCTGCCCTCGTCAGCAGGTTGGCCGCCAGCCAGTGCGGCAGCTCCAGCGGCCCACCGTACCTCCACTAGCAGCCTGCCTGCTCTCTGTCAGCCCCCGCTCCTTTCGCAACCCACATGGCAACCCCCTAGCACCTGCTGTCCCCTGCGGCAGTTAAGCTGCCACCCAGCGCGGCAGCTCCAGCGGCCTGCTTTGCACCCACACCCCACTCAACTGCCCCCTAACACCTACCTGGTATCTGTCCCCAGAGGCAGGTTGGCCGCCAGCCAGTAAGACAGCTCCAGAGGCCCGCCGGAGAACCGCCCGGCGGCCGGCAGCACCGCACCGCACAGCCTCCCTGCACGCTCTGCCAGCCACCTGAGACAAGGGTGTGCAGGACAGGTGGAGGGGGGAGGATCTAGGGTCCAGAGTCCTTTAGGTGGGCTTAAGGATTCAGGGTTCAGAGTTTCAGACAACAGCGCCTGCCGAGGCAGAAGGATTGTGCAGGGCGGGACCGATGAAGGCCTAGGGTTAGGGTTAAGGTTTAGAGTTAGGTGTATGGTTAGGGTTTAGGGTTCAGGTTTAGGGTTAAGGGGTCAGGTTAAGGGTTATAGGGTTTAGGGTTAGGGTTCAGGTTTAGGGTTCCGGTGTAGTGGTTCAGGTTAAGGATAGCAATGGCAGCTTAGGACTACCTTAACCAATACATGCTAAGGGTATAGGGTTTAGGGTCGGATTTGCCCCGCTGCCTGCATGGGTGCATCTACGCAGCAGGCTGCCCAGGCGGGCCAGTGAACGCGTCCGACCCACAGCGGCGCGGGTTTAAGGTTAATACTTAATTTGCCCTGCTTGCGGCGCAGGTTGCGGTTTTAAGGTTAAGGTTTTATATTTGGAATTTCCCTTCTGGCGGCGTGGGTTCAGAGCTTTCATAGCTGGATTTGGTTAAGGTTCATAGTTTGATTCGTTTTGCTAGTGGCGCGCTTCTAGGGTTCATGGTTTTATTCTTGGCCCTCGTGACAGTGCGGGTTTAGGGTTGACAGTTTCGTTTGCCTAACTGGCGGCGCGAGTTCAGGGTTTAAGATAATAGCAGCGTGGGCAGATCTCACGTCTGTGTAGCGGTTTAAGGGTTAAGGTTTCAAGGGTTACGGGTTAAGGGTTAAGAGTTAAGGGTTAAGGGTTAAGGGTTAAGGGTTAAGGGTTAAGGGTTAAGGGTTAAGGGTTAAGGGTTAAGGGTTAAGGGTTAAGGGTTAAGGGTTAAGGGTTAAGGGTTAAGGGTTAAGGGTTAAGGGTTAAGGGTTAAGGGTTAAGGGTTAAGGGTTAAGGGTTAAGGGTTAAGGGTTTAAGGTTCAGGGTTAAGCAGGATTTTGTTACCAGCAGCATGGGTGCACCCTGCGTCTGTGTAGCGGGCCGCCCAGGAAGGCCAGTGTGTGCGGCTGTCCTGCACTGGCGCAGGTTAAGGTTGAATGGTTTGATTTGCCCTGCTGACAGCGTGGGTTTAGGGTTGATATTTTGATTCACCCTGCTAAAATCACGGGGTTGGTGTATTTTGTTGGATTGACCCTGCTGGCGGAGCGCAAAAAGGGTGTTTTATTCGATTGCTTGTCACTAGCTGCGTGGGCGCACCTTGCGTCTGTGTAGCGGGCGGCCCAGGCGGGCCAGTGAGCGCGTCCGTCCCGCAACGGCGCAGGCAGGCGGGACACGTCACCGTCAGGCAGTACACGTACCCACATGCCATGGTTAGAAGCCTGTCAGGGCAAGGAGGAGGAGGGCAAGGGGTGAGGGAGGGGGGGGGTTAACTTGCAAGTTTTTATACTTCAGAATCTGCAGTTCTCAGCTCCCAAACCCTTACATCAGTACGAAAGGTAACCCTGCCGTACTTTTTTAAGCCACCTTTGTAAGCGAATGTCCCTCTCCTTTCCTAGTCCCATTTCCCTTTTTGAAGGTTTGGGTGCCCACCATATACGTACACACCTCACACCGTCCACACACCCCCACCATCCACTCACACACACCATCCACTCACACACACCATCCACCCACCCCCACTATCTACTCACACATCTCACACCGTCCACCCACCCCTACCATCCACTCACCCCACCATACACGCACCCACACAATCCACTCACCCCCACCGTCCACTCACCCCCACCATCCACTCACCCACACCATCCACTCACCCACACCATGCACTCACCCCCACTATCTACTCACACACCTCACACCGTCCACTCACTCACACACACACCACGCTCCACTTACTGCACACACAATCTACATGTGTTCACTCATCTATGTAGCGGTTTAGGGTGAAGGGTTTAACAGGATTTTTGCGGGTTTTTGTGGCTAGCACCATGGGTACGCCCCGTGCCTGTGTAGCAGTTTAGGGTTTGGGGTTTGCCGCACCCCCACTACCAGGGCCTCCATCCTCCACACACACTCCATTCACCACATACAACTAACAGACACTCAAATCAGGATCCTAAGAAAAGGATCCTAGGAGTCCCGTGCCGCCCCTCCGTTGCCTTTCCAATGAAAGGCATGCGTGTGCCCCCACACAGTCCCCTCCCTCCCTCCCTCACCACAGGATCACAGACCTCCTGTGCTGCTCCCCTGTCACCAAGGACTCCCCTATCACACACTCCACGCACCACAAATAGCTTAAACACTCACCTCAGACCCCAGGCCTACCGTGCCGTACCATACCGTTGCCAAGGCCCCCCCTCACACACATATTCCACTCACCACACACTCCCCTCCCTCCCTCACCTCAGACCCCAGGCCTACCGTGCCGTACCATACCGTTGCCAAGGCCCCCCCTCACACACATATTCCACTCACCACACACTCCCCTCCCTCCCTCACCTCAGGATCCCAGACCTCCCGTGCCGCTCCCCCGTCACCAAGGCCTCCCCGCAGCCTCAAAGCCCGCTGCCTGCCCCGCACAACAACATAGAGCGAGCCGTCGCCCTGCCTGTAGATCTGTCGGATCTCGGCGGTACAAGCTACCAGATCTAGGAGGGCAGGCGCCTGAGCGGCGGCGGCGCCGGCATCAGCGGGGAAGCCGCGGGGAGGGGTGTGAATTCGGAAGTGGCTGTGGGGATGTCTGCACACCTGTAGAATTGTAGGGTGTAGGGTTATGGGTTCAGGGTTTAGGGTTCAGGGTTCAGGGTTCAGGGTTTAGGGTTTAGGGTTTAGGGTTTAGGGTTTAGGGTTCAGGGTTGAGCACACAAGTTTGGGATGGAACAAAAAGAAGCATGTCATCCTCGCACAAGACCAATATGGAAATAGCTGGAATCTGTGGGTCTAGTTTCTCATGTTGTTGCAGGATTTCAGAGCTAGTTTCAACCTATCCAGCGGGTTGGTGTTGCTCTTGTTGTCGCTCTTGTTGCTGTGACACAGTTGCCGCAACCACTCCCAACAAAGCCTTTTCCAAAAAGGCCAGGCAGAGCGAGAGCTCGGGGGGAACCAGCGTTATGATCCAAAGCATAGTCGATCTAGCCCCTACCGGTCCAGCAGGGTCCAGCTGCTCCTGATGTTGCATCGTTTAGGCAGCAGCTTCACACCCAGCTAAGTACCGTTTTAGGTTTCAGGGTTAAGACGGGCCAAGCAGGTCAGCCAAAGGTTTAAACTTCACCTCGATGCGAAGCCTGAAGCATGACATGATCTGACCTAGGGTGCTGGTGAGGGGTTCAGGGGTTTCCGAATGAAGGTTTTAAACAATCAAAATGCTGTGGCTAGTAGCACGCTGCTATCTTGCTATCTGAGCAGGGACATCGGATATTCTGAAGAGTTCAACACTATTAACTTAAAACCCAAACCCTGCCTGCCCACCCTCCCACCACAGCTATACACACTAACCCTTAACCCTAAACCCTGCCCATCCACCCTCTCACCACAGCCGTACAACCCTAAAACCCTGCCCATCCACCCTCTCACCACAGCTATCAGTCTGGTCATGGGTTCCTGCTGATTCAGAGCCACCTGCAGTAGATGCCGCTCAGCTGGAGTAGATAGCTTGAACGGGAGGGAGCTGCCCGGCATCAGCACAACATCTGCGGACAGGAAGGCAGGCGAGGTAGGTAAGCAGGGCGGGATAGGGGCATCAGAACATCTACACAGATCAGGTAAACAGGCAGGGCGGTAGCTGTGGAGCAACAGCACAAGGTGTACAGACACATGCAGGCAATGCGGGCAGGCAGGGTGGGATAAGGTAAACAGGCGGGGAGGGAGCCGCCGGGCATCAGCACGACAATTGCGGAAATACAGGCAAGTAAGACGGACAGGCAGGGCGGGGCAAGGGCATCAGTATGTACAGACATAGAAGGCAGACAGGCACTCAAGGCATAGGCATCTATAGACATATAAGGCAGGCAGGCAGGCAAGCAAGCAGAGCAACATCTACAGAGACAAAGGCAGGCGGGACAAGAAATCAGGATATGCCGACATGCCCCATGAGTTGCTTTGCCTTGCCTCATACTTGATGGTGTTTGGGGTTGAGGATCTATGCATCTACCAATGATCGATTGCCACTGCCAGTTTCCAGTCGGAAATTAAGAGTTCTTGTCGACAGTTTGCCCTGAGGTCAGCATTAAAATAAATCATTTTTGATGCCTGGGAAGGCAAATCAAATTCACGGTTAACAGCCCGGCCTTCACCACACTAAGAGGAACACACAGGGCAGGACAGGGGCATCAGCAAAACATGCGTGAACAGACAGGCAAACAAGGTAGGCAAACAGGGCAGGACAGGGGCGTCAGCGCAACATGCGTGAACAGACAGGCAAACAAGGTAGGCAAACAGGGCAGGACAGGGGCGTCAGCACAACATGCGTGAACAGACAGGCAAACAAGGTAGGCAAACAGGGCAGGACAGGGGCGTCAGCGCAACATGCGTGAACAGACAGGCAAACAAGGTAGGCAAACAGGGCGGGACAGGGGCATCAGCGCAACATGCGTGAACAGACAGGCAAACAAGGTAGGCAAACAGGGCAGGACAGGGGCGTCAGCGCAACATGCGTGAACAGACAGGCAAACAAGGTAGGCAAACAGGGCAGGACAGGGGCATCAGCGCAACATGCGTGAACAGACAGGCAAACAAGGTAGGCAAACAGGGCAGGACAGGGGCATCAGCGCAACATGCGTGAACAGACAGGCAAACAAGGTAGGCAAACAGGGCGGGACAGGGGCATCAGCGCAACATGCGTGAACAGACAGGCAAACAAGGTAGGCAAACAGGGCGGGACAGGGGCGTCAGCGCAACATGCGTGAACAGACAGGCAAACAAGGTAGGCAAACAGGGCGGGACAGGGGCATCAGCGCAACATGCGTGAACAGACAGGCAAACAAGGTAGGCAAACAGGGCGGGACAGGGGCGTCAGCGCAACATGCGTGAACAGACAGGCAAACAAGGTAGGCAAACAGGGCGGGACAGGGGCATCAGCGCAACATGCGTGAACAGACAAGCAAACAAGGTAGGCAAACAGGGCAGGACAGGGGCATCAGCGCAACATGCGTGAACAGACAAGCAAATAAGGTAGGCAAACAGAGTGGGACAGGGGCGTCGGTATCTAGGGACACAAATCAGTGTTTGTTTTTTCTTGACTCGGCTACATGTCAGCTACATTCCAACCTCTGGCCAGAGGCCCCGTTCGTGGCCAGCCATGCAGCTAAGGCCACCAGCCATGCAGCTTAGGCCACCAGCCATGCAGCTAAGGCCACCAGCCATGCAGCTAAGGCCATCAGCCATGCAGCTTAGGCCACCAGCCATGCAGCTAAGGCCACCAGCCATGCAGCTTAGGCCACCAGCCATGCAGCTAAGGCCACCAGCCATGCAGCTTAGGCCACCAGCCATGCAGCTTAAGCCACCAGCCATGCAGCTTAGGTCACCAGCCATGCAGCTTAGGCCACCAGCCATGCAGCTTAAGCCACCAGCCATGCAGCTAAGGCCACGAGCCATGCAGCTTAGGCCACCAGCCATGCAGCTAAGGCCACCAGCCATGCAGCTTAGGCCACCAGCCATGCAGCTTAGGCCACCAGCCATGCAGCTTAGGCCACTAGCCATGCAGCTTAAGCCACCAGCCATGCAGCTTAGGTCACCAGCCATGCAGCTTAGGCCACCAGCCATGCAGCTTAGGCCACCAGCCGTAGGCCGGTCCAGGTTTGGTCCCAACAAGGCCTTGGGTGGCCGCGGGGCGACCTTTGGAAGGTGAACTAGTAGGCGAGAAAATAAACACTGGTACACAACCAGACCAGACAGGGAGCTGTGATGATTGTGGTGAATTCCAGGATGAATTGTCCGGCACCGACATTCCCCTCAAACGAGCCGCAGGCGCAAAGTATTTAATTATTCGCCAGGTTTTCGGGATTTAATCAGTACCGAGCTACTGCGCTCGGCTCCAAGACCGTGAATAGTTCCATACCCTGTTTCAGTACGAGTCGTGCTCAGTACTGACTGGAAGAATCCCTGGTAGGATGGACCCTCAGTGTGTGCAGACACGCACTCAAATAAGATTGGACAGGCACAAGGCAGAGGGGGAGCCAGTGCTCCTGCTAGTGGGCACCAGACCACCTGTCAGGGGCCGCCACGCGGCCACCACTGGGGCAATTGGGACAAAATCTTGACCGACCTATGGCCGGTGGCACGAGCAGCAGGACGTGCCGTCCCAGGCTCCCACAGCCGTTGGCCGTCATGTAGCTGAATTGTGGCTGAAGCGCGCTAAGAGAAACACTGGTGGGAGCTGCCGGGCGTCAACAGAACATCAGCAGATAGGCGGGCAGACGCTTTTATTTATTTCAGCCCTCTCTATCTACGTATCTACTTCAGCCCTCGCTGTTAATTTATAAACTTGAGCCATCTCTGTTTATATATATTTAACTCAGCCTTCTCTGTTATTGTATATTTAACTCAGCCTATTCTTTCACTTACTGGTTTACTTACTGCAGCCTTCTCTGTTTTTACGTTTTGCACTGCCTCGACCTTTCAAAATTGGCTTTCGGGTGGCTGTATGGAACACGTTGTATCACACACAAACCCACCGGCCCTCACTCATGGGGAGCCCAGGCAGCATGAACAAGCAAAAGGCCCACCAAGCAACCCAAACAACCAACTCCACACGGTTGCTGACCTGGCAGTGATAAGGCTGGCATGAAGTGTGTGGATCCCTCTTCAAGAAGCAAGCAGCCTCCACGTAGCTCCTCAACCTCTGCACAACAAGAGCACAACAAGAGCACTAAGTTAGGAAACTTATTGAAGTTCTGGGTGTTCAACGGGAAAAAGCGCAAGCCAACTACATCATGCACTTTCCCATGCACTTGTCTCCCCCATGCACTTTACCATGCATTTGTTCACCTGCTCCGCGCCCCATGCATTTTCCCACGCACTTGTCCTCCCTGTGTCTTGGCCTCCCCCATGCATTTCCAATTCACTTGTCTCCCCCAAGCCCTTCTCCATGCAATTGTCATCTCCATGCACTTTTCTTCCCCATGCCATGTCTACCTCCTGCACTTCCTCGTGCCCGTGCCTCAAGTACCCCCCCATGCGCCTGTCTACCCCATGCGCCTATCAAACCCATAGACTTGTACCCCCAAGCCCTTGTCTTCCCCATGTAGCATGTGGCACCTTACCGCCGAGGTACTCATGTCGCGCCGCGATAGCAGGATCAAACTGTTGCTGTGCCCTAGTAGCAGGCTCATGCATCCGCTCCTGCGCTATGGTGGGATCAAGCTGCTGCTCCTGCGCCGCGATAGCAGGTTCAAGCTGACGAGCCTGCTCAATATTTGGTTCAAATTGCCGTGGCATCGCAACACCGGTAGCAGGATCTGATTGCTGCTGTGCCACAACAGCAGGATCTAAATGCCGTCGCGCCACAGCATCAACATCTAATACCGGTAGCTGTTGCCCCGTGATAGCAGGATCTAGCTGCTGTTGTGCGACAGCGGGATCTAGCTGCCGCTGCTCCTGCGCTGCCTCTGGCGCGTGGGCACCTGACAGGGCAGGACAACAGCAATACAGGTTTTCAGCAAAAGTCAGCCACACCTCGGCATTATCTCTATGCGGTGGTCCGGTGCTTTCGAATATTTAAAGATACAGATCTTCTAGGTTGAAGATCGGAATATTTAAATATTTGAATATCCATGAATTACTACTTCAGTTTGACAGTTTGAAACAAAGGCGCACACTGTAAGGAAGAAGAACAGAGGGACATGCACGCACTTGGCATGGAGCACAAGGCAGTTTAAATTATTAACATAATTTAGGGGGTCTTTGGGTGGTTTGAATGCTGCAATATCTTGCACCAGCTTACCATACCCTGGTAGGTTCATTTTCGTCTTAGGCATGGAGGGGATATAATTTCCGCCATGCATGGTCTGCAGGAATGGTTGCAAGATTGAAGGACAGGAAAGGAGACCACATGGTATGTAGATGAACGGCACCGTTTGCTTCTTTGCAAGGAGGCGGTGGCATGCGAGCGCCATCTTGCCCCCCCCCTCCCCTATGTGCATGCATGCATGGCGAAGGCATGCCGGCACTTTCGTTCAGACTGGGCGGAGCTTGAAAACGGCGCACGGAAGCACTACCTGCTGCTCTTCTCCCCTCTGCCTCGCCCTGCATTTCCGCAATATTTTCTCCCGTGCCCTACCGGTGCCCGCGTCGTCGTCGGTTGTGTCGACGTGTCGCGCGTCCGACATGGCGTTGCCTCCTTTAATCGTTTGATTCCGGGATCTCGTTGCGCAACGCAATGGTCGGCAACCCGACGAAGAAAAGGAGCGCACAGTTCAGATGGGACCCGGGGAATCAGGGCACGGCGATTTTGCCCAACAATCCGCCGTGTATTTTAAATAGGTGGCGGGGATCTGGTAAAGACACCAAAGAAAGATTTAAAGAGTACCCACGCCAATCGCCAACGCGACTCCCGCTCCCGGGCTTGCATGATGTGAACGTTGAACAGGTGTGGACATATCCAACATGACATCAAGGGGACCTGAATACCTCATCCTTCATGAATTATCTTCATACGACAGTTGCCAGTGGCTCCTCCTCTTTATCCTCACTTTTGTGAGTGACGCATGCCAGCTGCCGACGGCCCCTACCACAGTTGATTTATGTAGGGTTTCACAGCTACAACATTTCAGGTTCGACCTGACCTATGGCCAGCAGAACTTGCTGTACTGCGCCATGTTGCTTGTTCCACCCACCATGGGCTGATCCAGGTTCTGTGCAAATCGTCCGAGTCAGTGGTGGCCGCCCGGCAGCCCTTTGGGGTCAGGTGCGCACTAAAAGACAACACAGGCTGGCACCTCTGTTACAGTATGGGCAGCGCCTCGGTGCAACACGAACGTGAAGTCCAGCAAAGCAAAAATTTGACAGGTGGTCGAAAACCGGTTAGAGCCCAAGATGAACAAGGGCAGTGAGCGGACAAACAGTCCGCCTGCCCTGGGCAAGCAACCAATACCAAACCACGGACAAGCGGCGTGAGAATTTATATCAGGTGCGCACCTATCAGGAGATTGACCCCTTTCACATCATATGATGCACACACCTCCTAGGAACTGGTGGATCATGCGGAGGGCACCAAAGCCATGTTAATCAGTAACCACTGGACATGATGCTCAGCCTGTTCATCGCACGGGCTGTTCAGTGCTCCAGTGTTTATGCATTCCTGCGGAGCATCACTGAGGGCTGGCTTGCTTTTCATGTGCACTGGTATCCAGGGTTTCTGCCTGTCTAGAACGGTGCAAACCCGCTGGGCCCTGCTGAGCGCTCGGCCTCGGGGGCTGGTAGGGAATGACAAAGCTCAATTCCAGCTACCATGCACAGCCAGGACCATGGTGCAGCCATGCCACCCTCCTATGTGAGGGGGCAGGAACATGACGCCCGGTGCACTAGATGGGGGGAGAGAGAGGATCGTTTGGCGGATTTGATCCCTCAACCTTGGGGTATGGATGCAACCTGTGTCCAGTGTTTTTGCCTGTGCAGGGCGCGGGTTTAGGGTTTCAGGTTACTGCCTGTGCAGGGTTTAGGGTTTAGGGTTTCTACCTGTGCAGGGCGTGGGTTTACCAGCCCTGGAAGAAAAAAACTTTCCATACCAGAGGAAGGATCGAGGTCGGGAGGAGACAGAGCCCCCCTAACACTCAGGCCAACCACTAGCCCGCTGCAACTGTATATGCTGTGGGTGGTTGCGTCACCTTTCTACTAACAACTGTATAGGCGAGGACACGCCGTTGCAGTGGTAGCACATGACATCCCCACGCTACTGGTTTGTGGGTGGGAGTTGGTTGTTCGCCCAGGGGGGCACTGTTTAGGGCTTAGAGTTTATGTTTTACGGTTGTTCGCCCAGGGGGGCACTGTACAGGACTTAGAGTTTAGGGTTACGGTTGTTCGCTCAGGGGGGCACTGTTTAGGGCTTAGGGTTTAGGGTCTACGGTTGTTCGCCCAGGGGGGCACTGTACAGGACTTAGAGTTTAGGGTTATGGTTGTTCGCTCAGGGGGGCACTGTTTAGGGCTTAGGGTTTAGGGTTTACGGCTGTTCGTCCAGAGGGGCACTGTTTAGGGCTAAGGGCTTAGGGTGTACGGTTCTTCGCTCAGGGGGACACTGTTTTTTATCTCGCTGCCCTACCAGTGTTTTGATTCCATGTTTATGGGTTTAGGGTTTATGGGCACATATCCATGCATCAAATGTGATGCTCTGCATGATGTAAGGCCTTCACTTCAAACTTCACTTTAAATGACAGCTGGTTTGGGTCACCGTGACCTGCTCTGGTGCTTCTTGCGGTTTGTTCTTTTCAACCCTCTCCGACAGGACTCTACATTCCTCATGGCCCCCATGATGCATGCATGATGTGAGGAGGGGCGGGGTTTTGAGGAGGGGGTGAGGGGGTTGAGGATGGGGTGGGGGGGTGAGGAAGGGGCGGGGGGGTTGAGGAAGGGGCGTGAGGGTTGAGGAAGGGGCGGGGGGGTTGAGGAGGGGGTGAAGGGGTTGTGTGCATTGTTAAAGGCTACTTGATGGAGAGTGCATTACAACACGCTGAATGGACTGAGCTGTATCCCGCAATAAAAAGGCACATGTAGAACGGTCTGAGATTGCCAAAGCAGTGTTTACGTGTTGTGAGCTCTGGGGCGGGGGCAGAGAGCTTAAGTCTGGGAGAGAAGCTGTTGGACATTTGTAGCAGAAGCATAATATGAAGCCCGGTTACCGGTATGGACACTGGAGCGGAGGCAGAGAGCTGAAGACGGGGAGATAGCCGGTGAGTGGGCATTTGGAGCAGAATTACGGAGAAGCATAAATCGATTACCGGTTATGGGCATTAAGTGGAGCTCAGGTAGACAAAATAAGATTATGCCCGAAAGCAGGTAGCTGCCCGGAAACAGGTAGATGTTATGGGCATTGGAGCGGAGGGCTGAAGCCTGGGAGGGAATGGGGACATGGGAGCCAGGACAGTGCAGGATACTCCGTGTCAAGGGTCCTACACACCTCATCATGGATCCGCGGCGTCTCAGATTATACAGTATTTACAAAGCTTCAATATCAAGCGGTAAGATAGCTCATACTCAACAGTACCGCTAAGGGACCATTCAAAATCACAAAAAAGCCTCAACCCAAAGGCCGTATAAAGCTCCATGGCCAATGTAATATATCAAAGAGGGTGAGATGCCTCTAGACCATCTGCACCATATAACACGAATCCTAAAAATTAAGTGAGTCTGAGTTGAGCAACCGAAATGTTCAACAGGCAGCACCCCTCCCCCCTCAACCCACACACGCACAGCCTCTTCATTGCCCGTAACATCTTGCTACTAGTTTTTGCTAATAAAAAATGATTATTCAGTTGGAGGATTCAGAGAGGAGAGGGTAGTCCGTGTACCCTGCTGTCCCCGGTGAGTAGAAGGTGTCTCGATCGGGGGAGTTCAAGGGTGCATGCAGGAGAAACCGCTTGTGGAGGTCTGGGTTCGCGAGATAGCTCCTGCAACGTCAAAGGGTTTCGGGTTCAGAATAAAATATGAATCCAGGTTGGAGGTGATGGAGACGATTAACTTCAAATGGCCTGTAAGGCTATTGTAAAAACAAAACAAGTTTGGATGTTGGTGCAAGACTGCAAGGCCATGCATGGCTGAGGCATGGTACGGAGGGCGGAGGCGCTAATCTGTGTGGATATCTTCAGTCACAGGAACACACGGAGAGAGTGAGAGAGTGAGAGCCCCACCTGCCATACGCAACCAAGTCAGCCTGTCCACTGGCAATTGCCTGCGCGCCACTATCTGCTGTGAATCCGCCAGCGGAGATGAAGGGTCCACGAAAAACCTCGCGGAAGGGCTTGAGCGAATCAACGGTGTTGTCCATGTCAGAAACGCCTGCAGAAGAACGCAGGGGAGGGAGGGGAGACAGCTGAACGCCAGTCACAATCATGCCAACGCGGGGGGCGGAGAAGGGAGAGCAGCCAGTGGTTAACACGGGCATGAATAACTAGGGGGGGACAGGCCTCACAGGAGCCAGGAAGAGAGGGGAGAGGGAAGTGGAGCCAAAAGCGTGAGAAGGGAGGCGCCACCAGTGTTGGGGGAGAGAGGAGCCGAAAGCGTGAGAAGAAGGGTGTCACCAGTGTTGGGGGAGAGCAGCCAGTGGAGGACAGGGCCACAAATCAATCATGGGGTAAAAAATGAAGATTTCCGAAGGGATTTGAGGAGAGAGAGATGAATCAAGAAGTTGTGGAGATGAACCAAGAAGGAGGTGCAGGTGGGGTTGAGGCTCTCACCTGCGATACGGGGCTCAATCATGTGAAAGTAGGGTTAAGGGTTTAAGGTGAAGGGTTCAAGCGCTCACCTGCGATACGGGGCTCGATCATGTGCAAGTAGGGTTAAGGGTTTAAGGTGAAGGGTTCAAGCGCTCACCTGCGATACGGGGCTCAATCATGTGCAAGTAGGGTTAAGGGTTTAAAATGAAGGGTTCAAGCGCTCACCTGCGATACGGGGCTCAATCATGTGAAAGTAGGGTTAAGGTTTTAAGGTGAAGGGTTCAAGCGCTCACCTGCGATACGGGGCTCGATCATGTGCAAGTAGGGTTAAGGGTTTAAGGTGAAGGGTTCAAGCGCTCACCTGCGATACGGGGCTCAATCATGTGCAAGTAGGGTTAAGGGTTTAAGGTGAAGGGTTCAAGCGCTCACCTGCGATACGGGGCTCGATCATGTGCAAGTAGGGTTAAGGGTTTAAGGTGAAGGGTTCAAGCGCTCACCTGCGATACGGGGCTCGATCATGTGCAAGTAGGGTTAAGGGTTTAAGGTGAAGGGTTCAAGCGCTCACCTGCGATAAGGGGCTCAATCATGTGCAAGTAGGGTTAAGGGTTCAAGGTGAAGGGTTCAAGCGCTCACCTGCGATACGGGGCTCGATCATGTGCAAGTAGGGTTAAGGGTTTAAGGTGAAGGGTTCAAGCGCTCACCTGCGATGCGGGGCTCGATCATGTGCAAGTAGGGTTAAGGGTTTAAGGTGAAGGGTTCAAGCGCTCACCTGCCATGCGGGGCTCGATCATGTGCAAGTAGGGTTAAGGGTTTAAGGTGAAGGGTTCAAGCGCTCACCTGCGATGCGGGGCTCGATCATGTGCAAGTAGGGTTAAGGGTTTAAGGTGAAGGGTTCAAGCGCTCACCTGCGATACGGGGCTCGATCATGTGCAAGTAGGGTTAAGGGTTTAAGGTGAAGGGTTCAAGCGCTCACCTGCGATACGGGGCTCGATCATGTGCAAGTAGGGTTAAGGTGAAGGGTTCAAGCGCTCACCTGCGATGCGGGGCTCGATCATGTGCAAGTAGGGTTAAGGGTTTAAGGTGAAGGGTTCAAGCGCTCACCTGCGATACGGGGCTCGATCATGTGCAAGTAGAGTTAAGGGTTTAAGGTGAAGGGTTCAAGCGCTCACCTGCGATACGGGGCTCGATCATGTGCAAGTAGGGTTAAGGGTTTAAGGTGAAGGGTTCAAGCGCTCACCTGCGATAAGGGGCTCAATCATGTGCAAGTAGGGTTAAGGGTTTAAGGTGAAGGGTTCAAGCGCTCACCTGCGATACGGGGCTCGATCATGTGCAAGTAGGGTTAAGGGTTTAAGGTGAAGGTTTCAAGCGCTCACCTGCGATACGGGGCTCGATCATGTGCAAGTAGGGTTAAGGGTTTAAGGTGAAGGGTTCAAGCGCTCACCTGCGATGCGGGGCTCGATCATGTGCAAGTAGGGTTAAGGGTTTAAGGTGAAGGGTTCAAGCGCTCACCTGCGATGCGGGGCTCGATCATGTGCAAGTAGGGTTAAGGGTTTAAGGTGAAGGGTTCAAGCGCTCACCTGCGATCTGGGGCTCGATCATGTGCAAGTAGGGTTAAGGGTTTAAGGTGAAGGGTTCAAGCGCTCACCTGCGATACGGGGCTCGATCATGTGCAAGTAGAGTTAAGGGTTTAAGGTGAAGGGTTCAAGCGCTCACCTGCGATACGGGGCTCGATCATGTGCAAGTAGGGTTTAGGGTTTAAGGTGAAGGGTTCAAGCGCTCACCTGCGATACGGGGCTCAATCATGTGCAAGTAGGGTTAAGGGTTTAAGGTGAAGGGTTCAAGCGCTCACCTGCGATACGGGGCTCGATCATGTGCAAGTAGGGTTAAGGGTTTAAGGTGAAGGTTTCAAGCGCTCACCTGCGATACGGGGCTCGATCATGTGCAAGTAGGGTTAAGGGTTTAAGGTGAAGGGTTCAAGCGCTCACCTGCGATGCGGGGCTCGATCATGTGCAAGTAGGGTTAAGGGTTTAAGGTGAAGGGTTCAAGCGCTCACCTGCGATGCGGGGCTCGATCATGTGCAAGTAGGGTTAAGGGTTTAAGGTGAAGGGTTCAAGCGCTCACCTGCGATACGGGGCTCGATCATGTGCAAGTAGGGTTGAGGGTTTAAGGTGAAGGGTTCAAGCGCTCACCTGCGATACGGGGCTCGATCATGTGCAAGTAGGCCAGCCCAAACTTGTTCAGCTGCTCCACCAGGTAGATGTGCGTGGCGTAGGGCGTCGTGTCCAGCGCATCGTTGAAGACAGTGAAGGGGCTCAGGCGGATGCCCACACGGTCGGCGCCCACTGCCTCACACAACGCCGCCACAACCTCGATCGCAAACCTAAAGCGGTGAGTAGGGTATGGGTTTGGGGTGAGACGAAATAATTGGGGTACAGGCCTGGGGTGAGACACAGTGGTTCAGCAGCACACAGCGGTACACGGCGGTACACGGCGATACAACTAAACATGCAGGGAAAATGTAGTACACAGCGGTACACGGCGATACAACCGTGTATGCAGTACATGTAAACAGATATTCAAACTTCGATTTCAATTATAATTTTCTTCCGCTGCCTACACTGCCCACCTGCACCGCTTCTCGAGGCTGCCACCGTAATCGTCGGTGCGCTGGTTGATGGAGTCTTTAATGAATCTGTGGGGTGTGAAAAGAAGGGGGGGTAAGGATTTAGTTTTTCATTCACCTTATTAATGCCAAGATCCACTGATCTACCGAGTACAAAACACCGCATACCCAACTGATATATCTCAATTCATCGTTTTCCCCTATAACGATCATAGTGATAACGAATTTTCATAATCAGATGCTGTAAATCCCTTCCTCCGTACTCAACTGGTCTACCAAGTACCCGTTCGCGCCGTGAATCTCCACACCGTCAAATCCTGCCACCTCAACCGCGTTCTTGGCAGCTAGCGCATAGTCCGACACCACCTGCTTGATCTCCGCAACAGTTGCTGCAGGCAAGCACGCACAACAAGAGGGATATTCAGATTCAGGTTCAGCTACCCTCTGAGCTGTAGCCAACGGCCTACATTGTGTCCAGGACTACAACATAGGCCTACAAACGTCGCATTGAGATGATGACAATTGGGCTCCAACTGTCTGCTTCGTAGCTTGTCAATGACATTGAGCACCGCCACTGAGAAATGCGCCAGCGCATCGCACTTGGCCACCTAGTACCCACTAAGTGCACAGGGTAGTGGCTCTAAGTACCGACTATGCTCCAACAGACACGCATCGATTTTAAGAATGGGGAGGCTAGTAGGGGCAGCGTAGCCAGGACTGCTCAGGCTGTGCGGCACAACAGCTGACAGTGACTCTCTTTGACATAGCAGCACATGGACTGTTGAGGCAGTCCTGCCAGAGCTGCAATGCCTCCCATTTTGCCCGTACCAGCCCCCATTATTGGCAGTGTGGGACTTCATCAAGGCAGCCCCACCAGAGCCACAATGCCCCTCATTTCCCTCCAATCCATCCCCTGTCTCTGCCCGCACCTGCTCGTGGCACAGCAAAGTCCTGAGGCCCCTTGGCGGTGTAGGACTTAAACTGAGGGCTGATGAAAGCCGTTGCGGAGGAGCTAATGGGGGCTACTCCACCGGGTTGGAAGTCTGAGGAGGGGGAGGCAAGGAGAGAGGTTAGGCTTGAAAGGGAGGCGGTGGCCGTGTGTTCTTTCTCATGATTTAGATACATGCCTGCTTCACCGGGCCTTTGGCTGCAGGCCCTATGAGTGGCCAGCCTTACTGCTCGGGCCATTAACAGTACATCAGGCCAGATTCGTTCCAGAACATGTATAAAGCAGCCGCGATACTGCGTAACCAATGTAGTCTTCTTGCCGACAAAAGGCAATGCTGGCCAAGGGAGTGCAGGGGTTCGAGGTGACGGAGTGCTGGAGAGGGAAGACATGAGGTCCCCAACCTACCCCCCCTTTCCACCAAGACTGCTCCCTCGCTGCCCCACCTAAATGTGTCTTTGCGCCAGGGCTGGGTGGGGCAGAAAACTGACTTGCAAGCCTCACCCCACCCACTCGGGACAGTAACTTAACACCTTTCTTCCCCCCCTTGGGGGCCAAATCCAAGTCCTGTGTGCCAGGACTAGGTGATTAAGACCGCACCCTTAACTGGACTGCCTGCACAAGTGCACAACTGACTGCCAGGCCTAACCCCTTCCCACTGCGGCCCCTCATCCCCCCTCCCCTGCCCCCCACCTGGGTGTGAGGCGCGGCCAGTGTGCCACAGCTGTGTGAAGAAGACTGCACCCTTGTCGTGCACCGCCTTCACAATGGGCTTCCATGCCTCCAGCTGCTCAGGGAGGTACAGGCCGGGGGAGTCGGCCCAACTGCAGGAGCAAGACAGGGGCAGAGGGTAAGTAAGGGGAATGGAGAAGTGGGAGGTACAGGCCGGAAGGTACAGGCCCTACGTGTGGTCAGGCATGCTACTTGATTGGGCCCTAAGCCTCATGCCAGTTCAGGATGGGGGCCAAGGAGGCCTTGAACAGCCACAAAGTTTGCCCGAGGTCATAGGTGCTGAGTTCTCACTGCGAATGGGTCATGAGATGCGGTGCTCCTGACAGCCGCACTCACCCCATGCCTGCTGCCGTGATGTTGGTGCCCTCGCTGATGAGGAGAGTCCCCTGGACAGCCCGCTGTGAGTAGTAGGTTGCGGCGCTGGGCTGCGGGATAGTTCCCACAGAGCGTGCTCGGGTCAGGGGGGCGTAGGCGATGCGGTTGGACAGCTGGTAGCGGCCGACCTTGTACGGGGAGAAGAGCGGTGCGACGTCTGCTGGCACGGGGATGGCATCTCCGTTGTAGTCAAAGAGGGTAGGGGAGGCCGTGCTGTTTGTGGGAGGAGGGCAGGGGGGGAGGGGTCAGTGGGGCGGGGTGATGGTGCGTGGGTGTGGGGAGAGTGCAGCAAACTGTGCAACCAGCATGTGTCAGCCTTCATGGGCACATTTGCGTGTTTGTGTGCATTAGGGGCCTAGAGGGCGGGTTCCTGTCTTGCAGAAGCAGGGCAGTGAGCCTGTGTGAGTGAGTGTACTCTCCATACAAAGGCAGAAGGGCCGATAGAGAGACCGACAAACTTGGCAGAAAAGTATGGCTGTCATGAAGAGACGACCCACCTGCGACTGGCAGCGGGGGCTGTCCCGGAGATCGGTGCAGTTGCCTGAACCCTGGCGATCACTGTCGTCCGTCCACCTGCCATGGGTGAGCATGCATGCGTTTTGGTAGGTCACACAAATGTCTCAAAATCGAGTGAGAGGGCTGGACACTTGAATTCTGGCGACAGGCAAGGCAGGGTTACATGTGTCGTCGTCATGACATAGCATGATAGCAAGGGTGCGTGGCCTGCAGATGATCAGTCTTGCCACCCCGCATGGCCGCAAACCTCCTGTCGCATTGCGTGCTAACGCTTACCAAGGGATGTACCGGCTTGCGAAAGACTCTTGGTGGCGTTCATGATATTGCTCGTTATAGTTTGGAACAAAGTGGTTTGCTGGACAGAGAGTGGTTTTGATTGCGGTGTGCTATTTGGATTTTTGTCGACGATGCGGATGGGAATAGTTATGCGGCAGGATTGAGTATGGCATCCATTTATACAGATGTTGACGATACTCTGAGCCACGGATGAGGCATCTTCTACGAGGCGTCATCTATGTTACTACGCGGGTTACTACGCGACTCATGACAACAGAAAGATAGAGAACTAGAGTAGGCTAGGCACTTGTGAGGTCAGAGAGCGCCGCCCGGGTTATTACGCGGGTTACTGAGCCAGTTATTGCGTGCCTGATGCCTACCCGTGGGTGGCTGATGACTACAGAATGACAACAGAAAGAGTTTCTTACGTTGCTCAGGGCGGCCCCCCTGGCAGACCCAAACTGCCCAACGTATTGCCAACGTCGGTTGCGCCAACGTCACGAACCTTCCATCAAGCTTCCTGACAACGAAAAAGGCTACTGTGTGGAGTGAAGTAAGACTGGCGATGCTGAGAACATACATACCGGTACAACCAGTACTAGTCTGCACGCTTCTGCTACAAGAAAGAAAGGGAGAAATAGGTTCTGGGCCAGGTCACCAGGGGGTAACCCTGGGGACTTCTTGCACCTGGCCCCACTCACCTTGTGTGCACTGTGCAGCATCCAGTCAGGTGCAGCAAATCCCCCGTCAGCCCGTCTGGCCATGAGTTTGCCGGCCCAGTACTAGAACTTATCGGCCAAATGGTGGCTGCCCATCTACCGGTATGTCAGTGCCCCCCAAGTATTGTCTGTCACGTACCAAAATACTCACAGAAGTACAGAACCAACGGCAGCAGCCTGGCTGCTCATGTCCTCGTTCGTAAAAGACACTGCTGCTGCCTCAGTCACCAAAATTTCACATCATGCTTCCTGATGACTAGCGCTGATCGCCTGATCTCTCTCTCGTACCTCACTGAGCATAACTGTCTTCTCTCTCTTGACCGTCCAAGCCCTTGAATCCTTGATAACGTAGATAATGATCTGCGGATGCTCATGCATTCTGCCCATGCCTCTGAGTAATGCATTCCGTGGCTTCCTTGTCTCACTATGCTGTTGAAGGCTTTGAATTTTGTAGCTCCAACCATGCACCCACTGTCATGCAGCACCTATCATCATGCATCATTGGTTACTTGAAGATGGTTCCACTCACATGATTGCCGAGATCAGTCTGGGGAGCAGTGTAACCAGATAGGGGGTGTAACAGGACAGTCCACCCTGTCGTAAGCAGGCTGCTCAGGAGGGTGCGTGTTCCTTGGCTAATTGGCTTGGGTTCCATTTCCTATTTGCAAAGAATTATTTCAGGTCGTAACAAAGGCCACCATATAAATAAATTAGTGTTGCAGGACTTGCGCGCCAGTCGCATAGAGGCGAGCTGCGTTGGTTGCTCAGTAAATACACGATATAAAGAGGATGAAGGGGGGGATTTTAAATAATGGAGGGACCTCATGAGCAGGATTCCAAGCGTACAGTAAATAAAGTGCCCTACGAATGGGCTGTTGTCATGCATGGGGAATGTGCAAATTCTGCATGGCAAAAGTGAGAAACCAGGGGTCACCCCACGAGAACTTGGAGAATCCACAAAACGCCTCCCAGTAATCTTGGTATGGCGAATGCAAGATATGAGGGGGAAACCTCAGGAGAACTTAAGGAAACCTCACGAAGGCACAAAAGGGGGAAACCTCAGGAGGACACGCTCGAAATATCAGGGGGGATCCTGGGTGGGCGCATGTTGATATCCGGGAAAACTGTAAACGCCTCCTGGGGAACTTTTGATGCACCTTGGTGGCAGGAGGAGCTGCCTGGAAACTGCCCCCAATTGCCGCTGCGCTACTGGTTCCCAAACACTGCCGCTAGCGCTGCTTTTGCTTCTTCTTTGATGGACGGCCCGCTGCCGCCGCCGGCCTGCGCTTTGATGGCTTCCCAGCAGAGAATCTCGCCGCCGCCCGCGCCGGCTGCTGCACACCGGGCGCCCCGCCCCCACCACGGCTGCCCTTGCCGGGCCTGCCTGCTGTACCTCCCCTGGATCCACCTGCCGCTGGCTTCTTCACCCTTCCCCCGCTGGTAACTCTTCCCATCCCGCCGGTCACTACTCCTGCCCCGCCAGTCTGGTCACCCCCCACAAGCTCGCCCTCAGTGAGCTCCTCCCCCAGCATGGAGTACCTGAAACATTTGGTTGCGGCGGGAAGCAAGCTGAGGCTAAATGCACATGTTTTCCCTTCCCTTGTTGCATGAATCCCCCCAGGAAGGGAATCAAGCAGGACAAAAGATTGAGAATCCGTCGCCATCATCTGTCCACCAGTGTTCGTTTTAGTGCGCACCAGACCATTTGCGGCAGGCCGCTGGGCAGCCAACACTGGGTTGGTGAGGACCAAACCTTCACCGACCTACGGCCGAAGGGCCAAGTAGCAGGTCTTCATGGCGGTGGGCTGTGCTGTAGGTAAATGGTAAATGCCTGAAGTACCCCTCACAAACGGTGCCATCCATATGCTTTATAAATAAATTATAAACAGTCATCACGGTCCAAGTAGACCCTTGCTGCCGACAAAAGTCACCTCTCGTCATCTTCTCCTTCATCTCCATATGCATAGTCGGCCGCGTCTCCGCCACCCTCTCGCATCGTGTTGGCCGCGTCTTGGTCAACGGACGCTTGGATGACGCGGTCAAAGATGTGGACCACCTCGGCAGAGCCCGGGGTTTGACCTGCAGGTGCAGGCATTCTTTTTGCATCCAGCTATGTGAAGTTTGTGAAGTTTGTACAGTCCAGCGGGGCATCACATTTGATGCACGAGACATGTGCCCGCCATGCAATCAACCAAGCAATCAGCCTAATCAGCCTCCAATCAGCAATGCCGCCATGTATTCAGCTATGCAAGCAGCCTTGCCTTTAGCCATGCATTAAGCTATGCAACCAGGCATGCATGCGGCCATGCATTCAGCCATATGTTCACTAATGTTTTCAGCCATATATTCAGCCATGCAATCACCCATGCACACAGCCATAAATTGTACCCCTGAACCAGAAATGCCTGTTTTTTCAATCCAAGAGCCACCGACGAATATCTGGAAATTGACGAATGCTTGCTTGCTAAGCTTGCAGGTTGATGTATTGTCAGCCCCCCCCTTGAAAGCAGCGCATTGGGTGCTCTGGCCTGGTTGCTTAGTGCCTGCCCAAACTTAAGTGAAATTGTGTGACTGCCTCCTGAAGGCACGCTTTCCGACAGCTTCGTCATTATCACCTTTTGCAGGGACAATTTTGAGGACGAGGCAGGTTCCAGCCAGCTTCTGAGCTGCTGTTAGCTGATACAGATCGCCCTTTATGTCCATCACCTGTGTAGCAAGCAGGGGCACAATTGGTTGGTGAGATAATATTGTGACACAAGAATACCATGAAGATACATACAGGCCGCCCTTTATATCCATCGCCTGTGTACTAGTACGCAAGCAGAGGCAAAGTTGGGTGTAGGGTGAGATAATACCCTGACACCATAATGCCATGAAGTGACTGAAGTTACATACAAATATGATACAATGCAATTACCCCAGGGGTTACCCCAGGGGTGCCGCCCGTGGTTATGCTGAAGGCAATTAGGCGCAATGGCATAAATCAATGTACGCCCGTAGAGTGATTTTTCAATCCCCGGGATCGACGGGGCTATGGTTCATGGGGTAAAGAAATGAAAGAAGAACTCAGGGTCATGGACCAAGGTAGCTAAAAAGCTTGATTGCTCTCAGCTCCAGTTTTTGAGCTCCCCTTCCAAAAAACATGTGGTGCAAACCCTACCCGGACTCTTAATCCGTACACTGTGTCCCTAACCCAGACCTTATCCTTCACGGCTGACCCTGTTCTCCATGTATTCATCAATCACCAACTTTTTCACCTGATGCTCCTAGCAGGGACACAGGATACGGAATATGGTAATACGATACGGTATGATACGATACGGGTTTTCGGCCAATACGGGACAAAAGTGTAGATTTCCAGTCGGTGCACCGTAGTGGACCGTATCGATACAATACTAAACAATACGGGATTTCCCCCCCCTAAGGCCCGTATCCTGTGTTCCTGGCTCGTAGCAGCTGAAGTCCCTAGCCTGTACCCTCAACCCCTGGCCCTGTTCTGCTAGCAACCTTGGTAATCACCTCCATGGTAATTTTCATCCTCATAATTGCTATCTGAAACCATAGATCCTTACCGCCTGAACCTATCTGCAAGTCCCCTTTAATCACTGCCTTGGTCACCTGTTGCTCCTCAAAGCTGCCATCCTAAGCCTTCACCCTTCACCTCTGCTTGTGTCCTTAATTTGATCTTTAATTACCGCCTGGGGCACATGTTGTTCCTCATAGCTACATTCCCCAACCCTTAACCTCTGACCCTGCTCTGCGTATGATCTTCATTGCATAGGTCACCTGCTGCTCCTCATAACTGCATGCGGTCGGGAGCAGCCCCGCTGGCATCGGGCAGCAGCGGCCGACAGTCCCGACGTCGCCCTCCAGGTCGAACGAGTGTGGCATCTGGATCAGCATGGCACCCCCCAGGTCAGCGGAACCCCCAGCGGAAAGCTCCCCGACTGTGCTTCCCGTTGGCGCCTTTGTTTTCAGGAGGCCGGAAGCACCGCCTCGGGGCGCAAGCGTGCGCCGCCTGGCCGCCTCGGCCATACGTGCAGGTACATAGATGGTGATTTCCCCGTCTGGTAGGATCATCTCTGATGCCGCCAAGCCAGCGCTGGCCCGCAAACCGGCCCCGCCGCAGCCGCCGACACGGGCTGTGACAGTTGCAGCTCCAGCTGCTGCTGCCTTCTCCTTGTGGTTAGGTCTGTGGTGCACAGGACTTGCTGCATGACTGCTTGCCCTGGGGCCTGTGGCCGTTTGCTGTGCTGTGCTGGTGGCTGGTGGCTGTGCTGCTGAACCCCTGGCTTGTTGCTGTACTGCTGACCCCCTGCCGGCAGGGGCTGCGGGGCAGGCCACCCTCCTATGAACGCACTTACGGCTGCTTTTGCTGCCATCATCGAGATCCTGGTGGACAGAGAGCATGGAGAGAAAAAATAGTTAGGATGAAAGCAATCGGTGCCCCATTGCTGGACCATTGCTGTGTATGCCACGCTCCGGTCGCTCTTGTGGTCTCTCTTGTCGCCATCCCCACCATCCTGGTTGAGAGAGAGCAGGTTTAGTAAAAGAGGACGGGAGATGAAATTGGGGTCCCATTGCTAGACCCCTGTGAGCAGGAGCTGCAGTAAATGCCACACTCCGATCGCTCTTACGGCCGCTCATACTGCCATCATCATCGCAATTCTGGTGGACAGAGAACATGGAGAGCCCAACCGGTCAGGTGGATGAAATGAAGGTCACACTGCTGGACCCTGGTAAGCAGGGGTTGCAGTGTATGCCACACTCCGATTGCTCTTACGGCCGATCTTGTTGCCATCTTGATTGCAGTCCGGGTGGATACATAGCATGGTGAGTAAAGGAGGACCGTGAGAAAGAAATCGGGGTTCCATTGCTGGGTCTCTGTGAACGGGGGCAGCAGTGCATACCACGCTCTCTGATTGCTCTTACTGTTGCACTTGTCACCATTGTCATCGCAGTCCTGGTGGATAGATAACGGCAGCTTGGTCATTAAAAGCGGTCAGATGATGTCAAGAAGGTCCCAAGCAGCAGGCGGGGGCTGCAGTGCATGGCTGCATGCCGCCTTCCCGGAGCTTGTGTGCTATGGTCACCATTCTCACCCTCCTGGTGGACTGAGAGCATGGTTATGAAATTGATGAATCTTGACCTCACAGTGTCTACACTCATCTACTTTTGCGGTCCACACTCTTCTACTTGTGTGGATGGTACGGAACCTTGCCCGCCAAGCAATGTGACCGTCTCATGCAGTTGGAAGCACAGTGCCTCACTGCCTCCTGACCCCACAGCATCCCCTGTCAAGCCGGGTCATGAGCAATGACATTGGATACATTACAATCTTGCCCACCAACATGGCAGGATGCAGTCAGAAGAGGAGTGCCGACCGACCACTCGTTTAGTCATCCGTGATGTACCGGCATGCCTTTCAGAGAATGCTGCATCATGCAGTTGGAAGGGCCATGCCTCATGACCACGCTGCATCCAGGCTAAAATACTTGTACGCCACTTACCGTCTTTCAGGGAAGGCAAGGCAGAACAATCAACAATGGTGCTGAGAGAGCACAGCAAGCAGTTGGAAGCGCACTGCCTCATATGACCACACAGCATACACGCTGTGCTATATTGGGGGAAGGGACAGGATGGCACATACATGGACATGGTGACACCAAGCAAGTATGGTGCAGCATCGGTATACGTCCGTCATGTCCCACGCACCTCGTCCTCCTCATCGCCATCACTCGTGCCGCCTAGGCCGCTCCAGTCGCTGTCGCTGCCACCCTCAGAGCTCCCAACAGAGCCAGGAGTCGACACCTCCGAGGATCTGTCCTGATCTGTATCATCTGGGCTGCTTTCGGAGACATCCCACTGCTCCGTGCCACGGCTGTTTTTCAAGCCTTGCACTCTATTGTGCACACCTTGTTCCCCCTGAGGGCGGCGGCAGTGCCCTACCGGCGCTGCTGGTGCCTTAACTATAAGCACCGTCTTGCCTCCCTGCTCGCTCCTGCGAGGGTCCTGGCCCTCATGCTCCTCTTGCTGCTGGAGTCTGCCTCCCGCGCAATCACCTCCCCTCTTGCTGACGGGTGGGAGGTGGTCAGCAGGCCTCTGAGCAGGAATCGGGATGACTCCAGGCTTGGCACTAGGCAGAGGACGATGCCCCTTGTTCGCAACCTCAGGCAGACTTCCATTGACGGGCGGCCCCACAGATCTCTGATGGGGGGAGCCATGCAGACTGTTGGATCCCATTCCAGGCACATGATTGCGACCCTTGGGCTGTCTCTCAGGTTGGAGTTGCTCGAAAGATCCCATGGATGCCATTTGGAACTGTAGATCAGGGAGAACTCGCTCGGTAGGTCCCCTGGATCCAACCTTGGACTGAAGCCCAGGAGGAAGCTGCCCGGAAGGTCTCCTGGATCCAGACTTGGACTGCAGCTCAGAGGGAAGCTTCAAAGAAAGTCTCCCAAGGCCTACCTTAGGCTGAACCTCAAGGGGGAGCTGCTCATAAGGTCCCACAAATTCAACCTTGGACTGCAGTTTAGTAGGAAGCTGCCCAGAAGGTACCCTGGATCCAGCCTTAGGCTGCAGCTCAGAAAGAGGTCGTCTGGAGGGTCCCTCCGTGGATCCACCTTTGGGAAAATCCGACTTGGCTGAGAATCTCTCCTTCGATGAAGCATGAGGAAGATTCCAGGTTTGGCATTTAGCTGCTGCGGCGGCGGCGGCCCCAAACTGCGTGTAATCAGCAGCCATTGTTGTTGCTCCTTCTGCTGCTGCTGCTTTGCTCCCTGTGTACAGTGGCAGGGTTGGAGAGGCTGCTGATGTTCCAGCGTCAGCGACAACGTTTTTTGTCTTACAGCCCTGGTTGTCCCAAGCAGGAGGGTAGGGTTCCAGCAGATCTGCAGGGGTGGGCTCCATTGAGGCTGCTGCCTTGGGGCGCCTCGAAAACGATTTGAATTTGATTGCTGTTGTTTCTGTGAGATGACGACTGCAATCTTCCTGCTGAGTGGAGAGGCCTCGCTGTCCCTGCTGCAGCTGAGATGACGTGGCCACCCGGGCCAGGCTCATTTTTTCAAAATGTTCGAAAGTCGGCTCGAAAATCGAAATCTGCCGCGCTAGGACTGAAATGTCGGCAATGCACCTCGTGAGTCCTAAAGTAGCAGCAGCAGGAGCATCAGGTTACTGTGAGAGAGTTCACAGGCATCTACGTCATTTTGCGTCTGTCTAGCGGATTTTGTACGGCACCTTCATAGATCCATTATTTGACAACAGCGAGCGATCTAGAACTCCAGTGCGAAGCTGGACTTTTAGAACTAAAACTTCCCCTCCAGACAGTTTTATTTCCTGGTTTTATGAACGTGGAAAAGTTGAGACTGCCACGATTGAGCATTATGCCGGCATTCTGCAATCTTTCTGTTGGAACAGAAGTTAGCCTACTGTTGTGGCAACCCACATGTCTCTCATGGTGACACCGCCCCCCAAGAAATTCAAAATTGAAATTGCAAGTCCCCTGTGAAACTGCCTTACAACTAACGCACCTTCAGAAAACGCAACTTCAAATACGGTATGACTCTGGCGGCCTTAAAGTAAACTCATGAAGTAAACTTCCATCCACCTTCTGCAGCAGGCCTGAAGCCTCTACTACCCCTACGAGATATATTGAGTGACATACCAGGGACAATACTGACAATCATATCAGCATCCTGAGTCCTGACATGGAACTCAGCAAACAAAAAATCTGGAATCTGGTCATCCCCAACATGTCACAAAAATCTGGAATCTGGTCATTCCAAAAATCTCTAGAATCTGGTCATTCCAAACACGTCGCGATTACAAGTGGTGATGCAACCAGTCCCACATATATACGACTCTGTTAACGAACCAAAATCAACGAATAAGATCCGACCTTTTCACATCCAGCTACGAAACCCATGGCCAATGAATCCCACGATCAAATAGTCAATAGAAATCATTAAACAAATTTGACAGCAGCCCGCTCTTCTCTGCAAGCGCCTCATGGTTTCAGCCTCTGGGGCCTCTCCCAAGGCCTTGACTGCGTACGACACATTAGCCGAGTCTGAAAGCAGGTTGCAAATGAGCTTCTCCTGAAAATCTGAAGCACCTTCCCATCACCAGCAGCTGAGTAGTTCAATTCTCTCCCTCGCTAAAGCTTATGGCGGGATGGTAACTCTAGGTTCGGGATTCAGGACCTGGACTCTGCCAGTCTTCATGAATAATTGGAAGCAGCTCTCAGCCGGTGATTCCAATTATTGAGAGGAGTAAAGAAAAACAATGTCCAGAAAGACGTGAGAGTACAGGAAACAGTGCGGCACATGCTGAGGTTGCGTCCGCGTTATAACCCTCCGCGATTCCACCAATTGTCTCATGGCTGGACCCACCAGCATGTCCAACATGGGTCGTACCATGCAGCATGTACATCCTCATGCAAACAGACGATAGACCAGTGCAAGCTTAAAGCCAGAAATAATATTCAAGCCATTGCTTTGCCTAAGGCCGGTACACGAGGTCGGTGATGGGGTTTGAATCTGTTGCGCCCTCGTCAGTGCCTTGCTTGATGCCCTGGTACTCCCAAGCCGACGTTACGAACCTGCCAGCGAGGTTCAAATTTAAAAATTCAAATTTCAGATCAGAGGAGGCACGGGCAGGTTACAAAACTAGCATTTCCAGGTTTGGGTGGAGACGTTCGCTACCGCTTTGGGGTAGGTTTCTGGTGCTAGTGAGGTGCCGAAGTGGGGTACCAGTTATTTTCCAGACCTTCATCTATTGTTTAACGCATGAGTTATTGCGACCGTGTAAGTGCTTGTTGGTCGTTTGCCTTTCCTGTTCCTGCTCGCCTTTTCTCAGCTGACAACGAGGGCCACATGCACACCCGGGCTGTTATTTTTGTTCGCGTCTCGGGTTTTCTAAGGTCGGGCGGCTGGCCTCACACCTTGTGACACTCCTGGGTAATCTGTTGGCGAACGTTTTTTTGTTGATGAGATGTGCTATGTTCATCTTTGCACGCCAAGACAAACGCAGCTTTCTTTAAGTCCAATCAATGCAGCGCATCTGTGCTGTATGAGACCTTTACCTGGCTGACCTGGCTGCATTACAATGAGACGGCTCCTTGGTGCGTGTGCTGGAACGCTTCAGGGTGTGGGCAGGGTTGAGGTTTTAGGGCGCTGGCAGTGTATAGCATTTGTAGCACTGGCAGGGTTTTGGTTGAAGTGTGTTCCATCAGCTGCACTGCCAGCATATCCAGTGCGCCTGCTGGCAGGTTTTTTTTGTCCAATTCCAGATTGAAGTCTCCATCCAGCCGGGGAATTAGCTGGGGTATCGTAGGGGAGATGCTGACAGTAATTCTACATCATTTGCAAAAATTAAGAGTTACAGTTCTAATTTTAATAACTAGACATGCACACAATTATTTTGCTAGGACTTACAAGGTGTATGATGCACTGCCTTAGGGAACGGGACAGCAAGAAGGCAGGACATTGAAAAAGTGAGATAGCAGGAGAGGAGGATCCCAGGAGCAGGAAAAGACGGAAGGAGAGGCTCCACGGGGAAAGAGAACACACTAGAAAACGAAAAACGGGATTCAGGAAACACTGAAACGACAGCACAGGGAAGCAGACAGGGAAGGCATGACAAAAGAAGAACAGGAAAAGATAAACACAGGGAAGCAGATACACAGACCATAGGAAATACAGAAATTAAAAGAAATGAGCAGGGACACTGACAACAGGATGGCCACTGATCAAGCATGTACCGTAGTACACGCTCTTTGCCTCTGCAAGAAATTTATGTTGTGTAGCCGTCGCGCCTTGAGAAAACCCCAACTTCAACGGAAAACGCCACTTTGGGGACGTCAAAAAAGTTCTCCAGTGAAGCGCGCTTTAGCTAATATCTATCTTTCTGTCCCGTTCGCGGAGGCAAAATTAGTCTACGGTATGGCCTCCTTTGACCTTTGACCTTAAACCTTGACCAGGGTGTGGCCAGGGGCCAAGCAGAAGAGGAAGCAAAAGGACTTGCTGAACCAGGTCCCGCGGATGTGGTCGACAACTATGCTCAATCTTAGCTCTATCTCCCCACATAAAATCCAGCGTGACGCACCCTCACCCGCCTCACCTCGACATGCTGTCCAATTCCAGTCAGTACACGGCCGACTTCATAAGTAGGCTGTGTCAGTGGCGCCCTTGGCCCACCAGTCACTGTCTCTCTGCATTTGTTTGAAGCTGCTTTAGTGAAATACACTCTGGTCGATACGGCAGTACACCCAGCCAAACTTGGTGCCTCCGAAGTAGTCCTCCCAGCGGAGGGTCAGGGTTGAGGACCAAGTGTCTGCCTCCAGCTCGTCGCTGTCCTCCTGGGAAATTGTGCCCTAAGCAGCATGCCCATTGGCAGTCACAGCTACTGCATGACACACTCGGGTGATAAGTTCAAATAAAACTGTAATCAAATATTTGACAATGCTGCTTGAATTTCAAGAATTACGAAGCATGTGCCTTCTCTCTGTTCCTCAAGATTACAAATTGAAGGCAAATGTAGTTTCATGCATTGAATCACCAACATATCTTTAAGTTCCACCAGCAGCAGGGCTTAGCAGGGCCAACAGTGCATCGGTGCAGATGTTACTGCTACTGTGGCACCTGCCACTCAACTGGCAAGGGGTTCATCCTCAAGATTTGCAGGCGCAGCTCGCAACTTCATGGGGTCTGTGCCAACTGGGATTCTTCTAGGCTTCGTATATCACCATCTAATAACCAACCAACTCGGTATGCTTGTACATTCATCGTCAACGATTCATCCCCGAAAAGTATGTCAAGCCAGATCAACCTCACAATCACATTGCATTGCACTTTTGCAGCCACAACATTTGCATTAACCTGTTCCATGAGTTGGCGCACAGACTTTTGACTGTAGCCCAGTTCAGTCGGTAGGGCTTGGGGTTTTCTGGGATGTCGTAAAAGAGGGTTCCCAACTCCCCAGGCAAGATCCAAAGGCCCGTGCATGAACTTACCGAAGCAATGAATCAAGGACGCATAGCTCCCGCCGGGGCCTTCTCAGGCGACAAGTGAGCAACTGCATCCCTCGCTCCCCTTACCTTGCCAGATCCTCCCGCCCGAGGCAGATTCCCCACCACTTCTTGTCACGTCACCCGACGCCTCGACCCACGCTTAGGCGTTTTCTGATTCTCTCCTCGCCGTTGCTCGCAGAGCCACCTTCGTAGTCTTGTCCTGCATAACGATCCTCGGTCTGTCGCTGGTCATTAGCATCTGGCATGGCGACCTGTCTTCTTCCGTCGCGGTCCTCGGCCTCGTCTCTGTTTACCTCGGCTCCACTGAGATGCTCATGTTATTCACAATCATGGCACCTTGCTCGCTGGTCACTGACATCTTCCGCCTCGCTGCATCCAAGGGGGTGGTATCCGGACACGGTGAGCTTTAAGGGCAGTCCTACTAGGCTAGAGACCTATGTTGATCTTCGGGAGTGTGGCATGTCGAGGGTAAATGCATCCAATGCTCTCTTTGACAGTCTAATCCACCCCAACAAGGCTTGCCAGCTGTCGCAGCATGGTACTTTTCACGAACGTCAGTTAGGGAGCCAGTGCATGCCATGGGGCCAGATCAGCCCTGGACGGTGTCCAATTGCCTATTCATCTGAGCATCCCATGCAAGTGCTCCATGCCATGCAAATGACATGGCATGGACACCTCGTGTAATGCCCTGTCATGTTTAAGCAGGCTGGAAATTACGCGCCTGTCTCTCTCCGGTCTGGTGCCCCTGGCCTGCCCACCCTAGCAACAAATTGGGGACTCCCGGAGCATGGCCTTTAATGCTAGTTCAAGGGTTCAATTATAGATCCAGCTAGGTGTAGAAATTAAACTTCCACACCTTGTTGAAATTAGGTTTATGGAATTTTTATCCCCACCCTCCAGATCTGCAGATCTGATCCTCCTGGTGCCGTCTTGGGCCAGGGCCTACCTGGGTCAGGGCTTTTCAAAAATGCATTCTACAATACGCCCCCAAGCGTGGAGGATGTCATCCACCTGTTCTCCATCAAGGATCAGCGCCATGAATTCTTTTGATGTGCACCAGACCACCATTGGCATGCTGCTGGGCAGCCACCACAGTGCCGATAGTCACCAAGCCTGGCCCGGCCTTTGGACATCGGCCATAGTACCTGGGCTTACTGCTGCAGCCTCCCCAGGCCGTAGACCTTGAGATGGCTGAATTGTAGCTCAAGCGCCCTTCAAGTAGGAGTGAGCTGTGCCTTGTCGCGTCCCATGGCTTTTACTAGTAACTACCACCAGCTAGTGCTGTCTTATTACCTACCGTATGCATTTGAATTCTACAAATACATTTTATGCATTCCAGTCTAAGCCAAATAAAATGTCTCTCAGGGGTGCGCGAAACGCTCGCGCGTTTTTTAATTATTTCTAAAACTCGAAAATATCGCCAGCACGGCAGGCAAGTTTAAATGCTACGCGGATGTTTATCAAAATGATCGTCGACCCTGCGTTATGAAATATAAAATTGAGCAACCGACTAAATGAAGATAGTGTTGAAGGGGGTACGCGGACCCAAACGAGTTAACAACGACTACGGCATGCATCATGATATACAAATATGAGCATTTGCTTGTGCTTCTGTTGCAGTTCAGCTGCATCCATGGCAGGAAAGCTCTGCTGTAGCAAGCTGTTCATGGCTTGGGCTTCAGTCCTGGCTCTTTTGAGGTCCACATTGGCCCTGTGGTGCACTGGGGGCCCAGCAATTATTTTTTCGGCTGCAAGGCCACTTTTGGCAGGCCGCCCCGCAGCCGTCCAAAGGCCCGAATGGGTTCCAAACTCGGCGGTCCTAGAAGCATGGCTGTTTTTGCATGGGACTTTTTTTGTGCATGGGGCCTCCGTCTGCAAACTGAACTGTAGCTGAACTGTAGCTGAACTGAAGCCGTGCCATGGAAAAAGAAGCAGTGTGATGGATTCCCAGCTGGCCAGCCAGGGCTCTTTGCTCCAAATTGTTTAGTCCTAATCCCCTGGTCACAATTATTTACTTCCAACTTTGGTCCCCATTCTTTGGTCACAATTCATCCTTGAGGGCTGTTATGGGCATGGGGCATGGGAGGAGGAGTGTCCTATGCCGCACAAATGTATTCTTAGTATCCTTCCTCATGTCTTGCTTTCACTCACTCGCAGGCTGGCTGGTATTCTTCACCGTGCTGGACATGATCTCCAAGGTAAGCCGAGGGTTAGGGTCAAGGGTTTGAGTACCTTATACATTAACATGGTATGTAGGAATGATCCTATGCAGTGCTGTGCGTTTGCGCTGTAATTCAGAAATAGTGTAGGTAATTATGGTCCCTTGCCGTTTAAAATAGCTGGATTTGCCTTGAAATTTCGGTGACTGAAACTCAGCTGTGCAATTTAGCCACCGTTGGGACCGTCATCGGCACGGCACTGATCCTGTTATGATCCTGGTGTGATCACCCGCCCTGGATATGATCAGATACATGAACTGCGTGCGGTTTAGGTTTTATGTGGACTTGGCCAGGATAGGTGGGTATGATCTCCATGTTGCTGAATATAATCCCCGAGGGACCGGTAGATGTTTACGGAGGCTAATGTTGGTTTGAACATCAGACAGGTTTATCAAAGGCAAGTGATGAGGGTCTAAGGTCACAGATTCAGGGTTTGGGCGTGCTTTGTCCAAAGTAGTTGTGGCTATGATCCGTGAGGTCAGCTGGGTTTCCTCTGTCAGGGTGTTTTACCTCCCGACCGCTCGACTGCCGGATCGCCTGCCTGCCTACCTGCTGTGACCTGAACAGCAATATCACCTCAGCCCCTTCAGAATCTCTCGCAGCGCTTGAGGCCCCTACACCGAAACCTGGTTTTATATGTGCCATCATCCCAGGCAGTTTAAGTTAGCCAAGCAAGAAGTCGTATCTTCTAGTTTGCCCCCCCCTGATGCAACCCCGCATTTCAAAATGGAAATAAATCGAAACCCTGAGTTCTGACAGCCACTGCATGATGAGATTCCCGATCAAATAAACCCCCAACGATACCCTTACCCCTGATGTGCTGCCCCGCAGTTGGTTGGGGCGTGGTATGCCTGCGTCCTACACACTGAAATTTAAAAATTAAGAAAACTTGAATGAAAAACCAGCCCCTTGTGCTGCCCTGCAGTTGGTTGGAGCATGGTATGCCTGGGGCCTCCACTCTGCCCAGGTATCAGGTGGGTCAGAGAGGGGCAGGCACGTCCATAAGATAAAAAGTGCCTATGGAAAGGGGCCTTGAGAGGATCCCTTTGTTGGATTTAAACCGTGGGGTTGTCTTGCAGATTTTGAATCTTCACCGCATATGTCTCAGCGTCTCTCTCTCTTATTTGGATCTGAAGATTCGAACTGCTGGTTGGTCTGAGACTTTGAGGGTTTGAAGTGCTGGTGGATCCGTGGATTGGAACTGCTGGTTGATCTGAAGATTTGAACTGCTGGTTGGTCTGAGACTTCGAGGATTTGAACTGCTGGTGGATGACGTGGATCCGTGGCTTTGAGCTGCTGGTTTATATGAGGATCTCGAGCACATTTTGAATCTGAACCATGTGGACTTCTCGTTCGATTTTTCCTCCCTTCAGGCCTCTCATGCTCAATTGATAGTACTTGCTCAGTTCTTACTCAAGTTGTGTAAGAAATGGTTGTGTTCATCTTAAGAATAGCCTGCCATATATCAGGCATGTGTGTGGTGACTCGCTGTGTGGAGTGTGTGGTGCAAATGGTTTGACGCGGTGTGTGTCTGAGCGGTGCCTGTGGGTGCATTCTGTCACCCTGTGTGCCACCATCCTTCTGGATCATCGAGCAGGATGCAGTACCACGTTTTCTTGTTTTGGGCGTCGAGGCCACCCTTTTGGCCACCCGCCCTAACCTGCTGGCCGCCCTTCGCCGCTGGCTGCCGAGGGCCTGAGAGGGGGCAAATCTTGACCGGCCAACAAACATAGGCCAGGGAAGCTGAGCCCGGAAAAATCGAGCTAAGGAAAGCCAAGCCAGGGTAAACAGGGTCAGGAGAAATGAGCCAGGGTAAACCCAAACCAGGGAAACCCGACCCGGGAAAAACTGAACACTACCCTGCTGTTGCTTGCCCGCAGGCGAGGCCCAATATGCCCCAGTGTCAACCGGGAGCCAGCCCAGCAATGCTGGCAGCAATGGTCGCGGCGGCGGCGGTGGCGGTCACCTAGGAGGCCCTCCGCCATACCAGCCGCCAGCAGGAGGTTTCGCACCATCGGTGAGCTTTGCGCAGGATGTACATTTTGCAGCTGCAGCACCACTGTCAGCTTCGCGTTCAATTATTGACAGATATGGCAATGTATTTGAAATCCAGGGTTCAGGGTTATGCCACTCACTGTCTCCACTCCTGAGTCCTGACGTAATTATCTAATCAGGGTTAACGGCTAGGCACCTACACTATAATTTAGGTGAGTTGGGTATAAGGACAGCGTTAGACGTCTGACGCGTCAGAGGGTTTCAGGGTCTGGAGGAGCGCCAGACGAGGAGGAGTGACGCAGTGAAAGAATACGAATAAAGTATCTTCGGTCACCTGGGCCCAAGGGCAAGTGGCACGCACCAACCCTTGTGGCCTTGACCCGCATGCGGCTTATCTGCCCCTAGGTCTCAGAGCGCAGAGCGTATGGGAACCCTGGTTTCGACGTCCCACCTGCATGTTTCAACGTCCCACCAACTGACACCCATGTTTCAGAGCACAGGGTGAACACAATCCTTGGTCTACCTTCACCTGAGTAGCACTTCGGGCTCCGGGGGGTAGGGCTACATACCCTGGGGCTCAGGGGTGTAAGACTACAGATTTTTTAGGGCTTGGGGGGGTAGGACTACACTACCTAGGGCATAGTGCATCTACAAACCCCGACCCCCCCCCTAGCTTGGGTCCCCAGCAGGGGTCGAGCTGGCCTTAGACGAAGGTGACTTGATAATGAATGCAAGTTTTCCGGGGTTTTAAACCTGAATGAAAAATGGTTTATTGAAGCATGCATAGGAAACACCTTTTATACATAAAGCAATGTTGTCTACCACTGACTGCATCAAAAGCTTATACCAGTAATCAGCATCTGAAGTCTTGGCCTAGTCATTTTGGACTCCATTGAAGGCTGAGATACTTTGCGCTTGCATGTGTTGCAGGTGGACCCTTTTGTGTCAATGGGGGCTCCGAGACCCGATGCCTTCTCGGGACCACCAGTGGCGACGTCCTACCAGTCGTTCCCTGCGCAGTCTCCGCCACCCCACGCACTCTGAGGGGAGGGCAGCGCCGTCGCGTTGAAGGCAGCGCCAGCGAATGGCAGTTGTAGAGGGGGGGGCCAGGATCAGCACTCTCGAGGCGATGGAAGAGCCAGGGAACGGCAGGCCCAAGGGGGAACAGCAGCAGCGTTTTGGGAGAATGGCAGCACTAGCGGGGGGCATGCGCATGGCGTGGCAGCACCAGCTAATCTGTGGAAAGGCAACAGTTGCGCTTATGAGGGATGGCTTTACCAGCGAATGGCAGGCGCAAGGGAGGCAGCACCAGCGCCTCGAGGGAAAAGCAACACTAGTGTCCCTACGCGGTAGTCACCATCGCTTGGGGTGGTGCTCGCGGTTTCGGTATGAGCAGCGGACATTGCCACTGGGACAAATTGTGCCAGATGTTCCACTGGAGGGAATGGCTGATAAGCGCATGAGAAGCAAAGTTTCCTGGTGGCTGCAATAGTGGCTGCATGTGCCGGGCTCATATTCATCTTTAACTGGGCGATGGCTTTTGGATTGAATACCTTTCCTTGTTTGCCTTGTGAGGTGAGGTGGTGTTGCGCTCTTGTGCCAAGGCTATGGTATGGCATGATATGATTCGTCATTGTGCGGATGGTAACTAACGATCAGGCTAGCAAGGAGGTTTGTATTTTATTTCAAATTTACACTTGCATGGTTGCATTGATAAACAGAAGAACCCAAGTAGTAAATTTGTAACAGACATGTTTGTGAGGCGTTTCCTACATCTGCCATTATGCCCCCCCCAAGGCTGCATGGGAATGGTAGTGAGGCAGATGGTTCCGGCGGCCCATATAACCGGTAACCTGTCAAGTCATGCCCACCTTCAGCTATGGGATGCCCTGATGTAAGCCTTGCCCAATCCCCCGGGGACTGCCCAGGGGAGGGAAAATAGCGACTAGGAAGAAACCAACCCCAGGGCAGTCCCCGATTGTCAGTTCATCAGTCGTGGATCCAGACTGCACGCATGTGCTGACTGCTTAGTAAAGACAACACGAAAGTATGTTTCGAAGAATTCTGGGGCACCAGTCCAGATCAACTTCATCTTTCGAAACATTCCACACCAGGGCATTCCACACTGATATAGACATGTCCATCATAAAAATTCCACACCAATCGAAGGAACATACACCACTAAGCTCCTGGTAATGACAAGATGTAAGTCCATTGACCGGCAACGAGAAGTGCCTTGCTACCCGAGACTTTGCTGCATGATGCATGCATGCAGCGCATGTCAGGCAGGGGGGCGAGGCTGCAGCATGCATGCAGCGCATGACGTCAGGAGGAAGGGTGGTGATGCATGATGCATGCAGGCAGCGCATGCCAGACAGGGGGGCGGTGCTGCAGCATGCATGCAGCGCATGACATCAGGAGGAATGGTGGTGATGCAGGCAGCGCATGCAGGCAGCGCATGCCAGGCAGGGGGGCGGTGCTGCAGCACGCATGCAGCGCATGACATCAGGAAGGATGGTGGTGATACAGGCAGCGCATGCCCGGCAGGGGGGCGGTGCTGCAGCACGCATGCAGCGCATGACATCAGGAGGAATGGTGGTGATACAGGCAGCGCATGCAGGCAGCGCATGCAGGCAGCGCATGCCAGGCAGGGGGGCGGTGCTGCAGCACGCATGCAGCGCATGACATCAGGAGGAATGGTGGTGATACAGGCAGCGCATGCAGGCAGCGCATGCCAGGCAGGGGGGCGGTGCTGAAGCATGCATGCAGCGCATGACATCAGGAGGAATGGTGGTGATACAGGCAGCGCATGCAGACAGCGCATGCCAGGCAGGGGGGCGGTGCTGAAGCATGCATGCAGCGCATGACATCAGGAGGAATGGTGGTGATGCAGGCAGCGCATGCCAGGTGGGAGGGAGCGTTGTTGGAGCATGCAGTCAGTTCATGCCAGGGGGAGGGGGGGGAGGAGGTGCTTAAGAGCCACAGTAGATGAGACCAAAGTCTTTGGCTTCACAACTCGCCAAGTGCTCAAGACCAGGATCTCAACAGTGGTCATCCTTCAGGTAGCATGGATGCAGTTTCACCTTTTGGTTGGGGGATCGAACCCGCCAAACGATCCTCTCTCTCTCCCCCGATCTAGATCGCCGGGATCCATGCTCCTGCCCCCCTTACATAGGAGATTTGCATGGCTGCACCATGGTCTTGGCTGTACATGGTAGGCGATATTGAGCTTGCTCATGCTCATGCAGCCGAGCGCTCAGCAGGGCCCAGCGGGGATGCACCGTTCTCAACCTTTTAGTTGATCTTGCAATATTGCTGGTTGTCAATTTAACATGATTTGACATTCTAGCAGTCCTTGTTAAATTGTTCTCCCGAACCGATTTATCTCGGACAGGGGGGGAGTAAAAGTGTTCTTGCTGGAAGCTTTGACTTCTGTACATGCGCAGTGATTCTGTCAATTCAGTGCTATACCACGACAGCCCGGTCAGGGTTTGAATACCCATTAGTCCATTGATGGCTGCCCAGCGGATCATCCAAACATGGCCTGGTCCGCACCGAAATGAATGCTGGCATAAGCTGTGGGGCAGTGGGCCCCAGTGGGTGACGCCATGCAAAACGAGATGTTGCCTGATGGGGCGCATGCTGATGGCTAGCTGACTCAAAATAACACAGTGCATACTACTTCAAGTCCTGCACCTGGCAAGCCATTTCATTTATGTCACCACGAATCATGCACACAAAGCCGCACCTCTACGGTATTGGGGAACATTTGAGCCTTTGAGGGGCAGGCCATGATGTCCAGCAAGTTCCATGTTATCATCCCTGGTTATCATTGGTTACCGTTGGGTATTGCATAAAATTTCATTGTGAAGGTAGGCCTGAGTATGGTTCTTTTCTCAAGACCTATCTGGAAACAAGTGAGAATTCGGCTACTTGTCAGCTACCTCTGGGCTGACAATGTCCACGTTGGACAGGTCTCATGACCATGATTCGCCCGCACGACACATGTGCCGCAAAAACCTTTCATCATCCAATTTAACCACTTGCCCCGCTCAACTCCCCTACCACGATCTTAGCGGTGCGTTTCAGTCCACATGCTCCTGAAATGTAGAATGCCTCGAGGGGGCTGCCCGGTGTCCCATGGGTCATGCATCCGCGGGCGCAAGCAGTGCAGGCTTCTTGGCATGACTACCCCTGCCACCGCTGAGACTCAGCACCAAACGGGAGGCGTTAGCAGCGGCAGTGGCAGCAGCGGTGGGACTGCTACATTTGGCGCCTCGTCTCCCTCTTCGCACGCTGCTCCCTCCGCCTCTGAAAACGCCGATACGGATGTGATGATTGAGTTTCAAAATGTCCACAAGTCCTTCGGCGACAAGGTCATCCTGCGCGGCGCCAGCTTCAAGATTCGGCGTGGCGAGGCAGTGGGCATCATCGGCGCCTCAGGCACTGGAAAATCCACAGCGCTGCGCATCGCTGCAGGGCTTCTCGCTCCCGACAGCGGAAACGTGTTGATCATGGGCAAGGCGCGACAGGGCCTCCTCAGCGACTCCACACCCGAGGAGGGGCACCTTCGGGTCGGCATGGTGTTTCAAAACGCCGCGCTGTTCGACTCCCTGACTGTGGGGGAGAACGTGGGATTCCTCCTCTATGAGCATTCGAAGCTGCCGGCAGCTGATATCAAGCGCGTCGTGGCTACCAGCCTTGCGAAGGTCGGGCTGCGCGGGGTTGAGAACCTGTATCCCGCGGAGCTGTCAGGGGGCATGAAGAAGCGCGTGGCCCTGGCCCGGGCTGTGGTCGCGGACGAAGACGACGACAGCGAACGTGTCATCATGTACGATGAGCCGACCGCTGGGCTTGACCCGGTAGCCTCCACAGTCGTGGAAGATCTCATGCGCAGCTTACACAGTGACAGCATGGCTGCCGCCATGACCATCAGCAGTAGCATGGAAGAGGATGACGTCAATGACATGGCAGTAGCAGCTACTGCCACGGGAGTATCAGCAGCCTCAAGCAGCCCAGACCGCAACGGTAGTGAGAACGGCGACGGCGCTGGGAGCAGTGGCCAGAGCGGGGTCGGGGGCGGGGACGCCAGCCCCGCTAGTGTGCCACTGGGCCGCATAGCGGGCATTAGCAGCTACATCGTGGTGACTCACCAGCATTCGACGATCCGTCGGGCTGTGGACCGCATAATCTTCCTGCATGAGGGGAAAGTTGTGTGGGAGGGGCCGGTGGCGGAGTTTGACACAACCAACGAACCAATCGTACGGCAGTTTGCCGAGGGCACCCTGGCAGGCCCAATCTCCTATGTGTGAGAGGGCCTGCCAGACTGACTGCCTCCTTGTCAAGGGAGCAGGAAATACATGTGGGAGGCTGTTCGTAGGAATGAAGAGGTGTGGATGCTGCCCTCGTGGTTGTCAATGTAAACATATCCGATATTTTTTCATTTTGTGCTGCTTGCTTGTTGTGTGTGTGCCTCTGAAGACGCTGTTGCGCGAAGTCCTCCATACATGTGTGGATAATTGAGCTTGCTTATTCCCTACTATCCCTACACGGCCGTGTGTTATTTAGCGGATATGCACCGTTCTAAACATGTTTGGATAGAATGGGCACTGGGATGAGACGGGTGGGATTGGAGGAACAATGTCATGTGTCCAAGTAACTTCAAGCGCACCTTCATAGCAAGCCCATCCTTATTTAACACTTTATGGCAACGGTGGTTGCTTCTGAGTGATGTGCATGGTCCTTGTAGACAACTTCTGATCTTCATATTTTGCAGATTTCCATATTTTATTTCAAAGCTGTCGCACCCTCGCCAGCCGTGGACCTCTTTTTGAAGTGACCTGCCTGCATCCACCCAACTTCCATGATGCCTCCTCCCATTTGTAATCTGTATAGCCGCTTAGTAATGTCAGACTTTGGAGCCCGTTCACTTGCTGCCCCGATGGCCTTGATGCTGTTATGCCGAGGCTTACATATTTCAACGTAATATGTTTCAGTCCCATTCATGTCCCATTCGGGATATGAATGACGTTACACCTCTGGGCGAAGCCGAAGCGAATTGGGATTTGTATGAGCCTAGATTAGCCCAAGCAAGCAGCCTAACAAACCTACTAGTCAATGACGTTACACCTCAGAGCCATGCACAACAAATCTCGGTCGCTGGTGTCAGCTGTGCTGATCGCGCCGAGCAAAGCCTAGATGTCATGCTTCATTAGTTCATAATAACTACTAATATTGCCATCGTAACCATCAGCAGATCGATAAGCTACATGACCCTCGAGCTCTTGAGCCCCTGTTTTGGACGTAAGAGACCAGAGGTGCCACCATCAATGACCTGGCCAGGACGATACCACATCCATATGGATGTGGTATCGTGTTTGTTTGTATGCAGTTGCATGGACGAAGAACCTGTGTACGTTACCGGCATAGGACCTTTGTGGACTGGAAAAGTTCTGAAATCTGATACCGTATATGCCCACACGCCAGTTCACACGCCCCAGGGAAAACCTAGTTCTCCCCCTCTTATAATCATATTAAATCGTCAGCATAACTACTCAGCCAGTGCCGTTGCGCCTCTGGACCCTGCAACTTCCCTTGACTTTCCAACTAGACAGCTGGACGCCCGAGTTCTTTTTACCAGGGCTCTGAGGTACACCGGGAATGTCATGAACCTCAGGGTCTGCTCTGCCACTCAGGTCTGCGACCTAGTGCGCTTGGATGCATGGACTGACTTCAGATAACAGAATGTCAACGCATGTCAGAACTTCAGCATTTTCCTTCGAGATTTGTGGACGGGCCATGGGGCATCCAGACTCCAGAGGTGTCAAGGCGGACTTCAGCTGCCCATTATCTACCATCCCATACCACCCGGTGTGTCGCCGCCGCATATATTTTTACATACCGTACATGGGTCAATGACGTTACGCCTCTGGGCCCTGCTAAAAAGACTCGGCCGCATGGGCGCCTAACTAGTAGGGCAGTAAAAACAGGAAAAAGGGGAAATAAAGGGAAGGGACAGACGAAAGGCTGGAATAGAATGGCAAGGAAGTTCCAGCCACTGAGACCCTCTACGCCTCAACGATATCTACCATGTCTTGCACGAAAGCCAGGGCATCCCACCCAAGCCTGCCCAGGTACAACTCGAAGAAGTTTCTAGCACCGTTCGGAGGACTTGCCCAACCCCGCTCCATAAGTTGATCATGCACGCTGGGGCATCGAAAGCATGCATGCGATGCATCCTCCACATGCTTGCCGTCTCCCCTGGCCCAACATCGCTGGCAGCACCGTCAGTCACGCTGCTCACCGCTCCGCCGTCCTCTAGTGTCGGCCATGTTGACGGCGCCAAGCCGCAGCCTTAAGTTCGTGCAAACGCAAGCACACTTCCTTCGCCTGGTGCGGCCCCTGGCCTGCGCCCGCCGTAGGCTGGAACCAGGTGCGGGAGGCGGCCGCAGACCTCTTTCCAGTGGCAGGATCTCTGGACTAAGTAAGGAACGGATGGCGAACAGAGCCACTCTATTAGTGTTATGCACATGCTGAAGCCTCTTCCTTTCCAGCCTTTTGTCTGTCCCATCACTTCATTTCCCACTTCTCCTCCCTTTTTCCCCTGTCCCCTGGTGTTTGTATCGTTCTGTCCTCCCAACCCTTAAGTCAATAACGTTACACCTCTGGGCCCGCTCAAAGCTCGGCCGCATGGGCGCCCAACTGTTCAGAAGGGAGAAAAGAAGACACTAAAAGGAAGAGGGGGGGAAGGAACAAAAGGAGAGGCCGGGAAGGCAGAGAGGACCAAGTCCGACACCTGAGTTCCACTAGAGACTAGCCCTCAACAAAGCCTCTGAGAAAAGAAAAGTCCACAAAAGCAAGCGTACCCCACCCCTGCTTGGCCGCGTGGGCGCCCCACTGGTCAGAAGGGAGAAGAGAAGAAACTAAAAAGGGGGCAAACAACAACAACAAAAAGAAAGGGAAGGCCAGAAAGGCAAACGACACCGGCGCCTCTGAATCCCTGGAGACTAACCCTCAACAATGCCCACAGCACAGTCCACAGAAGCAAGTGCATCCCACCCCTGCTCAGCCTGGTACAGCTGGTGGAAGTTAGTGGCAGCGCCCGGAGGACCTGCCCACCCCCGCTCCCGCAACTGCTCCCTGACACTAGGGCACTGGAGGCACACATGCAGCTCATCCTCCACCTCTCTATTCCCCCATGCTCAACACTGCTGGCAGCAGCGTGCCTCCCACCGCTGACCGTTGCGCCGTCCTCTGGTATCAGCCGTGCTGATCGCGCCGAGCCGCAGTCGCAAATTTATGCGCACACAAGCACACTCCCTTTGGCTAGTGCGGCTCTTGGCTTGCGCCAGCACGGCACCCGCCATGGACTGGAACCAGGCGCAGTAGGTCGCCGCAGATCTGTGCTCGGTGGTAGGGTCCCTGGGGTCCCCACCGCCGCTGGCGTCCAGCCGTGCTTGCTCGTAGGCTGCGTCAACAAGTGCCAACACTTCTGTGACGGGTAGATGCTGTAGGGCAGCTGCTGCCTCGCGCAAGGTGGGGGTGGCTGTCTCCCGCTCCAGCACCTCGAATGTACCCAGCAGATCAGAGCACCAGGTGCGGCCGCCAGTGCCCTGGCTGACTGCAAGCTGCATATCTGCTGCCATGGCTAGAGCCATGAGAGGGCTGTATTGCTGTGCCGCCGGTGCCACCGCTGCATTGTAGAAGCGGAGGATATGGGTCCACCAGTCTCGCTGTAGTGGCTGGAGCTGCAGCTCTCTCAAGACTCCCCAACTGGCGGCTGATGCAGGTAGCCCCGCAGCCTGGCGTAGGTGCTGAAGCAAGCTGGACTGCATTTTGCTGGAGTGACATGGCCGCGGCCTAAGGTGGCTGGTGGCCCACACCACGTCGCCGTAGTTGGCCGCAGGCGCTGCGTACACAGGTGCCAACCTGATGCGGGTTGGAAGATGGCGCCTGAGGCCCACCTTGGCTGCCATGCGGCGAACGCGGTGCAGCACGGCAGCCAAAGGCGCCTCTCTACCCTCAATGGCCCTCTTCAGGCCGCCACTTTCGTGCTGAGTGATGCCCAAGAACTTCAATTCTTGGACACGCTTCAACACGGCACGGTCAGGGCCGCAAACGCAAACATGGGCTGGCTGTCGGCGCTGCGCTGCTAAGCGGCTGCCAAACTCCATGATCTCTGTCTTACTGACATTGACCTGAAGCTGTTTATGTGCCGCATACTCATGCAAGGCATCAAGCATGCGTTGCAGCCCTGCTGGGGTGCGGGCTAGCAGGGAGAGGTCGTCCGCATACAGCAGGCAGCGTAGCTGTCGCCCTGCCTGCAGCTCAATGCCCTCTGCCGGGCACTTGGCTGCGAGCATGGCCGGCAGGTCACTGAGGTTAAGGCTAAAAGCAGGGGGCTCAGGGGCAGCCCTGCTTGATGCCTCTGGTGCAAGGCACAGGACCAGTGCGCTTGTGGCCGTCAGTGAGCGTGTAAACTGCACCGGCATAAAGCGCTTGCACCGCGCGTAACAGGCATGCAGGCATGTGAAGATGCTCGCATAAATGCCGCCACAGCTGCTCCTGGGGCACGCTGTCATAGGCCTTTGTGAAGTCCACAAAGGCCACATGCAGCTTGCCACGGCCTGCAGCTGCCCGTTGAGCATGGACTGCATGTCTGAGGAGGAAAGCAGCCTGGAGCGTGCTACGGCGCTGTTGAAAACCAAACTGCTCAGGAGGGACGTGGCTGTGCAATCGCGCCCACTTATCAGTGATGGCAGTGAGCATGCTGGCATACAGTGATGGCAGTGAGCATGCTGGTAAAGCACGCTAGTGATGGCGATGGGCCGGTAATTAATGGAATCAAGGGGGTCGCCCTTGTAAACAGGCTGAATCCTGACTGGCTGCCAGGCACTAGGCATTCCCCCCCGCACCGCCATCGCAGTCAACCAGTCAACCAACCCTTAAGTAACGCGCCCACGCGGCCGAGGCTTTTTTGATCAGGGCCCAGAGGTGTCATGTCATTGACATGCTGAAGCCCGGGCTCAGTTAAGTGAGAACACAGGATTTACCCCCTACGATGAGCACCGGTAAGGTATTACCGGTATCTGCATGACTGCATTTGCTGTTCCATTTCAAGCGGGCCATGGCATCGTGCAGAGCCACTTGAGACAAGGATGGCGTCCAGGGCTTGCATTACCCCTCGGCTTGAAACAATGAAAACACCATCGTATGGCACGAGGAAAACTTGAATGGTTGCAAGCGGAGCCGCTGGCTGGCTGGCACTGGTTGCATTAGGGGCAGGGGGGGGCCGGGGGGTGGCTGCATGTCGCCTCACATTCACACCGTTCACCCCTCTCACCCCTTTTACACAGTCAAATCTAACTCTGGAGACCTTATTGTTGCGTAGGAAGGCAAATTGAAGGCAGTTTTGCCCGGCGGAGAGCGAGATGCTAGCCGACGAGAGAAGAATGAACGAGCGATTCAAGAAGACAGTTGCAGGGTGCTTCTCTGCTGTGAAGTCCGTGAGTTCCGCGAGCTCTAATCAATAACGAAGCGGCTTCGTGCGATTTTGAATCGTGAACTAAAGTTTGGAAAAGTTGTCACGTCTGTCTATGCTGCCCTTGTTCAGATTTGCGAATGTGCGGACGTGTGGGCGATGAAACGGCTTGGCCACAACTACGTCCGTATCAACAACAAGACGATTGAAATAAGGTGCGCTGTTAACTACACGCAATTCAACACAACAAGTCTGAATCGCCGTACTTTCCTCCCTCCCTCCATGGCTGATATGGGTGGGGCCCGTGCATGGCTGATATGGAGAGAACAAGCCAATGGGAATTGCAGCCAGGTCTTTAAACTATGTAGGGAGGTGACTGAGATAATCTGCAGCTCTACCGTTCTCCCTCATCCTGCCTAAGTCATAAACCATGTCACGCAAATCGACTGAAAAGGGTCTCGGCAGCCCTTCCTCATGCGCATGGTCAAGCACGTCATGCATGGTCGAGCATGTCTTTAATGTTATTGCATGGTAATCCACGGCTGCATGCCTAGTGCATGGACTACAGGCCGAGTTATGCTCAGAGCGGTGTGACTCGCATGACAGCATATTTTAGGATTTGGAGTATGAACCTGAACCCTACATCCTGAATCGTTGCCCCCCATAGACAGCCCTTTCAATGGTGCCGCAGCAGATTTTCAACTGTCATATCCATAATTTTTGATCCAGAGCAATACTTGTTGTTGTCACAGCGGAACCTACGTGTCCACATGAAAGCCTTTTACAAAAGGGCGGGGCATTGTGGGCAGGAAAAATGAGTAAAAAACCAGTGCAAACCTCTGAAGACCTCTGAAGGTAATTAAAAGGGAAAAGAAAAAAATGAAAGGGTTAAGAAATGAGTGGGCTATCATGCAGTCATACCACCTCTCACTCCTCTGAGGCTCATTGGTGCCTTGCCTGCGTGGCCAGCTCCTCTCTCCCCCTCGGCTTACCCCCATCCTCAGGGGCCTCTATAGTAAATGGGAGGCGGTGAACGGTGCGCACTTCTTCGCCTCCCCGGCGTCACACCTGGCAGTGCTTGCCTCTATGGAACACTTCACTGACAAGGTTTTAAGGTGCGGGGTTTGGGGAGCATCAGGGTGTTGGGCAGGGGGGAGCGGGAAGGAGAGGGGGGGATAGGGGAAGGGGGGAGTGGGAAGGAGGATTGGGGAGGGGGGAGGAAGGGGGGCTTGGAAGGTGCGCGGAAGGGGGGGAGGGAAGGATTGGGGGGGGGGAGGGGGGGCATGAAGGTGCGGGGAAGGGGGGGGGGGGGAAGAAGGGGGGGGGGAAGAAGGGGGCATGAAGGTGCGGGGAAGGGGGGGGGCGGGAAGGAAGGGGGGGGGGAATGGGGGCTTGGAAGGTGCGGGGAAGGGGGGAGCAGGAAGGAGGGGGGGGGGGGGGAATGGGGGGCATGAAAGTGCGGGGAAGGGGGGAGATGGGAAGGAGGAGTGGGGGGAAGGGGGGACATGAGGGTGCGGGGAAGGGTGGAGCGGGAAGGAGGTGGGGGGGGGGAAGGGGGGACATGAGGGTGCGGGGAAGGGGGGAGCGGGAAGGAGGGGGGGGGGGCAAGGGGGGACGTGAGGGTGCAGGGAAGGGGGGAGCGGGAAGGAGGGGGGGGGGGAAGGGGGGAGCAGGAAGGAGGGGTGGGGGGGGAGGGGGGGCATGAGGGTGCGGAGAAGGGGGGAGCGGGAAGGAGGGGGGGGGGGAGGGGGGGCATGAAGGTGCGGGGAAAGGGGGGAACGGGAAGGAGGGGGGAGCGGGAAGGGGGTTAACCCTAAACCCTGAACCCTAAGCCTTAGTTAACTCTACCTCCCTCAAGACCTGCTGTTAATTGTAGCCCCGACACCCCTTCAAATATGCTGTTAGGTAGAGCCCACGTCTTCTAAATGTAGCCCCTGAACGCTCCACCCTGAGCTTCTTTCAAGCCTGTCAATGAAAACCATGATCCCTGTTTCATGGGCCACGATGACCCATTCCAGCGTGAGGGAAGCCTGAACCCTCAACGTGCAAACGCCAAAAATAACGAACTAAAAATACCAAACCCCAACCAGAAATCCCAAACGGATCATATGAAAACCCCATACTTGGCCTCCGTAAACCTCGAAACAAGCCGTTGTAAATCCCAATCCGAAACTCTGTAAACCACGAACCAAAACTTTGTGAACCCCAAACCGAGCCTTTGAAGACCCTATTTCCACAGGTGTCAGGATCGGCTGGACAGATATAAGGAACGTGGCATGTTCTTCCGTACCGCACACCAGGCGGCTGAGAAGGTGATGAAGGTGAGGGGGCGGTTGGGGGTACGTGGCACTGTGTACTGGAGGCTGCCACATATCACGATCTGTGACCGATTGTGGCAAGTTCTAGGGTGTGGGCGGCAGGCCGAAGGATGACCAGGGTTTTAGGGTTAAGGGTTTAAACCCTAAATCCTAAACCCAATGGATGACCTGGGCTTGGTCCCCGTCGAGCACTTCTTCTTGTTTGTTTTTCATTTTTGTAAGCAAAAGAGTGCTTGGTTCTTGTATGCTTTTTTCTTGTTTAAATCAAGTGAATAATTTGCCTGGCTTTTAGTTAAGAGAACAGTTTAAAAAGACTTTCACTGGCCGCTGCCCAGAAGCCTTCCATAGGCAGGGTTGAGGACAGGAATCGTATGAGGTAGCTGGCAATAAATGACTGGTCCCATCCTTCCATTGTGGAACGGGCTGATGCAGGGGACCTGCGGGTGGGGGGGTCCTTTTTGGGGCGGTCACCAAACCATCTGGTGGTCAAAAACTTGATGCCTGATCCTCACCGTTGCCGAGCGGGCAGCAGATCAGAAGTCAGTTTAGGCGAGATGCGGCAGAGGGCCTCCTTTCAGTAATGGGGCTTGCGTGGTGGGGCTCTGGTTTCTTTAGGTACAAAAAAAGGTGCACGCACCAGACGCTTTGTTGCTGATGATGAATACTCGGTGGATGCACTCTCCCGCATTAGGTCGGGGAAATTTTCGGAAAATTAGTGACTCGGGGAAATTAGTACTGAGCCCTGATTCCTCCTCCAGGTCTTGGCGGATGTGGAGCAGGCAAACGTTGTGATGCTGATGATGAACGAGGGCGAAGCGGGCGGGGCGGAGGGTCTTTTAAGCCGCAAGTCAGAGCTGCTTCGATCGGCTTTGGTCGCGCCTCGCGGCCAGGGGGAGCAGTCTAATGAGGTGGGTGACCCAGCATTTTCCAAACGGGGTGGTTGACTCAGCATTTTTTTAATTAGGTTAGGGATTCAGAATTTTCGAATGCGGTGGGTAATCTAGTATTTTTAAACAAGGTGGTTGACTCAGTATTTTCAAACGAGATGGCTGATTCAGAATTTTCAAAGGAGGTGGCTGACTCGATATTTAAAACGAGATGGGTGAATCAATATTTTTTTAAATGTGGTTAACTTATGATTTCAAACAAGGTGGCTTAATCAGTATTTTCAAACGAGGTGGCCAACTCAGTTTATTAAACAAGGTGGCTAACTCATTATTTTCAAACGAGATGGCTAATTCAGTTTTGTAAATGAGCCGGCTAATTCATTATTTCAGACAAGGTGGCTTGATCAGTGTTCGTAAACGAGATACTGTATACCAGAAGACTTTGTATTGTCGAACGAGGTGGGCATCTCAGAATTTCCACAGTGCGCTCTTGACGACCATTAGGGGAAGACGCATTCCGCACTGTCTAAGAGGCTAATAATTCCCATGCTGCCAATTTGAGCCCTGAATTAAGCTGAACGGCGAAGGAGCCAATCTTAACCCTAAACCTGCAGACATAAGTGCTGCAGCTGCTGGGCATGTCCACCGCCATCAGGGGCTTAGGAGCCCCCCGGTGTGCCTCCAGACAGTCAGCAGCCTAACATATGGAAGCCAATCTTGACCTTCACCATGAACCTGCAGTAACAAGTGCTGCAGCTGCCAGGTGTGCCCTCCATCAGAGTCTGACCTTGCACAAAACGTGTTCTTGCTCTGCAAAGATGCCTCTTGCCCCTGCAGCTGATATGGTTGCCACAACCTGCAGGTGACAGTGATGCAACTGCCAGGCGTGAACACCATCTGAGTCTTACCTTGCAGAAGAGGAAGCGCTTCCCCTGCAAAGATGCCTCATGCCACTGCACTGCTGCAGCTAGTATGTATGCTACGCTGGCAGGTGATAGTGCTGCAGCTGCCGAGCATGTCCACCATCTGAGTCTTACCTTGCAGAAGAGGAAGCGCTTCCCCCTGCAAACATGCCTCTTGCCCGTGCAGCTGATATGGAACCAACACCTGCAGGTGAAAGTGTTGCAACTGCCAGGCATGTCCTCCATGAGAATGGCTTCAGAGTCCCTGGAGGCGCCGCTGGGCGGCCAGCGGCCATCTGCTCGCGTGCGAGTGACGATCCCGCCTGCGTCCGAGGCGCTCGGAAGCATCGAGCGGCCGACAGAAGGTGATCTATTTGCAAATTTCCCTGACTGGGTTTGTTTTAGGGTTCAAGTTTCTGGTCGTATGGGTGACCTTTTTGGATGTTGTAGGGGTTTGTCTGAGTTCTGCCGAAAGTTGGGGGAGGACAGGCCCTGAACTCGAACCCGGTTGCTTATTGGTGGGAAGGGACACAGCTTTGCGATTCGTTATTTTATGTAATGATGCTGGTGAGCAAAACATGCGGGTGCTGAGGTGCTCCTCGATTTTTATGAGCGTAACTCTGCACGGTTGTTTTTTAATCGATGAAGGGTCTTAGATGAGGAATTTGAATCAATAAGAAAAGGAGACTAAGAGGAATAGGGCCCTCTCTCACACAAATCTGCACATCCAGGTACACAAGTAACTCCTGTAACTCCTGTACTGGCATGTACAGTAACTGCTTTGAGTTACTCCCGCTCCGGTATGAAACTCGATTGCCTAACTCCTGTACTGGCAAGTAACTTCAAACAAAGCCTTGACGCCGACGAATGTGCATTGTCCTCGTGGGAGCAGCAGGTGCAAGGGGACCTGAAGGAGAAAAGCCTACCTTGGCCAAGGCAGGCAGCACATCAGCCCTAGTGGGGAAGAGCCCACTCAGTCGCCTCGTGCACGAGACGCGGGCGGACGTAGACGGCGGCAGGGGCCCTGAGAGCCCGCGGTCGAGTAACCCGCTGGCCAGGCAGGGTTTCGTCGTGCACATCCCGCAGAGGTATCAGAGCCAAAGTGGAGCCGCAGCGGGAGCCAGCCGCGGCGGCCCGCCACGGCCTCCGGCGGCAGCAGCAGCAGCTGCCTCTTTTCCCGCTCCGTCCGCGCAGGCCCCCGTGGACCGTCCCCAGCACACGGCGTCGGTACTGCTCGGGCCGGACGGGACTGTTGTGCTGGGGGGCGTGCGGTACATGGTGGCATGGCCGCTGCCGGGGGCCGGAGTGGGGAGTGGGGACGTCGACAGTGCGAACGCGTTCCTTGTCCCGATGACTCAGCAGCAGCAAGTACAAGCCCAGGTAGTTGCAGCTTCCGGTCAGATCCTCGACCATGCTGGCAGTCAAGCGCCTGTAGTGGGCCAGGTCTGGAGCACCGTACCGCCTCCGGACCAGCCCGTACCGCCTCGGGACCAGTCCGTACCGCCTCAAGAAGAGCCCCGAGACGTCGCAGTGTCAGGCACGACGGACCAGGACGTGACGCCCGGAAAGCGACCGCTGCTGGGCGCCTCGCTGCGCCGGAAGCCCGGACCAGATACACCTCTGACTGACCGCCTGACGGCAGAAGCTGCCAAGCAGCTGCTTCTGCTATACAGCCCCGGGAGCGCCACGGCGACGTTGGTCGGCCGGCAGCTCTCGGGGGAGGGGGTTGGTGGCGGCGGCGGCCAGCTTGGGAGGGAGGGAGGGGGGTTCCCCTCTGACACTGGACGCGACAGCCCTGCGGCCGCGGCCGCAGCGGGCGCTTCTCCTGCCTCCCTCCGAGCATCGGCGCTGCAGCACGCGCTCCTGGCGCAGCCGGAAACTCGGCGCAGCCTCTGGGGCCGGCTGCCAGCACCAGCGCCGCGTACCCGCGCAGGCGCCAGCCGGACGCGGGACGCTTCGCCCTACCCATCATCCCTGTTCGGCCCTTCCTTGCGCTCCGCTCCCCGCAGCTCCTTCGCCTCGTCGCCAGCCCCCGGCTCCCAATGGTCTCCGTCGCCCGTGCCCGCACGATGGTCCACAACGCCCGTCCAACGCTCCCCCGCGCCCGCGACCACGCCGGCCGCCGTCGCCCCCGCCTTCCTACAGCAGGGAACGCGGCAGCCCCTGCATGCACGATGGCTGCCTGCCGCTGCATCCTCCGGGCAATCATTGCATCACTTAACGGACGACGAAGCGGCGGGCCGGCGCCGGTTGGATCAATTGATGGATGCGTTTGTGCTGCCGGCGGCAGCAAGCGTATACGAGAGCTTGCAGATGTCGCGCTCGGTCCGGACGAGAGGTGAGGTGCACTGCTTGTTGTTGTAGGGGGCTACAGTTACAATCTAGCGGTTGCAATCTACGTTTTACAGCATACCTGTTGATATCTAGGCAGTTACAGTAGAGCTGAGTAGCTGACACAGTTTTGCCGTTACAATTGACAAAGTGACAGAATCTAGCTATTGCAATCTAGCTGTTGCAACCTAGCCGTTGCAGTCTAGCTGTTACAATCTAGCTGTAACAATCTCGGATGCTTCAGAGGTGAGGTGCACTGCTTGTTGCAGCACAGCCAAAGGCTGGGGTGGAGGGGCTGGGTACTGCCAATCCCTCTGCCTGGGTCAAGGAGTGGCCCCATCAGCCCAGTCGTGGCCACCCAGCGGCCTGTCAAAGCTGGTCTGGTTCGCATTATAAATCGACCAGTGGCGATACCGTTCGGAGATATCAGCAGGAGGAAACCAACACATCCTTCCATCAGAATAAGCGATTGACGGTACTAGTACCGGTGCCGGTACTTATTATTACCGGCTTTCAGTACTGCCGGTACTGGTACTGTACCGGTATTTTAGAACGACAGATTTGGGTGGGGCCACGTGCCAATGCCAACTGCTTGACATACGTGGGATCTGAACGGCAGACTTGAGTAGGATCAACATCAACTGCTTGACGTGCCTGTCAGGTTGCGCTCCTGCCTGCTAGGCTGCACTGCTCCCCAAACTCTTACGCCGAACGTGAGGCTCTAAGTTTATACCCCTGGTTTTTACCCCCTGGTTTTACCCCCTGGTTTTACCCCCTGGTTTACCCCCTGGTTTTACCCCCTGGTTTTACCCCCTGGTTTTACCCCCTGGTTTTTACCCCCTGGTTTTACCCCCTGGTTTTACCCCCTGGTTTTACCCCCTGGTTTTACCCCCTGGTTTTACCCCCTGGTTTTTACCCCCTGGTTTTACCCCCTGGTTTTACCCCCTGGTTTTACCCCCTGGATTTACCCCCTGGTTTTACCCCCTGGTTTTACCCCCTGGTTTTACCCCCTGGTTTTACCCCCTGGTTTTTACCCCCTGGTTTACCCCCTGGTTTTACCCCCTGGTTTTACCCCCTGGTTTTACCCCCTGGTTTTACCCCCTGGTTTTTACCCCCTGGTTTTACCCCCTGGTTTTACCACCTGGTTTTACCCCCTGGTTTTACCCCCTGGTTTTTACCCCCTGGTTTTACCCCCTGGTTTTACCCCCTGGGTTTTACCCCCTGGTTTTACCCCCTGGTTTTACCCCCTGGTTTTACCCCCTGGTTTTACCCCCTGGTTTTACCCCCTGGTTTTTACCCCCTGGTTTTACCCCCTGGTTTTACCCCCTGGTTTTACCCCCTGGTTTTACCCCCTGGTTTTACCCCCTGGTTTTACCCCCTGGATTTACCCCCTGGTTTTACCCCTTGGTTTTACCCCCTGGTTTTACCCCCTGGTTTTACCCCCTGGTTTTTACCCCCTGGTTTTACCCCCTGGTTTTTACCCACTAGGTGTCTACCTCCTGGTTTATATCGCTCAGCCTGCTAGGCTGCAGTGCTCCACGAACTCTCACGCCCCATGTGACGACGTGAGACCTGTAGATTTCCACTTTCCTGCCCTCTGCCTATTTATCCGCCTGCCCACTCCCCGGCCTGGTTTACCTCTGAAACCTACCCTAATCCTTTCCTTTTCTGGTAGGCTTCAGGGTTTCCCCCTGAACCCTAAACCCTAAACCCTTACTTCCCTGGTAGGCTTGAGGGTTCCACGCCTTACCCGTAGATTTGATTTGCCTTCACTCAGGTATGAGTTTATAACATATTTCTTGTGCTGCCCTCAAGGCAACACTTCGACCAAAACACCCGACTACCTACTGAAAATCTGGCCGAGATGGTTGGGTAGTCTCAGACATAATGAAATGTTTTCAGATTTCGTTGTTGCTTCAAAAATCGCATGTCCTGTCGAGTTGTATGATTTGTTGCCCTCTGCGAGCAAAAAAACAGTGAAAAAAACTTTTACACTTGATATCGTTGTTTCCAAGAACTATCATAGCATTGAAACACGTCCACAACTACGGTACCAGTATGTTAAGTACTGATGTACGGTGATATTTTTCCTATCCCCAAACACAATGAATTCTTAGGAAAGGTAAAGTACATTTTCAGTGACCCCAAACCTGTGTTTTTGAGAGCTATGAACGCCAGCGACACACGCTTCGTTGCGGGCCATTGAGGCAGATTGGTATTATGCCACCTGTTTCACATCTGCTGGATCTACTGATCAGATCTCCCATATGGATCTACTCTATGGATCACTACGGTATGTAAACCTCCCTATGAGAACCACAGTAAGGAATCCTCAGAATGGAAACCTCAAAATATAAGCCTGCTTGTAATTGAAGCCTGTCATTTTGGCCCAGCAGGAAATACAGCTGACAGGAGTCGCGGCGGAAACGGCGGCTGGATCCAACCACCCCTGTCAGGTTTGCCTTTGTCGCCGCTTTCCAGCAGCGGGACACAGCTCCATCCTGAGGCACGCATACAGCTGCGGGGCAGTGAGGGCCCCACAGTAGGCCAGTATCACGAACAACAGCAGGAGCAACAGGCGCGCGAAGAGCAGCAGCAGCAGCAGGAGCAAGAGGATCGTGAACAGCAGCAACAGCAACTACGATATCGTGAAAAGTACCGACATCAGCCACAGTACCGAGAACAAGAGCATCAGCAACAGCTGCAGCAACAGGAAGACGAGGTGTCCCAGGATGAAGAGGGAGCGGGTGCGGGGCACGACACTGCTGCCTCAAGGTACGGGACGCCGTCAGGACGCAGTTGGACACCGGACAGGGACGCCGTCGCCGGCGAATACGCTGATCTCTCCTCGCGCCATGCCGCCACCTCCGCCTTATCTTTGTCGTCCCTGCCGAAGACGGCCGCGGACCAGCTGCATGCCGACAGCCGGCCCGAGGAGCAGCGGGCCGGCTGGGCACGGGCGTATGCCGCAGAGCTGTCGTCCCGAGCGCAGCGGGGCGATGCGTTTGCGGCCGAGGAGCTCGGGGGTATGGTCCGCGTTGGTTTGCCAGGTCTGCCGGCGCAACCGGATGTTGCGAGGAGCCTGTTATTGTTTGCTGCAGAATCAGGTGGGGGGCAGGGCATGCGTGTATGTGTGTGTGCACGCGCGAGTGTGTGCATGCGTGCATGTGTGTGTGTGTGGTGTATGCCTGCAAATGTGTGCATGCATGCGTGTATGTGTGCATGCATGGACCTCAGCAAGACCCAAAAACCTCCATCCAGTAGTCATATTTTCAGCTTCACGTCATGAACATTTCAGCAACCTGCCGGCCCGTGGCCGGGGGGAGCTGGTGCAGCAAGCCCTGTTGCTAGGGCCACCAGTTGTATGCCTAGTATTCTTTTGTCCCAATGTACCCGGTAGTGGAAGCCAAGACGCCTCCCAAAGGCCCCCCAGAGGCCCCTCCCCAAAGGCACCCCCCAATGCTCCCCAATGTTCCCGAATGCCCCTCCCAAAGGACCCCCGACGGCTCCCAAAGGCCCCTCCCAAAAGACTCTCAAAGGCCTTCCTAAAGCCCCTTTAAGGGACACCTGCAAAGGCACCCTAAAGGCCTCCCAAAGGACCCCTCCAAAGGCCCCTCTAAGGCCTCCCAAAAGCCTCACCAAAAGCCTCTTTAAAGGCCCCTCCCAAAAGCCCTTCAAAGGCCCCCTAAAGGCCCCCCAAAGGCCCCTCCCAAAGCACCCCTCCAAAGGCCCCCCAAAAGCCCCTCCAAGGGACCCCTGTTAAGGCCCCTCCAAAGAGACCCCCCCAAAGGCCCCCTGACGCCTCCCAAAGGCCCCCAATGGACCCCCCAAGGTCTTACACGCACTTCAAACAATACCGTCATCCTCTAATGTCTCCTGATTCTTACACTCCTTTCTTTTGCCACTGCTGCGAATCCTGTGCAGGCTCGTCCACAGCCTGTCGCTCTCTCGGGGATATGTGCGGGCGTGGCGAGGGCGGGGAGGTGGACCTGGGTCAGGCAGATGTATGGTGGCAAGCAGGCAAAGAGCTGGAGGACTCTGGTGCCGCTGGTGGTGGCTTTCAGGGCGATGAAGATGAGGGGGGAGAGGGGAGCTATGAGGGTTGAAAGGAGGGGAGGGGAGCTGAAGATCGGAGGTGCATTTTCTGCTATTTACTCGATTGCCTGCATTTCCTTTTTTTTTGTCTTCCGGTCTCGCCCTGCATTTCCCTCCATGCTCCTGCCCCTTCCCGTCACCCCTCTTGCCTAGCAACCCAACCGAGACCCAGTCAGTTTCAGTTGACACCCGGCACTCTCGCCACACTCACGGGGCATGATAGCCTTTAAGGGTTTGCGCCTGAGTTCCGTGTGTGGCTTGTATTTTAGGTCTCCAGGGGGGTTGGGCTGTACTTCAGGATGAGGTTTAGTACCTGCAAGATGTACATATTGGAGGATGGACTACCACAGTACCAGTAGCTTAAAATGCACATAAGCACACTATAATACATCGGATTTACCGCAGGAGGCAGGAGGGTCTTTTACTGTTGCATCGCCCTTTCTGCCAATTTCCCTTGAGCTCCTTGAATCCTCGTTGAACTGTGATGGGCAGATTAAACGATGCATCCCCCCTGCCTTGTTTGTTAGTGATATCTTGATGTCCCTTGCATCAAATTTGATGCTCAGTTCAACTGTAAACACTTCACAAAGTTCACAGATATTATCATGGAATCTTCGTGGAACCCCGAATCTGCTGATTGAACGAAGCATCCCCTCTTGTTTCTTCAAAAGCCAGGCGATGCAATGCATCATGGCTTATGTCTAATCTCAGCGGACTGTTACTTTTGATGAAACAATCACGAAAAGAAAGCGTGCTTGTTTTTGTAGGTGGTAGGAGGCCCCAGGGACCAGGGGCTTCCTACCCGCTATTCAGTGCTCAAAACCGGTTTGCGGGCACCTGTCACATGCATTGAACCTGCAAGTAGACGAGGAACAACAGGTCAATGAAATTACACCGCTGGGCCACTCATGCGGCCGCGTGGGAACAACAGGTGACTTAAGTCACGGCCTGGGGTTATTCAATGGCATGTGGGCCTGCTGCAAGGTAGCACTCAGGATTCATCATCCGCTTAATTAATGTCGTGCTTGTGATCTGAAAGGAGAAACAGCGTCTACCTGTTCAGAACGGGGGGCTGGTAAGGGATGAGCAAGCTGAATTCCAGGTACCATGAGGGTCTGCCAGTACATTCTCTCGAGTGAGGGAAATATTCGTGTTTGTACCGGTACTGCCCTACATAGCCTGAAAAGGTATGCACCCTACAGTGGAATCCGACATCAGTTGATTGGTGTTGTATGAGCGCCTTTCAAGCTCATTTCACATCCCGGTTCCTGATATTTGTCAAAGACGTTACACCTCTGGGCCATGCACAAGAAGGCTCGGCCGCGTAATGTTATTGACCTCCAGACAGGCCCAGTAAGGTAGGATCATGTACCGAACATCACATTCCCAGACACTTTAATGCATAAAAGTCGCATCCGAGATTTTATTTTGCTGCCTGTCCACATACACAAACATGGCCCGCCCTGGGCATGCAGGCCAAGCATTAAAGGCACTGGGCAGACCCGCTTTCAACAGATCATCCTTTCAGCCTGCACATTTAAAGGGGGCATTCTCTAACAACCGCCGCTTGAATTGCGGTTGCATGTCGGTTGTTGGCCCGGGGGTCTGTTCTTCGCCGCCTTTCCCACTCGCGCTGTCCTATTATTTCGTGCTCGACTGGGCACCTGTATCATGCATAAAATGTGGTGCTCAGTTGGACTTACGACACGAACGGTAACAAAACCTGACATTTCCGAATGTGCAGGATTTGGAATTTTGTGAGTAGATGGCGCGCTTAGCGCGTTGTAATTACGCCGTGATCCAGAAATTATGTAAGCAATTTCGGTCCCCTACTTTAAAAGTAGCTGACTCTACTTTCAAATTACGGTGGCAAGAACTCAATTTCGTTATTCAGAGACTAAAAGGACTGCAATCTGCACGGCAGTGCATCAGTAAGCTTCCAGAGGGGGCTAGCAGTTGCAACACATAATTACAGCCGGCACATTATGAGAATAACTGAACGAAGAGAAACACGTATTTGACTACCGTAATTACATGGCGTATGGCCATATAGTCGTATACCGGTTCCGGTAGATACCGTACATTAAAATCTTAGTGCCATCAATTTTGCAGTCTGTCTTTGCACTTTTGTGCATTTGTTAAAAGAATGGATTAAGAATAACAATAGGTAATCTAACAGCTCCTGCTATGGCTCAGATTTTTCTAACGGAAAATGGTGCATCACATTTGCCCTATGGAAGCCACAAAACGCAGACCAGCTTGAGCTGGGACAGAGAACAAAAGAAAATAATTAGAGCACAAAATGTAAACAAATCGTGGAACGGCCGTTGTGTTCAACACAACAGGTGCCGCGTTGCTGCTTGCCACCAGCCCTTGGCCCAAATTCACCCCCTTGCTGCTGCCTGCGGCGCTCTCAGGAGACGCTCGCCATCTGGCGTCTGATTGGCTATTTCATCGCCACAGCGTGCGACCTTGGATCTATACGGGGGCGGGGACGCAGAATAGAAACGGGACGTTGTAGCCGAAGACCTGCAAGCGTCCGTCGGGGATCTTGCAAGTGTAATCCACGAGACACCACGCGCCTCCACCCTGGCTGCGTAATGTTCCACTGTAGCTGTCTGAAACCACCATGACGCCTGGGATGTCCAACGCCAGCAGGCATGCTGAAATGCATCGGCAAACTACTGGCTGTTCGGAGGATGGAGCGGGGGAGGGGAGAGGGGAGGGGAGGGGGGAAGGAACAGGGGAGGAGACGGGGGAGGGGATGGGGGAAGGAACAGGGGTGGGGATGGGGGAGGGGACGGGGGAGGGGATGGGGGAGGGAACAGGGGAGGGGAGGGGAGAAGGGATGGGGGAAGGTACAGGGGAGGGAATAGGAGAGGGGGGTGGAGAGGGGAGAGGAGAATGGGGAGGAGGGGAGAGGGGAGAGGAAGGAGGAGGGGGGCGGGGATAGGGGGGAGGGGAAGGGGGAAAGGGGGAGAGGGGAGATGGGGGAGGAGGGGGAAAGGGAGAGGGGGGAGGAGGGGGGAGGGGAGAGGGGGGAGGAGGGGGGAGGGGGGAGGGGGGAGGAGGGGGGAGGGGAGAGGGGGGAGGAGGGGGTAGGGGAGAGAGGGGACGAGGGGGAAGGGGAGAGGGGGGAGGAGGGGGGAGGGGAGAGAGGGGACGAGGGGGTAGGGGAGAGGGGGGAGGAGGGGGTAGGGGAGAGGGGGGAGGAGGGGGGAGGGGGGAGGGGGGAGGAGGGGGGAGGGGAGAGGGGGGAGGAGGGGGTAGGGGAGAGAGGGGACGAGGGGGAAGGGGAGAGGGGGGAGGAGGGGGGAGGGGGGAGGGGGGAGGAGGGGGTAGGGGAGAGGGGGGAGGAGGGGGTAGGGGAGAGGGGGGAGGAGGGGGTAGGGGAGAGAGGGGACGAGGGGGAAGAGGAGAGGGGGGAGGAGGGGGGAGGGGTGAGGGGGGAGGAGGGGGGAGGGGAGAGGGGGGAGGAGGGGGGAGGGGAGAGGGGGGAGGAGGGGGGAGCGGAGAGGGGGGAGGGGGGGGAAGGGGAGAGGGGGGAGGGGGGGGGAGGGTGGCTGGAAGGGGGGGCGGAAGGGGGGCGGGAGGAGGAGAGGGAGGGGGAGAGGGCACTGGAGGAGGGATGGGGACTGCGGCTGCTAACGTCTGCTTAAAAGTGGAAGGAGGATGAAATCCAACCTGCGTGTGCGCGTGAAAAGGATAGTGCAGGTTCAAGGATTTTTGGAACAAATGGACATAGATTGGGGTATACAGATGACTTATCCATTTCTTAGCCATCCCCAGTTTTGCTTCTAGGTGTGACAGTCAGCTAATTGGAGAGATCCAGACATAGGTCAGCGTTTGGGCCTAAGGGTTTATGTTTAGGGTTAAGGTCCAGTCAGCTGATTGGAGTGATACACTAATACCAGGAATGGGTCAGCCTTAGGGTCAAGGGTTAAGATCCAGTCAGCTAACTTGAGTGATCGCAGGGATGGTCCAGCCTGCGGGCATTTTGGGGTTTGGATTCAGGGTTTAAGGTTGAGGGTTATGATTCTATCAGCTAATTGGAGTGATACTTGGAATGGGTTAGCCTTCTTGCCTGATTACCTGATACAAGCCGTGGAGTCTGATTCCATCCCCTGTCATCTGAACCCTAAGCCCTAAACCCTAACCTGGTACATGCCGCGGGGCCCGATGCCATCCCCTGTCATCTGAACTATAAGCCCTTTCCTGGTGCATGTTGTAGGGACCCATGCGATCCCCTGTCATCTGAACCCTACACTCTTACCTGGTACATGCCACAGGGCCCGATACCATCCCCTGTCATCTGGACACGGACATATCCAGCCGCGCCCCAGCCGACCCCCCCTGAGCATCAAACGACAGGGGAGTATCCCTGTCAGAGGTGACAGAGCTGGCTCGGTCTTCCATCATGCATAAGGAGGAGGTTCAGATGCTTCCGTGGTACACGTTTTGCACATGTTTATATGCTGCTGTAGTACACGCTTCACACATGTTTATATGCTGCTGTAGTACATGCTTCACACATGTTTATATGCTGCTGTAGTACATGCTTCACACATGTTCATATACTTCCGTAGTACATGCTTCACACATGTTTATATGCTGCTGTAGTACACGCTTCACACATGTTTATATGCTGCTGTAGTACATGCTTCACACATGTTTATATGCTGCTGTAGTACACGCTTCACACATGTTCATATACTTCCGTAGTACATGCTTCACACATGTTTATATGCTGCTGTAGTACACGCTTCACACATGTTTATATGCTGCTGTAGTACATGCTTCACACATGTTTATATGCTGCTGTAGTACACGCTTCACACATGTTCATATACTTCCGTAGTACATGCTTCACACATGTTCATATGCTGCTGTAGTACATGCTTCACACATGTTCATATGCTGCTGTAGTACACGCTTCACATAGGTTGGTATGCGGCTGTAGTACATGATTTTGCATAGTTTCATATGCAACTGTTGTACAAGCTTTGCATGGGCCTACATGCTGCCACAGTACAAGTTTCACATGGGTTCATTCGCTACCGGTGTACATACTTCACACATACATGCAGAAGTTCCAAACTTACAGCTGTTCTTGAGAATCCAATAGGAGGTTTCCGATTTGCCTGTCCAGCTGTATCCCACCGCCAAAACTGCAGATAGGACAGGCAGATAAGCGCGGCTTTATTATTTAAAAATGCATTTAATAAAAACAAAATGTTTTTAGTTTACATTGATCTTAATCGTCTTAAAAAGACAGAATCTCTCTGTAACACGAGAGGAACAGCATCAAGTGTTGAGCGCAGGGATAGGTGGATTGGGCGAAAGCGTCGTCATGCTGGGGTCCAACAGAGAGCAGACAGAGCATCAATCCCTTGGTGAATCAGTGCTGTACAAGAATGTCATTATTAAGGAATCGCATGGGCAATTACTTTATTTTCCTGGACTTAACAAAGTGTGAAGCTGGCCGCCCAACCCTTGAATCAGGGCTGTTCCAGTTCGCTGTTTTTAAACTGTTATTAAGGGTATGTCATTATTCAGGGTTCTTAAGAAATCGTTATCAAGGAATCGTACGCCGTAGTTAAGGGTCGTTAAGGAACCGCATGTGCAACTACTTTCTTTCGCCTGAAAATAACCAAGTGTGAGGCTGGCCGCCCAACCCTTGACAACACGCGGCGCTAACTATCGCGGTCCTTCACAGGAAAATGTAGATGGCTTTGCATTGAAATTACGGTGGCCGAAACACCGGTGAGGGTTGTCATCCAAAGTGAGGATGGCGATCAACACAGCACGGTGCACCAGTGCCATGCCATGATCGCTCACGTAGTGGTACAGCCAAACGGGGGGGTTCTCTTATCCACGCCTCAGGGGCATCATTCTTATTATTATTTTTATTACCGTACTGGTATTTTTTTTAATACCGGATTTATCATTTATTTATTTACTTATGGATCTGTGCATGAGGTTCCTCACCTGCATGGTTGATGTACCAGTCGCAGTCTGACCCAATCCCCCCGTTGTAAATGCCTCCCGAATAGATCTGGAATGAGGCCTCCGCGTCCCAGTACACCACAACAGGCGCCTTGGCAACAGCCTGCAGGCAGAGCACACAGCAGTGTCGAGTTGAGGGTGCTTCAGCTACACCTCAACTTCACTTCAGCTATACTTCAGCTGTGCTTCAGCTGCATGCAAGCCCATGGTCTGCAGGTCTTGTTGCACCAAGCATTGCTGCTCAAGATCACAGTCAAAATTTGGCCCCCATTGGCCCCATGCTGTTTCCCACCCGATGGCCCCCCAAAGGCCGCGAGCCTGGCTTGCACTATCATACACACAGGGAGCACACGGCGTAGATAGACCAGCCTATTAACCACCACTCAGCCAACTAGAAATTAAAGTCTGAACAACAACGTCAGTTTTTATGAAGCAAAATATAACTGCGCTAACTGGTCAGGTGAATGCCTAAACCCTAACCATATACCTTCAGAGCCACTCCACACCTTTATCAATGCTGGTAAGGACCTCCTTTCAACCGCACCAACCACACCTGAAACCCCAAGCCTCAACTTTAACCCTAAACCTCACCCTTATCAAAGCGGCCGTGCTCATGGAGGGTGAGATACTGCCTACTGAGCCTGACACATCTTCTGGGCCACTTCTCACCCTTATCAAGGCTGCTTTGCTGAGGGAGGGTGAGATACTGCCTACTGAGCCTGACACATCTTCTGGGCCACTTCTCACCTGCATCAAAGCTGCCTCGCTTAGGGAGGGTGAGATGTGGACGGCTGAGTCTGACAGACAGAACCGCACACAAGACACACCAGAAACATCTTCAAAGTCACTCCTCACCCGCATCAAGGCTGCCTCGCTTAGGGAGGGTGAGATGTGGACTGCTGAACCTGACAGCTGGACAACCTGCCCCGTCTTGGTTGAAGCCATAATCGCGTTGTTGCATGATTTCGTCTTCCCAGCGCCCGATAAATACGGGTAGTTCACGGCCGACGTTTGGTTGTACCGGCCTACGTAGTTGATGGCCTGCAACAAGTACAGAGCCATGTCAGCTTGGGATCAAATGTGATGCTCCGCTGGCCTGTCAAACTTTACGGAACTTCACAGGACGATTCACGGGGACTGCCTTATTAATGATATATTCATCCGGGATCAGACGGGGATGATAACAGTTTGGCGAGTGGAGCATGGACATGCATGGCTGAGACACACACGGGAATGAGACATACAGGTGCATACCTACATACAATGTATTGAAATTGACTTCCCTCAGGTAAGGAGTAATTACTTTTTGGCAACCCTTGAGGCATAAATTCGACAGGACTATAGTTTTTCTTACTGAAATCTGGGCTTGGATCGATGCTTCGCTGATTTCAATGTTATCCTTACCTTCCAACAGAGTTAATGTTGAGGGTAGTGATGAGGGCAGGCAAAGCACATACACAGAAACATAGGTAAATGCAGGTAGATCCAGGCTGATCCAGGCAGATCCAGGTAGATCCAGGCAGATCCAGGTAGATCCAGGCAGATATAGGTAGGATCATGAGCTCTCACATCGTCAGCTGATCCCCCGTCACACCCGTAAGACCCCGAGCAGCCGCTGATGCTGTTGCAGCAGCTGACCAGCTGCTCCGCGCTGAGCGCTAGGTCCTCTGCAGCCTCTTTGCCCACTGTGATGAGGTACATGCTCTCGATGGCGGCTGTGGAAGCAAAGGCCCAGCATGAGCCTGCAAGCCAGCAGGGAACTCAGTAAGAAGGGGGTGGGAAATGAGCCTGCAAACAGGGCGCTCAATAAGGGGAAAACAAAATGAGCCTGCGAGCAGGGAACTGAATAAGATGTGCGAAGGCCCAGCATGAGCCTGCAAGCCAGCTGGGCGCTCAATAAGAAGGAAAAACAAAATGAGCATGCAAGCAAGCAGGGCACTCTATCAGAGGTGAAGGCCAGCAGGCGCCTTTGAACAGGCACGGCTTGCAGATGGCATCAATGGCTTGAGAGATGAGCAGAGTGTATGCTGGTTGCCTCAGGCACCTGGGACGGACGGAAAGAGGGGCTCCGGCATTATCCGGAGTCGCTAACTTCTCCCTCAGTCCTACCAAGCAAGCTATGTATGCTCATATGAGAAACAACGCTGTCACAACACGAATCAAGAACAGAGTGCGTCTCGAAAGGCTCCTACTGCATTTTGCTTGGTCCCGTACGGGGGTGACCATTCCGGCTGCCAGCCAATTGACCGTTTCGGTGCCAGGCGGGAGGTCGGTCGAGAAGGCCGCCGCCGTTGTGCCGTTGGACACGCGGATTTGTGAGCCAGTCCTGGCCTTCATCAGCTGTTGGGTAGAGAAGGAGCTGTAATTCAATGCGGAGTACTTGTTGCCACTGGCCCTGTGACATAAACAGGAGGTGGAGGGGACTGGATTAGCGTTTGTTTGATCCTGCTCGATACCACCTTCGGGGCCTTCAGGGTGGCCACCACTGGGCTGATTGGGACCAAACCTTGGCTGGCTCGATACCGGGGGCCCAAGCAGAGCAGGGCTGGTTACACCAAATCCTGCCAGCTGCAGGCTCTGATGTAGCTGAGTTGTAGCTGAACCCTACAATTATCAGTGGACCACATCATACATTGTCAAACATATTTAATGTTATTAATGTATGGATCGAGGGCAACGATCAAGCATGTGCCAACCAACCTAACTTGGAAACCATTATTTAGAGCTTTTCATTTTTCAATGTGTGGTTTCCTATTTGCTCCTTAAGTCCCGCAGTCTTACTTCAGCAAAATCTCAATAAGATTATAGCATGGCTTGAGACTGGATGACCCTGCAGGCAACAAACTTTTCAGTTGCTGTGAGAAACACTGATGTACAATTGAATTGTACATCAGGCTTAAGATTGTTGTGCACCCGGCCACCTTTGGGGGGCCGCCGGGTGGCCACCGCTGGGCCAGCTGGGACCCAACCCTGGACCGGCCTGTGGCCAGTGGCCCAAGGAGCAGGGTTTGCTGCATCAGGTTCCCACAGCCATGGGCTATGTGGTAGCTGAACTGTTGCCAAATGCTTTAGCACAACATACAATATACTGATGTGCAGTTGTAAATCTGGCATGCGCACTGCTGGCATGGGACCCATACCTTGCCAGTATGTGTGGCAACTCTGTCCGAAGGCTATGAGGCAACTCTGTCCGAAGGCTAAGAGGCAAAGCTTGCATATACAACACAGCGTTGAAGCATGACAGAGACAGTGAGGCAGGCCTCGCCACAGCATTCTGCACTGCTGCAACGACCGTGTTTCCGACTGCTGCATGCTGCTGCAACGAGCGCGTCCCCAACTGCTGCATGCTGTCGCAACGAGCGCGTTTCAAACTGCTGCACGTCACATTGCTGACTCACCACCACATCACCTTGATGACTCAACACGATGTCACCTTGCTGACTCACCACCACGCCACCTTGCTGACTCAACACCACATCACCTTGCTGACTCACCATCTCGCCACCCTGCTGACTCACCACCACATCGCCGTGCTGACTCACCACCACGTGACCTTGCTGACTCACCACCACGTCACCTAGCTGACTCACCACCAAGTCACGTTTGGATCCACGTTCACTTTGTACACTGCAGCCATATTATCCACAAAGTTCCTGTAAGCCAGCGTCCGATCGTAACCCACGAATGAGAGCTCCATGGCCAGCATCCAGTCTTTGAATTGCACAGAGACCGTGACGGATGCCACCTGCGGGGGCAGGAGGTTGGGGTATGGGAGCACCGTCAACACATCCAAGGGATCACTAGCACTCAATGCAGAGCTTGTTTTCACACTGTCTCAGCTACATTTCAGCCACATCCAGGGCTCCGGCTGGATGCCTCGTGCATGGACAGCCCTACTGTCACGGGCCTACAACGGGCCATGAGCCTACGGTTAAGGGCTAGTCAGGCCGTTGGCGGCCCATCGAAGGGGAATCAAAGGCCCCACAAAGAAAACACTACCCCGATGGAGCTGGCGCTGCCGTCCATAGACCGAGGTCCCGCCTCTGTTAGGATGGAAAGTATGGTCGCGTTTGCAGGATCGATTTTGGGTGCTTCAGCTACCAATCAACTACATCAAGGCCTACGATCAAAGGGTCCTGGTTCAGCAAGCCTGCTGTTCAGGCCATTGGCCGTTGGCCGGTCAAGGTTTGGTCCCGATAGGCCTAGAGGTGGCCGCCTGGCCGCCCCCCACAAGTGCTCTGATACACACCTCAGCCAACACTGCCACTCACCAAGCTCCTTTGCTTTTTCTTCCTCTCGACCAGACAGCTCGGCGCCCACGCGGCCGAGCCTTTTCAGCATGGCCCAGAGGTGTCATGTCCTTATCATGACCCCCCTACTGGTATTGTATCACTAGTTGATTGGGTCCAGCCTGGTTCCGGAGTCAACCCGGAATCCATCCTATGTTCCTGATGGCCTGACCTGCCTTGACGGAACACAAACATTGACACGGCCACTCACCATTCCGGACAAGGTGGTAACGCCATTGGTCTTGTACGTATCGAATGCTGCAAAATCTGGGTCACTGTTCGCCTTGGCTATAACTTGAGCCTTCGTCAACAGGAGGGGGGGGGGGCATCATACAAAGCAGGTTAGGTTGCTCATCAATAAGGACCAGACCAATGATGACACACGGCATGTTGCTTCTTTTAGATTTCGAGCAACGTTAATGATGACTCTGATGCCGTTTGGGGTTCCGCGTGTAGCCTCATGACATGCTGTGTTTGCTAGCAAATACCCGATAAGGGTTGACTCGACACTCGCCACCAAGAATTCATGCAGAACCCTAAAAAAAAACGACCTGGAGTCCAACAAGGGTCTTTTAAACTAGGGGCGTTGTTTCTACAAGAAAGCGTGGCAGGGGACGTGTCTGTGGCAGGAAAGTGTCGGTGACAAGATAAGGCGAACGGCATGAGTCTTGGCTCAATTAAAATTGCACCAGACCACCTTCGCAGGGTCGTTGGGCACCCAGTACTGGGCGGATGGGGACCAAACCTTGGCTGGGAGATGGCCGGGGGCCCAAGAGGCAGCAGGGCATGCTGCACCCAAGACCTCATAGCCATTGGTCATGATTCAGCTGGAGGACATTAAAACAACACTGGCATGAGTTGTCTTAACTGATCTTCATGTACGTTATACCTTGATGGGACAGTCGGGCGGTTGCAGCATGAGATTGGCAGTCCAGTGACTGCCAGATAGCCCTTCCTCAGCCTGGGCATATCTATGAAAGCTATAATTCAAAGATACAGCATTTATTTGAGCCACAGACTTCATGTCCTATGCCATCGGTAATCAGCCTACCGGTACTCATCACCTCCACATGGGCAGTTGGCCACCATCATGTGGGTGCGATTACGTGGCTGTCTTTTGCTCCTTTATTCGGTATTGCTTTGTAGCAAATTCCAATGGACAGCGAGCACGTTTCGCTCCAGGCAATCTAGCAATCCACTGCGGTGTCGGGACCTCCTTCATGAAATCTCACCGTACGGTATAGCTGCTGTATGACCTACCTTGCTGCTGAAGCCACTGCTGTCGAAGTCCCAACTACTGATGGGCGTAGCAATTTGAACTAAATTGGCTAGGGAGAGAAGTAAAGCCAACATCATGGCACCTCTAGCACGGTCTATACGGCAACGTCCATCACGCATGTTGTTGCTGAGCACTGTCGTGGCATTGGTTTTACGCGATCGCCTGAGCGACAGCTTGTGATCCAGGCTTGATTCCGTTCTTTCCAAAACCCGCCATGTGCACATCTTCTAATTTGGCTACGGCCGACCGCGGTTGTCCACTTTCACGACAGCTGCCTCGACGCTGGACAGGTGCAGGTGGCCTGAATCTACTGGGCAGTACATGCGCCTGACCGATGAAAGGGCAGCGCACTGGTGGGGTCCTTGATGGGTCCCCACAGCCACACTTCATACATGTCGAAATATGCGGTGGAGCGAGCGACCTGCCCGACAAATGTGGGAATAGAGCTCTCACGCTGGAAATTCCCTGCCCTGACCTCGCATGTCATCATGTGTTAACCGTCCACAACCGTTCCCACTCAGCTCATCATTACTGTAGAATGTACTTCACTGTGCACTTCAACGATACAATATAAGGTTGTAACTTGTACAGGTTATCATATTATAACTGGGCTTTGCTATTACACAAAAGAGTTGCAGGTATGCAAGGTGAAGGGTTAGACGCCACCTTAATTACTGTACAAACCGTCTAGCGCGTTAGAGGGTTTCATCATTTCATGGCCCGGAGGGACGCCAGCCAAGGAAGTGTGACGGACTTCTAAGAAATACGCCCGCAGACATCGGGCCCAATTCCACCTGTGTCCGGAACTCGAAAAATAGTGCCAGCTGGACACATTCCAATTCCACTAGTGTTCGGGATTCCACTAGTCTTCGGGATCATGTTCGGGATCCTGCCCACCCATTATCCGTACCCGGCGAGGCATGATTTTTGCATCGAACCCAGAGGGGTCGCCGGGAAAATCATGCCTCGCCGGGTACGAATAAGCGTGACAGCGAGGCTTGGCTCCATTTTATCACTTGGTTATCACTCTCAGTCGCTCTCGCAATTCGTTTGATTCGGCTCTTTCTTTCTTTCTTGATTCTTCATGGCTGACAAACCCCGCCCTGTCGGCGGCAAAGATCTTGCCTCGAAGAGCTGGGCAAAGATATTGCAGGCAAAGAGCATGGCAAAGAGCTGCGCAAGGAGCAAAGATCAACACAAAGAGCAACGCAAAGAGCATCACAAAGAGCAGAGTGCAGTGCAAACATAGAGCAGAGTGCAGCGCACAGAGCACTAGAGCAGGGTGCAGCGCAAAGAGCAGATAGAGTGCACTCCAGCGCAAAGAAAAAAGAACTGCACAGAGACAAGTGCAGTGCAAAGAGCAAAGAGCAGCACAAAGAGCAAAGAACAGCACAAAGAGCAGCGCAAAGAACAGCGTAAAGAGCGGATCAAAGAGCAGCGCAAAGCCGCAAAGAACAGCGCAAAGAGCAGATCAAAGAGCAGCGCAAAAGGCAAGCGCAAGAGCAGAAGTGCTTGGATTGACAGGCTGGAATGCAAAGAGATTTGGTTTCGCCCGTACCCGAACACATCGCAGGCTCAGGTGGAATTGCATTTGCCGTATTCCCATGCCCTCTGTTTCCAACCAGAAAACCCGCCACCGGGATTAATCCCGGCGAGGCACAGGTGGAATTGGGGCCATCATGATTCGGGGGAAAAGTGGGTGGGTTTTGGGTTATAGGGGGTACACCACGTAAACGCCATCGCCACCATATATCCTTTTCATGTTTCAGTTCGCTCGCAATCAATGAAGTGGGTCCTTGTACCCGACTCCAACAAAACCAACAGGCGTGTCCCCATGGCCTCCTCATACACATAAGTATGACATGAGATTCTGACAGTCTCAACTATAAAGTAGTAGCTAATAAGTATCAGCCCCTGGCACGCCTGGCTACCCCGTCACTCACGATAGCTTCGAGCATCGGTCGACATCAGGCATTACAGAGGACTTCAACATTCACACACGCTACGGGGTGCCCGGCACTTATCACCCTACTGATCACCGGAATCATCACTAGGCATCGTCTCCCTCGCAAGAGGACGGAGCGTGGTACGTTGCAGCATGAGTGTGTGTGGTGCAACATTCGAAAACTTTGAGATATCGAGTGCGTGATCAATCCAAGATGTATCACCACGTGTAATGGTGGCTATAGGCCCCGGTTCTATTAACGGCTATGGGGGGGGGGACACTTTGTATTGGTGGGTCCGACCAGGTATGAACGCAGTATTTTTGACATGGCTTCATTTAGATGGCTTCATTCATGGCTTCATTCAGACTTGTCAGGGCATGCCCAATATCAGTTACGGTATCACAGTGACTACTTGTTGTTTGAGTATGACAATCAATGCATACGACAAATGATGTGGCACATCGGATGGGTTTGGTGTTTACCCATTTTTGCTCCATGGGACGGAACTCGCGAAAAGCGGGATAATGTTTTCTAGTAGCAGCGACTGCCAGTGACGAGTGTGGACATTTTGAATCACAGCTGTCATCGCTGGTCACTTGCGTATTGACATCGCTGGTCACTTACGTATTGACAAACGACCGTGGACGCAACGAGCAATATATATTAAAAGCGTATTCACATGCGATCGCGAGCAGCGACGAGCCGAGCAGCATCGGCTGGCAGTGCCGAGTGTGAGGAGTGTGAACACAGTTTGAATCTCAGCTGTCAGCTGTAGCAGGCACGCTCCCTGGCATTCATCGCTGTCCACTCTCTGACTCACGGTTTCCTCTCGATGTTCCACTCGACAAGACATGAGAGGTAGCAGCAGCTAGATACACCAACGTTGTAGATGTTAACATTACTACGCGATCGCGGTGACGAGCGAGGGCCAGCGAGGACTGGTTGACGACGGTCGGTTGCTGGTCGGTTTGTACATCTTTTTTCTTGTCTTTAATCTACTGTGGTGCCGTACACCGACGACTTGTACATCTTTTTTCTTGTCTTGAATAATAGACCGGGGCAAAGACCGGGGCAATAACACTAGAATGCAGCATCAAATCTTGCGCACTGTGATACTGCGCATGTGCGTGGTGCAGTTTAAGTGTCGCACGTGCTGAAGTAGCATGATCGTAGCCGGACACCTACCAACAGGGGCTGTTGCATGCCGACTACTGTGTGACAGCAAAGCAAGTATGCAACATGTTGTAGGACAGCTAGCCCAGTCCCACTGCCGAAGCTTTCAGTGCTTGGGGAAGTTCGCGATGCAGTAGTAGTGACGGTGTGATTTCTTGGGTTGCAGTGTCGACGTTTCAAAAGGGGGTCTTAATCAGCTGTGTGGCCCGGGCCGACGTACCCCAGACTGGCTTGGATGCTGACTGAAGCTAGCAGATTGATGATGCCCACGGCTTGCAACAGCGATCTGTGTTCACGAATATCCGTATTCTCGAACATTTGTAAATCGTCTGTAAATCGTCTGAGAGAAACGCTTGCAAACGACAGCTGCATTCGACACAGCAATCAATCCAAACGTGCGATTTTGTGTGGCCACCCCTCTAAGCTCACTGACCAACGCGCTTTGGTGTGTCGGCTCGAGAGTGTGCGGCAGTCAAGTAAGTCCCACTTGGGAGTCCCACATGAAAAAGGGCTTGCCACAGATCTACCGCACGCCAGAGTTACCAGCCATTTATTATCGGCGAGCGTGTCGTTAGGGTGCCTCCAAGGTTGAAAAAAATAAGTTTCATATCTTGCGCCCCGTTCACGCACACCGCGTCAGTCGTTCCCGCAAAATGTAAAAGGTAAAAATGTAATCCTGCCCTGCCGTGCCCTCCAGCTCTGCCATGCAGCCCTGTTCTGCATGCAGCTCTGCCCTGCCCTGCAGCCCTGCCCTATCCTGCAGCCCTGCCCTGCCCTGCTGCTCTGCCATGCATGCAGCCCTGCCCTGCATGCAGCCCTGTCCTGCATGCAGCCCTACCCTGCCATGCAGCCCAGCTCTGCCTGCAGCTATCCCTGTCCTGCCCTGCCCTACAAACCTGCCTTGCCCTGCCCAAATTGCAGCCATGTCCTGCCATGCAGCTCCACCCTGCCATGCAGCCCTGTCATGCCATGCAGCCCAGCCCAGCCCTCCCTGCAGCTAGCCCTGCCCTGTCCTACAAACCTGCCTTGCCTTGTCCTGCCCTGCAGCCCTCCCTGCAGCCATGCAGCCTTACCCTGCAGCTCTGCCGCCACACCAACTTCTCACATGGCAATGTTTTTTCAAGGAGGTGATGGAACGCAGGACCAGGATGAACAACAAACGGGAACGCCCAAGCCTGTGAGTGTGAATGTGCCTACACCGACCGTGTTTTGTTTTGCGCTGTTTCATAAGCCGTCCTCCTGACCCTGCTCCCTCGTCTCCCTCCTGCTCTTGCGCCTGCCCCCTCGTCCCATCCCTGCACCTGCCCCCTCGTCCCCCTCCTGCTCCTGCCCCTGTCCTATCGTCCCCCTCCTGCCCCCGCCCCATCTTCCTTTTCTGCCCCTGTCCATCCTCCATTCTAGCTCCTATCCCTGCACCCTCGTCCCTTCCTGTCCCAGTACGGCTGTCCCCCCGTCCCCTCGTCCCCCTCTTGCCCCTGTCCCTGCCCCCTCGCCCCCCTCCTGCTCCAGTCCCTGCCTCCTCGTCCTCTCCTGTCCCTGCGCTCTCGTCCCCCTCCTGCTCCTGTCCCTGCGCCCTCGTCCCCCTCCTGCTCCTGTCCTTGCGCCCTCGTCCCCCTCCTGCTCCTGTCCCTGCGCCCTCGTCCCCCCCCACTCCTGCTTCTGTCCCTGCCCCTTTGTCACCTGCTCCTGTCCCCTCGTCCCCCTCCTGCTCCAGTCCCTGCCTCCTTGTCCCCTCCTGTCCCTACGCCCTCGTCCTCCTCTTGCTCCTGTCCTTGCGCCCTCGTCCTTCTTCTGCCCCTGTCCCCTCTTCCACCACCCGCTCCGTCCCCTGCCCCCTCGTCCCCTCCTGCTCCTGCCTCTGCCCCTCTTCCGATCCCCTCGCCCCCCTCCTGCCCCCGCCCCATCCTCCTTTCCTGCTCCTGTCCCTGCCCCCTCGTTTCACTCTTGCTCCTGTCCCCTCGTCCCCCTCGTTTACCTGTCTCTGCCCCCTCGTCCCCTCCTGCCCCTGCCCCTTCGTCCCCTTTCTGCTCCTGCCACTGCGCCCTCATCCCCCTCATGCTCATGTCCCTGCCCCCTCGTCCCCCTCCTGCTCCTGTCCCTGCCCCCTCGTCCCCCTTCTGCTCCTGTCCCTGCCCCCTCGTCCCCTCCTGCCCCTGCCCCCTCGTCCTCTTTCTGCTCCTGCCACTACGCCCTCGTCCCCCTCCTGCTCCTGTCCCTGCCCCCTCGTCCCCCTTCTGCTCCTGTCCCTGCCAAAGCATGGTCCAGAGCCGCCCACTCCCGTCCCTGGCCTCCGGGCCTCTTGTGCACCTGCCCACCTACCCATCTACCCTCGTAGCCCATGGCCACAAAACATGCCCAGGGGGGCGCTGCCATAGCAACATCTCAGTGTGGTTGACGTTTATTTTGGCCGGTTGATGCGGTTTTTCTTTGCTGTTTTTGTACATGTGACCTGTCAGAGCCTGTTAGCAAGACAGCACTTCTAAATTTTCGAGTAGAGCTTCTTTCCTAGACTGCCATAAGTAGTGTTTCAATTAGAAAGCTTTTAAGTACATTAGTTTCCAGTTTTGCTTACCGCCGTCTTGTCACTTCGGTATTTGGGTCGCTTTTATTGTGGGTCCTTCCTCCTTCTTCTCTTATCACCAATTCCCTATGAAGGTCTATGTAGGACACCTTATTTTTTACTGTCCGAGGAAATTTAAATGGGCCTTCTCATTCCTCAGGATGGGATCTTCGGTGGCCAATGAAACCCTAACCTTTGCCGCTTTTGCTCACGGACTCTTTGTTAGGACTACGGGTTGTAAAACAAGAAAATAAATGTTTGCCTCTTACCGGGCCCCTTAGATTGTGTAGGATGTGCCTGACATAATCCTGACATCACGTGTAGTTCATAGATTCCCTACGGTACCAAAATTTATTGGCCTACAACAAATTTAGTCGATAAGGTCACACCTCTGGGCCCGCCGCGTGGGCGCCCAACTGTTCAGAAGGGACAAAAGAAGAAACTAAAAGGAAGAGGGGGGGGGAAGGAACAAATAGAGAGGCCGGGAAGGCAAAGAAGACCAAGTGCGACACCTGAGTTCCACTAAAGACTAGCCCTTAACAAAGCCTCTAAAAAAATCCACAAAAGCAAGCTTGAGCCATGAGAGGGCTGTATTGCTGTGCAGCCGGTGCCACCCCTGCATTGTAGAAGCGGAGGATATGGGTACACCAGTCTCGCTGTAGTGGCTGGAGTTGCAGCTCTCTCAGGACTCCCCAACTGGCGGCTGATGCAGGGTGCCCCGCAGCCTGGCGTAGGTGCTGAAGCAAGCTGGGCTGCATTTCGCTGGAGAGACATTGCCGCGGCCGAAGGTGGCTGGTGGCCCACACCACGTCGTCGTGGTTAGCTGCAGGTGCCGCGTACACAGCTGCCAACCTGATGCGGGAAGTGGAGTAAGGCAGCCAAAGGGCAGAACGCCAGCATGAGGGGGAGAGGGGGCAGGGGCATGAAGGGGCAAGGGGGCAGGGGCAGGAGCAGGAGGGGACGAGGGGGCAGGGGCAGGAGCAGGAGGGGGACGCGGGGGCCTGGGCAGGAGCAAGAGGGGAAAGAGGGAATAGGAGCAGGAGGAAGAGGAGGCAGGGACAGGAGCAGGAGAGGGACGAGGGCGTAGGGACAGGAGCAGGAGGGCGACAAGGGGACAGGGGCAGGAGGGGACGAGGGGGCAGGGAAAGGAGCAGGAGGGGGACGAGGGGGCAAGAGCAGGAGGGGACGAGGGGGCAAGGACAGGAGCACGAGGGGGACGAGGGGGCAGGGACAGGAGCAGGAAAGGAGGATGGGGCAGGGGCACAAGGGGGATGAGGGGGCAGGGACAGGAGCAGGAGGGGGACGAGGGGGCAGGGGCAAGAGCAGGAGGGGACGAGGGGGCAGGGGCACGAGGGGGATGAGGGGGCAGGGACAGGAGCAGGAGGGGGACGAGGGGGCAGGGGCAGGAGGACGGATAAGGAAACATCGCAATATGAAACACAGTCAGTGTAGGCACATGCACAGCCTGGCTATATTTCTTCTCACCTACTCACCACGCTCACAGCCTTGGGCGTTCCCAGTTGTTTTGCATCCTGGTCCTGCGTTCCTTCACCTCCATGAAACAACTTTGCCATGTGAGTTGTTGGTGTGGCGGCAGGGCTGTAGGGTAGGGCTGCAGGACAGGGCAGGGCAAGACAGGTTTGTAGGGCAGGGCCCGGCAGGGATAGCTGCAGGCAGGGCTGGGCTGCATGGCAGGGCATGGCTGCAGGTCAGGGCAGGGCATGGCTGCAGGCAGGACGGCTGCAGGGCAGGGCTGCATGCGTGACAGGGCTGCATGGCAGGACAGGGCTGCATGGCATGGCAAGGCCGCAGGGCAGGGCAGGGCAGGACAGGTAGCGGCCTGGTAGCGGCCTGTAAAAGACATCTGGAAGAAAAGAAAGTAATCAAGTGTTCTCATACCGATTATGACTGTGGACTGCTAAGGACTGAAATGCCGCTAAAAGTGTTCATGTGTCGAGCTGGTTAAGTTATATATATAGTCGGAAGGATCGGTTGGTCATAAAAATCGAATGAGGAGACGCTGCATGACAGATCGTATGATATGTTGAACAGCTGCCGTTTCGTCGGGACCCAAGGGGCTGCAATTTTTGTGAACTTGGCATGTAACATTATGGGCTTTCCATTTAATATCTTCCCCTGATATCTTGAATCATGCAGGTACATCCAAGCCTCCTTCGTAGATGTGCCCTCCAGTCGCCCATTGGCCGAACGGTTGGGTGCATGCAATAACATGTTAAACAACTGCCGGTAACATGGGCATCACCGTTGCCAGACCCCTTCAGTATCAACCACCCGTAGGTGGTAGTGCCTCGGTGGTGGCCTGTAACGGCTGAGCTACATTGAAGTGCTCTTGGAGTGTTCCTTCCACAGACATCTTACCTTCAGTTTCTGTTCTTCCAACCCTAAAAGGGGGGGGGGGGAGATTTCCTGGGGGAAACCCTGATTGATCCTTGTTTTCCCTAGGTTGTCCTTGGTCATGGAAACCCTAGGTTAACCTGGGAGGTTTACCGGGGGTTCACTGAGGTTTTCCTGCCTTGTTTTCACCAGATTTTCCGGTCCCGTTTTTATAGGGGTTTCCCTATGGTATCCTGACTTGTTTTCCTGACTTGTTTTCCTGTGGATCTCCCTAGGATAGACCTTTGGTTTTACTGGCAGTTTCCTGCGGTTATCTTGCTTAGTTCTCCCCTGGATTTCCAACCCCACCCTTCAAATTAGCGTAAGCATTTGTGGCCCTAACTTATGCCATTCCGCAGATATTCCTGGAGCTGAAGGGCACTTGTAACGCCAGGATGCCGATCGACAGGCATGATATCTTTGAATAGTTAATTTGATCAAGCGGATGATGCATTAGAGGAATGCTCTTTATACGGCTGCTTGTACAGGCCTCACACCTGCTATGCTCGCTGTTGTTGCGGCACCAGCAGGCTGCTAGAGCTGCTAAGGCTCTGATCTGGCAAATTACCGAGCTTGACATTTGATTCAATGAGTTCCTTTATTTCCATTTTTAACCGGTGCACCCTTCAGAACGTGGCTGTCCGCGATGACTTGTTGTCCCCATGTTTTTGTACATACCGGTACCAACATCATATAATTTTTAGTTGCCACATTGCGCACCATTGGGTTTTTTTCGTTCTCTTGTTGTCAGCTTTGTGGGTGTCATATCAATGGGGCCATGGGGGGTATAAGGGCATGGCCAGAGATTTGGGCCTTGCTGATCCGGTATTTTATATTGTCAATATCTGAAGCCATCTACAGGAACAAGTCCAATACCGGTATGCCTTCTTGGCTGTCAATCCCTTGACATCTGATTTAATATCACCGTTCCTGGTAGTCACTGTTCTAAACCGGTTGGGTAGTCACTATTCTAAACCGCTTATGATATGCAGGCTCGCAGCCAGGCTGCAACAAGCGTAGCTGTCAAAATGCTTTAGTACAGGTAATCCTGCAGGAAACCTCATGTTTACCCGGAGGAAAACATGTGTTATCCAATCCATTCTGGCACACATTTTTTTCCCTAGGGAAAACCAGGGTTTTCCCTAGGTTTTCCGACTAGGGTTACCCTGGTCGTGTTGACCCTATGTTTCCCTAGGGTATCCCTCTCTTAGTAGGGGTTAAGTATGGGAAAACTCCCCCCCCCCATTTGTAGGGCAACGGGACAGTTGGGCGACCACGCGACCGAGCCGTTTTGAGCAGGGCCCAGAGGTGTAATGCCATTGGATTTCACAGATACAATCGAGGATCACCAGATGCACAAAGGGTCCGCTTTTTATGCAGTACCCTCGCATTAAGAGGGTGTTCAACAGTGTTTATTGGAGGTCGCATGAGGACGGAGGCGCGCAAGGTCGGATGGTGGCCAATTGGCATGGGAGATTTTTTTGTCCAGTGGGGCATTACACAGGGTCGAATGGGACGCAACTTACTGTGGCCTACGGCTTGTGGCTCCAACAGGACAAGGCTTCCTGCATGCACCGAGCCACTTGCGTCACAACCGGGGTGGTAGCAGACGTGAAATGTGTGAAGTTCTTACAGTTCAGCGGGTATGCACCTTTTTAAACAGTCCAGCGGGGCAACACATCTGATGCATGGGATATGTGCCCAGGTATTGCACTGTGCACGGTACCTAAAGCATCCTCCAGTAAACGATCAGACGGTGTCCGGGTATTTGGTGTTCGAGTGGAAGCCCCTTATGGCACGATCTGATACTGGTATATGATATATCAGCTGATTTGCCTCAGATGCTGCCGAAGTTTCCCTCCTGAAAAGTTTGGGCCTGGCAAATCCCAGGAGATGGCGTCTCGCTTTTACACACACACACACACCATGCTCTCATATAAATCAGTCACACTCGATGTCTCTTAAGTACAAACTCTCGGGTGAGTGTGGCCAAGCAATCCACATATCCCCCCCTTCTCTCTCCCATTTCCCATCCACGAGTTGTATGTTATGCACCCTTGGGCTGCAAAAACTAAACAAACAAAAACATGTCATTGGTCCCATCCCCCCCTGACTCGGACTCTGCTTGTGTCCCCCTCTCAAACCTGATGGCTGATCCGTGCGCCTACACAATCTGGTCATACCTCTCCCCCCTCCCTCATAGTACCTTTCAAAATGCAATTTCCGAATCATGACATCACTCCTCATCATAGCGTGTACAGAAAGTGCTGAGACTAGCCCTGTGCAGCATCGTGCTGCTGCAACTAGGGTGGCCGTACCCTGCATACTGCTGCACCCCCACCTGAACAGCCTAATTTTCATTAGGCAGCTCCCCATCGGGTCATGGCAGAGCCAAGCCCAGGCATGAAGAAGGCCTCGGCCACCGCATTCTACTTCTGTTGACTCTCAGGGTCCCCTGCCAGAGCCCATGCGGCAGCAGTCTCCTCTTGTCAACTCTCAGGCTCCACCTTCCGCTTCAGCCTTCATGGCTTCACTAGAGCCCAGCCCAGTCCGCCGCAGTCTTGACTCGTAAACTGCCCTGGCTTAAGGAGGAATAAAACGACCATGTTCTTTGCCCTCGGACTCGCTGGGTCTACCGCCAGGGCCTATGCAGCCACATTCTTGGCCCTTGGCAGGTTCCTATACCTTCATAGCTGCGTTCTTGGCCTTTGGCGGGTTCCTTACCCTGCACAGCCGCATTCTTGGCCCTTGGATTTGCGGGTTTCACCACCAAGGCCAACATGCTGCCATACCTTGGACTCGCTGGTCCCACCGCCGAGGCCTATGCAGCCATACCTTGGATTTGCTGGTTCCGGGGCTTATTCAGCCGCATGCTAGGCTCCTCAGTTGTTCAGTCTGCAGCAAGCTTTCATGGCTTCACCAGGGCCCAGGCCGTCCTGCGCCACCACAGCCTTGGCTCATAAACACTCCTGGCCTAGTGGCCTGAAAAGCTGAATTCTCGGCCCTTGGACTCGCTGTTTCCGGGGCCCATGTAGGCGCATTCTCGGCCCTTGGACTCGCTGTTTCCGTGGCGCATGTAGGCGCATTCTCGGAAATTGGACTCGCTGTTTCTGGGGCCCATGTAGGCGCATGCTTGGCCCTTGGACCCGCTAGTTTACCACCGTGGCTTATGAAGCTGCATTCTTAGCCCTTGCATTTGTTCGTTCCACTGCCAGGGCCCATGCACACATGTGCTCGGCCCTTGGAATCACTGGTTCTGGTCCCCTATGCGGCCGCATGCATGGCCTGAACACGGGTTGGTTCCGGGGCCTATGCGGCCGCGTTTTTGGCTCGTCGGTTCTTAGGGTCGGACGCAAGCGTCATTAGCCAGTTGTTGAGGCGCTGCTGGATCCCAGATCCCTCGGATCCGCCAGTCCGCCCATTCACACCATATCTGAGGGGGGACAGGGGGGTATTGGCGGTCAGGGGAGAGTAGTTGGGGGGCAGTTGTTGAGGCACTGCTGGATCCCAGATCCCTCAGATCCGCCAGTCCGCCCATTCACACCATATCTGAGGGGGGACAGGGGGTGAAGGGTCAGGTTGGTGCTGACACAGCCATACTGCTCTGTTCAGCCGCACGTTATCCTTTGCACTCCCTTTAGCAGCTCGCACAGGCCAACAAATACTCCCAAACCGCGCAATTTGTGACAAGAACGACCCCACCCTTCAGGCGCACCTTCTTCTCTGCACTTCCGCCGGCAGCAGGCCAACACCGTTTATTACCAACCCTCCAAATTCGTAAAGATCATGACCCCTCACCCTCCCCCCGTAAGCCGCACCTCGTCCTCTGCACCCTCTCCAGCAGCTCGTTAAGGCCAACACATACTACTAACCCTCAAAATCTGCGAAGATAACACCCAGCATCCCCCTTCAGGCGCACCTCATCACCTGCTTCCCTCCCTCCCTTCCAACAGCTCCCGCAGGCCAACAAGCATTTCCATCCCTCAAATCTGTGAAGAAAATGACGTCCTCTTCCCCCGTCTACCTGCACCTCTTCTTCTGCACCTCTCCAGCAGCCAACACATACTACCAACCCTAAAAATCTGCAATTAAATGACCCCTCATCCTCCCCCCTTCAGCCGCACCTTATCCTCTGCACCCCCTCCAGCAGTTCGCTAAGACCAACAGATACTACCAACCCTCCAAGCCTGTGAAGACAACACCCATCGCTCCCCCTCCCCTCCCCCCTTCCAGGCTCACCTCGTCCTCTGCACCCCCTCCAGTAGCTCGCGCATGCTGACGTATTCCTGAGACTTGCGCGCCGCCAGCAGGGACGCCTCGTTCACCACGTTTGCCAGCTCAGCGCCAGAGAACCCTGCGCATCCAACAAGGGGGTTCAGGGTGGACGTTCAAATGTAAGACACGCAGAACCTGGGCTGCCAACACAGGGGGGCAAAGGAAGGGTAAGTCGGCTTGCCATACAGGGCATGTCTATACTTGGCCTGTCGGTCGCCATCCAAGCCGGGATTGGCAAACAAAAACTTGGCGACCTTTTGGTTCCCCCAGACCGACCCTGCCTTGGCAAAGGTCCATTACTTCAGACAAATGTCGTAATTTTGTGCAAAACCAAGGGTTCAGGTTTTAGCTAGGTTATGCTCCTCTGCAGAAGACGTGTGAGGGACACCAGACACTTCACCTCAACCCCGAACCTCCTGAGGCCTTGGCCACCACATGCATGATTGCATGGTCTCGGATGCGTCCTCCTAAACCTTAAACCCAGTACCCAATCGTCAATTGTCCAAACCCTGCTCACCTCCCGTCTCCTTGGCCAGCAGGTACATGGTCTCGGAAACGTCCTCAACAACAAAAATCCAGAACCCAGAAAGGACGAGTAATTTACCTCTCACCTCACGCCGCGTTGGCCTCAGGTACATGGTCTCGAAGGCGTCTTCCACAACAACAGAAACCCAGGACCTCCATCAAGGCCGTGTAATTTACCGCTCACCTCCTGTTGCCTTGGCCAGCAGGTACATGGTCTCAGAGGCATCCTCGCTCTCAGAAAGCGGTACATCCCTCATGTGTACTTGCAGGATATCCCGCCGCCCGCTCTCGTCGGGAAGCGGGACCACCACCTGGCGCAGTGGAAGAAACATTGTGTTAAGAACAAGCAGGGGGAGAGGGGTTGAGGGGAAATGTAACTATCTGGTAGTCAGCCCCAACAGCTCTCATCGGGAAGCGAGACCACTACCTGGTGCAGGGGGAGGGAAATTACGTTCAGCACAAACAGGAGTGGAAAGGTTGAGTAGAAATATGAGCCTCAGCCAGTCAGCCTCCACTGCTCTCTTCAAGAAGCGGGATGACCACCTGGGGCAGCGGGTAACGCAACCCACCCGTCACGAATGAGCGGGTGACAACCCACCATTGTACCTAACCCTTATACCCCTGCTTGCACGGTCAAGTGCCAGCAGGTGTACGAGGGTTAGGTACGAGGGTTAGGTACGAGGGTTAGGTACAAGGGTTAGGTACAAGGGTTAAGTACAAGGGTCAGGTACAAGGGTCAGGTACGAGGGTCAGGTACAAGGGTTAGGTACAAGGGTTAGGTACGAGGGTTAGGTACAAGGGTCAGGTACAAGGGTCAGGTACAAGGGTTAGGTACAAGGGTTAGGTACGAGGGTTAGGTACAAGGGTTAAGTACAAGGGTCAGGTACAAGGGTCAGGTACGAGGGTCAGGTACAAGGGTTAGGTACAAGGGTTAAGTACGAGGGTCAGGTACAAGGGTTAGGTACAAGGGTTAAGTACAAGGGTCAGGTACAAGGGTCAGGTACAAGGGTCAGGTACGAGGGTTAGGTACAAGGGTTAGGTACAAGGGTTAGGTACGAGGGTTAGGTACGAGGGTTAGGTACGAGGGTTAGGTACGAAAGTTAGTTACAAGGGTTAGGTACAAGGGTTAGGTACAAGGGTCAGGTACAAGGGTTAGGTACGAGGGTTAGGTACAAGGGTTAAGTACAAGGGTTTAGGGTAAAGGCTATCAGAAGACTGCACACCTAAACTCGTGTTCAAGTATTTCAGATCCAGGGTTAATACTTCTATGTTCAGAGAAGTGCAACTTCCTTGGGAGAGCGGGACAACCAACAGACAGTCTGTCACAGCGAAACAGATACCTCGTCAGGGTTGATCAGCTTTATGGGTTCAGGGGAATGGCCCCTTCAGTGGGTCTTTCACTTAACCCTTCACCCTTCACCCACTACCCTCCAGTGGGCATTTCATTGATTCAGCTCTCAATCCTTGCAGGACTGAGGCACAGCTTTACATGGACAGCCTTCAACCAGTGCAAGAGAAAGCAGCAAGGGGGAGGCGGGCAGGGGAGGGGCAAGGGAGGGGCAGGCCGGGAGAGGGGCAGGGCAGAAGAGGGGCAGGCCAGGGGAGAGCCAGGCCAGGAGGGCAGGGGAGGGGCAAGCCGGGAGAGGGGCAGGGCAGAAAAGGGCAGGCCAGGAGAGAGCCAGGCCAGAAGAGGGGGGGAGCAGGAGAGGGGCCGGCCAGGAGGGGGGCCGGCCAGAGGACGTAGGTCAGAAGAGGAACCGGTCAGGAAAAGGGCAGGCCAGGAGACAGGCAGGCTAATAGAGGGGCAGGCCATAGGAGGCAGGCCAATAGAGGGACAAGCCAGGAGACAGGCAGGCCAATAGAGGGACAAGCCAGATATTTACCTTTCTTGATAGCCTCCCAGGTCTCAGAAGCGCAGGATCTAGCACATCCATGCGGTTGGTGGCAGCCAGAAAGAGGACACCTGCAGCAGCATCAGCATGGGGATGAGGCAGGGGGTCAGGTCCCAGGGAAATGAGAGATGTGATTGGTGGCAGTTGGAGGTTCAGGGTTTAGAGGAGGTGTGGTTGGTTGCTACCAAGTGAGGACACCTGCAGCAGCAGCAGCAGCAGCAGCAACAGCATCAGCATCAGCATCAGCATCAGCCAGCAGCGGCATGGAGATGAGGCAGGGGTTCAGGGTTCAGGGTTGAGGGGAGATGCAGTAAGTGGCAGTTAGGGGTTCAGAGTTTAGAGGAGATGCGGTTGGTGGCAGCCAGAAAGAGGACACCTGCAACAACAGCAGCAGCAGCAGCAGCAAGGGATTCAGGTTTAAGTTGAGATGCAGCTGGTGGCACTGCACAGAGCCTCGACCAACAATCCTCGCATCGGGTTCGAATCCTGTCAAAAGTAGCCAAAATAAAATCCACTGACAAAAGCGTAACGGCATAACATGGCATGGCATGGCATGTTCATGGCATTTGTTTAATTTGTGGCAACAAGAGAAACTACGCACATGCTTATGGCTGAAGGCTCACATCCCCCAGATTCCTAGGCATGGGGTTGAGGGTTCATGGTAAAGGATGCAAACATATACCTTCTTTGCCAGCCTCTCACCTGGCCTGCCCTCAAAGCCGTCCAGCTCTGTCAGCAGCTGGTTGAGGGTTTGGTCGCGCTCGTCGTTATACCCCATCCCGCGCTTGGCGCCTACCGCGTCCAGCTCGTCAATGAACACCACGCACGGCGCAGACTGCAGGGAACACAAGCCAGGCAATTGAGCAGGGACGTGTGAGGGCATGTGTAAAATTATACACAGGAAGCGCTCACAGCATCAAGTACATCGGACACCACCAACGGCGCGGAGTGCAGGGAACACAAACGAGGAAGTTGGGCGGGGAACATGAGCGAAGAAACGTGTGCCAGGAATTTGAGGGTTTCGGGTTTTAGGGTTCAGCAATTTAGGGTTAACCGTAAACCCTTAAACAAAGAAATATGAGCCAGTAATTCGAGCTGGGAACAGGTGAACGCGTGTTCTAAATTGCGGCCAGCACTCCACGTCCAGCACATCCATGCAAAACAGCGGGGAAACACAACGCCCATCAGATAGCCAGGGTTCTGCTGGTTTCAGGGTTCAGGACACACGTGCGAAAGAACCTGGACAACGTGCGTCTCCCCTCCCCTCCTGCGTCTCCCCTCCCCTCCCCCCTCACACACTTCTGCTAACAAATAACGGCTGCGTGCCGTCCATGGGAAACTACCATGTGTTAGGGTTGAGGGTTTTCCCTCAAACCCTGAACGGCCAGGGGCAAGATCAAACATCGACGGCGTAAGAAGCATTTTGCGACACTTTCCGTCCCCCCCTCTCTTAACTTCGTGCCTCAGCGAAAAGCTATCGGATGCGCAACCTAATGAGGGCTAATGGCTCGGTAAGCAACAGAGATGTCTATGGAGATACCTTAGCACCCTTATTGCCTCTCTCTCTCTCTCTCTCTCACCTTGCGTGCCTCAGCAAACAGCTCCCGGATGCGCGCTGCCCCCCGCCCAACGTACATCTCCACAAACTCCGAAGCCGACATTGCCATGAATGGGATTCCTGCCTCTCCCGCCACCGCCTTGGCTGAAATCCAACATAAAGGGTTGAGGGTTTAGGGTTTAAGCGTAGGGTTTAGGGTCCAGGGTGTAAACAGAGGGTTCAGGGTTCAGGGTGTAAGCACAATAGCAAGCACGCAGAGTACAGGGTTAAGGTTCTGAGTTGGGATGTTAGACTTGCATGCAGGCAGTAGCTGCAGCTAAGTGTGCAACAGTCATCCGTTATAATATGTTAATATGTGCGCGTCAGCCACATTCAGCTACGTCCTGGGCCCCCACTGGCAGTGGCTGCATCCAAGCCAAGTGCGCAACAGCCATATGTCATATGTCATCTACACGCTTGTCAGCCATTTTCAGCTAGCATGTACAAGCCTGCGAGTTATTGAGCAGCAAGCCCTGTTGCTTAGGCTATCACCCGCACACACACACACACACACACACACCACTCACACACTCTCCCCGCCACCCCTTACCCAGCAACGTTTTGCCCGTCCCCGGGGGCCCACACAGCAGGACCCCGGAGGGCATCTTGACCTTGAGCTTAGAAGTCGATGTCTTGGCAGCCTTCAGGACATTGACGACCTGAAAGAGGCGAGATGCAGAGGAGGGGAGGGAAGGGGTGGATCAATTAAGCTGCGGAGGTGTGCTTACCACGAAGCAGGTGGCAGAGGAGGGGGGGCAGGGCGGGGGGGGATGAAGTAGGCTTCTCGGCTTCTAGGCTCCGGACGTGTGCATGAGACGGAAGGTAGAGGACGGGGGGATGCAGGGGAGTTGTACGCTTTGGACCATTGCGCAAGACAGGTGGTAGAGGAGGGGGGCAGAGGTGAATTAAGTAGGCTCGGGACTGGCGAACTCGCCAAGACGGCCCCAGAGAACCCTCTGCTGGCGGCGCAGGGCCATCGGAGAGCTCCTAGGCGGGCGGCAGCGGCAGTAAATCATGTGATCGTCTAGACCAGAGGGAGCTACTTATATAAATTTTATTTATATAAGTAGCATCCAAATCCATGTGTGCATGCCACAAAGGAGGCTGACGATAGGTGCAGGTGCAGGGGTGCAGGAAGGCATCCCTTCTCTTCAAAAAAAATTCCGTGCAAGCGTTGAAGACAAAATAAAGGGAGCAAGGCTCCTACGGAGTGGGCAGGTCACAGCTTAACGTGTAACCCAACACTGGCACGAAAAAAATCAGCACTGCCTATTCGATGGCACTGCCTATGCCCATGCGACGGCTGCAGCATCACGAAATTTGTAATTTTACTGACACCCATTACTGATCAGCTGGAGTACCATGTTTGTTATCCACGCCTTCTGTTTGGACCCTCCCAACAGAAGCAGCCCATTCACCTCAGCCAGCTCTTGCTTGGCACTGTCCACGCCGGCAACGTCATCAAACGTGATAGTGACGGTCTCCGCACCGGTTGGTTTCTTTTTCCTACGTTATGGTGGAAATTAGAGTTACAGCAGGGGAGTACAGGTGCGCAAGGGCCACAGAAAAAGTAACGATTATAAAAACTGCTCCGACACCTGTCGAGTACTCCTTTGCATTCAGGATGGGATTTCAAAAGGTCGGGTCATGGCAAAAGTAGCGGTAATAATAACAGCAGACAGGCCACACAGTCCGGACGCAGCAGGTCCACCGCAGCCAAGCAGGGGCATAGCAAAAGTTACGTTTACAATTGCTGGCATAACAACAAACTGACTATTTAATGTGAGATTCCTAGTCCCTGCCGCGGGACCGCGGCAGAAAGAGGTGCCACATGAGCTGCAGGGAGTGCGGCATGGTTTACGGATCATCCTTTTGGAACTACCGGTAGCCTTTTCCTAGGATTCCATGTGCCCATCCCTCTGTATCCCGCGCCCCCTGTGTCCTGATTTGAGCTCTAATAGTTGCACCTCTGGCACCTCCCAACGACTGATGTTGCTCTTCCCTCCCAGAGCAATCTCACGAATAAAATCGTTTGGATGGGTCCTAAGCAGGATGGGTACACCTGCTCTATCGCGTTTATGAAACACTTTCTTTCACCATCTCTCTCCTGTTGGCAAAGCCTCACCATTTCGCTCGCGAAGCACACTATTCACACATAAACACACACTATTCACACATAAACATACACTATTCACACATAAACACACACTATTCACACATCATCCACACAAAAATAAGCGAAGCAGTGGACACGCTGCAGATTCCGCAGTCACACAAAAAAACTCGCTTAAAGCTATCAGGACAACAAGAATAACTACTTCACCAACGCCACCCACTCCCATTGCCGCCGCAACAAGGCCACTCACTTGGCGCTACTGCTCCTGTCCTCCAGGATTCTCCGGACGACGAAAATGAGTGGAAGCAAAGGCAGCCACACTGCCAGGGCCGACAGCACGATGTTGGCCAGAAACCCCTAAATTAGGGGGGAGGGAGGGGAGGGGAGGGACAGGGAGTCAGGATCAGGCTCAAGGCTGTACCGATTACAGTCTGATTATGGTCCTTGCGGTGGCTCAATTGCGTAGCTGAGTCCAGACACCGAAATTTCAAAGCAAAATCAGCTACTTTTAACAGTAAACAACTGTAATCACTTTCACGATTTCTAAATTATGGCTCAAACGCACATCACTGATTGGGCTGTAGAGGTCTAAGGGTGTTCAGCCTCGGAGGGAAGTCCACCTAACCCAGAGGTCTCTGACCTAACCGCTTGGCAGAAGTAAAAATCTACATTTCAGGCATCTTCCCAGGGTGGACAAGCAGCGGGCGCACCCCTTGTTTGCTAGTGGACCCTTTTCAGGGGGACAAGCAGCAAGCGCTACCCTCGTCATGAGTTCAAGTCTCTCAAGATTATGCCAATTGAGCCCCCTTGTCAGGTAGACAAAGCAGCAAGTGCAAACCTCGTCTGCCAGCAGAGTCTTTCAGGTGGATAGTCAGGAAACGCAACCCTCGTCTCAAGTTCAAGTCTCGCAAGATCCTGCCAGTGGAGCCCCCTTGTCAGGTATCGACCAAAGATCTGGATGGAGAATGAAAGTATGCACTGTTTGTTTCTTTCTAAATGTAGGCCAGTGGCCCAGCATCGCCGAGCTGTTTTTTCTGTGAAGCTGTGCAGTCCTGTCCAACCCGCGGTGTTTTGTTTTGACGATGGAACTGCCCCCAATTGGGACTACCAAAAAGAGGCCTGATCTGCGGGACAAGGAGAAAGGTCCACTCGGCTGGGCAAAGCACAGCCCTGGAACCTGGAGCAAATCGTATTTTAGGTTTTAGGGTGCCAGGAGTATGTTTTTTATATATTTAGGGCTGGTAGCTGTGACACCCTAAGCCCTGAACTATTCAAATATGTTACCCGATGTGCAGTTTATAGGGTGGAGCCCAAATCCTGAAGGCCTGAACACTTCACACCTGGAACGAGGTCTTCACAACGGCGAATTCCACTCCGGCTGACAACACGCGTTGTACCAGCAATAAATCACTCTTGTCAGCGAGCTGCAGGCAACAATAGGCTGGGTGTCAAGATTCATAGCAGCTGATCGCTCTTGCCAGCAAGCTGCAGACATCCAGAGGCCGGGTGTCAAGGTTCATAGCAGCTGGTCGCTCTTGCCAGCGAGCTGCAGGCAACAAGAGGCCGGGTGTCAAGGTTCATAGCAGCTGATTGCTCTTGCCAGCGAGCTGCAGGCAACAAGAGGCCGGGTGTCAAGGTTCATAGCAGCTGATCGCTCTTGCCAGCGAGCTGCAGGCAACAAGAGGCCGGGTGTCAAGGTTCATAGCAGCTGATCGCTCTTGCCAGCAAGCTGCAGACATCAAGAGGCCGGGTGTCAGGGTAAGCACCAACTGATCAGCCGGGTCAGCTAGAGCTGCAATCATTGACGTCGGGCATTAGGGGGGATGCGTCTAGAACAGTATAATTTAGTTTCACAGTTTTTGTGTGATCTTATGCAGCATTGCAGGTAATGTGCTGTGACATTACAGATGGCAAAACACATCAGCTTACAGGATGAAGCCAGGGAAGAGAGGCCTCAAGGGGGCGGGAAAAGAGGGTCAACAGGATTCATTCCAGGGGTTTGATACCGTAGACATAATTTGCCTCCGCCAACACAAATATAAATCATTAGTAATTAGCTAGAGCGCGCTTCAATGGACTCTGCCCTTCTTTTGACGTCAGAGAAGGAGCCGTTTCCGCTGTAAAAAATGATAATTCCTTGCGGGGGCAAAGGATGTCTATGGCATGGTGTCGAGTTTCACGTTGGAAGGTGTCCATGCGGTCAGAAAAAAAGGGGCAGAGGAGGGTTCCAAAAGGGCCAAAAACAATACGGGCGTGGCGCGCATGATTAAGTGGGGCACTGAAGTCAGGGGATCAGTGCAGAACGGTAAGAGGCCGCATCAGCACTCGGTCATCATCATGACTGTCACAGTGACACAGTGTCACTGTCATATTATTCCTGTGCCCTAAAAACCCGCAGAGTCCCCTCCATCCTCACCTTGATGTAAAACTGCTTCTGAATCGCATGCTTCGCTGTGGGCGTCGCGCCCGACGACGTGATTGCTTCCGCCGCAGCAGAGGACGCAGCTGCAGCGGCGGCAAAGGACGCGGCTGCAGCGGCAGCAGCAGCCTCGGCCGCTGCCGCTGCCGGCTGTGGCGCAGCTGCCACCTTGCCTGCGGGCACCGCAGCTGCTGCTGTGGCGTCTGCAGCCACTGCTGCTGCCGCCTCATTGATCCTGACATCAAAGTACATCCTGCTGGTGCCAGATTCCAGGCGGGCGGCAGACACCTGGCCCTTGTCCAGCATGGCTACGAACTGGGAATACAGGACCTGGTATTGCAGACAGCAGAGATATATTCAGCCAGTATTTCAAAAATTCAGGGTCACGATAAAAAGGGTTGGGTCCAGTAAAATGAATCAAGGGCATGCAATATTGCAATGTGGTCAGGCAGGGCATGCACTGAATAAATAACAGATTCAAAAATCATCGTTAGATAAAAGAAGCCGCGAGCACCGGTAGGCATGTATGAAGATCTCCCCGCAGGAACGGTGATTGTTGCTCAGTAGTGTCAGCTAGCAGATACAGCCACTCAAGCTAAAGAACAAATTTGAGAATGCTGGCAGAATTTCTTCTATGATCAGTTGGCGCTAATACAGTATGAATGAGGGGCACAAGTGTGGGCATGGAGAAAAAGGGAAACTTGAAGCATGCGTGCACATGCAAGGTGACATGTCATGGGATGCGCACTGATGTTACAATTCTTCTTAAAAGAACCTGGTCTATTAGACAAAAGGCAACATCTAAGATGTTCAACATTGTCTAAACGTATGCACATACGGGCACCAGGCCACCCTTTGGGAGCTACTGTGCAACTAATGAGGGGCCAATTGACACCAAAGATCGAGGGACCTACAACAGGCAGCCCAGGGCGCAGGTCTGGCTGCACCAAGGACCCCCCAGCTGCTGCCTTGCGGGGCTGCTGGGCAGCTGCCACTGGGCTAATTAACACCAAAGATAAAGAGACCTACAACTGGCAGCCCGGGGCGCAGGTCTGGCTGCACCAAGGACCCCCCAGCTGCATGCCTTGCGGGGCTGCTGGGCAGCTGCCATTGGGCCGATTCACACCAAAGATAAAGAGACCTACAACTGGCAGCCCAGGACACAGGTCTGGCTGCACCAAGGACCCCCAGCTGCATGCCTTGCGGGGCTGCTGGGCAGCTGCCACTGGGCCGATTGACACCAAAGATAAAGGGACCTACAACTGGCGGCGCAGGGTGCAGGTCTGGCTGCACCAAGGACCCCCCAGCTGCATGCCTTGCGGGGCTGCTGGGCAGCTGCCACTGGGCCGATTGACACCAAAGATAAAGGGACCTACAACTGGCAGCCCAGGACACAAGTCTGGCTGCTCTGAGGGCTCCTCCACTGCATGCCAGGATCAAGTGTAGCTAAGGTGCACCGAAAATTGCACTTCTGGCAATGATGTTTCATTGTGGATGGTAAGCGCCGCATGAACCCTGAATCCTAACAACATGAGCTGTGCAGCGCACGCCATCTTCACCTTTACACCACGACCGACAGCAGGCAAAATTACTATTTATTTCATCTCCCCCTAAATCTCCTGGATCGCCGTATCCTAGATCCCCAGGATGTCCCTTCTGGGAAGCCCAGTTTATCATTCTGCACTGATCACCAACGAATGCAGAAAGCCAGAGAAGCTCCAGGGAAACGAAATAGTATCCCAGCCACTGCAGTCGATGACTGCCATGATCGACTGCCAAGATTTGTTCCCTCCTTCCCCTACCTTTCCCGCTCCTCTACTCCAAGATAGCTACCAGCAGGTACCCTGGCCCAAATTCATGCCATGCGCACACATGCCATGCGTGTGCGCGCCATGTAAACACGCCATGCATGCATGCCATGCTAACCTGCTGTGCCTTCGCTTGCCAGGCTCCGCTTAAACCCTGGCACACCGCCTGCATGCTGAGCATGGAATGCTATATCATACGGCATATTGTGACACACCAAGCAGCGAGTCGTACCGCACCTCTCTGGGGCGGACACGTGTGCTCTGCATGGATGCCTCGCGGTACAATGCGAATGAGCTGAACAGCAGCAACGCGAAGCCCATGCGGAGGAACCGCACGGCCCGGCCGTCCGTCCCAGTTAGAGCGGCTGCACGGATCATCCTGCCGACCAGGCCCGACAGCCAGACCATGGGCTGATACTTGGACAGCATGCGGAGGAAGTTGCCCAGAGGCCCGTTGTTGTTGCTGTTGTTGCTGTTCTCATCATCGCTGCCGCTCGGCGTCGTACTGGATTCGACTTTCGTCAGCTGTAAGCTATCTGAGGAGTTGGGGCGATTGGGCCGCTGTAGCGGCTCGTTCGATGATGGGGGTGCCTGGCCCGAGCTGCTGCCCGAAGTCGATAGGGCACGATTGACACTGCTGCTGCTGCTGCTTTTACCGCCGGGTGTATTTTGCTGGCCGGAGAAGTTGGAGGAAGGGGACGTGGCGTGGGTGCGGTGGGGGAGATTTGTGGCCGAGGGGACACGGTTGTGCCCGGGCTGGCACAGGACCCGAGGCAGCATCGCTCGCGGTTGCGTGAGTGGCTGAGCAGCGGCTGAGGACCTCATCGCGCTGTTCCCTGGCTGACAGGCTGAATGAGACAAGGCCTGCGTCGCTGCGAAATTGCGCCCACTACCACCCCCGCGGAGCAGCGAGCTCGCACTGATGCTCCTAGATCTGAGCAACACAGGGTGCTGCTGGTGCTGCCACGTTTTGAGCATGTCAATTGTAAATTACGCGCCTCCTATGACGGGTGTACAGGGTCTGATGTGCAGCAGAAACTCACTGGGCTCGCTCGTTCGGGTGAGGTGGGAGCTTCAACTGAAGATGTTGGGTTTCGGGGTTCTGACCCTAACACATGCTCTCTGCCCTCCCCCCCTCCTTTCCTGTTGCTTTCAGCCACACACGCCAACCACCCGTTTCACAGCCGTAAAGTGGATCTGGCAACAGATTCCATCGTGTCAGCAATCTCGTCACCTGCCCGCATATCGCCGACCAACCTGCCATAAGCTCCTGCTATTTTAAATAAATATCTAGCCGGACACCTCATTCTTGCAAGCAGCAGCTTCGATGACGTGCATCGAGAGGATAAACAGCCAGTACACGGCCACGTCAGTGCGACCCCCTCCCATCTCCTTCTCCTTATGCTCGCATCGTCTCCGGCCCCGAGCTAGCGCCGGGCTTCGACTTGCCACCTCGATACAAGCTTATCCCCGAGGCCATGCCTCCGCACTGGCCTCGTTGGCCACCCCTGCCATCACATCGGCGCTTGGCTCAAGACCGTCCTCCTTGCAGGCATGCCTGCCCCCCGGACAATCTCTTCGCCCGCGATCTGCCATGTCAAAGCTGCTTTCGACGCGCCTCCCAGAGGCGAGCATGACCTCGATGGATATCGACGACTCGAACGTCATCACAAAAT